>JAQQTP010000041.1:1200000-2400000 GCA_029884605.1 Ormosia emarginata | reverse complement strand
GTGAATCCCTCAAGAAAGGATTGGAGCACTCGACTTGAAGATGCTTTATGGGCTTATAGGACTGCCTATAAGACTCCCATCGGCATGTCACCATTTCGGTTGGTGTATGGAAAGCCACATCATTTGCCCGTTGAGTTGCAACATCGATCTTCTTGGGCCATTAAACAAGTTAATATGGAATTGGAAGGTCTTGGAAAGCAAAGGAAGTTCCGATTCAGAGAATTAGAAGAACTAAGAAATGAGGCCTTTGAGAATGCCCTGATTTATAAGACTAAAGCTAAGGCATTCCACGACCAATTGATTTCCAGAAAGAAATTTCACAGAGGACAAAAAGTCCTGCTATTCCAATCAAGACTCAAATTATTTCCAGGTAAACTGCGTTCTAAATGGATTGGGCCGTTTGTGGTAACTAATGTTTTTCCTTTTGGTGCAGTTGAGATCAGGAGTGAAAATTCTGGCAAAGCATTTAAGGTCAATGGTCATCGTCTCAAACCATATCATGAACTTCCGACGACAAGTGCGAGAGATGGAAGTGATGACCCTCATCCTTCCACAATATGAGGAGCGATGAAAGTATCATCATGTGGTGAGGACAATAAACTAAGCGCTCATTGGGAGGCAACCCAACCAGATTTGCTCTCTTTATCCCTTTTTATTTTGTGTTTTCATTAGTTCCTTAGATTATGTTTTTATCTGTTTGTTGGTTGTAAGCATTTGAATCTCTAAAAAAAAAAAAAAAAAAAAAAAAAAAAGCAGTGTGCCACAATAAGGTAGGTAGTGCCATTAAATTTTGTCACTCGGAAGCATGTGAAGGTCACTTTTCTTCAGCGACAACAACTGCGAAAATCTTGCAGTATGGATTTTATTGGCCTACTTTATTCAAGGTCTGTTACACCTTTTGCAAAAGTTACGGGAATTGGTCAAAAAGGTTCGCTTTGAGATTATCATCTCGCACCTACTCCTTGAAAAATTGAGATCTAGGTGGCGCGGTTCTTTTGCTGTCAAACACGTGTATCCTCTGGGGCCGTAAATATTGAGGATCCTAGGAATGGTAATGCACGTAAAGTTAATGGACAAAGACTCAACCATTCCTGGAAAATCAAGTTCTTGAGTTCTTTGTGTTGCTGGTTAAGTGGCGGATACGGTACTCCATCTGTGACTCTCGAAGTCGGTTTATTTTCGGTTTCCCAAAATAACCGAATCCTTCTTCTCCTTCAAAATGGATGTCATTCTTTCAAACCGAGAAAACATTTTCCTTCTTTTCCTCAAAATGCTCGAGAAAAATCTACAAAGTTCGATGTGAAAGATTGAAACTGTTAATGCACAAAGGTATGCCGAGAAGATGTCTGTTTGGATAATTGAAGCAAAGGTTCGATTAGCGGTGAGTCCTCAATTTCATTTGACTCATATATGCCCGGTCTTGGAAGAAGTTCATATTCTAAAAGGAGAAGAGCAAAAAGGTTACAAGTCTGTTACAAATGTGGACGATGGAACTGTAACAAGCGATGTCATACTTTGGGGATGGTTTCCGCAAATAGAGAAGATAAAATTTTCTTCATTAAGAATGGATGAGTAAGGAGTCATTAGATGATATCTTATCGACTCTTGAGACGCATTCTTGTGGATTGGTGCATCGTGAAATTCTTAAATTGTGGAATCTCTTCAAGGATGAAGAAAAACGCTACGATCTTGGGAATCGACTCTAAAAGACCCATTTTGCCGGTTTATAAGAAAATTGGATGGGAAGCCTATCCCCGACTCATAGAAGGCGTTTAAGCCGTTTCGGACGTAAAACCGAGAGGAAGATGTGAGCCACAATCACAACAATCTGTACATATCATCATCATCATCTTCTTCTTCTTCTTCTTCTTCTTCATGCCATCTCTCAAAAAAAAAAAAAAAAAAAAAAAAACAAAAAAAAACAAAAAACAAAAAAAAAAAAAAAAAAAAAAAAAAAAAATTTATGTATACGTCTTAGGGTTGGCTTTGGTAACACACACCGTGAATGGAGAAATGCATGCATCCCGATCCAGCCTTCTTAATTGAAAAATAAAGAAGGTAGATTGTATCCCACATGTGAGGCGACGGCGTATTATGGCCACTTGTCCCTTTTGGGAGCCCTATGTTGCGCCGGTCTTGAATGGGTCGAATCTTGGTCAACAATGCTTTGGCACAAAGCCGAAAGAAGCAGACTACCTCCATCCCAATCTTAAGTAAGTATACACTCATCTTTCATCAAGTTTTTCTAACAAATTCAAAAAAAAAAAAAAAAAAAAAAAAAAAAAGAGGGACGTGATGTCTCTTGCACTCATGATGCGCGAGTATAAAGATACGCCATGGACACTTTACATACAGTATGTCATCATTTTCTATTTCTTTTATCTTTGTATCATTTTGTTGTATTTTAATTTTTGTACAGACGATCCTTTGAGCGGGGTCCTTCAAGGGTTTCTAGACTTCTTTACCTTGATGGTTTTCTTGAAGTCAAACAAAAAAAAAATATATAAAAAAAAAAAAAAAAAAAAAAAATAATAAAAAAATAATAAAAAAAAGTAAAAAAAAGAGGAGAAAAGATCCTATGTTTCTTAATTTCAACCTTTTCGACAACAACAACCTACCCTCATAGGTGCAATTATTCCCTTTCCATTCTTTTTCCTACTTAAACACTCCATTTTCTCCATTTTCCTTCAACTCGAAACACTCAAAGGGAGGAAGAGTATAGAATGGGGCCTTCTATTCGTAACCTCAAAAATGTCTGTGTTTTATGTGGGTCGAGTTATGGGAAGGGATTAGAGTTATGTAAACGCACTAGCACTCTTGGTCGATCACTTGCTGCGAGGAATATTCATCTTGTATATGGAGGAGGTTGTCGTGGGTTAATGGGGGGCTGTATCACTTGTTTGCTTCTATAGGAGGCATCGGGTTTTAGGTGTTATTCCTAAACCTTTGGCTGAAAATAACATCACTGGAAAGACAGTTGGAGAAGAAATTCAGGTAACATCTATGCATGGACGAATGAAAACAATGGTTGACAATTCTGATGCATTTATTGTCTTACCAGGTGGTTTTGGTACTTTGGAAGAGATTTTTCAAATTGTCTCTTGGGCTGAACTGAACATCCACCATAAACCCATTGGTTTGTTGAATGTTAATAATTTTTTTGATCTTTTGTTATTTTTTCTTGACAAAGTCATGTGAAAGATAGAGAAATTTATCACTCCTTCAAGAAGACAACTTCTTATCTCTGCCTCCACTATTGATGAGCTCATTGATAAATTAGAAGCTTTTGAGTATGTACCTGATCCGGTATTAGCTCAGATAGATTGGTCAACGAAGCAGCGAAGGAAGTAACAAGAAACAAAAGCCGATCTGCGACTTCATCTTTAATGGGTTTGATTTTATTGTACCTTGTTTACTTTAAATTTGTGTCACTTTCTCCAACAGGTAATATCTTCTCGTCCTTTACTCATCTATATTTTAACATTGAGGACAATGTTGTGATTTAGTTGGGGGGAAAGATAGTTGACCCAAAAAAAAAATAATAATAATAAAAAAATAAAAAAATAAAAAAATAAAAAAAAATAAAAAAATTTGTTGTCTTGTTTGGAAAGTATGATATGATTGTCATGTACTTCTTAAATCAATTAGTGATGGCAGAGTAAGGAGTAATTTTACTCTTGAGACGCATCTTAATTGGTGGCGAGTAAGGAGTTTTTTAGGTAGTAACTAATTAGTACTAAAGTTTTATTGTTTGATTTCTTTTCGAGGTCGATGCGATCGACAAAATGTGTTTTTTTTCTCGCTTGGCGTTGATTCACTTCTTATCGTGTTGTGTTACTCTTTTCTATATCTCTCTTTCACATTGAAGGCAATGTTATATTAAGCGTGGGGGAGAGATTTCAGCATGTTCTTTATGTAAAAAAAAAAAGAAAAAAGAAAAGAAAAAAAAGGGGGTTCATTGCATGATTGAATAACTTTTCTCCCTTCTTGAACTGATATGCTTGGAGATGGATGATTGAATTGATGAATTGAGTTTGATGGATGCATACCTTGTGAGATTTTGAGCCTAATGGATGGATTTAACATTTATGTCATTCTCTTCTTTCTTGTGTGATTTTCACTCATGTTAATGACCACTCTAGAACTTGCTTTGATTCTTTTTGAGGCTACATTTCACTTGCATGCATGAACATGATTGAGGCCCTCTTTCTTAATTAGCTAGTTTAACCAAATAGCCAACCTTGTTTTCAATATGATATCAAGCACTCTTTTGATTTCTTGAAAATTCTCGATTCCTCGCCAACCTTGTATATTTTCCTTTGCTTAACCCCTTTGAGCTTATTTGACCATTCCTTGTTTCTAGCTCATCATGTGCCTTAAATGAGAAATCGTGTTCTTACTTTACCTTAGGGAATAAAAGAACATTAGCTTGGTTAATGGATGAGTTTTTGAACAAGTGTGGGGTGTGTGTACAAAATGGTTGTTGAAAAAGAAAAGAATGCCCAAAAAAAAAAAAAATGTATGTATATAGTTATGTTCATATATATAAAAAGAAAGAAAAAAAAAAAAAAAAAAAAACAAGTGTTTAAAAAAAGAAAAGGATTGGGAAATGAATATGTAAAGGGATATACACTAGAGTTGGGATGAACTTTTATGCTTGTTATTTGAACTCACTCTCATTTGCTTTTATTCTCTTTGGTATTTATCTTCTCATATCCATTTTATCCTCTCCTGTTACCTTGACCTCACTACAACCTTGAATAAAGTCCTCATGATTTGTGTGTGCATGTGTTTTGAGTAGTGGAGAAGTAGAAGATAAGCAAGCTTATGGTAGTGCAATTTTCATGGGTTGAATTGAGTGAAATACCTACCCTTTAAACACTTGAGAGATTGAGAGGGAATCTTGTGAAGATCTATCATTCTCGATTCATGTTGAAGATACCTTGCTTGATGGTTTGAGATGTGGAGAATTGTTAACTCATGAATGTTTTGATCCTTGAACCTTTGGTTGTTCTTCTTGATTGTAAAATTTTGGTCTTGAGTTTTGCCCAGGAGTGCAAAAAGCTAAGTGTGGGAGAATTTGATAAACACATATTTTATTCATTAAGAAACCCTTATATTTAGTCATTTACACTCTCCATATTCTTAATTGATTGAGTTTGACATGATTTTGTGAGTTTGAGCTCAAATTGGTCCTAATTGAATATTTTCAGCATTATTGAGATTTTACACTGTTTCTGTATTTTGGTCATAACTTGAGTTCCTGATATCTGAAAATCATGAATTTTATCTTGTAGGAAAGCTAAGAGGAAGCTCTACAACTTTTATGAAGAGCTCGAAGTCCGATTCAGATGTCTAAGGGACCTAAGTTTACATGGAAGTCAGAATACGGGTTCTGTCAGTAGAATCCGAACAGTGTGCACTCATAAAATCATATCTCAAGATGTAATAATGGAGATGGGCTGAAATTTGGACAGTGGATAGTCAAGATCCAAATAAACAACTTTCATGAAGAACACATTTTCAGAAAAAGAAGTCTAGTAGGTCATTTTGAGCTTGCAAGTCGGAACAGAGGTGCTGAAGTTGGGTTTGAGCAACTTAGGTATTTGGGACATATCTTGGGCTTAAGGAAGCCAAATTGGACGAACCAGCTATCCATTTTATAGCCAAGACAAGGATACACAACTTTCATGAAGAACACTTTTCGTGGTTCTGAAGTATAGTAGGTCGTTTTTGGCTTCCAAGTCAGACACGAAATTTTCGTCCTCAACCACCCACTCATCCATCCACTAATCCACTCATCCATCCACTAATCCACTCATCCACTCATCCACTCATCCACTCATCCACTAACTCACCCATTCATCCACTCATACACTAATCCAACCACTTAACCACTCCACCCACTCATCCACTAATCCATCCACTCATCCATCCACTCACCCATTCATGTCCATAATTTCCCACTCACCAAAAGTCCTTTGGCATTTTTCACTAATTCAACCACTCAACCATTCCACTCACTCATCCACTAAACCAATCCACTAAACCAACCCACTAATCCATCCACTCAAACACTCCACTCACTCACCCACTCATCCACCCACTTCCCTTTGTCATTTTGTTACCTTAGACTTCTATAAAAGGCACCATTTATCATGAACAAGATGTAACTCTCCTTCATTTTCTCTCTTAGTTTCTTGTTTCTTCATAGTTTCTTCTTGTTTCTTCATAGTTTTTCTTGTGATTTCTTTCTAGCTATGTGTAACTAAACCTCCTTTGGTTAAAGGGGTGATGAAACCGCTAGTATTAATGTTGTAAACTTTGCATATTTGATTATTTCAACACGCTTATGTTTTTATTCATATATTTCAATCTATTGTTGGTATGAAGGTTTTTGTACTTGTTCCTACTTTCAAAGTAGTAGATCTAGGTTTATTATGCGCGGTTGCGGTAGTAGATCTAGTGGGATGTATGATGTTCATGTGGGTATAATTATCTTTGTGCTATTTGCCGCTTATAAAAGTGGTAGATCTGGGTTTATTATGCGCGTGATTGCGGTATTAGATTTAGAGAAATATATGTTCTAAGTAATTTAATCCCGGTGTGTGATTAGACCTTAGTGTAATTGGTTTTCTAAATCTTAATGCAATTGTTGGATAGTTGTAAGAGCGGTTGCTTTATGACTAATCAATGATTAGGAGTTGATTTGAGCGGTTGCTAAATTGACCAACACGTAAGGAAAACAGAGATTTACTCTCACAATTGCATAAAAACATAATTGAGCATGTTGGAATAAAAAGATATGTGGATTTACATTATTATATAAATCTAGTGGTGGATTCAATCTCTTAACCAATTTTCTTATATTGTTGATTTTAGTTTGTTTATTGTTATCTTTGAAGTCGTTCATTGTTCATCAAAACTCCAAAACCCCCTTTTACTTGTTTATTGTTAATCGAGTCTAAATTGGGAATTGTTTAATAGTGTTAATTGAATTGGTTCTCTCAGTGGATCGACCCTTACTAACTACAACTAGTTGTAAGGTTTTTATTTTCTGGTGGGCCTGACAACTGATTTTTATCTTAATTTTAATCACTACATCCGCACGCATCAGATATGTGGATTTACATTATTATATAAATCTAGTGGTGGATTCAATCTCTTAACCAATTTTCTTATATTGTTGATTTTAGTTTGTTTATTGTTATCTTTGAAGTCGTTCATTGTTCATCAAAACTCCAAAACCCCCTTTTACTTGTTTATTGTTAATCGAGTCTAAATTGGGAATTGTTTAATAGTGTTAATTGAATTGGTTCTCTGTGGATCGACCCTTACTAACTACAACTAGTTGTAAGGTTTTTATTTTCTGGTGGGCCTGACAACTGATTTTTATCTTAATTTTAATCACTACATCCGCACGCATCAGACACTCAGTCTTTTCAAGTATCCGTTTGATTTCTCGGTTGGAGACTTCTGCTTGTCCACTTGTCTGTGGATGATAGGCGGTGGCAATGCAATGAGTCACCCCATATTTGGTAAGAAGAATCTCAAAATACTTGTTGCAGAAATGCGACCCTCCATCACTGATAATGGCCCTAGGAGTACCAAAACAGGTGAAAATTTGTTTCTTCATGAAGTTTATTACCACCTTAGAGTCATTAGTGGGAAATGCACTTGCTTCTACCCATTTGGACACGTAGTCCACCACCACAAGGATATACAAGTTCCCATAAGAGGGAATGAAGGGCCCCAAGAAATCAATGCCCCAAACATAAAAAATTTCAACTTCAAGAATGAAATTGAGGGGCATCTCATTTTTCCTTAATATGTTCCTTGACTTCTGACATCTATCACACTTACTAACATGAAAGTATGCATCCTTGAAGAGAGACGGCCAATACAAGCCAGATTGGAGCACCTTTGTTGCTGTCTTATCGCCACTATAGTGACCTCCATAAGGGGCAGCATGGTATTGATTCAAAATTTGCTCAACTTCCTCCAAAGGAACACACATTCTTAACATAAGGTTAGGGCATTGTTTAAACAAGAAAGGCTCATCCCAAAGATAGTGCCAGATGTCGTGCAAGAACTTTTTCCTCTGATGAGAGGTGAAATCCGGAGGCATCACACCACCTACTAGGTAGTTCACAATGTTAGCATACCAAGGATCCGATTGGGCTGTAATAATAAAGAGTTGCTCATCGGGGAATGTCTCTCTGATTGTAATTGGTTCAACTTGATATTCTTCATTTTCCAATCTAGAAAGGTGGTCAACAACTTGATTCTCAGTCCCTTTCTTGTCACGAATTTCCAAGTCGAATTCTTGCAATAGTAGAACCCACCGAATCAGTTGTGGCTTTGCATTCTTCTTAGCCACCAAGTATTTAATCGCTGAGTGGTTTGTATATACTATCATTTTAGCACCTACTAAATATGCCCGAAACTTGTCGAATGCGAAAACCATCGCAAGAAGTTCCTTTTCAGTTGTAGTGTAATTTAGCTGTGCATCATTGAGAGTCTTGCTTGCATAGTATATGGAGCGAAATACCCTATCCTTCCTCTGCCCTAGAACTGCACTAACAACATAGTCATTGGCATCACACATTAGTTTAAAGGGCAACTCCCAATCAGGGGTGGTAATCACCGGAGCTGATACAAGTCTCTTTTTCAATTCCACAAATACCTCATGGCATGCTTCATCGAAGTCAAATTGGGTATCTTTCTCCAGTAGGCTGCAAAGAGGCTTAGAAATCTTAGAGAAGTCTTTTATGAATCTCCAGTAGAAATCGGCATGCCCTATGAAACTACGGACTCCCTGCTCAATCACCTCTATTTTTGCTCTGTCCACCTCCATCCCCTTGCTTGACACTCTATCACCAAGGACTATACCTTCTTGAACCATGAAGTGACATTTCTCCTAATTAAGTATCAAGTTAGTTTCTTCACATCTTTGCAGAACCAAAGCCAAGTTGTTCAGGCAATCATCAAAAGAATCACCAAAGATCGAGAAATCATCCATGAAGACCTCCAAGAACTTCTCTACCATATCTGTAAAAATTGCCATCATATACCTCTGGAACGTTGCTGGCGCATTACACAAGCCAAATGGCATCCTCCTAAAAGCATATGCATCATAGGGGTAGGTGAATGTTGTCTTCTCTTGATCTTCAAGGGCAATGACAATCTGAATATACCCAGAGTATCCATCTAGAAAGCAGTAAAATGCACGCCCTGCCAACTTGTCCAGCATCTGATCAATGAATGACAAAGGAAAATGATCCTTTCTGCTCGCGGTGTTCAGCTTCCTATAGTCCATGCAAATACGTCACCCAGTGACTGTTCTGGTGGGAATCAAGTCATTATTTTCATTAGCAATGACCGTTATTCCACCCTTTTTTGGCATACACTGGATATGACTTACCCATGTACTATCTGAAATTGGATATATGATGCCCCCATCCAACCGCTTGATGATCTCCTTTTTTACCACCTCCTTCATAATGGGGTTCAGACGTCTTTGATACTTAATGACTGATTTGGCACCATCTTCCAGCAGAATTTTGTGCATGCATATGATAGGACTAATGCCTTTAATGTCAGTTGTAACACCCCAAAATTTATTTATTTTATCATAAATGTTCATTTTATAATATTTGTGATTTTCTAAATTTTTTTTGAATTTTTCTGAGAACGCGAAATATTTTAATATTATTCCTCGTTTTGCATGCAAACTGAGCAGAGCCGGAAAAATGAGATATTTTTCCCGAGAACCTTGATATGTGGAAACATCGACGGGGGATCTTACTAAACCCGAGGCTGGACACAGTTTACGAAGTTTTATATTTTTCGAGAAAATTTAACAGATTAATAACGAAACGCTGTGTAAAATTCATCCGTCAGATAAATTAATACTGACTTCTATCAACTGTAGTAATTATCCATTGGATAATAGCATGTAATAAAAGTCCTATCACATTATCCTAATGTAATTTACTTTATGTCTAATCAAGTCACTTTAATTCAAATTTTGTCCCTTAATTAAGAAGCTTCTTTGAGAAGCTTTGACCAATTAAAGACCACCTTGCCCTTGGCTTGTCAAGGAAGCCAAAAATCTTCTCCTTTCTCCCCTTACTTGCCACGGTAATGCAAGGCTAAAGGAGGCAAAATTTTTGCCTCCTCACTTAATGCCAAATACCCAAAAATCATTTCACTTAACCTAATCACTTATCTCTCTAAAAATTTCATCTTCTTCATTTCCTCTCCCTTCTCTCTACCTCCTCCATAGCCACGGCTGCAGTCCCCCTTCCTGCACCATTTTCTTCACTTTTTCTCTTCACTAAACACATTTCTACACTCACCTTCATCTCCTCTACAACTTTTATTCACAAAGTTTCTCCAAAATCTAACCTTTTCTCAATTGTCTTCCGAGGTAAAGTCTCTCACTTTAAGGCCAAGCTTCAACCTTTCTTCTCTTTTCTCTTCATTTTCGTGCTCCTTGGTCTCTTTGATGACGATGGATCCATTCTTTTTCATGTCTAATGGTGATTCTTGATGGTTGAAAATCCTAGGGTTTTTGGAGCCACAAAACCAAAATCACAAGGAGCAAGGAGGAGATCATTTTCATGATTCTCCATTAGGTAAGAGGGAGACTACTCACTTCAACCAATTTTGGTGGTGAGGGAACCCTTGTATGTTCATGTGTTTTGTGATTTTTGCTTGTTTATGTGTTCTAAAATTTGACTAATGTTTGATTTGTATTCTTGAGTAGATTGGAAGTGTTAAATGAACTTGATCATGTTAGGGTTGTTAAATGGGAAATGTGGAGTTCCCTACCCTAATATGGAGGCCACGATTTTGAGGAGATTTGTGATGGAAAAATTTGTTTTTTACACTAACATATAACACTTATGAAATTAGATGTTGAATGATGATAATAAAATTTATGAATGGAAAATTCGAAGGGTTATTACCCCAAATAATGGTCACAGTTTTGACTTGAATAATAAGGGGATGGGTTGATCTTGATGAATTAAAATTTAAGTGAATAGATGTTAAGAAACTAACACATAAAATGGAAAGAAAAATTGGATCTTTGAAGACCTTTGAAGGCTACGGTTTTGACCTTGAAAATTGAGAGATGGAATTGGTTTTGTGTAAATTAAAATCTAAGTAATTAAGTATCAAGTAAAAAGTGTATAAAATGGAAAGAAATTAGAGCTTTAGTGACCAAGAAAGGCCACGGTTTTTAGAGACAAAGTAGGGGCTAATTGATGCCTTGATTAATCTTTGGAGACTTAGGAATTTAGAGAGATGCATAATCTTTAATAAAATGGAAGAATTAAATTAGATAAAAGCATTTAGAGGACCACGGTTTTGAATGGACTCATTAACTTGAAATTGTCATAATTAATCAAAGCATAAGACTTTGAAGTTATGGATTCCTAATGTGGATTTGTGATAGTGTATGGATACTTGAAATGTGTATTGACATCGGAATTGATTCTATGCTATTGCAGACCCCTATGTGGGCCAATTGTTGTTGATTAAGTACTTGAAAATATCATGATGTGATGAAGTTGTGAAATGAATATGTATGTGTATATATGTAAATATACCATTGTGTTATGCTATGATGAGTGCATCATTGATAAACATACATGATTGGACATTGTGTCGTCATGCATATGTGTTATTCATTGGACATTGTTAGAAAGGTGATGTATGCCTAGGAGTTTGAATAACACCTATGTGCAGGTACGAATAGATTAAGCGTAGGTGTCATATGTTGTTGACCTTGGGGGCGTCGGGGTGTAGGTGTCTTACAATAAACAATGGTAGCTCCACTGAGGCCGTGGGATAGACCAATTCGACACACCGATAATCTTGACTGGGACGCTGTCCTATATCGCGATCAACTGTCGAGGTGCCATGTATAAGCTAATTGCGCAAATGTTTTTATGAGATGAGCACACTATATTTTTTTAAGGCTAACGATATAGTGGTATTACTCCTTGATCATTCACTCCGAAAATGTTTATGTCTAGCTCCATGGAGTAGGATTTTTGGTACCATTTGCATTGCGCATTGTGAGTCACATAATACATTGATCATGAGCATTTATGACTGTCTGATTATCTAAATTGTCGACTGTTGAGGATATTGTTGTTATTTGTCTATTATTGTAAATTCTTATTGTTATTCCGTCTTCACGGTCATTTATCTGTTGTTGATAACCTTATTCTTAATTGTTTTATTCTACTTTTACTGTTAATTTTAATATTGTTGTGATCAAATGTATAAATTGTTATATATATGGGCGTCCAGCATCGTATTGTTTTCTTGCTGCCAATTTGGTACTGAAAACTGGGTGTCTCACCTCTTTTTGTATTTCCTGTATCTTTTTATTTTATTGGATCGCGTACTTCCGAGAAGACGTTCGCGAGGAAGACAAGGAAGTCCCTGAGTTTCCAGGCTTCTGGCCAGACTACGACTGAAGTGATCAAGGATGACGTCGTGCCCCCGCGGATTTTTGGGCTACACTCAGATCATTTTTCACGGAGGACCTGACTGTTGGCACATTAATGTGTAGACGGACTGATGCGTGTACCATGGGGAGCTGACGATGTCCTTAGCATGGGGTCGTTATGACGGCCCTGTTTTAGATTTTCATGCTTTTGTTTGGCTGGAGTTTTACATGCCTGTTAGGGATATGTGGGCTGATATGTACTACATCCCACGTGATGACTCCTTTTTGTCAACCGCTCGGGCTCCTGCCCGTTGCTCTGTTGCTCCGATGGATGTTTCCTCGGACGAAGAGGACCCTAAGGAGGACCCGACTATGGTCCCTTCTCGTCAGTCTTAGAAGCTGATACTATTGGTAGCTACTGATAGCTAACAGTTTATCTTTTTGGAAAGCCTGACGTTTTGTTGTACATGCTGGGGTATATTTGTATAACTTTGTGTGGGTACATATTTTACTTTTTGTACATTTTGGAATGTAACTAAACAGGCTTATTCATATATATATATATATATATATATATATATATTATATGCATGGTTTATCTTACGTTGTTAAATTTTATTTATTGCAACTGTTTTATTTATGATCTCTATAAGTAATGAATTTTAACTTAACTCTTTTAACGCCACTTGGTAATGATTTACAATTTTAACCAAAAAAAATAGTGACAATTGCAAAGGAAATTAAATAACCATATAAAGAATCGAGTTCATGAACATGAAAACAATTACTATTTTCCGCAGTTAATTTTATTTCACTTTATGTCTCAAATTAATCATAGTGTGACGTTCCTTCTTCGCGAGTATACTTAGAAAAAGGGGCGTTACATCAGCAATAGTCCATTCCAGAGCTTTCTTGTTCTGCCTCAGCACTCTCAGCAGCTTGGATTCTTACTCTTTTGATAAAAGTGATGAAATGATAACCGACAGTGTGGATGATTCTCCCAAATATGAATATTTCAAGTGATCGAGCAATGGTTTTAGTGCCAATTTGGGTGGAGAGATGATGGAAGGTTGTAGCATAGGCTTGTCAGAAAAGATCTGCAATGGCTCAAAGCTTGGTTTCCTGTAAAACTTAGCAGGTGTGTTAAGCAGTTTAATACATTCTCTAATGTCATCCCTATCTACATGCTCATCATGATATGTCAAAGTTAAAGCAAGTAGATCATCAGGAAAATTAGCATGAAATGCATCAGTTACTACTTGATCAAGTATACCTACAGAGGAACATTCTTCTTGATCACCAGGGAATTTCATGGCCTTGTAAATATTGAAAGTTACCTTCTCATCATTCACTTTCCTGGTAAGCTCACCTTTGTGCACATTTATCATGGTCTTACTAATTGCCAAGAAAGGCCTCCCTAGAATTAATGGGACATTGCAGTCCTCCATGTCCAGGATGACAAAGTCAGCAGGGAAAATTAATTTGTCCACCTTTACCAAAACATCCTCTATGAGCCCCTTCGGATATGTGAGAGTTCTGTCAGCTAATTGCAAGGTCACAGAGGTTGGCTTTGACTCACCCAATTCTAACCGTTAGAAGATTGAAAGCGGCATCAAGTTAATGCTTGCCCCTAAATCACGCAAAGCTTTACCACTGAATTGATTCCCAATTGTGCATGGTATGGTAAAGCTTCCCGGGTCTTTCAACTTTGGAGGTAGCTTATTCTGCAAAAATGGCACTGCATTCCTCAGTGAGTGCCACTATTTCATAGTCCCCCAGTCTTCTCTTCTTAGATTGGATGTCCTTCATGAACTTCACATAACTTGACATTTGTTCTAATGCCTCTGCAAATGGAATATTTTTGTGAAGCTTTCTGAAGACTTCTTGAAACTTTTGGAATTGGGCATCCGACTTTTGTTTAGCCAATCTGTTAGGAAAAGGTAGAGGTAATGCGTGAGGTTTGTCTTTAATCTTCTTTTCCTTATCCTTCTTCTTGTCCTCAACCTTCTTCTTCTCAAGAACTGTGGTTCATTGGTCTTCCTTGTAAACAATCTCCTCATCTTGTGTTACATCGACATCATCCACAAGCAGTTTGGTCTTGGGATTCCCTTCTATATCCTTTCCACTTCTAAAGGTAATGGCATTGTAGGCTGGTGACTCCTTGGGCTTGCCTCTTGGATTACTGACAGTGTTACTTGGGAAAGTCCCTAAGGGACTACTATTTATAGCATTTGACAATTGACCCATTTGGGTCTCCAGTGCTCTCATTAAAGCCATTTGGCTTTGAAGTATGACATCATTCTTGGCCAAATGAGCATCTATCTTTGACATATAAGAATCAGACTTGACCATGAACTACATAAACATGTCTTCGAGGGATGGTTTCTTTGCTTGCATGGGAGGTCCAGGCTGTGAATGGGAACAAAAAAGATATGGTTGTTTTTCATTACCCGCCAATGAAGATGATGCACCTTGATTGTATCTCCATGAAGAGTTTAGATGATTTCTTCATCCTGGATTATATTAATGCAAATAAGGATTATTTTATGGTGGACGATAGTTCCTAGGGCACCTATTAGTAGCATGATTATCACCACATTGTTCACAAATCACAAAGGGGCTTGAATGAGGACTTGCTCCCAGACTATCCAACTTGCTAGCAATTGCAGCTACTTGAGCAGAAAGTGATGTAATTGCATCAATATCATGTACTCCAACCACTTTCTTTGGAAGATTTCATTGGGAAGGCCACTGATAGCTATTTGCGGCCAAATCTTCAAGAAGTTGGAATGCCTCATCAAAGGATTTGCCAAGCAATGATCCACCCGTAGCTGCATCCACTATTGGACGGTGATGAGGAAGCAACACTTTATGGAAGGCATAGATTTGGTGCCATGGAGGAATCTCATGATGAGGGCATCTTCTCAAGAGATCCTTGTATCTCTCCCATGCATCATACAAGGTTTCAGAATCAACTTGAGTAAAGGTGGTAATGTTATTCATCATTTCTATAGTCTTAGAGGGTGGGAAATATTTGTTCAGAAATCTGCCACAGACGTCGCTCCAAGTGCATATAGATCCTGCCGGTAGAGATTGTAGCCAACTCTTGGCTCTTTCTCTGAGAGAAAAAGGAAAGACCCTCAGTCGAATGGTGCCTTCAGAGACTCCATTATGCTTGAATGTGTCACAAATCTTTAGAAAATTTGATAAGTGAACGTTTGGATCTTCACTAGGCAAACCACCAAATTGCACTGACATCTGGATCATTTGGATGATGGCTAGTTTAATTTTGAAGTTAGTGGCTGGGATAGGAGGCCGCCTTATACTTGATTGTAGATTATCCATCTGAGGAGTTGCGAACTCCCTCAAGGGCCTCATATGATCATTAAAACCAGCCATGGTATTGGTACCTGAAATAATGAAAGAATGAAATTTGGATTAAAATGAACTAAGAGAAAACTTGAATTAAAACTAATTAAAACTAATGTTAATTTTGGCAAGAAATAGAAATTAGTCATTGTCCTCGGCAACGGTGCCAAAAACTTCTCTCTCTTCCCTGGAAATTTTCCAAATAATACATTTCTCTCTCTTCCCTCCCCACACGCTCCACGCCAGAAGCAAATTTTTGGGAGCCAAAATTTGCTCCTC
The DNA here is from genome assembly GCA_029884605.1 of Ormosia emarginata. Classification (NCBI taxonomy): domain Eukaryota; kingdom Viridiplantae; phylum Streptophyta; class Magnoliopsida; order Fabales; family Fabaceae; genus Ormosia; species Ormosia emarginata. Next base: position 2,383,883 of record JAQQTP010000041.1, on the reverse strand, counting down.
ACTTTATCACCTTTTTACTCCAAAACACAAAAAATTATCACTTTCTCTTACTTTTTCTCTCTTTTCATTTTTCTTCAAGCATTTCTCTCTTCCTCTCTTCCTCTCCCTCCACGGCACCACCCACACTTGGAGACTGTAACACCCTTGTGGGGATGTCACATTTCTAATGCAATAAAAATAAAACCTTACCCAAGTTGTAAAATGTTTGATACATAAATAATATGAGTTGTAAAATTTTCCTTTTTAATATAATAACGTTAAATAAAATAACACGAAACATAAAATAAAACAAACCATTAGCACACACCATAATATACATATGATTTTGTTTTAAGTTGTACAAATAATTTACAACTACAAATATTTAGTAAAGCAGTAAAAAGTCAGTACAATACTAAAACATAAAGTGCCCAAGTGCACATCAAAGATTTCTAACCCTCCGAAGGATCACTCTCAAAGGGATCATCGGATGACAGAAATCCAGGATGTCTCGCAGCTCTACGGACAAGAGTCCGTGCTGTCGACACACTACTGATCTCATTAGGCACATGAAAAATTCCTCCCCAATAACGCCTAAGAGTCAAAGGCATCTCAAGATGTAAGTACAAAGTAGTAGTAAAAATAGGCTCCCCATCAAACTCTCCACGCAGGGTCACAGTCAGACGCCCCACGTAGACTATCGATCCTCTATCCTCATGCAATCGCCAGGCTTCAGAGCCTCCGTGAAACTCAAGTCTCACAAAACCTAAGAATCTAGGCAACACCATAACCACAGGATCAATCCAGATGGTATGGATGATCTAACGGCTCGCCTTCCTCGAATTGGTCGTCCGGCTGTTGCTCCTCTAGGTACTGAATATCAAGAGGCTGTTCCTTTTCCTCTTCCTCAAACTCTTTACAGATTATAACAATAATACAAAAACGCATACAAATAAAGAGGTGAGATGACCTACATCATTACCAGCATGGCAATAAAGAAAATGACAATACAAACAGATATCACAGTTTAACACAATAATGCATACCATTACATCGTATACAGTACCTCAAATTAACACATCATACATGCTCTCACAAGATACAGTAAACATTAAAATGTAGATCATAGATGCAAATGTATACAGACTCGTTCCTACTCCATGAAGCTAAACACAGACATCAGAGAGAATGATCCGCAAGACCTATCAGTACCTCAAGCTGCCCAACCAAACTATTACATTGTCCAACGTCGTGTAAATAGCCCACAGTCCAAAATCATCGTGTTGTTAGTACACAGTCCAAACGACGTACATAACAGCCATTGTACTACATAGTCTCCACAAAATCTTGATTAAGAATAGCGTTTGTCGAGATCGTTAGTGTGTTGCCCATTATCACAGCCCAAAGGAGCTACCAACTGTCCACATGTGGAATCCTCTGCACACTAACGCCTCCAAGATTCACTAACGAACCACACTACGCCTATCACACCCACAATACGATGTAATTCATCTCGTCAGCCAATCGTCAATTCCAACCGAATTGACACAACACTCAATGCATGAACAAGAATCATAATTACCTAAATACCCTCAATAGCACTATAACATATATTTACACAAACGCCCTCAGTATCGCCATAATTACATTAATACCCTCAGTATCGGTATAAACCAAATATAGCATGTCTCTACTTGACAGTACTATTTCTCAACATGTCCGGGTCCACCACTTTGGCCCGACAGTAAAACTCACTGTTCCTTTTAGTCACGTAAGAATTTTATCGCATTTTCACAATCTCGTCACCTTTTTCAAACATTTTCAAATCGCGTAAATATTTTTTTGACATTTTTAAAATCGCGTAGGGTTTTTAAATCGTTTTCTCAATCGCGTAAGATTTTTAAATCGTTTTCTTAATCACGTAACGTAAAAATATTTATTTTGAATACTCATAAGCTATTTCTAGTAGTTTTCAACTATGTAAATATTTTCTCTATGTTATAAATTACATTTTTATCCTTCATCCATTATTTGTTCATTTTTAGTGAATTTTGACAGCATTTTGTCTATAAAACTCATTAAATGTTATTTCCTACGTTTACCGTTAATAATTGCCTTTTTTAACTATAACTAGTATATATTACTTGAAACTTACTAACATGCTTCAAAACCCTAAGGTGACCTTATACGTTAACATTTTTCAAGTGTTCATTGTATTCCTTATGTATAAAGAATCCTCTAATTTTAGTTTCTAAAACTAAGTTTATTTATTTTGTTCCTCAAAAATTTATTGTAATTAAGATCCTTTGTAGTTAATTACTTAATCTACATTAGAAAATAGTTTTGGAAATCAAATATGCAAAATATGGCATTTTGGCCGAATTCAACATAATCTTTACAATTGATCTTTAAATCATTTTCCATCCTCTAAATCATTTTCAAATTCATTAATTTACTTAAATCAATTGAGTTATTCTTTTAGACAATGGTTGAGAACATCTTGGTTCTCTTTTTCTTGGTGAAGCCGTGAGCTCCTTTGCTGTTCTTTGGAACACTCATGCAATCCTTGCATGTTATTCACATCCTACATTAATAATCATACATCTATAAATACATGCAATATATTTTAAAGCTATAAACATACATGCAAACATAATCAATCACAAATAAAGAAAGCATTTAAACAACCAAGTGAAGAAATCCTTATGGATTATTCACCACAAATACAACCACTTTCTCACCACCACACATGGTTGATGAGATCAAATCTCCCTTGTACCTTAAAGGAAGACAAACTCCTTCTACTCTCCTCCTATGGTTTTCGTGTGACCTCCAAGAGAAACTTAACATTCTCAAACAAATTTTAAAGAGTCATAACTATAGGAGAAAAATATAAACCATGGATCAATCATGACTTAGAACCTAAGAAATCAAGTTAGAAGTAAGAAACAAGAATCTTCACCTTGTAGGAAAAATCTCCAAAGTGATTTTCCAAGCTCAAGATGAATTTTTTTGGAAGAACTCTCAACTAGAGATGTTCTTAGAATGTTGTTTGGATTTGAGAAGTTGGGTTAGATGAAAATTTAGAAGGGTGGAAATGTGTGTTTAGGGTGTTGGCCGAATGGCTCTCAAAGAGCAACAATGGTGATTTTTGTTCTTGGTGTTCTTGAAGAGAGAAAAGTGTAAGCTTTAGTGATTTACTAGATGAAGTAAACTGAAGTGAAAAGCTCTCTTAACTCTACTTGGTCGTGGAGCTCCAAAGGAGGTGGCCTCCTTTGTTGACTTCTCATAACTCCTAACAACCATAGATGTGATCAAGGGTGGATAACAAAGGCTTTGGCTCCAAGCTTGTTTCTAATTAGTGTATAAAAACCAAGTCACCAAGTGACTAAGCCTTCTTGATCATTCTTGAAGAGCTCTAGTCGAATTGCTCCAAGGGAGAGTAAAACTTGGTTTTGGTTCATTTGGTTTCCTAGTTAGGTTTCTTAGTTATTTAGTTAGTCATTTAGTTAGCTAGGATGACTAACCATTTCCTAGATTTCTCTAGAACCTTCTCTAACTAAAACCTAAATAGATAGCTAACTAGGTTTCCTTCATTTAGTTACTAAACAAGCTTCCTATGCTAACTTAGTTAAGTTTAAGTTAACTTGGTTAAGCTTTCTAGTTTAATCTTAACAAGTCCAACCACTTTTGTGGACTTGATTTATATTAGTCTAAAATGTTCAAGCCACATTTGTTGACTACATTTTATTGGCTTAGGATTTAATCTAGCCAGAAATGTTGACTGGTTCACTAAACGCAGGTCCCACAGACTTTTCTGGATCCATGGTCATTTTAGAGTAGATTTTTACTATTTTTGAGACTGTAGGTACTGTCAAATAAAATAATATTATAATAATATAAAATTATTTTATCGCATAGTTAAATCCTAAAAATTAAAAGATTAATATACATATCACTCCGATTTAGATTTAGTAAGATCCCCCAGCTCCGAATAATTAAAATAAGATTTTCTTGACCCGAAAATTATTATTTTCTTAATTCGGAATAAATCACACAAAACACTCAAATAAAATCACGAAACAGCCAAATAAATTTTATAACTTACAGAAAAACACAAAACAGTACATTTAGGACAAAATTGTCATTTATCTAAAAGTTAGGGTGTTACAACTCTCCCCCACTAATAAAAATTTCATCCTCGAAATTTATCGTAACTCAGAACAGTTGAGGGTATTGCTCCCTCATTTTATCTTCCAGCTCCCAGGTAGCATCTCCCGTTACATCATTCCATATTACCTTTACCAGCTCAATCATTTTTCCTCGAAGCTACTTCACTCTCATGTCCTCAATCTTAACAGGAAGTGTCTCATACGTCAAATTATCCTCCAGTTGCACTTCATCTGGCTGTATAACATGCGTTGGATCTGGGATATATTTCCTCAACTGAGATACATGAAATACATCTTGGAGATTAGATAGAAAAGGTGGTAAAACTATCTGGTAGGTTACAGGACCTATTCGACGAATAATCTGATAAGGCCCTATGAATTTAGGAGTGAGATTTCTAGACTTAATAACCCTTTCGACACCAATCGTTGGCGTTACTCTTAAGAATACATGCTCACCTTCCTCAAATTCAAGAGGTCGCCTTCGCTTATCCACATAGCTCTTCTATTTGCTTTGAGTCGTCTTCATCTTTTCCTAAATCATTTTTACCCTTTTCGTAGTCTGTTGCACAAGATCTAGCCCAATGGTTATACTCTCCCCATCTTGATACCAACACAAAGGTGTTCGACATCGTCTTCCATATAGTGCTTCATAGGGTGTCATCCCTATGCTTGAGTGAAAACTATTATTGTAGGTGAACTCTATCAGAGACAAGAATTCATCCTAACTCCCTTGTTGTTCCAACACACAAGCACGCAACAAATCTTCTAATGATTGTATTATTCTCTCCATTTGACCATCAATCTGCAGGTGATAAGCAGAACTCAATCGCAGTTTAGTTCCCATGGCTTCTTGCAAACCTCGCTAGAACCTTGACGTAAATCTCGGATGTCTATCATAAACTATACTTGTGGGTACACCATGAAGTTTGACAACTTTACTAATGTACACTTGGGTTAATCGTTCTAATGAATACTTAATATTGATTGGCATGAAGTGGGCTGACTTCGTAAGCCTATCAACTATAACCCATATAAAATCATGACCCTTCCTCGTTCTTGACAATCCGGTAATGAAATCCTTCGAGATACTATCCCATTTCCATTCCAGAATAGTTAAAGACTGTAACATACCGGTAGGTCTTTGATGTTCCACCTTCGCCTTCTGACAAATGAGGCAAGACGCCACACGTTCCGCTACATTTCTCTTCATTCTTGGCCACCAAAACATCCGCTTTAAGTCTTGATACATCTTAGCGATTCCCGGATGCATACTTAAATTACTAGTATGAGCTTCATCCAAAATTGCTTTCTTAAGATAGGGGTCATCAGGTATACAAATTCTTCCCTCAAATCTTTAGATTCCATCTGATCCTTCCTCCACCGTCGCCTTATGACCTTGCTTCAAAAATTCCTTTTCATTCAGTAAAAACGCATCCTCATCCTGTTTTTCTCGAATTACTTCTAGCAAGTCATTCAAAATCACAACCTTACTTAGACGAATCTTCCCTGGTACCAATTCCACTGACAACCATAAATCTCTGAACTGGTTGATCAATTCCTCCTCTTTTATCATCATAGTAGAAACACTGATCACCTTTCTACTTAAGGCATCCGCCACCATATTCGCCTTTCCTGGATGGTATTGAAGTTGGAAATCATTGTCCTTCAAGAATTCTAACCATCGCCTCTGCCTCATGTTCAATTCTTTCTGATCAAACAAGTATTTCAAGCTCTTGTTATCACTAAACACATTGAACATAGCTCCATACAAAAAATGCCTCCACACTTTCAATGCAAAAACCATGGCAGCTAGTTCCAAATCATGTGTTGGGTAGTTTCTCTCATGTACCTTCAACTGTCTTGAAGCATAAGCCACCACATTCCTATTCTGCATCAACACGCATCCTAACCCCTGGTAAGAAGCGTCACAATACACCTCAAAAGACTTGTTAGGATCTGGAAAAATCAGCACTGGTGCAGTCATCAATCTCTTTTTCAACTCTTGGAAACTCGCTACACCTTCCTCCATCCAATCAAAAGCTTGACTCTTCCTTGTGAGCTGCGTTAGTGGTCCAGCTATCTTGGAAAAACCTTTTATGAACCTTCGATAATATCCGGCCAATCCAACAAAACTTTGGACCTCCATTATTGTCTTAGGCCTTTCCCATTACAAAATGGTATCCACCTTCGACGGGTCTACCGCGATACCTTATCTAGAAATCACGTGTCCTAGAAATTGAACTTCCTCCAACCAAAACTCACACTTGGCTAACTTCGCATATAGCTTCTTTTCTTTCAAAATATGGAGAACTATACTGAGATGTTCAACATGCTCTTCTTGACTTTGAGAGTAGATCAGAATGTCATCGATAAAGACAACGACAAATCTGTCTAGATACAGATAAAAAATCCTATTCATATAGTCCATGAATATCGCAGGGGCATTCGTCACTCCGAATGACATCACTTAATACTCATAATGCCCGTAACGAGTTCGAAAAGCTGTCTTAGGTACATTATCTACTTTGACACAGATCTGATGATAACCTGATCGCATATCTATCTTAGAGAAAACAATTGCTCCCTTCAATTGGTCCATCAAATCGTCAATCCTCGGAAGTGGATACTTGTTCTTTATCGTGACCTTGTTCAACCGACGATAATCTACACAAAGATGAGAAGTTCCATCCTTCTTCTTGACTAGTAGTACTGGTGCTCCCCATGGTGAAACACTCGGTCGCACAAACTGTTTCTCCAACAGTTCTTCTAATTGCTTCTTCAGCTCCACTAACTTTGATGGCGACATTCGATATGGTGCAATCGAAATAGGACTTGCTCCTGGTACCAAGTTAATAGAAAACTCGATTTCTCTTTCCGGCGGCAAACCGGATACATCATCAGGAAAAATCTCTGGAAACTCATTAATGGTAAGAATAGCATTCACATCTTTCTCGCTCTTAACCTCCATAGAAGATAACAACATATAACCTTGAGCTCCATCTCTCAACAATGATTTGATTTTAATAGTAGTAAAAAATCCAGAACTTTCCTCCTTAGGAAAAACTATGGTTTTGTTCGCACAGTCTATTAGGATATGGTTAGAAGATAACCAATCCATTCCTAGTATTACATCTATCTCAAAAAGAGGTAAACAAATCAAATTGACAGGAAATACACGATCATTTATAGTGATAGGACAATTCAAACATATCTTGGATGTAACAACAGGCTTGGCAGTTAGTGTAGAAACAATCAATTGGAAACTCAGAGAAGACATAGGCAGTTTCAATCATTCCACACAATCATATGCAATGAATGAATGTGTTGCACCCGAATCATATAGCACAGTCAGAAGATTACCTTCAATGACACCTTCCCCCTGAATAAGATCCTCAGACTGAGAAGCTTTAGCTCCAGTCATCGTATATACTCGCCCTCCAGATCGCGGCTGAGTAGCACGAACATTACTCACAGCAGGCTTCCTTTCCGGTTGAGTGCAATCCCTAGAAACATGTCCAGACTTTCTGTAATTGAAACAGATCGTTCCTCTGATCGAACAATCCCTAGATAGGTGTCCACTCTTTCCACACTTAAAACATCTTGGCGTAAATGCCACATTCGGGCCAGCTCTGTTACCACTAGAACTTTCCCCAACAAATGGACGTTGAGGTTGACTTCCCGGTGGTCTCGAATAAGATTTTCGCTGAAATCGGCTATTATTGTTGTTATTGCCTCTTCTTTGGAACCTAGTCGGTCCAAAGTTACGATTTCTAGGATCTCGTGACGACTCCAACTTCTCGAGTCGTCAATAGGTATCCATCAAGGCAGGAAATTCATTCATCCTCATAGGTAGCACTCCTCGCTTCAGCTCTACCCTTAGTCCTTCCTCAAACTTATGGCATTTTTATGCCTCATCAGGTTGAATTTGAAAGTACCTTGAGAACTGTGACAAGCTCTCGAACTTAGCTGCGTACTCACCAACGGTCATATTACCCTGACGCAAACCAAGAAATTCCATCTCTTTGGCATGTCTGGCACTGGCAGGAAAGTACTTCTCTAGAAATACTTCACTAAACACCTCCCAAGTAATCTCAGTTCCTTCAGCTTGTAATAATCGGCGGGTTCCTCTCCACCAATTTTCACCATCTCCTCTCAACATAAAAGTAGGATACGTCACCTTTCTATTATCGGCGCACTACATTCCTTCAAATACTCTTTCCAAGTCTTGTATCCACAAACTTGCCTTCTCAGGGTCAAACTCGCCTCTGAACTGCGGCGGGTTGTTGCGCTTGAATTCAGATAAATTCAGAGCATCAGCAGTCGCATCTTGTTGTTGAGCTGCTCGTTGTAACACCCTAACTTTTGGGTGAATTACAGTTTTGTCCTGATTGTACTGTTTTCTATTTTTCTGTGTGTTATGAAATTTATTTGACTGTTTCGTGTTCATATTTGAGTGTTTTGTGTGATTTACTCTAAGTCAAGAAAATAATAATTTTCGGGCTGGGAAAAATCTTATTTTAATTATTCGGAGCTGGGAGATCTTACTAAACCCAAATCTGAGTAATACGTGTGCCGACTTTTTAATTTTTAGGATTTAACTGTGCAATAAAATAATTTTATATTATTATAATATTATTTTATTAGTTAGTACAGATAAACGGTAATGGACCCAGAAATGTCTGTAGGACCCACTTTTGGTTTGTAGGACTCACAATTGATTTATGGGACCCACATTTAGTTAAAGTAGTCAGCGTTACTGGCTTGATTTATTTTGAACCAATAGGAATTAAGTCAACATAGAGGGCTTGACTTGTTTTACACCGTTGGATGAAAAGGTTGAGTTTTGAATATCAACCGTTGATCTAATCTATAGTTGTAAAGAATGAACTTGGTGAGGAAGGCTTGAATACCCACCATTGATTTAATGGATGGTGGAGATTGGTCTTACAAAAATAGTTATATTCAATTGTGACCATTGGATGAGAAGGAATGTAGGAAAGATCTTGACCCTTTATTGTTTAAGATGAATCTAATGGCTAGAATTGCATGAAGATAAGATCTGATGGTTTAGATTTGATCATATTACTACCTAATATCAACCATTGATATGATCAATGGCTCTTGAAGCTTAGATTATAAGAATGTTAATTAATTAGTAATGTAACTAATTAATTTAATTAAGTTAGGTTAAGTGTGCTTAGAAGCTTAATGGGATTAGTAGCTTAATTAATCACCATTAGGAAGGAACATTCAAGAACACATGACATTGCATGTGACTAGGCTTATGACAAGGCTTGGATAAGCCAATGGAAGACAAGCTTGGTGATCTAGTTTTGATCTCAACCCTTGATGAAGTCTAAGGCTTGGATGGAGTCTTGGAAGTCAAACAAAAAGACCACCTTTCTCTTCTTTGAGCTCCACGACCATGCATTGCTTTGGAGGCCATTTTCACTTCATTTCCATCTTTGCTACCACACTTTCTCTCTTCTCTCTCTTCCAAAAACACAAACCACCATTGTTGTTCATCTTGGAGACCATTCAGCCTCACCATCTACACCACCATCCAACCACCCAAAATTTTATCCAACCTACTTTTCTAAACCTAAACATTATTCTAAGAACATCTCTAGTTGAGAGTTCTTCCAAAATCTATCATCTAAAGCTTGGAAAATTTCTTTGGAGATTTTCCCTAGCAGGAGAAAATCATTATTTTCCATTTCTAACTTCTTTATCAAGGTTCTAAGCCATGATTTATCCATGGTTTATGATTTTCTTCCATAGTTATAACTCTTTAAATTTTTGTTTAAGATCTTTTAGGTTTTTGAAGGAGATCACGAAATCCATAGAAAGGAGTGAAAGAGGTTTAATCTTCCTTTAAGGTAAGAGGGAGATTTAATCTCATCAACCATGTGTGGTGATGAGAAAACAGACTTGTATGTGTGTGAAGAATCCATAAGGATTCACTTGTGTTGATTGTTTAAAAGCTTTCTTACTTGTGTTTGATATTGTTTGTATGTATGTCTACAAGCTTTAAAATATATTGTATGTGTGAAATATTGCATGATTATTACTTAGGATGTGAATAACATATGAGGTTTGCATGAGTGTTCCAAAGAACACATGAAGAAGCTCATGGCCTTAACCAAGAAAAGAGAACCAAAATGTTCTCAACCATTTTCAAAAGGAAGGAAATAATGGGATTAGGTAAATGAATGAATTCCAAAATGTTTTAGAAGAGGAAAAATGATCCAAAGATCAAATGCCAAGACTTTATAAAATTTAGCCAACATGCCTTATAAATGAGTGATCAATCAAAAATTTATTTTCTAAGTGTAGAGTTAATGTTTTACCTAAAAAGAATACATTTGTAATGAATTTCCAAGGTTTAAAGAAGTAAACCAATTTTTATTAGAAATAAGACAGAAGAAAAATGAATAAAAACCCTTGAAAAATAATTACTTTTAAATTTTAAAGTATAATGATAATTACTAAAGTGGATTTAGTAATATTAAATTAAGAAAACGAATTTTTAAAGGAAAAACGTAGAAAGTGCAATTTTAATAGATTTTATAGATAAAATGCTGTCAAAATTTATTAAAAACAGACAAATAAAAGAGAATGTTTCACATTATATTTATAACGTAAGAAAAATTATTTTACGTAGTTTTAAAGTAGTAAAAGTAGCTTACGTAGTTTTAAAACAGAGATTTTAAAGCTTTTCGGTTAAGAAAACGATTTAAAAATCTTACGCGATTGAGAAAACGATTTAAAAATATTACGTGATTTTAAAAACAGCAAAATATATTTACGCGATTTAAAAACGTTTGTAAAAAATGACGAAATTGTGAAAATGCGATAAAATTTCTATGCGATTAATTGGAACAGCGAGTTTTTACTGTCGGGCCAAAGTGGTGGACCCGGACATGTTGAGATACGGGTACTGTTAAGTAAATGTGACATCCTCACAAGGGTGTTACATTAGTTGGTATCAGAGCCCAAGTTAGAGTCTTTTGGGGTTGTGGTTGGGTCTGTTTTTGCTTGTGTTGTGTGATTCTCTGTGATTTACTTCCGAAAGGATGTATCTAATTTTGTTTTGTTATGATTAAAGAAAGAAGATGTCTGGCAGAAGAGGAACACGTGCGAACGTGAACTGTAATGTGGACCCAAGATTGCAGCTGCGGAAGCTATGTAGCGGATGGCTGAAGTGATAACTCAATAGAATGAGAGAGCAGCTCAACAGTAAGATGCTACTGCTGATGCCCTAAATTTATCTAAGTTTAGGCGTAATAACCCACGCAGTTCAGAGGCGAGTTTAATCTTGAGAAGGCGAGTCTGTGGATACAAGACTTGGAAAAGATATTTGAAGGAATGGGATGCGCTGATGATAAGAAGGTGACGTATGCTACCTTTATGTTAAGAGGAGATGGAGAAAATTGGTGGAAAGGAACCCGCCGATTATTACAAGCTGAAGGAACGGAAATTACTTGGGAGGTATTTTCTGAAGTATTTCTGGATAAGTATTTTCCTGCCAGTGCTAGACATGCCAAAGACATGGAATTTCTTGGTTTCCATCAAGGCAATATGACTGTTAGTGAGTATGCTTCTAAGTTCGAGAGTTTGTCTCAGTTTTCAGATTATGCTCAAACCCGACCGAATGATGGGTGGAGATGTCGGAAGTTTGAGGAAGAATTGAGAGTAGAATTACGATGAGGAGTGCTACCTTTGAAGATGAATCAATTTCATGCTTTGGTGGATACTTGTGCACAACTTAAGGAGTTGGAGCCGTCACGGGATCCAAGGAACCGTAATTTTGGACTAACATGGTTTCAGAGAGGAGGTAGCAGTAATAATAGTCGGTTTCAGCGCAAGCCATATTCGAGACCACCGGGAAGTCAACCTCAACGACCACCAATTGGGGGAAGTGTTAGTGGTAATAGAACTGGTCAGAAAGTGGCGTTTACGCCAACGTATTTCAAGTGTGGAAAGAAGGGCCATGTTTCTACAGATTGTTCAATCAAAGGGACAATCTGTTTTAATTGTAGATAACCTGGACATATATCTTGGGATTGTACTTAGCCGGAGAGGAAACCTGCTGTGAGACATGTTCGTGCTACTCAGCCAAGGTCAGGAGGGCGAGTATATACCATGACTAGAACTGAAGCTTCACAGTCCGAGGATCTTATTCAAGGGGAAGGTGTCATTGAAGGTAATCTTCTGACTGTGTTACATGATTCAGGTGCGACACATTCGTTTATTGCATATGATTGTGTGGAAAGATTTAAATTGCCTGTGACTTCTCTGAGTTTTCAATTGGTTGTGTCTACACCAACTGCTAAACCTGTAGTTACATCCAAGATATGTTTGAATTGTCCTGTTGTTATAAAGGATCGTATGTTTTCGGTCAATTTAATTTGTTTGCCTCTTATTGAGATATATGTAATATTAGGAATGGATTGGTTATCTTCTAACCATATCCTTATATATTGTGCAAACAAAACCATAGTTTTTCCCTAAGGAAGAAAGTTCTGGATTTTTGACTGTTGTTAAAGTCAATTCATTGCTGAGAGATGGAGCTCAGGGATATATGTTATTATCTTCTCTAGAAGTGAAGAGTGAGAAGGATGTGAATGTTATTCCTGTTGTCAATGAATTTCTAGAAGTTTTTCCTGATGATGTACCTGGTTTGCCACCTGAGAGGGAAATCGAGTTTTCTATCGATTTAGTACCAGGAGCAGGTCCTATCTCAATTGCACTATATCAGATGTCACCAGCGGAGTTAGTGGAATTAAAGAAGCAATTGGAGGAGCTGTTGGAGAAACAGTTTGTGCGGCCTAGTGTTTCACCATGGGGAGCACTAGTGCTTTTAGTCAAGAAGAATGATGGAACTTCTCGGCTTTGCGTAGATTATCGTCAGTTGAACAAGGTGACTATAAAGAATAAATATCCACTTCCGAGAATTGACGATTTGATGGATCAGTTGAAGGGAGCAGTGGTATTTTCTAAGATAGATTTGAGATCAGGTTATCATCAGATTCGTGTCAAGGTTGATGATGTGCCAAAAATAGCTTTCCGAACTAGTTATGGGGATTATGAGTATCAGGTTATGTCATTCGAAGTGACGAATGCTCCTGCGATATTCATGGACTATATGAATAGGATTTTTCATCCGTATTTAGACAGATTTATCGTTGTCTTTATCGATGACATTCTGATCTATTCTCAATCTAAGGAAGAGCATGCTGAACATCTCGGTATAGTTCTTCAGGTTTTGAAGGACAAGAAGCTGTATGCCAAATTAGTAAAATGTGAATTTTGGCTGGAGGAAGTTCAATTTTTAGGTCATGTGATTTCCAAGGAAGGTATTGTGGTAGATCCATCGAAGGTGGAGACTATTTTGCAATGGGAGAGGCCTAAGACAGTAACGGAAGTTCGAAGTTTTGTTGGAATGGCCGGATATTACCGGAGGTTTATAGAAGTTTTTTCCAAGATAGCTAGACCGCTTACGCAACTCACAAGGAAGAGTCAAGTTTTTGAATGGACGGAGGTACGTGAAGCGAGTTTTTAAGAATTGAAGAAGAGGTTAACAACTGTACAAGTGCTGATTTTACCGGATCCTAACAAGTCCTTTGAAGTGTATTGTGACGCTTCTTACCAGGGGTTAGGGTGCGTATTGATGCAAAACCGGAATGTGGTGGCTTATGCTTTTAGACAGTTAAAGGTTCATGAGAAGAACTATCCAACACATGATTTGGAATTAGCCGCTGTGGTTTTTGCATTGAAGGTGTGGAGGCATTTTTTGTATGGAGCTATGTTCAATGTCTTTAGCAATCACAAGAGTTTGAAGTACTTGTTCGATAAAAAAGAATTGAAAATGAGGCAGAAACGATGGTTGAAATTTTTGAAGGATTATGATTTTCAACTCCAATACCATCCAGGAAAAGCTAATATGGTAGCTGATGCTCTGAGTAGAAAGGTGATCAGTGTTTCTGCAATAATGATAAAGGAGGAAGAATTAATTAACAAGTTTAGAGATTCATGGATGTCAGTGGAATTGGAGCCTGGAAGGATTCGTCTAGGTAGGGTTGTGATCTTGAATGAAGTACTTGATATAATTCGAGATAAACAGGAGGAGGATGCGTTTTTGCAAAACGAAAGGGAATTATTGGAGCAAGGTCATAAAGCAACAGTGGAAGAAGGATCAGATGGAATCTTAAGATTCAAGGGAAGAATTTGTATACTTGATGACCCTGAACTTAAGAAAGCAATTATGGATGAAGCCCATACTAGTGATTTGAGTATGCATCCGGGGATGACCAAGATGTACCAAGACTTAAAAAGGTTGTTTTGGTGGCCAAGGATGAAAAGAGATGTAGCGGAACGTGTGGCGTCTTGTCTGGTTTGTCAGAAGGCAAAGGTGGAACATCAGAGGCCAACCGGTATGTTACAACCGTTAGCTATTCCAGACTGGAAGTGGGATAGTATCTCGATGGATTTTGTTACCGGATTGTCGAGAACAAGGAAGGGACATGATTCGATATGGGTTATAGTTGATAGGCTTACGAAGTCAGCACACTTCTTGCCGATCAATATTAAGTATTCATTAGAAAAACTAATCCAGATATACATCAACGAGATTGTTAGACTACATGGTGTACCTACATGCATAGTTTCTAACAGAGATCCAAGGTTTTCATCAAGGTTCTGGCGAAGTTTGCAGGAAGCCATGGGAACTAAGCTACGATTGAGTTCTGCTTATCACCCGCAGATTGATGGTCAGACAGAGAGGACTATACAGTCTTTGGAAGATCTGTTGTGCGCTTGTGTACTGGAACAACGAGGAAGTTGGGATGAATTTTTATCTTTGATAGAATTCACCTACAACAATAGTTTTCACGCAAGTATAGGTATGGCACCTTATGAAACGCTGTATGGAAGATGATGCCAAACACCTTTGTATTGGTATCAAGATGGGGAGAGTATGACTATTGGGCCAGATCTTGTGCAGCAGACTACGGAAAAGGTAAAGATGATACAAGAAAAGATGAAGACGACTCAAAGCAGATAAAAGAGCTATGCTGATAAGCGAAGGCGACCTCTAGAATTTGAGGAGGGTGAGCATGTATTTTTGCGAGTAACTCCTACGACTGGTGCTGGAAGGGTTATCAAATCTAAGAAGCTTACTCCTAAGTTTATTGGGCCTTATCAGATTCTTCGACGGATAGGTCCTGTAACCTACCAGATTGCTTTTTGCCGCCTTTTTTATCCAATCTGCATGATGTATTCCATGTGTCTCAATTAAGGAGGTATATTCCCGATCCAACGCATGTTATACAGCCTGACGAAGTGCAACTAAAGGACAACTTGACGTATGAGACATTTCCTGTTAAAATTGAAGACAGGAAAATGAAGCAGCTTCGAGGGAAGATGATTGAGTTAGTGAAGGTGATATGGAATGATGTAACAGGAGATGCTACCTGTGAGTTGGAAGACAAAATGATGGAGCAATACCCTCAGTTGTTCTGATGTATGATGAATTTCGAGGACGAAATTTTTATTTGTAGGGGAGAGTTGTAACACCCCAACTTTTGGGTGAATTACAGTTTTGTCCTGATTGTACTGCTTTCTATTTTTTTTTGTGTTATGAAATTTATTTGACTGTTTCGTGTTCATATTTGAGTGTTTTGTGTGATTTACTCCAAGTCAAAAAAATAATAATTTTCGGGCTGGGGAAAATCTTATTTTAATTATTCGGAGATGAGGGATCTTACTAAACCCAAATCTGAGTAGTACGTGTACCGACTTTTTAATTTTTAGGATTTAACTGTGCAATAAAATAATTTTATATTATTATAATATTATTTTATTAGTCAGTACAGATAAACGGTAATGGACCCGAAAATATCTGTGGGACCCACTTTTGGTTTGTTGGACCCACAATTAATTTGTGGGACCCACGTTTAGTTAAAGTAGTCAATGTTAGTGGCTTGATTTATTTTGAACCAATAGGAATTAAGTCAACATAGAGGGCTTGACTTGTTTTACACTGTTGGATGAAAAGGCTGAGTTTTGAATATCAACCGTTGATCTAATCTATGGTTGTAAAGAATGAACTTGGTGAGGAAGGCTTGAATACCCACCTTTGATTTAATGGACGGTGCAGATTAGTCTTACAAAAATGGTTAGATTCAATTGTGACCATTGGATGAGAAGGAATGTAGGGAAGATCTTGACCCTTTATTGTTTAAGATGAATCTAATGGCTAGAATTGCATGGAGATAAGATCTAATGGTTTAGATTTGATCATATTACTACCTAATATCAACCATTGATATGATCAATGGCTCTTGAAGCCTAGATTATAAGAATGCTAATTAATTAGTAATGTAACTAATTAATTTAATCAAGTTAGGTTAAGTGTGCATAGAAGCTTAATGGGATTAGTAGCTTAATTAATCACCATTAGGAAGGAACATTCAAGAACACATGACATTGCATGTGACTAGGCTTATGACAAGGCTTGGATTAGCCAATGGAAGACAAGCTTGGTGATAAAGTTTTGATCTCAACCCTTGATGAAGTCTAAGGCTTGGATGGAGTCTTGGAAGTCAAACAAAATGACCACCTTTCTCTTCTTTGAGCTCCACGGCCATGCATTGCTTTGGAGGCCATTTTCACTTCATTTCCATTTTTGCTATCACACTTTCTCTCTTCTCTCTCTTCCAAAAACACAAACCACCATTGTTGTTCATCTTGGAGACCATTCGGCCTCACCATCTACACCACCATCCAACCACCCAAAATTTTATCCAACCTACTTTTCTAAACCTAAACACTATTCTAAGAACATCTCTAGTTGAGAGTTCTATCAAAATCTATCATCTAAAGCTTGGAAAATTTCTTTGGAGATTTTCCCTAGAAGGTGAAAATCATTATTTTCCATTTCTAACTTCTTTTTCAAGGTTCTAAGCCATGATTTATCCATGGTTTATGATTTTCTTCCATAGTTATAACTCTTTAAATTTTTGTTTAAGATCTTTTAGGTTTTTGAAGGAGATCACGAAATCCATAGAAAGGAGTGATAAAGGTTTAATCTTCCTTTAAGGTAAGAGGGAGATTTAATCTCATCAACCATGTGTGGTGATGAGAAAATAGACTTGTATGTGTGTGAAGAATCCATAAGGATTCACTAGTGTTGATTGTTTAAAAGCTTTCTTACTTGTGTTTGATATTGTTTGTATGTATGTCTACAAGCTTTAAAATATATTGTATGTGTGAAATATTGCATGATTATTACTTAGGATGTGAATAACATGTGAGGTTTGCATGAGTGTTCCAAAGAACACATGAAGAGGTTCACGACCTCAACCAAGAAAAGAGAACCAAAATGTTCTCAACCATTTTTAAAAGGAAGAAAATAATGGGATTAGGTAAATGAATGAATTCCAAAATGTTTTAGAAGAAGAAAAATGATCCAAAGATCAAATGCCAAGACTTTATGAAATTTGGCCATCATGCCTTATAAATGAGTGATCAATCAAAAATTTATTTTCTAAGTGTAGAGTTAATGTTTTACCTAAAAAGAATACATTTATAATGAATTTCCAAGGTCTAAAGAAGTAAACCAATTTTTATTAGAAATAAGACATAGAAGAAAAATGAATAAAAACCCTTGAAAAATAATTACTTTTAAATTTTAAAGTATAATGATAATTACTAAAGTGGATTTAGTAATATTAAATTAAGAAAACGAATTTTCAAAGGAAAAACGTAGAAAGTGCAATTTTAATCGATTTTATAGACAAAATGTTGTCAAAATTTATTAAAAACAGACAAATAAAAGATAATGTTTCACATTATATTTATAACGTAAGAAAAATTATTTTACGTAGTTTTAAAGTAGTAAAAGTAGCTTACGTAGTTTTAAAACAGAGATTTTAAAGCTTTTCGGTTAAGAAAACGATTTAAAAATCTTACGCAATTGAGAAAACGATTTAAAAATATTACGCGATTTTAAAAACAGCAAAATATATTTATGCGATTTAAAAACGTTTGTAAAAAACGACAAAATTGTGAAAACGCGATAAAATTTCTACGCGATTAATTGGAACAACGAGTTTTTACTGTCGGGCCAAAGTGGTGGACTCGGACATGTTGAGATACAGGTACTGTCAAGTGGGACGTACTGTATATTTGAGAATTTTGCCATTGAGGGCATTTGCGTAAATATGGGAATATTTTTGAGACTAAGGGTAATTTGGTAATTACTATTTTTATTCATGCATTGAGTTGTGCCAATATGGTTGATTATTGGTGAATTGATTGACGAGGTGAATAACACCGTGTTGTCGGTGTGATAAGCGTAGTGTGGTTCATTTCTTTGTATGGACTTGGAGGCATTAGTGTGCGGAGTATTCCACATGTGGACAGTTGATCGCTCCTCTGGGCCGTGGTAACTGGCAACACACTAGTAATCTCGACACGCACTATACTTAATCAAGATCTTGTAAAGACTATTTTAGTACAATGCCTGTAGTTACACGATGTATGGACTGTGTGCTACTACACGATGGATGGACAGTGAGCTATAGACACAACGTAAGACAGTGTAATAGTTTGGTTGGGCAGCCTGAGGTACTTATAGTTCTTTACAGGCCATTCTCTTTAATATCTGTGTCTAGCTCCATGGAGTAGAAACGAGTCGCATTTCATTTGCATTATGTCATGCATCAAATCATTATTATTTGTGATATTATTTGATACTGTTGTATTAAAATTGTTGTATTAAATTGTATTATTATTTATGATGTTATAGTATGCTTTATTGTATGAACTGTTACATCTGTTGTATTTGGTGTTTTCTTATTTACAATGCTGGTATTGATGTATGATTATCTCACCTCTCTATATGTATTATTTTCTGTATTATTAAATTATGTTATAAAGAGTTTGAGGAAGAGGATCAGCCTCTTGAGTGTGAGTATCCTGAAGAGGAGGAGCAGCAGCAGACGGGGGATCAGTTCGATGACTGCGAACCTTCTGATCATCCATATCCGCTAGATTGACTTTGAGGATGGTGTTGCCAGGATTTCTTGGTTTCGTGAGATTCGAGTTCACGGGGGTTCGACGGCCTGGCGACTGCGGGAGGACAGAGATTCAGTTGTCTATGTGGGACGGTTGACTGTGTCTCTACGAACTGAGTTTGATGGGGAACCTGTATTTACTATTACTTTGTTTTTGCATTTAGAGTTGCCGCTGTCTATTAGGCATTACTGGGAAGGGATGTTCCATGCGCCTAGTGAGATCAGTAGTGTATCGACAGCACGGACTCGTGTTCGTAGAGCTTCGAGACATCCTGGATACCTATCACCTGAAGTTTCATCTGAGAGTGATCCTTCAAAGGGTTAGGGATCTATGATGTGCACTTGGGCACTTTTTGATGTAGTATTGTATTATGACTCTTTATAGTTTTGTTTAAATATTTTGTAGTTGTATATTATTTGTACTAACTCAAAACAAAATCATATATATATTATATGTGTGATGACAGTTTGTTTTACTTTATGTTCCGTATTATTTTATTTAGTAATATTTTGTATAAAAGGAAAAAAAATTTTTACAACCCGTATTATTTATGTAATAAATGTTTTACAACTTGGGTAATATTTATTTATCTATTTTTATTTCATTGCATTTCATAAATGTGACATCCCCACAAGGGTGTTACACTCGTTGATTTTGCTGAGTAATCACTTCCGCCATTCTTTGCATGGCCTCAGTAGCTGCAGTCATTGGGTCCACATTACGATCCATGTTCGCACGTGTTCTTCTTTCGCCAGACATCTCTTTCTTCAATCATAACAAAACAAAGTTAATGTATCCTTTCGGAAATAAATCACAGAGAATCATACAACACAAGCAAAAATAAACCCAACCACAACCCCAAAAGACTCTAACTTGGGCTCTGATACCAACAAATGTAACACCATTGTGGGGATGTCACATTTCTGATGCAATAAAAATAAAACCTTACCCAAGTAGTAAAATGTTTGGTACATAAATAATATGAGTTGTAAAATTTTCCTTTTTACATATAATAACGTTAAATAAAATAACACGGAACATAAAATAAAACAAACCATTAGCACACACCATAATATACATATGATTTTGTTTTAAGTTGTACAAATAATTTACAACTACAAATATTTAGTAAAGCAGTAAAAAGTTAGTACAGTACCAAAACATAAAGTGCCCAAGTGCACATCAAAGATTTCTAACCCTCCGAAGGATCACTCTCAAAGGGATCATCGGATGACAGAAATCTAGGATGTCTCGCATCTCTATGGACAAGAGTCTGTGCTGTCGACACACTACTGATCTCATTAGGCGCATAGAAAATTCCTCCCCAATAACGCCTAAGAGTCAAAGGCATCTCAAGATGTAAGTACAAAGTTATAGTAAAAATAGGCTCCCCATCAAACTCTCCACGTAAGGTCACAGTCAGACGCCCCATGTAGACTACCGATCCTCTATCCTCACGCAATCGACAGGCTTCAGAGCCTCCGTGAAACTCAAGTCTCACAAAACCTAAGAATCCAGGCAACACCATAACCACAGGATCAATCCAAATGGTATGAGTGATCTAACGGCTTGCCTTTCTCGAACTGGTCGTCCGGCTATTGCTCCTCAGGGTACTGAATATCAAGAGGTTGTTCCTCTTCTTCTTCCTCAAACTCTTTACAGATTATAACAATAATACAAAAATACATACAAATAAAGAGGTGAGACGACCTACATCATTACCAGCATGGCAATAAAGAAAATGATAATACAAACAGATATCACAATTTAAGACAATAATGCATACCATTACGTCATATATAGTACCTCAAATTAACACATCATACATGCTCTCACAAGATACAGTAAACATTAAAATGCAGATCATAGATGCAAATGTATACAGACTCGTTCCTACTCCCTGGAGCTAAACACAGACATCAGAGAGAATGATCCGCAAGACCTATCAGTACCTCAGGCTGCCCAACCAAACTATTATACTGTCCAACGTCGTGTAAATAGCCAACAGTCCAAAATCATCGTGTTGTTAGTACACAGTCCAAACGTCGTGCATAACAGGCATTGTGCTAGATAGTCTCCACAAAATCTTGATTAAGAATAGCGTTTGTCGAGATCGTTAGTGTGTTACCCATTACCACGGCCTAGAGGAGCTACCAACTGCCCAGATGTGGAATCATCTGCACACTAACGCCTCCAAGATTCACTAATGAACCACACTACGCCTATCACACCCACAATACTGTGTAATTCATCTCGTCAGCCAATCGCCAATTCCAACCGAATGGACGCAACACTCAATGCATGAACAAGAACTATAATTACCTAAATACCCTTAATAGCATTATAATGCCCTCAATAGCACTATAACCTACCCTAAACCCTAAACCCTAAACCCTCAGTATCACCATAATTACATCAATACCCTCAGTATCATCATAATTACATCAAT
Organism: Ormosia emarginata; assembly: GCA_029884605.1. Taxonomy (NCBI): domain Eukaryota; kingdom Viridiplantae; phylum Streptophyta; class Magnoliopsida; order Fabales; family Fabaceae; genus Ormosia; species Ormosia emarginata. The sequence continues at coordinate 2,362,202 of JAQQTP010000041.1, read as the reverse complement.
ACCCTCAGTATCGGTATAAACCAAATATAGCATGTCTCCACTTGACAGTACTATTTCTCAACATATCCGAGTCCACCACTTTGGCTCGACAGTAAAACTCATTGTTCCCTTTAGTCACGTAAGAATTTTATCACATTTTCACAATCTCGTCACCTTTTTCAAGCATTTTCAAATCGCGTAAATATTTTTTTGACGCTTTTAAAATCATGTAGGGTTTTTAAATCATTTTCTTAATCGCGTAAGATTTTTAAATCGTTTTCTCAATCGCGTAACATAAAAATATTTATTTCGAATACTCATAAGCTATTTCTAGTAGTTTTCAACTACGTAAATATTTTCTCTATGTTATAAATTACATTTTTATCCTTCATCCATTATTTGTTTGTTTTTAGTGAATTTTGACAACATTTTGTTTATAAAACTCATTAAATGTTATTTCCTACGTTTACTGTTAATAATTGCCTTTTTTAACTATAACTAGTATATATTACTTGAAACTTACTAACGTGCTTCAAAACCCCAAGGTGAGCTTATACGTTAACATTTTTCAAGTGTTCATTGTATTCCTTATGTATAAAGAATCCTCTAATTTTAGTTTCTAAAACTAAGTTTATTTATTTTGTTCCTCAAAAATTTATTGTAATTAAGTTCCTTTGTAGTTAATTACTTAATCTACATTAGAAAATAGTTTTGGAAATCAAATATGCAAAATATGGCATTTTGGCCGAATTCAACATAATCTTTACAATTGATCTTTAAATCATTTTCCATCCTCTAAACCATTTTCAAATTCATTAATTTACTTAAATCAATTGGGTTATTCTTTTAGAAAATAGTTGAGAACATCTTGGTTCTCTTTTTCTTGGTGAAGCCGTGAGCTCCTTTGTTGTTCTTTGGAACACTCATGCAATCCTTACATGTTATTCACATCCTACATTAATAATCATACATCTATAAACATATGCAATATATTTTAAAGCTATAAACATACATGCAAACATAATCAATTATAAACATACATGCAAACATAATCAATTATAAACATACATGCAAACATAATCAATCACAAATAAAGAAAGCATTTAAACAACCAAGTGAAGAAATCCTTATGGATTCTTCACCACAAATACAACCACTTTCTCATCACCACACATGGTTGATGAGATCAAATCTCCCTCTTACCTTAAAGGAAGACAAACTCCTTCTACTCTCCTCCTATGGTTTTCGTGTGACCTCCAAGAGAAACCTAACATGCTCAAACAAATTTTAAAGAGTCATAACTATAGGAGAAAAATATAAACCATGGATCAATCATGGCTTAGAACCTAAGAAATCAAGTTAGAAGTAAGAAACAAGAATCTTCACCTTGTAGGAAAAATCTCCAAAGTGATTTTCCAAGCTTAAGATGAATTTTTTTGGAAGAACTCTCAACTAGAGATGTTCTTAGAATGTTGTTTGGATTTGAGAAGTTGGGTTAGATGAAAATTTAGAAGGGTGGAAGTGTGTGTTTTGGGTGTTGGCCGAATGGCTCTCAAAGAGCAAAAATGGTTATTTTTGTTCTTGGTGTTCTTGAAGAAAGAAAAGTGTAAGCTTTAGTGATTTACTAGATGAAGTAAAATGAAGTGAAAAGCTCTCCTAACTCTACTTGGCCGTGGAGCTCCAAAGGAGGTGGCCTCCTTTGTTGACTTCTCCTAACTTCTAACAACCATAGATGTGATCAAGGGTGGATAACAAAGGCTTTGGCTCCAAGCCTGTTTCTAATTGGTGTAGAAAAACCAAGTCACCAAGTGACAAAGCCTTCTTGATCCTTCTTGAAGAGCTCTAGCCAAATTGCTCCAAGGGAGAGCAAAACTTGGTTTTGGTTCATTTGGTTTCCTAGTTAGGTTTAGGCAAATCTTGTTAGGTTTCTTAGGTATTTAGTTAGTCATTTAGTTAGCTAGGATGACTAACCATTTCCTAGATTTCTCTAGAACCTTCTCTAACTAAAACCTAAATAGATAGCTAACTAAGTTTCCTTCATTTAGTTACTAAACAAGCTTCCTATGCTAACTTAGTTAAGTTTAAGTTAACTTGGTTATGCTTTCTAGTTTAATCTTACCAAGTCCAACCACTTTTGTGGACTTGATTTCTATTAGTCTAAAATGTTCAAGCCACTTTTGTTGACTACATTTCATTGGCTTAGGATTTAATCTAGCCAGAAACGTTGACTGGTTCACTAAACGCAGGTCCCACATACTTTTTCGGGTCCATGGTCGTTTTAGAGCAGATTTCTACTATTTTTGAGACTATATGTACTGTCAAATAAAATAATATTATAATAATATAAAATTATTTTATCGCACAGTTAAATCCTAAAAATTAAAAGATTAATATACATATCACTCGGAATTAGGTTTAGTAAGATCCCCTAGTTCCGAATAATTAAAATAAGATTTCCCCGTCCTGAAAATTATTATTTTCTTGACTCAGAGTAAATTACACAAAACACTCAAATAAAATCACGAAACAGTCAAATAAATTTTATAACTTACAGAAAAACACAAAACTGTACATTTAGGACAAAATTATCTTTTATCTAAAAGTTGGGGTGTTACGGAGACCATCTCCATTTGTTTGCTAAACACATTACATTTCTACCTTCCTTCCATCATTCTAAGGTTCTTCTCCTTGGTGGTCATCTCCTAAATCCTCCTATTTCATTTTCCACCATTGAAGCCAAAGTTTGGAGCTTTTGAGGGTAAATCTCTTGATCCTTTCTTTCTTTTCTTCTTTTTCATTTCTATGGTCATTTCCATGACCATGGATCCTTTCTTTCTCAAGCTTTGGTGTTGATTTGTTGAGTTGTATTTTTAGGGTTTTGGAGAGGTCTTGGCCAAAATCCACCAAGAAGCAACCAAGGAGTCTTTTCTTGTTCTTCCCTTAGGGAAGAGGGAGATAATCCTCTTCAACCTATCTTGGTGGTGAGGAAACGTTGGTTTGATGTTGTTGATGAGGGAATCCATGTGGGATTACTCTCTTGGTTATATTATTTTCATGATTTTGTTGTTATTTGATTTGTATGAATCTATGGATTTTCATTGTGTTTTGATGACTATGAACCATGTATTGGATTGTTTGAAATGGGTGAGAAACCTTGAAAATGGGATCAAGAATTTTGCAAAAACAAGTTCTGCAAAATTCTTGCTACTGCACGAGCACTTAGGCGCTGTGCAGTGAGCACCCAGGTGCTCAACCGACGGTCAGGCGCTGGAGCTTGAACGCTTAAGCGCCCAACGCCCAGAAGGACTTCCAGTAACGCAGCTCAGTGAGCGCTCAGGCGCTGAAGACATGGCGCCTAGGCGCCCAAAGTAGAATTAGCCAGGAAAATGTGAGATGATACTAGGACTTTAGTATGAAGATATTACCATTAAAATAAAGTAAAGAACTTGATTAATTAAGAGAATTCCTCTAAAGAGAGATTTTGTAAGAATTGTTAAGCTAAAGTGAAATTTCATAATGAACCTTAAGGAGTGTTTTACCACTTTTGAGAACTTGATGCTATGTTATTTTGGGTCCATGAGTGGGACTAAGGAATTATTGATGTTTAACTTGACCAAATTGTGATATGTTATGGATGAGTATATCAATTGATGAATATACATGAATATGCATTGAGTCATCATGCATTGTGAAAGTCCGATGGACTCTGTTGTAAGGTTGTATTCCTAGGAGATTGAATCACACCTTAGTACGGGTGCGAATAGACTAGTGTAGGTCATGTAGTTGACCTTGGGGGAGTCGAGGTGCAGGTGTTCCACGAATGGACAGTTGGTAGCTCCTCTAGGCTGTGGGATAGACCGATGCAAATGCACCGACGATCCGGACCGAGACACTATCCTATATCGTGATCCTATGAGAATGCCGCTGTATAAAGCCTTGATGCGTAAATTATGAATTTTTCTAGAAAGCACTTGATTTTATGGCTGACAAGATACTGACATGTCTCCTTGATCATTCTCTCTGAATGTTTTTGTCTAACTTCATGGAGTAGGAATTGTAGTACCGAATGTTGGATTTTGGTATCATGTGCATGTGCATAGTGAGTCAACATATCATTTGATATTTATTTATTCACTTGATGATAAACCGTTGTTTTATTGATATTATAACATGTCTGAAAATGTTGAGCTGCTTATTATTTGGATTTTGGTGCTGATTATTATTTCTGCTATGATATGTGGGCGTCATACTCTGTTCTGTTTCTTTACTATCATAATTGGTATTGAATGTAGTGTATCTCTCCTCTTTTTTGTATTTCTACTATTCTGTTTATTCATTTGTTTCTCTGAAGATGTTAGTGAAGAAGGGGAAGTGCACGAGTTTCTCGATTTTTGGCCCGATTTTGATTAGCACCAGTTGGAGCATGATGTCTCGCCCACGTAGCTTTTTGGGTTACGTTAAGTTGACCTTTCATGGAGGTCCGGACTGCTGGCACATCAACCTGCATACGAATCGTTGCGTCTACCATAGGGACGTGACGACGTCTCTGGCTTAAGGTCGTTATGACCCACCTATTTTTAACATTACGGTAAATGTTCATTTAGAGTGTTATTTACCCATTCGTGATATGTGGAGTGATCTTTACTACACCCCACATGAGGATTCCTTTACACGAGCCCCCGCCTGTAACTCGGCTACTCCGATGAGGATTTCCTCTAACGATGAAGACCCTGAGGAGGATCCAGCCACGGTTCCTTCTCGCTAGTTTTAGGGGCTGATGTTGTCGATAGCCACTGATGGTTATCTGTAAATCTTTTGAGGGCCTGATATTTTGTCTTTTTGGTGGGCTGTATATGTGTAACCATTTTGGGGCGGGTAAAGCTTTTGCTTATTTTGTATATCTGATGATGTAACTAAACATTGATGATATAAGTATATATGTATGTATGATGCATGGTTTATTTTTGATGTTGATTTCTACTGTAATTACGTTTTATTATTTTATTACGACAAAAAAAAAAGAATTCGCCAAATTAGTATACGTATATAAGTGAACAGGCTTTTTTATATTATAATGAACCAGGTCTTAACTTATGATTTATTCCGCATTGTCCTTTTTGGTGTGACGTTCCCTCCTCTAAAAGGGGCGTTACACATAGGGCCGGCTAAGAGGAGATTCAAATTCTTAAGCAGCATATCGTTAGTTGGGAGAAAAAAATGGCGGACTCTGAGTTAGTGGCATCCGATCTCCCGATAAAAGTGGTCGAACTAGAGTTGGCAAACGATGGTTTAGACATCGAGATCCAAGAGATCAAGGACAAATGGGCAAAGTCCATGGACGAGTGTAACACCCCAATTTTTAGAAAATATTCCGAATGTACTGTTTACTGTTTTTCAAGCTTTTGTGTGAATGACCGTTGTGTCCCTATTTTACTGTTTCTCGATTTCTGCATGAAATACAAATACGTTTATACAGTCTCAAATTTTATTTGGTCTTTTTACGTAATTTGTTCCGAGACGGTAAAATAAAAGTTTTTCCGAGCTACTGTTTTAATTTTTTTGGATGATATACAGATAATTAATACTGTCTGTAATTTTATTTGAACGTTTTGGACAATTAGCTACGTTGTGGGAAAAAATGGAAAAATGTCTGTTACGTCCCGAACGTGCTGTTTGTACTGTTTTTGCTGTTTTTAATTGTTTTCTACTTGATTTAGTGTCCAATATTACTGTCTATGATTTTATATGGACTTTTTGTGTGATTTGCTACGGGGCAGGAAAATAATATTTTTCCGGACCGGTAAAATCTGTTTTTAATTATTCAGAGGCGGGGGATCTTACTAAACTCAATTTTGAGCCTAAAATTAATCTTTTAATTTTTAGGATTTAACTATCAAATAAAATAATTTTGTATTATTATAATATTATTTTATTAGTCAGTATAACTTAGTGATAGTGGACCCGGAAATGTTTTGCGAGACCCACGTTTAGCTAAACCAATTAACTTAGTAGCTTAATTAAACATGATTAGTGGAAGAATGTTCTTGAACATGATGACTAGCTTAATGACTAGGCTTAAGAGTTAATGAAGCTTAATGACTAAGCATGGTGACTATGCTTGAACTAACCAATAGGAAACAAGCTTGCTAACCAAGTTTTAATCTTGACCATTGAAGCATCCAAGGGCTTGGATGAAGCCAAGCCATGGACACCTTGCAAGCCATGAAGTCTACGGCCAAGTGAGGGTTAGGAGACCATTCTTCACTTTTCTTTCATGCAAAATTCTCTCTTCTCTCTCATCCAAAAACCCTAGCCACCATTGTTGCTTTCTTTCTTCACCATTCGGCCAAGCTTCATACTCCACCATCCAACCACCTAAAATTCTATCTAACCAACTTTTCTAAACCTAAATACTATCCTAAGAACATCTCTAGTTGAGAGTTCTTTCAAATTCCTTCATTTGAAGCTTGAAAACCTACTTAGAAGTTTGTACCAAGGAGGTGAAATTTCTTGTTTTTCTTTTCTAAATCCTTTTTCAAAGTTCTAAGCCATGATTTATCCATGGTTTAGGTTCTCTTTTAATGGTTAGTAACTTGTAGTTTTTCTTTAAATTTGCTAGGTATTTTGAAGGAGAAAACCGTGACCTAGGAGGAGTGAAAGAAAACCATTTGTCTTCATTTAAGGTAAGAGGAAGACAAATCTTATCACCTATGGATGGTGGTAAGAGGATGGAGTTTGATTTTGTGATTGTAGAATCCATAAGGATTCATGTTTGTGCTTGTTAGTAGCTTATTTGATGTGGTTGTGTATTTGTTAGTAGCTTTTCTATTTGTTGTTTGTAATAATTTGCATGTCTACAAGCTTTAATTTGCATGTTTACAAGCTTTGATTTAGGTTATATTTGTTAGAAATATATTGTATGTGTTAGAATGACATGATAAAGTATAGAATTGCATGATAATGTATAGGATGTGAATAACATGTCAAGGAAATGCATGTGTGTTCCAAAGAACACTACACCAAGGCTCACGGCCTTTAACCAATGGGGAACCAACATGTTCTCTAAATTTTCTTAAAAGGTAATTTAATTAACCTAGGAGAATTAAGAAGGTTTCAAGTTGATTTGATCAAAGAAAATGAATTTAGAAATCAAATGGTAAGACTTAGTATTTTCGGTGTATTGATTTCAAAAACCATTTTCTAAAACAATGGTTAAAGGAATTAGACAATACAATAAGTTTGACATATATTTAGAAGATGAGAAATAATTTAGAAATCAATTTCAAAGTATTTAGGAAATTCGCCAACATGCCAAACCAAGTATCCATGGTTTCTAAAAATTAAATCCAAACTTTTTCTAAGTATAAGAATGCAATATGTGTTAAAAAGAATTTTTCTAAAATAAGTTTTAAGGAAAAGAATCAATTAGAAATAAGATTTATAACTTAGAACTAATGATTTTGTTATTAGAAATGAAATACAAGTAACTTTCGAAAATTTCTAACATATAGCTCATGCTTTGTATTTTGAAGCATGTTAGTAGTTTTCAAAAGGATTAATTATATGGTTTAAAAATTTAATAAACGTAATTCTTACGGTAAAATTAGAAAACCATTAATATAATTTTCTAAGCAAAATATATAAATTTTAGTAAAAACAGACAAATAGGATAGGAAAGATGTCCAAAAGATAGTATACGGTATGGAAAATATTATACGTAGCTTAAAAGTATTATTTATTATTTTGATTTAAACAAGTAATTTTTAAGGAATTCGGTCAAGAAAATGATTTAAAAATCTTACGCGATTGAGAAAACGTATTAAAAATCCTACGCGATTTTGAAAACAGAAAAATATATTTACGCGATTTCAAAATGTTTATAAAAACGACGAGATTTCGAAAACGCGATAAAATTTCTACGCGATTGACCGAAACAGTATTTTTCTGGAATTTTCTGTATTCTATGCTGTCGGGAAAATGAGAACCTGTACATGCTTTTGAGGATTTTTTGCTGTCAGGAAAATGAGAACCCGTACAGGCTTTCTATCTTTATACCATGAGGGTATTTTGGTAATTTGCCAATTTTTGGTAAATTTTGGTTGACGAGGTGAATCACATCGTGCTGTCGATGCGATAAACGTGGTGTAGTTCATTGTTCTAATGAACTTGGAGACTTTAGTGTACGGAATTCCATATATGGACAGTCGGTCGCTCCGCTGGGCCGTGGTAACCGATAGCACACTAATGGACTCGACACGCACTATATTTAATCGAGATTTGTGAAGTCTAGTAGTACATTTGCCCGTAGTGTCACGACGTGAGACAAGTGAACTACCCCACGCCTGGATGGTAAATTCCCGGTGATGTGGAGCTATAGACGCAACGTATGACCGCGGAATAGTTGGTGGGCAGCCGTGGTACTAATAGATTTTGCGAGTCATTCCTCCGATATCCGTATCTGTGTTGTTTAGCTCTATGGAGTAGGAACGTGTCATATTTCTTATGAGTATATCGGAACTTTATTTTATCTTATCTCGTCTATTTTATCTGCTTAGTATTATAAGGATTATTTATCTGTTCTATTATTTTATCTATAATGTTTTATTTTATCTGTGATATTAGGTGTCGTTATGATAATTAAATCTCTTTCTTGAATTTGTTACAGATTTCTGTTATAGCTTTTCATATTGCATGAATTGTATAACTGTTGTTTGTCGTCTTCTTATTGGCCATGTTTATGGTGATTTTAGATTGTCTTACCTCTTCGTTGTATGTATTTCGTATATTTATTTTACGCGATAAAGACTTTGAGGAAGAGGACCAAATTCTTGAGATCCTGTACCCATCAAGAACCATCTCGATCATTCATATCCATTGGATTGATTTGATTGGGTATGGCGGTACTGGATTTTTAGGATTTGTACACTCTGGAGTTTCATGGAGGATCGCTAGCTTGGCATCTGCGAGGAGACCGAGACTCGTGGACGTATGTAGGACGGGCCGACGGTGACCCTACGTCAACGCTTTGATGGAGAGCCGGTTATGACTACTCTTGTATTTTTACATTTAGAGTTATCCTTATCTCTTAGGCGATATTTTGGTGGTATGACCACGAGCCTAGTGAGATTAGTATCGTATCGACTGTGCAATCTCGTTATCGCCGAGAGTCGAGACATCCGGGATATTTGTCTCCTGATGATCATTTTCATGTTGAGAGTGATCCTTCGAGAGGATTAAATATGCATGATGTTTTTTTTGGGCGCGTCTCATGTATGTACGTATATATTGACTTTTTATTGCTTTATTTATCTTGCTTTCGTTTAAATATTTGTACTTTTAGTGTAAATTATTTGTATAACTTATAACTTGGATCATATGTATATTATAAGTAATGTTGTTTTGTTTTATGTTTATTTGCTATTTCCGCATATTTTATTTAAGAATATTCTGTTTAACAGAATTATTTTACAACCCGTAATAGTATGTAACAAATGTTTCACAACTTGGGTAGATTTTATTTCTCTTTCTTTTATTTTCTTTTATGTGTGACATCCTCCAAAGGGGTGTTACAACGAGAGTCCTTTGTAATGCTTTAGAACAACTCCAAACTTTAAACCCTGCTAGGCTCATCAAAGAAGGTGCCAGATCCCACCACCCTGTTTGGGATGGGTTTATTATGGAAATCGCCTCAAAGCCTTTTACTGTGGAAACCACTGCCACTGTGACTCCTACGCCGGCCTCCACCGAAGGCGAAGAAGAGTCGACTGTCGAGGACCCTATTGTGAATTTTTCACAAGCGCACAAATTGTTCAAGTAGTAAAATAAGATCGTTTCCATGAGGATCAATTTGAATACTAACTCTTACGGCAATACTAATTATTTAAGCGATCAAAAACAATTATGAAATCATAATTTTAAATAAAATAAAAAATTAATTAATAAAGCAAGTAAATAAATTAAAAAGGGATATAATTCAACCAACTTTTTAAAGGCCTAGGACTAGTATTTCACTACAATACACACTATGCTGAATATTGATTCTATCTTTGCTAATGATCAATTATGTTTTTGAATGCGATTTACCCTAAATTATTTAATGCTTAATCTCTTGACACTAAAAACGTGTTAAAACACTATTAATCCCATTCTCACAACAATTAGTTGAGTTATAACCTATTAAGTTCTGTAACAACCATTTTGCTCCTTTTCTAGAAATACAGTAGTCCGTGTGACAAAAACTTTGCCCTCGGTAGGATTAGAGAAATAATATCCTTTGGTTTCCTTTGGATACCCTACAAAGAAACATTTATCTGATTTGGACCCAAGCTTATCAGAAACTTGATATTTGACATAAGCTTCGTAACCCCAAATCTTCATGAAAGACATACTTGGTCGTCTCCCAGTTCATATCTCATATGGTGTCTTTTGAACCTTTTTAGATGGAACACATTTAAGTGTGAAAGCTGCTGATAACAGAGCATGTCCCCAGAAGAAGCCTGGAAGGTCTGCATGACTCATCATGGATCAAACCATGTCCAACAAGGTCCGGTTCCTCCTTTTAGAGACATCATTCCATTGTGGTATTCCAGGAAGAGTGAGTTGAGATATTATCTCACACTCTTTCAGATGATCATCAAACTGTTGACTCAAGTATTCACCACCTCGATCTGATTAAAGGACTTGAATACTCTTGCCAAGTTGGTTTTGTACTTCATTCTTGAACTCCTTAAACTTTTCAAAGGATTCTAATTTGTGCTTCATAAGGTGTACAAATCCATATCTACTGAAATCATTAGTAAATGTAATGAAGTACTGAAAATCGCCTTCAGTAAGTGTGTTTAGGGGTCCATATACATCATTATGTATAAGGCCCAAAAGATCACTAGCCCTTTCACCTTGTCTAGTGAATGGGGCCTTTGTCATCTTCCCCAATAAATAAGATTCACATATCTCATATGATTCGAAATCAAACGAGTCCAAGAATCCATCTTTATGGAGTTTGGAGATACGTTTCTCATTTATGTGGCCTAAACGACAATGCCAGAGATAAGTTGGGTTCATATCATTTGATTTAAACCTTTTTGTACTTATGTTATAGACGGGTGTTTCGAGATCAAGGACATAAAGTCCATTACTCAATTGTGCACTATCATAAAAAATATCATTCAAATAAATGGAACAACATTTGTCCTTTATAATAAAAGTAAAGCCTTTCTTGTCCAAACAAGAAATAGAAATGATATTTCTGCTTATGGTAGACACAAAATAGCAGTTCTCTAACTCCATTACAAGCCTAGTGGACAAAGATAAAAGATAAGTCCCCACGGCTAATGCAGCAACCTTTGCTCCATTTCCAACTTGTAAGTCGACTTCACCCTTAGTCAACGGTCTACTATTCTTTAGATCCTGCATATTTACACAAATATGAGATACACATCCAATATCTAATACTCAAGATGCAGAAGTAGATAAATTGACTTCTATAACAATTATACCTGAAGTGGAAGTCTCACTTCCCTTCTTTTTCTTGAGCTCCTCTAGGCATAGTTCTTCTTCCAATGTCCGGTCTGACCACAATGGAAGCATGTACCTTCCTTAGCCACTCCACCCACTGGTTTCAAGCCAGAAGTGCTAGGCTTGAACTTATCCTTGCCCTTACCCTTCCACTTGTCCTTAGGCTTTTCCTATTGTTTCTTGCCCTTATTCTTTTGGACCATCATAATGGCTTTTCCTTTGCCTTTGTTTATGTTCTGCTCCACAGTTTATTAAGTGGCTCCAGTACTCAAAGGGGGGTGAATTGAGTTATAAAACTTTTCACAAATACTTATAAACCAAATTTCGTCGAAGCTAAATATTAAGAAGGATATGAAAATAAAGAAAATAATTGAAAGCTTTAAGCGTAACAAATTAACAAACAAGCAATGATAATAAAATTGCAGTAAATAAACAAATAAAGATGAGAAGAGCAGGCACGATATTTTTCCTGGTTCAGCCACCAAACCACTTATAGCCTACGTCCAGTCCTCGAAACACAATTCGAGATTTTTCACTATTAAATACAAGCTTAAAACAGGTGCTTGCAACCGTTAGAAACAAGAGCACTTTTCATACACAAGGAAACTCTACCCTTGTGCTAAAGGCTCAAACTTTCAGCGATACCTCACTCTTACACAAACCTTAGAGGGATACCTCACCCTCTTTATAATACCTTTGAGGGATATCTCACCCTCTCAGAAATACAGCAGAAAATAGATGAAGAGAAACTTTCACAAAGAGTAAATAATACAATTTGAAGCACTAACAGAGCTCTCTAAAGATATCTCAAAGTTTTGGTGAAAAGAGCACAGAAAATATGAGAAAATTATAAATCATGTTTTCAAGCAAGCAAAGAATGATTTAGATTATTAGGCAGCTTGCAAAGGTGACCTAAGGTCTCTATTTATAGAGCTTTCTAAGAAAATAGCCGTTGAAAACATTAATTAACGTAATTAATATGAAAACCTCGTATCTTTTCAAAACAGGAATCACGAGTTTATTCAAATAACTATTGAGTTAGTCAAATAACTCAACTTGAAAATCCTTCAGGAATCTAAAACCAATATGTGTTATTCGAATAATCTGAGAGTTATTTGAATAACTCTGTTATAAATCGTTTTTAGTAAAACAAATCTATTCGAATAAGTTAATGACTATTCAAATAGCTCAATTGAAAGAAGCCATCCAGAAAACATTTTATTCGAATAGCAGAGGTGTTATTCGAATAGCTCTTTGAAAAACAGAAGCGCTCAACAAGAATTTGAAATTGTTATTCAAATAACTCTAGGGTTATTCGAATAACCCTATTAAAAAAATAGTTTTTCAAGACTTGGTTTATTCGAATAAAGAAGCCTTTATTCGAATAACCCTTAAAAAAATTTTCTTAAAAGCTTTAGAAAAACTACCCAGGTGGTTTCCAAAACATCAAGACCTTTTAAATATTTGAAGAACCATTTTTGAATCTTGGTTTTATTAAAAAACAAGTTTAGATCTTTTCTTTTAAGCAAACCAATGAGATATCTGAGGAAAAGCTTCGTACAAAAGACTCTAAGTCCTAAAGCTAATCTAGAAGATCTTGGACTTTGTCTTGTCATCATCTTCATATTTGTTATCATCAAAACTAGTCTCCAATGACTCGTAGTCAATCACACAATTCTCAACATGCTTAGTAGCTCTGGTAGTGATTTGTCAATTTCATTCATGTTGTAGTTCATGACAAATTGACTAAAACTCTCTGGCAACGATTGTAGGACTAAGTCAGTGGCCAACTCTTGGCCCAAAGGAAAACCAAGTCTCTCTAGGTCTTCAATGTACCTAATCATCTTGAGTACATGAGCACCAACAGGGCTTCCTTCTACTAGCTTGTACTGAAACAGTGCTTTATAGAACTTTTTGAGGTGTACGATCATATCGTAGGCATCCTTGTTCTCATGTTGCTTTTGGAGCTCAGAGTTCATGGTGGCTAGCATTAGACATCCGACGTCCAAGGCGTCACCTTGATGCTTCTTATAAGCATATCTTTCAGCTTTAGGGGCATTAGTAGTAGGTGGCTTAAGAATAAGCTATTCTAGAACATACAACTTTTTCTCTTGCTTGAGGACAATCCTCAAGTTCTTGTACCAGTCTAGGAAATTTGTCTCAGACAACTTGTCCTTGTCAAGAACTGATCACAATGATAAGTTACTTAAAGTGTTTGTTGCCATAGTAATCTATCTATAGAAATATGCAAAATATGAGTATCATGCCATAAACATATTTAACATGGTCTTTAATTAAATATGCCTCCCACTATTTTATTCAAATCAATGACCCTCAGCATTGACTCGAAAAATCCCATCGAAAAATTTTTTAGTGGGCCAAGATCCATATTTCACCTAGCTTTGTGTCAGCTTTGGCTGATCACCCAAAATTCAGTTATTTAGGTAGGAAAATCTTTCCAATTACATTACATGTAACTCTTGGATAGTTAGGTGAATAACACTTATTCTAATCCATCTAATGGACTGAAGCCCAACTCTATGCCTCTAAGCCTTTAATCCTATTGAAATGGCTTAGTTAAGTCAGACCTAATGGTTGACAGTTGGATATTACCCTTATCCCATCGCGTCTTACTAATATAAATAAATACATCCTGCTTTGGAAGACCTACACTTAACGATACTAGTCTTGACGAGTGCCGCGCATTGGAAGGCATCACATAATGACTTAATATTTGCTTTTGAGGGATTTTTTTTATTATTAGATCTCACCATTTATTAAGCTATTTATCATACCATAAACATCATCCACGCATCTCATACATATAAAGCATATAATAAATGTGACATGGTTATGACCCCTAAGAGAGAACCATTAACTAAAACGAGGGAGCAAACCAGCTTCACAAGCGTCTTCTACTAATATCCTCATTTGATGCCGCCTTCATACCTCCACATCAAGATTACATTATATAGAAACCTCTTTTACATTCTAAGGGAGTTAAGTGAGAAGAGAATGTACAATCAGAATGTAGAGAAAAAGGCATGACACACAGGTCGTATTTTAAAATTACCAAAATACTATAAAAGGAGGACAAAGGCTATAACCATGCACCACAAAGTACACAAAAATCAAACAATAATACATTATTATTATCATTATTTTTGTGAGTCATAAAAACAGATTTGAATTTTGCGCCTCAGAAAAGATGCGCTATGTAGAGATAACATGGGGTTCGGGGCAGTGCCCCGATAGGAGTGCCACAGGGGAGGCCGCCCCTTGCAGGGTGCAGGGGCAGTGCCCCGATCCAAAATTTTTCATTCAGATACCACCATTGGTTTCTTGAGCAAAAAAATGAATTGGATCCCCTTCACCTCTGTGATGGCTAAGGCAACAACATTGAACCCTCATGCTGCTGTCACATGAACACTTCATGGTCGCTGTCACCTATCCAGAAATAGGGTTTCTAGAACACACGAGGACATGAACACTTCATGTCGTGTTGAACCCTTATGCCACAAACCAAGAACAAGGTTTCCCAAACCCTTGCTTCGCGCTGCTATCCAGAAATAGAGTTTGCCTGACATCAACACTTGATGCCGTCACAAACCAGAAACAATGATTCCATAACCCTTGCGCTGCTATCTAGAATGCTGTCCAGAACGAGTTTTGCTTGACATCAACGCTTGATGCCTCCACAACCAGGATTCCAGAATGTCGTCCAAAAACAATGTTGTTCAAAACGTTGTACATATCACATACATACCAGAAAACATCACAAAAATATACATACAAAATAGATTCATTGTTTCGAAAACATCTTCTTGGTTTCGCATATAACACATCAAACATAATACATTTTTGTAAAGGTTTCAGAAATAACACATAAAGATCATATCTTTTACGAAAAAGTCATGTTATTTCGTACAACAAAAAGACCATAAAAACTGAATCATGGTTTGGTAAGTGGCTCTGATACCACTGTTGGAAATCGCGGATACATCACGCAATGGAAAACAAAATTTCCACCAAGGATCCATGCGAAAAAAAGCCATAATCCAAGTTTTAAAAAATGTCTACCTTTTGAAGCGAGATCAAAACAAGTGACGTGAATCACCAACACCGTAATAGCGACGATGTCTCTACGGTATCCACACGAACAAACTCATAAACGTCCAACATCTGCAAATAGGAGTCACACCTGTCTCACATAGTGCTAGCTGCAAAGAGAAAAGCAGAAACCTGTCACTCTCTCACTCACTTTCTATAGGTGCGGCTAGGGTTTTGTAATGCATACATCACAGCCCCCTTAGCAGTACTATTTATAATAGTGACTGCCTTAAGTGAGTGTGAGCAGTAGTAAGGTAAGTTGTGCAACCCTAGACTCATCTGTTATGAGTCCGACCCACGATTGAATCCCAATCCAATTTGGATTCTAATTACTCCAATTTAGTCCGCTCTATATGTGTGACCCTGCAGGTTCTCTTAACGTTGACAGTAATATTAAAATCCCATTTTAATATTACAAGCAGTGGGTGGTATTTAGTAACATATTGCTATCACCCAAGTAATGAGAATGTTAGTGATTTGACATAACCTTTTTGTGACTAATGTTTCTGTGTAGTTTAGTCCTTTTGTCTAGATATCTAGATTGAACATAAGGCATGAAATGCGTCACCCTTGTATAGTTCAATCCTTCGTTTCTTGATACCCGAGTAGACTTAATAACAACAAATGAGATCGATATTTCATATCGACTTATTTGAACATGGTCATGCATTTCACAGTCTCACTCAATTAGGGGGCTCGAAAATATCGCTCCTGTTATGTAGGAGGGATAAATCCCATCTAGGTCACTCACATCCCTCTGCATGATTTGTGGTATATTCAATAATCGAATTTATAATCACCTTGTTACATATGACGTTTGATGGCATTAAAACACACAACTCCTTATGTAGGAATCGTAGTGATTTCAAGTCAAAGGACCACATACACCATTGTCACTATGAGAATTGCTTATGACACTCACGTAACGATCCATGTAGTGTTCTCATGGCGGGTCTGTCCAGTGCATTATTACTATAATATGTATCCATGTGAAGACTTGATATCTCATATCCATGACCTGTGAGATGTGGCCATCAGTCTACGCATATACTAGTTTCAATGCGTTATTGTTGTCCTAATTAACAATAATACTTGACCAGGGACATTTAAGAATAGTATTTTATCTATTAGGATCTCACGATCAAGTCATCCACTTGATGTCATACGGCATCAAAGGGACTTTATTATGTTTATCCAAAGGAACACAATAAATGAAATGTCTCATATATAATAATAATAATAGCATAATACAATGTATATAAATATAGACAAAATGTATCATCCTCTAGGGCATACACCAACACTCGGTATATCGAACGACATCCAAGCAAAGAAGTCCTTATTTCTCTCAAGGAACATGACTAGTTAGGACTTCTCTTCTTGATTCGGTTGCCCTCCAATCTTGGTGACTTGGTACAACTTTACACCAAGTTGGAGGGCTTCTAGCTCTGCTTCTAGTTGAGGGTGAGTATCTCAGATCTCTTCACGCATGTTTAATTTAATCAAGAGGACATTGACAGAGTCTGTAGTGATTGAATTGGATTTGTCACATTGCTCCATCTTCTCGGGCCTCTTTGCTATCTTAAGGCTCTCATTGTAACATCTTCAAGTTGTGGCTTGGTCTCCTTTGAAAGTAATTATTTTGTTGTCTTAGTCAAGGAACTTGATGGCCAAGTGTGGAGTGGATATCACGGCTTTGAAGGCATTCAAAGAAGGACGACCTAGGATCACATTGTAAGCAGAAGGGTAATCCACCACAAGGAACTTAACATTGAGTGTTTTAGACAAGGGGTCTTTACTTAAGGTCAAGTAAGTTTCCACATATACCACCAGGGCAATTTTGTCTCCCTTGAATCCAATCAGCTCACTGGTATGAGGGATTAGGTTCTTGTTTGAGAGCCCTAACTTTTGGAATAAGTCTAAAAACATGATATCTACCGAACTCCCCTGCCACAAATATACGTTAGACTTCGGCATTGGTGATTATCTCGGATATCACCATAGTATCGTCGTGGTTCGGGATTGTATTTCTATAATCATCTTTTGAAAAAGAAATTGGTGGGGCCTTTCGTGATTTGTTCCTTGGTTTGGAGATTGGATGGGAAGCCACACTTAGAACTACTAGAGAGCTTTCTTTCTCCCATTGTGGGATTTACCGCCACCCGCAAAGCCACTAGAAATTATGTTGATAGTGCGAGTCACTTCCTTATGGCAGCAGTTGTCAATCTAATGAGGTGGACCTCAGGGTGTGGCTTCTCTTTAGTTGTCATTCCTGGATGGGGACCGTCTTCTTTAGTACGGGGAAGGGATTCTTTGACGATTGTAACTTCATTTTTTGTTATTTTTGTTTCCCCTTTGATTTTTATTCTGAGACTGGCGTACATAACGTCACAAGCGGCTATGCCAAATCAAGGATTCAATTGCATCTTGAAGGCAGACACAGTATTCATTGTGTGCTCATATCCTTCATGAAAGACATAGTGTTTAGAATTGTCTTTTTAGGCATGCTTCCTTAGTGGGGGGAGGTTTAAGAATATCTTGGAATTTCGTGTTCATCACTTCCTGGTAGATTTGGGATTGAGGTGTATTAAAAGGGGTGTAGTCTTGATACGACCTCTTTGGTGGTGGCTTGGAGTTTCATGGTTGTGAGGGGGCTTGGACTGGCTTTAGCCTCACTTCCTAGCTTTTGTCTACATGCTTTCTTGTGTGGATTAGATCTTCTACATTAATATTCTTGTCTGCCATTGCCCTGAACTTATCCATTGTTTGGGGTTCTTTATTTGTGAGGGAAGTAAAGAATGGACTAGAACGGAGGCTGTCCCTGAAGTAGTGGAGGGCCAACCTTTCATCCCAATCTTGGATATTAAGACATTCTTTGTCAAACTGGATTATGTAGTCTTAAGGCGATTTTTATTTTCCTTGCTAAATGTGGGAGAGGTATGAATGGATTTCGGATGCACTTTTGATAATCACATATTTTATATATTAATAAACCCTCATTTTTAATTATTTACACTCTCCATATACTTAATTGATTGAGCTTGGTCATGATTTGTAAGTTTGGGTTCAAATTAGGCTTAATTAATATTTTTCAGCATTGTTGAGATTTTACACTGTTTCTTTATTTTGGCCATATCTTGAGTTTTAGATGTCTAAAAATTATGATTTTTATCTTCTAGGAAAGCTGAGAGAAAGCTCTACAACTTTGACATAGAGCTCAAAGTCTCAATCAGACATCTAGTAGAGCTAATTGAGCTTGGAAGTCAGAAAACGAGTTCTGTCACTAGAACCTGAGCAGTGTGCACTAATCAAGGCATAACTTGGGCTATATGAGTTGTATTGAGCTGAAACTAGTGCTATTTGAAAGTTAAGACACAAATCTACAACTTTCACAAGAACACAAGAGCTAATTTGGATGTCTTGGAGGTCATATTGGGCTTGCAAGTCAAAACAGAAGGGCTAAAATTGGGCTTGAGCAGTTACAATGATTGGGTCATATCTTGGGCTGTAGAAGGCCAAATTGGATGGTTCAAGTAGGCATTTGATAACCAAGACAAAGACCTACAACTTTCATAAAGGTCACTTTTCGAGAATCTGTCGCTAAACATGAGTTTGACACCAAATTATTTTGTGCAAGTGAAGACAAGCATTTTTTGCAATCATCCACCTACTCCTCAATCATCCACTTAATCATCAACCCACTCCTTAATTATCCACCCACTCATTGTCCCACTTATTGTCATCTTTTGCTTGTGATGCTCTATAAAAGGTAGCCTTAACTACCTATTAGGGTAATTTTAGTTTTAGATCAAGATCATGTTATTATGTTATTTACTTGTTGTAATTTTCTTTTGTTGCAAATATAAGTTATGATCATCTTCTTCTTCTTCTCTCTTCCTTTCTTCTTGCTCGTAGGTAACTAATTTTCATCTTGCTTGATGAAGGGGAGAAGCTTTTGGTAATAAAATAAGGTTAGATTAATTTCTTTTTTGTGCTTAAATGATATATTATCAAATGGTCGTTATATATGTTGTATTTTGTTTCCAATTAATTTAGAAACCCTCCTTGTAAAGTGGAGTTCTTGATTCATTGTAGACAAGTGATTTGGCACAATGAATGCTTGAACCCATTTACAAGTGTTAGTGTTAGTAAATAATTAAAGGAACCATAATATAACTACTTATATAATTCTAAATGGACTTTGAATGTTTTATTTTCCGATTGGAACCTTTGTTGTGCATGGATTTCAATTGAGTTATAAAAAGAATTAATCTTGTCCTTAAATTATTACCAAAAATGGATCTCCTAGCCCAAGCAAGTTCTTTAATTTAATTGTGAACAAGTTTTATTATCTTTATTATTGTGACAAAGCCTTTCCTTACCTCAAAGAATTTTTCTTCATCAATTCCTGTGAATCTACCTCGGACTCCCGAGAAATTTATTACTTGAGACAAGCTGCACTTGGGTTTGTATCCTTTAATCCACATCAAGTTTTTGGTACTGTTGCCGGGGACTTAATTTGAAGTTTTAATTTATTGAGGTTTTTAATCTTTAATAAGATCTTTTCTCTTTTCTCCCTCACCGGAGTAAAAGATCGGCTTGCCGGTCCTTCAGTTTCTTTACTAACTTACTAACCTACTAAATTTCTAACTTACTGACTTACTAACTAACTTATTTATTTATGTCATTTATTTATGCTTATTAACTTTTTTTATTTATGTTATTTATTTATGCTTACTAACTTTTTTATTTATGTCATTTATTTTTTATTTTTAACTTACTAACTTGTTTATTTATGTCATTTATTTATTGTTAATATTTTAATAGCTAGTGTAAACAGCCGACTTGTACATTATTTTTTTCTATTTTAAGTCATTTATTTATGCTTAATTGGTATCGTGATTCAAATTCTGGTCGTTTGGTTAAAATTAATCTTGGTACTTTATATTTTGATTTGTTTGAATCACAATCACACACAATTGACACAATGGTTGAAAATCAAAGTGTATATGATGAACATGAAAATCAACCGTTGTGAACCATGCATGAATATTTGTGACCACCTCAAAATTCTAGTCCATCATGGTTTATCTTTCCACTCATTGCCAATAATTTTATATTTAAGTCAGGTATGATTTCTTTACTTCCTAATTTTCATGGTTTAGAATCTAAAAGCCCATATTTTCATCTAAAAGAATTTGAGGAAGTATGGATTGCTTTCAATGACCAAAATTGCACTGAAGAGATTGTTAAGCTTATTGTTTCTTTTTTCTTTAAAAGATAAAGCAAAAAGTTGAGTTAACACTTTGAAACCAAGATCAATTAGCCCATGGCAAGAAATGCAGGGTGAGTTCTTAAAGAAATTTTTTCCAACACATAAAACTAATGCTATGAAAAGACAAATCCAAAATTTTTTCCAAAATTCAAATGAAGCATATTTTCAATGTTGGGAGTGGTTTAAAGATTTGTTAAATTCTTGCCCACATCATGATTTTAAAAAATGGCGCACTATAAGCTTCTTTTATGAAGGTTTAACACCTGAAACCAAACAATTTGTCGAAACAATGTGCATTGGTGAGTTTCTTGATAAAGAACCTGATGAAGATTTAGACTATTTAAACCAGTTGGCTGAAAATTCTCAATCTTGGCATGGTACTAATCCTTCTGAAAATTCAATTAGATCTAACCATGCAAGTAAAGGAAAATACTACCTTACCTACTAAAGAAGTACACATTTTTGGGAGAAGAACAAAACTTTCCAGTAGATGTCAAACCAAGATTGATACAGTGGATCTTGTTACTTCAAGAATTCAACATCACAATAAAATATAAGAAAGGAGCTGAAAATGTTGTCGCAAATCATTTGTCCAGACTTACAACATGCTCACATTTTGATAACACACCCATCAATGATTCTTTTCCCGATGAATTTTTATTTTTTGTCAATTCCATGACTTGGTTTGCTAACATAGTCAACTTTCTTGTAACAGGAAAGATGCCACCTCAATGGATGCACCAAGATAGAAGGAAATTTTTAACAGAGATGAAAATTTTTTATTGGGATGACCTATACTTGTTCAAATATTATCCTGACCAAATCTTTCGCAGATGTGTGCCCGACCGTAGGGTAGGTAGTGTTATTAAATTTTGTCACTCAGAAGCATGTGGAGGTCACTTTTCTTCAAAGAAAATAGTTACGAAAATCTTGCAGTGTGGATTTTATTAGCCCACTTTATTTAAGGACTGTTATACTTTCTGCAAAAGTTATAAAAACTGTCAAAAATTGGGCTCTATTTCAAAAAGAAACATGATGCTTCTGAACCTTATCATTGTCATTGAAATTTTTTATTATTGAGGAATTGATTTCATAGGCCCATTTCCATTCTCATTTGGATTTGTGTATATTTTGGTTGTAGTTAATTATGTCTCAAAATGGATTGAGGCGATTCCATGCCGACACAAGGATCATAAAACTGTTCTCAAATTTTTAAAAGAAAATGTCTTGTATCGATTGGGAATCCCTCGAGCTATCATCAGTGATGGGGGAACACATTTTTGCAATAAACCATTTGAATCTTTAATGAAGAAATATAGTATTACACATAAAATTGTCACCCCTTATCACCCTCAGACAAATGGACAAGTTGAATTGGAAAATAGGGAGATTAAACAAATTTTGGAGAAAATGGTTAACCCAAATCGTAAAGATTGGTCTTGAAGACTAAACGATGCACTTTAGGCCTACCGTATTGCTTTTAAAACATCTTTGGACATCTCACCCTATCGGTTAGTCTATGGAAGACATTATCACTTGCCGATAGAATTAAAAAATAAAGCATTTTGGGCCATTATAGCTTTCAACCTAAGCCTTGATGATGCTTGCAAGATACGCAAATTGCAATTAAATGAACTTGAGGAATTGAGAAATGATGCATATGAAAACTCAAAGATTTATAAAGCTAGAGCAAAAGCTTTTCATGATAAGTCAATTTTGAGAAAATCTTTTGAAATTAATCAAAAAGTTCTGCTTTATAATTCTCATATGCACCTATTCCTTGGCAAATTGAGATCTAGGTGGAGTGGTCCTTTTGTTGTCAAACATGTGTATGATTATAGGATCATAGACATTGAGAATCCTTGGAATGGTAATCTGTTTAAAGTCAATGGACAAAGACTCAAACTATTTCTGGAAAATCAAGTTGATGAGGTAGAATTCATCTTTCTTTTTAATCCTTGTTATGAATAGAATTTATTCTAATTTTGTTGTCTTCTTTTTGCAGTTCTTTGTGTTCCCGGTGAAGTGGCAGATAACGGTACTCCATGGCTCTCGAGTCAGTTTGTTTTCAGTTTCCTATAATAATTGAATCCTTCTCCTTTACAATGGATGTCATTATCTCAAATTTAAGAAAACATTTTCCTTCCTTCCCTCAAAATGCTCTAAGAAAAATCTACAAAGCTAGATGTGAAAGATTGAGACTGTTAATGCACAAGGGTATGCCGGAAGATGTACGCTGGATAATTGAAGCAAAGGTCTGTCTAGTAGGTGAGTCTTCAATTTCATTTGACTCATACATACTAGGTCATAGTAGAAGTTTGTATTCTAAAAGGAGAAGAGCAAAAAGGTTACAAGTCTGTCACAAATGTGCATGATGGAATTGTAACAAGCGATGTCATTCTTTGGGAATGGTTTTCGTAAATCGAGAAGATAAAATATTTTTTATTAAGAATGAACTGAGTAAGGAGTCATTAGATAATATCTTATTGTGGAGCCCCAGCCTTTGGCTGATCCGTCATTGACTCGGGTGGACCTTTGTATGCTGGACCTTAAATAAGGTTCGTGTACCATGCTCTATAGAGAGCTGATCGGCGATGTCGCACTCGCCTCAAAATAGACTAGGATTTATGGAATATAGTTTAGTGCATAACCTAGGTCATCTCCCAAGGACCAATTCGGATTTCTCAAGCATGTTAGAAGTTATCAATAAGTAGGGGGTTTTGTTCATTACAATAACAGAAAACGAATTCAAATTTTGAGAAAATTCAATTAAGGAAACACCAATCCAAGGTCTTCAATTCATGTGACAGAATTAATCATTGTTCAAAGAGACTGGAATTCTGTTGCATACACCTCTTGTTAATTCGAATTCAACTAGATAATCACCTAGAATTTCATCAACTAAAACAGAATCACAATCGCAATTCTTGATTAAGATTGATTCAGGAACAAATTCAGATTAACATAGATTACCAATCGATGATCTATTCTCCATTAGATTCAGATTAATCAACCCTAATTCTAACTTCAATTTCGAAATCATAATCAGAAATTAATTGAAGAAGGAGAAGAGGGAAGAACACAACAAAATTTACAATTTAAACAAGAGAACTCAAAACTCTAACCACAATCATTGAATTCCTTGGATTGATTGGAGCTTTAGCCTTCCATGGCCATTACGAAAATGTAGATAAGAGGGAAAAACGAAAATAGGGAAGATGAAAAGATAGAAAAGGTTTCTGCTCAAATCTGTTAAAACTGAACAACAATTCCTAAAAGGTAGATTCGAAATCTGCCTTAACCTATTTGTAACTGAAAATTCTTATGTAATTCCTAATCTACCCCTGGCCCAAACTGTAGCCCTCTGAATAAGCTTTTCAGAGACATATCATTTGCCTTAATTGGGCTTAAATTGAGAGAGTTAGGCCCAAATCATTGAGGAAAGGTCCAAGCTTTGTGACAGCAACAGCGTCCTAACTTTGAGGCCCAATTTCACCTTGAATCCAGCTGAATTAGAAAAATTGCATTAGACACCAGATTGTAGATCTTCATCTCAGCTTTCAGGGGACTCCAAGATCATCCAAATACGATATTTATAGCCCAAGTTATGGCCTGTACAAGACAGAAAGGTCAAAATGAGCTAAAATTCAAAAATTAATGAAGTTTTTACAATTAAGCTCAATGAAGACCAATCATCTAAAACTCATCTACAAACATAATATTGGACACAATTAGCATCAATTAGGCCAAATATAAAGCAATAATGAATGGCTCAAAATTGATTGATCAAAATCCCCCACACTTGAACCTTTGCACTCTTGGGCAAAATTCAAAATTGAACCAAAAGGGGTTTCACCACAAGAACACAAAATCAACATGCCTTCCAATGAATTGCAAGAATGCAAGGTGGTAATCAAGATTCAAACATCCAAAGTATCAAGGAATCAAGACAAACATGAATATATCTCTCAACATCTCAAGCAAGCAAGAAGACAAATCGAATCAAATGATGAACCAAAAGTGATAAGATCCTCACTAGGCATACTCTACTCTCAAGTGTTTAGGATTGTATTTACACTCAAGGCACCCATGAAAGCAAGTGCTACCATAAGCTTGACAAGTCTCTAATTTTCACCACTTGAAACACATGCAAATAAAGATCAAAAGGACTTTATTCAAGGTTGTAATGGGGCTAAGGCAATGGAAGGAACAATATGGATATGGCAAGTTAAGCACCCAAGAGAATAAAAGAGCAATGAGGAGAAACTCAAATGACAAGTAATGCACATTCTCTTACTTTGATCACCTTTCCCTTTTGCTTTTACAACCTTTCTTGAACCGATTTTTTTCTTTTTATTTTTTTTATTTTTTTTATTTCATTCTTCCTTTTCTTCTCTTTTTTTTTTCTTTTTTATTTATTATTTTTTGTTTTTTTTATTATAACCTTGCATGTATATTACACATCAATTTTGTATAACCACCACACTTGAACTATCAACTGCCTACAAGTAAAAGAGCTCCTTAAATGAAATGAACCAATGTTCTCCCATTCCCTAAGGTACGGTAAAATCATGGTTTTTCACAAAGGCATAAAATGAGCTAAAGCAAAGAATAGGCAATTAGGCTCAAGGGGGTAATCAAAGGGAAATGATGCAAGGTTGGCTATTTGGCCAAAGTAGCTAAACAAAGAAAGAAGGCCTCAATCATCTCAATACATGCATGTGAACAAGGAGCTTCAAAAAGAATCAAGTCAAGTTCTAGAGTACCAACAATCATGAGTGAGATCACACAAGAAAGAAAAGAGAATGGCATAATGCAATCCATCTATGTATAAGGTTCAAAATCTCACCAAGGACAAGCCTATCACAAATGATGCAACACTTTAATTCTCAATGCCAGCTTGCTAAACCAAAAATGCAAGAAAAATATTCACATCATGTCAAGAGACCTCTAACTAAGAATGATGAAATTATTCACAACCTGTACAAACCAAGATATTCAATGAAAGGCATGCAAAATATCAAAATGGAAAAAAAAATAGAAAAAAAACTAAAACAAGAAACAGAAAAACAGAAAATAGCAGAACAAGAAAATAGAAACAACAAAATTCAAAACAAAAATCAAAGCAAAATTCAAAAACAAAAAAAAAAAAAAGAATAGAAACAAAAAAAAAAAACGAAAAAAAAAAAAAAAAATAGAAAAACAAAATTCCCTCCCCCACACTTAAATCACACATTGTCCTCAATGAAAACATAAAGCAAAAACAAAAGACAGATATACATGTGAAATAAAAGAGCAAGGGAAGAAAACACCCTTATCATGGTGGGAAGATTTGCACTTGGGAAAAGGTGGGCTTTGCCAAGGAGAGTTCCTCCACAGGTGCTGGGCTTGCAGGGCTTGCGGGGCTCTCAAGAAAGGGCTTAAGATGGTGGCCATTAACCTTGAAACTCTTATTGGTGGCTGCATGCGAAATCTCCACTGCACCATAAGGAAAGATGCTAGTGACAACAAAAGGACCATCCCACCTAGAACGGACCATCCTTTCTAGAAATCATCTTATCATAGAAATGCTTAATCTTTTCCTTATAGATCTTTGAATTCTCATAAGCCTCCAAGCGAAGTTCTTCCAGCTGTTGCAATTGAAGCTTCTTCTCTGAACTTGCTTGGTCAAATGCTAAGTTACAACTCGTCATTGCCCAGTATGCACGATGCTCTATCTCCACTGGAAGGTGACATGGTTTACCAAAGAAAACCCTGAAAGGAGACATCCTTATAGGTGTCTTGTAAGCGGTACGATGAGCCCAAAGAGCATCTTCTAACCGGTGGCTCTAATCTTTCCTATTCGGCTGCACCATCTTCTCCAAAAATCTGCTTGTTCTCTCTATTAGAAATCTCGGCCTGCCCGTTAGTTTGGGGATGATATGCAGTAGACACTCTATGCACGACCCCATACTTCTTAAACAAAGCCGCCAAAGTCTGGTTACAGAAATGAGTCCCTTGATCACTAATGATAGCTCGGGGCACTCCAAACCTGCAAAATATATTAGACCGGACAAAATCCACAACAACTCGAGCATCATTAGTCCTGGTGGCCTTAGCTTCCACCCATTTAGAAACATAATCAACCGCAAGCACAATATAAGAGAAACTAAAAGAAACAGGGAAAGGGCCCATAAAATCGATACCCCAAACATCAAAAACCTCGCAGAACAAAATGGGCTGCTGGGGCATCTCTTGCCTATGAGTGATAGCCACTCTTGCTCTCTGGCACTGCAAACAAGTACTGAAAACCTGATATGCATCTCTGAAAATGGTAGGCCAGTAGAATCCAGAATCCAGCACCTTCCTAGCGGTCCGCTGTGGTCCAAAGTGACCTCCAACTGGAGAGGTATGACAGAAATGAAGAACGGACTGGATCTCATGGTTAGGTATGCATCTGCAAATCACCTGGTCACTACAAAATTTCCACAAATATGGATCATCCCACACATAATATTTAGCATCACTCTTAAGTTTAGCTTTCTGTGATCTAAATGCATGAGAAGGAAAAACAGATGCAACCAAGTAATTAACTAAATCAGCAAACTAAGGAGAAAGTGGGGTATCATGCAGCTGCATGAGCTGCTCATCTGGGAAGTCATCTCTGATAGGAGAAGGGTCAACAACTCCTTCTATCCTGCTCAAATGATCCGCCACCAAATTCTCTGCGCCACTCCTATCTCTAATCTCCAAATCAAACTCCTGGAGAAGCAGCATCCATCTAATCAATCTCGGCTTCGATTCTGCCTTCTTCAACAAGAATTTTAATGCTGCATGATCAGTAAAAACAACCACTCTAGAGCCAAGCAAATATGATCTAAACTTATCAAGTGCAAATACAATGGCAAGCAACTCTTTCTCAGTGGTGGTATAGTTAGCCTGTGCAACATCTAAAGTCCGAGAAGCATATGAAATGACATGAGGAAGTCTGCCAACTCTCTGTGCAAGGACAGCTCCTAATGCGTAGTTAGACGCATCACACATGAGTTCAAAAGGAAGCGTCCACAAAGGTGGCTGAATGATGGGAGTGGTGGTCAAAGCTCCTTTGAGGCAATCAAAAGCCTCTCTGCACTTGCCATCAAAATCAAAAACAACATCTTTCTGCAACAAGTTGGACAGCGGAAGGGCCTTTTTGCTGAAATCTTGAATGAACCGCCTGTAGAAACCTGCATGGCCAAGAAAAGAACGAACCTCTCGCACGCAAGAGGGGTAAGGTAACTGGGAAATAACATCAATTTTAGCAGGATCTACTTCTATACCCTTCTGAGAGATGATATGGCCTAAGACTATGCCTTGTTCTACCATAAAATGACATTTCTCATAATTAAGAACAAGGTTAGTCTCAATGCACCTATGCAAAACTCTATCCAAACTGTCCAAGCATGCATCAAAGGAGGAACCATAAATAGTAAAATCATCCATAAACACCTCAATGCAATCCTCTAACAAATCTGTAAAGATACTCACCATGCATCACTGGAAGGTACCAGGAGCATTGCACAGGCCGAAAGGCATCCTCTTGTAGGCAAAAATGCCAAAAAGGCAAGTGAAGGTGGTCTTCTCCTGGTCCTCTGGTGCTATATGGATCTGGAAGTACCTCGAAAAGCCATCAAGAAAGTAGTAGAAAAACTTTCCATCCAGGCGCTTAAGCATCTGATCGATAAAGGGCAAAGGAAAATGGTCCTTTCTTGTCGCTTGGTTGAGCCGCCTGTAATCAATATAAACTCTCCAGCTACTCTGCACTCTAGTAGGAATCAGCTCATCATGATCATTCTTCACTACTGTGATTTCTGATTTCTTTGGAACCACTTGAACTGGACTCACCCAAGTACTATCTGAGATAGGATAGATGATGCCTGCTTGCAGAAGCTTAGTCACCTCTTTCTTCACCACATCCAGGATCAAAGGATTGAGTCGCCTCTGTGGTTGTCTCACTGGTTTAGCACCATCCTCAAGTAGTATTCTGTGCATACACATGGAAGGACTAATGCCAGGAAGGTCAGCCAAAGTCCAACCTATAGCTTTCTTATGCTTCCTCAATATTTATAGCAGCCTCTCCTCCTGGTCAGCATGGAGGGCAGTAGAAATGATCACTGGCAGCTTCTTATCCTCCTCTAAGTATGCATACTTAAGGTGCTCTGGGAGTGGCTTAAGCTCCAGTGTAGGTGGCTGCACTACAGATGGAAGGATTATGGTGGAAGTAGTTGTGTTTACAGCCTGCAATCCAACGAAATCTGATTCAGAGGTACTCGCTGTAATCAAACTACTGTATTCTGGCTCCATTAATTCTGCAGTTGCACCACCATTTAATTAATCAGACCCCATATCTGTATCAGAATCACCATGTAAATAGGATGCAATCTCAGTACAAACATTGCACATTCCTGAAATAGTACAAGCATCACATGTGTAGGTATCAACAAAATCAGAAAAGAATGGAAGATCATCAGCAAAGAGCTCAGAAAAGCTATCATCGACTATATCAGCCAGTAAATCTATATGAAAAACTGAGTGTTCTTCCATGGGGCGCTTCATGGCATCCAAGATGTTAAATCGAACCACATTATCTCCAAACTCCATGGAAAGAGTGCCTGCATGGACATCAATTTTGGTCCTGGCAGTTTTGAGGAAAGGTCTACCAAGAATGATGGGAGCCTTGCTGGATTCAGATTCTCCATCCATATCTAGAATGTAGAAGTCTGCAGGAAAAATCAAATCATTTACTCTAACAAGGACATCCTCAATGAGTCTAGCAGGGTATGCATTACTTCTGTTTGCCAACTAAATGATGACTCATGTATTCTGCAAGGGTCTAAGAGCAAGAGAGTTGAACACTGACATAGGCATAACATTAATTGAAACACCTAAATCCAACATGGCATTTTTGAATTTGCTACTGCCTATGGTGCATAGAATAGTAAAAATTCCAGGATCCTTGCATTTTGGAGGCATTGTAGGCTGTATAAGTGCAAACACATTTCTTCCCATGCTGATCTTCTCATTTCCCTTGAGTCTCCTTCTATGAGTACACAAATCCTTAAGAAACTTGGCATATCTTGGAATTTGCTTGATTGCTTCAATGAGAGGAATGTTCACCTCAACCTTTCTAAATGTCTCCAAGATCTCCCTATCTATGTCAGTCTCATGAGTTTTCTTAAGCTGCAAAACTCTCTGAGGGAATGGTAGTGGGATGGAATGCTCAGCAGTAACTACAGGAATGGGGCCAGAATCTATTTTTTTTTTATTTTTGCTGCTACATGGAATTTCTGGTATGACTTGCTTCTCCTTATCTAATTCATGTTGCAACCCACAGTTTGGTGCATCAACAGTCTTACCAGATCTTAGAGTGATGGCACTCACATTTCTTGGATTCACCACAGTTTGTGCAGGAAGTTTATCAGAATCTTATGACTGTAATTGGTTCATAGAACTTGCAAGTTGGCCAATCTGGTTCTCCAAATTCTGAATGGTAGCTTTTGTCCTATGCTGGAACTGCAAGTTGTTCACTGCCATTTGTTTCATCAATTCCTCCAAGGTTGGCTCGGATTTAGGAGGTGCATTATTTAGCTACTGCATATTTTGCTACTGCATGAAAGGTGGCTGATATGGTCTGCTGGGTCATGCAGTGGACTAGAAGGGTAGCTGCTGCTGTTGCCTAAATTGAGTAGGGGCAGGCTGTGTAGAGTTATTTCCCCACCTCAGATTGGGATGATTTCTCCAGCCAGGGTTATATCTGTTGGAAGACAGATCATAACTCGGTTGTGGCTGCTGCTGCTGAGGCCTGTTGTTATAGATGTTTGCAGCATAGGCCTGTGGGGTACCATTAGTGTCAACCTCCTGAAGTGTAGGACAGGAATCTGTGGAATGATCAACAGAAATACAAATGCCACACACTCTGGCAGGAGCTACTGCAGCAGGTTGCTGATGTTGAGTCACAGCCAATTGCCTCACCAAGGATGCAAGGTCATCAATTTTGCTTTCCAATTTTCTGTGATCTGCAGCATAAGTTGCTTCAATTTCGTGGACACCTCTACTTAATACCACTGAGTTACCTCTGGTGCCAAATTGTTGGGAATTAGTGGCCATATTCTCAATCAGTGCTCTTGCAGCCATAGGAGTCTTGTCTACCAATGCTCCTCCACTAGCAGCATCAATCATGCTTCTATCCATAGGCAACAAACCTTCATAAAAATACTGGATTAGTAATTGATCACTAATCTGATGGTGAGGACAACTAGCACACATCTTCTTGAATCTTTCCCAGTATTCAGACAATGGTTCTCTGTCAAACTGCCTGATGCCGCATATCTCTTTTTGGATTGACGCAGCCCTTGATACAGGAAAGAATTTCTCCAAAAACAGCCTCTTAAGATCATTCCAGCTAGTGACAGATCTTGGATTCAAGTAATACAGCCAGTCCTTAGCAGCATCCTGTAATGAGAAAGGGAATGCTCTAAGTTTGATATGATCTTCGGAGATGCCTTGAGGCTTCATGGTAGAACACACAATGTGGAACTCCTTGAGGTGCTTATGAGGATCTTCTCCTGCATGACCATTGAACTTAGGCAGCAAATGAATCAATCCAGATTTAAGTTTAAATGTAACATCAACATCAGGAAACTGAATGCATAAAGACTGATATGTAACATCAGGAGCAGCCAGCTCCTTCAAGGTTCTATTATCCATAATCTCAGTATGCTCAGTAGAATCAAAATTGAAGGATGGATCAGTGACCGAAAGTGCAGAATCAAAAAATTCAGAAGCAGAATCACTAGTATGATAAGTATGTGAAGAATCACTACTTCCTATATACTCAGCAAATGCAGAATCAAATCTATTGAACCTATGCAATGTATGAAAAGTCCTATCTATCTCAGGATCAAAATTATGGAAATAACCAGGATTAGACCTAGTCATATAACATGCAAAACTTAAAAATAGCAAAACAACAAAATGGAGTATCCAACACTAGAAATGCACCAAAATAAATCTAATTGACCTATCAAATGATTTTTAAAAAATATGAGACCACCACACACTTAAAACTACACTAAAATGGAACTAAAAAATGCAATAAAAAATCTTCAAAAAATAAAAAAGTGGTCTAAATGAAGGATTTAGAGCAAACCAGGGTGTTGCTCACAGCAAAGTAGTGCCCTTGTGGAGAAGGCCATTTTCCTTCAACCCACCAATTTTCAGCTCATTCTGAGCATGTTTGCTCACCCAAAAATTACAAAAATGTCATTGTCTCACCTAAATTTGCTCAAAAACCCTATCAAACGATGGATTTTGGCCAAATTATGTAGGAATGATCCTTTTAGGATATGTTTGCTTAGAATGATGGTTTACCTTTGGGGGCCAAGTTTTAGCTCAAGACTCTATCGCAAGTACAATTCCTGTCTACTAGTGCCTTTTTGGATTCAGAAAAATGGGGACAAAGTGAAACTCAAAAGTGAAAGTGGAGGTGAAACTCAAGAATGAAGATGAGAACTTTCAAATATCAATAATGAAGTATATGGATGATCAAATGCAACAAAATGACATGCAAAAACCGAATGTGGTGCAAGGAGACCAATGGAACAGTAACCGCAGCAAGGTTATGCACAAATCAGGCTATGCAGCTCAGCAGATCATGCAAGAGATTCTGCAGTAGATGAATGTGTTATTTATGTAACAGAAGTATCAATTGTGTTGAGTGAAGCAATGCATATTCACAGGAGTCATGAAATGCAGCAAAAATCCAATGGAATAGTAAACAATCCAATGGAACAGTAAAAACGAAAATCCAGTGAACTGCAAATGGAAAGCAACAGATTTATACCAGCATCAAACAATGGTGTGTTGCAGTAGAAAAACACAATTGGAACAACAAAACAACAAAATTATGCAAGTGTAACGAATTGCAATTATGCAGAATTATGAAAGAAACAGAATTATGAAGCGTAATTATGCAAAGTGAAGTGAATTATGCAAAGATATGAACAAGAGCCAATGGAACAGTAACTTGTGAAATGCAGCAGGCATGCACAAAATGTAATGTATACTGAAATAGAATGCAGCAGGCAGAATGTAGCAGAATCAATAGTAGAATCAGTAGCAGAATCAGTAGAGTAGCAGAAAAACAACAAAATGCACTTAAGGATTTCCAGCAAAGTTGATCACGCATGCAGAGAAGTTAGCCACTATTAGGAACTCCTAATAAACCTAAGAAACCGAAAATAAATCCCTGGCAACGGCGCCAAATTTTGATCAGCGATGTCGCACTCGCCTCAAAATAGACTAGGATTTATGGAATATAGTTTAGTGCATAACCTAGGTCATCTCCCAAGGACCAATTCAGATTTCTCAAGCATGTTAGAAGTTATCAATAAGTAGGGGGTTTTGTTCATTACAATAACAGAAAACGAATTCAAATTTTGAGAAAATTCAATTAAGGAAACACCAATCCAAGGTCTTCAATTCATGTGGCAGAATTAATCATTGTTCAAAGAGAATGGATTTCTGCTGCATACACCTCTTGTTAATTCGAATTCAACTAGATAATCACCTAGAATTTCATCAACTAAAACAGAATCATAATCGCAATTCTTGATTAAGATCAATTCAGGAACAAATTCGGATTAACATAGATTACCAATCAATGATCTATTCTCCATTAGATCCAGATTAATCAACCCTAATTCTAACTTCAATTTCAAAATCATAATCAGAAATCAATTGAAGAAGGAGAAGAGGGAAGAACACAACAGAATTTACAATTTAAACAAGAGAACCCAAAACTCTAACCACAATCATTGAATTCCTTGGATTGATTGGAGCTTTAGCCTTCCATGGCCATTACGAAAATGCAAATAAGAGGAAAAAACGAAAATAGAGAAGATGAAAAGATAGAAAAGGTTTCTGCTCAAATCTGTTAAAACTGAACAACAATTCCCAAAAGGTAGATTCGAAATCTGCCTTAACCTATTTGTAACTGAAAATTCTTATGTAATTCCTAATTTACCCCTGGCCCAAATTGTAGCCCTCTGAATAAGCTTTTCAGAGACATATCATTTGCCTTAATTGGGCTTAAATTGAGAGAGTTAGGCCTAAATCATTGAGGAAAGGTCCAAGTTTTGTGACAGCAACAGCGTCCTAACTTTGAGGCCTAATTTCGCCTTGAATCCAGCTGAATTAGAAAAATTGCATCCAGATTGTTGATCTTCATCTCAGCTTTCAGGGGACTCCAAGATCATCTAAATACGATATTTGTAGCCCAAGTTATGGCCTGTAAAAGACAAAAAGGTCAAAATGAGCTAAAATCCAAAAATTAATGAAGTTTTTACAATTAAGCTCAATGAAGACCAATCATCTAAAACTCATCTACAAACATAATATTGGACACAATTAGCATCAATTAGGCCAAATATAAAGCAATAATGAATGGCTCAAAATTGATTGATCAAGAGCCACACTCTATAACCCAATGTTTACCATCTAGGCACTGCGGAGTTGATGGACAGGTAGAAGCGTCCCACTCTGGTTATTAGTGAGCGCGGCTGCTAAAGCGTATGAGGCATTTGAGCTTGATCCTCTCTTTTATTAGAAGGGGCTCTCAGCACCTTGGGATGGGACATTCTGGATCTTGGGCATTATGAGTTTCATATTTTAGCATCTTTATTGATGTTACGAACCCAAGTGTGAGCTCTCTTGGTTCTAGACCCAAGATGAAAACCCACGATGGTTTCTTTCTTTTTCTTTTCTTCGAATAAATGGGTGCAAGTGTCTACTGCACTGGTGACATGCAGTATAAAGATATGCCACTACTGCACTCATGGCGTGCAGTATAAAGATACGCCATAAAAACTGTACATAAAGATATGTCATCATTTGCTATTCTATTTCTTTTATCTTTGTATGATTTTGCTGTATTTTGGTATTAGACAGGCGATCCTTTGAGCAAGGTCCTTCAAGGGTTTCTAGACTTCTTTATCTTGATGGTTTTCTTAAAGTTAAAAAAAAACAAAAATAAAAAAAAAGGATTGGTCAGAAAGAAGCAGTGAAGGAAGCAGCATGAAACAAAACTAGATCTGACACTTCGTTTATAACTTTCATTTACCTTTGATTTTATTTATCGTACTTTGTTCTATTTAAATTTGTGTCAGATTTCTCCAACAGGTACTATCTTCTATCCTTTACTCATCTATATTTTAACATTGCGGACAATGTTGGGATCTAGTTAGGGGGGAAGGATAGTTTGATAGTTTATAAAAAAAAATTTGAGAAGTATGATATGATTGTCAGCAACTTACTAAACTAATTAAGGATAGCATAGTAAAAAGTAATTTTACTCTTGAGACGCATCTTAATTGGGGAAGTAATTATTTTTGTGAAGAAGTAGCAAATAGATTCTTGGATCTTAGCATAAATTGTCTTATTTCTTAAAAATCACATGCTTGGATATGAATGTTGATATGGTAGATTGAGAATGATAGAAATATGCCTTGTGAGATTTTGAGCTTATTGATGAATTGTTTGAACATTTGTACCATTCTCTTCTTTCTTGTGTGATTTTCACTCATAGAATTGTTACTCTAGAACTTGAATAGTTCAAGTGGGCATTTGATAGCCAAGACAAAGGCCTATAACTTTTATGAATGCCACTTTCTAAGAATCTGTCAGCAAGCATAAGTTTGGCACCAAATTATTTTATGCAAGTGAAGAGAAGCATTTTTTGCAATCATCCACTTAATCATCCACCCACTCCTTAATTATCCACCCACTCATTGTCCCACTCATTGTCATCTTTTGCTTGTGATGCTCTATAAAAGGTAGCCTTGGCTGTCTATTAGGGTAATCTTAGTTTTAGATCAAGAGCATGTTATTATGTTATTTACTTGTTGTAATTTTCTTTTGTTGTAAATAGAAGTTATGATCATTGTCTTCTTCTATCTTTCTTTCTTCTTGCTCATAGGTAACTAATTTTCATCTTGCTTTAGTGAAAGGGTGAAGCTTTTGGTAATAAAATAAGGTTAGATTAATTTCTTTCTTGTGCTTAAATGATATATTATCAAGTGGTCATTATATGTGTTGTATTTTGTTTCCAATCAATTTAGAAACCCTCCTTATAAAGTGGAGTTCTTGATTTATTGTAGACAAGTAGTTTAGCACAATGAATACTTGAACCCATTTACAAGTGTTGGTGTTGGTAAATAATTAAAGGAACCATAATATAACTACTTATATAATTCTAAATAGACTTTGAATGTTTTATTTTCCGATTGGAACCTCCGTTGTGCATGGTTTCAACTGAGTTATAAAAAGAATTAATTTTGTCCTTAAATTATTACCAAAAGTGGATCTCCTATCCCAAGCAAGTTCTTTAATTTAATTGTAAACAAGTTTTATTATCTTTATTGTTGTGACAAAGTCTTTTCTTACCTTAAAGAATTTTTCTTCATGAATTCCCTTTGGATCTACCTTGGACTCCCAATAAATTTATTACTTGAGACAACCAACACTTAAGTTTGCATCCTTTAATCTCCATCAAATTTACTAATGGAAAAGTGTAGTAGAAATTGTAAGTACAAACCTTCGTAGTTGACTATGGACTTTGGAGTTAGGTTCGTGAACCACCTCAGAGCAGCTTTCTTTAAAAAGAAGGGGAAAACTTGGCACATGAGTGAATCATCTCCTCCAGCAAATAACATGGTGGAAACATAAGCATCCAAATGCTCTTGGAGGTCTGAGGTCCCATTATAGGCTTCAATATTGGTTGCATACTTGAAACTCCTAGGGATCTAATAGGCCATTAGATCATCTGAGAAAGTTGGTTCTATTAAAACATGGTTCTTAGTTGTCCAGGCTCCTACTCCCTAGGATTTTCTCTATCTTGGTTCCCAATCTTGCATTTGGGTTCTATTATCCTAGAGTTTTTAGGATCATAACCCCCGTCACGTGCTGGTCCCCTTCTAATGTTGTGATTCTTGGGTAGAACTTGATTCTCTCCTTTTCTTTCCTCGTGGACAAATTTTTATATCTCACAATTGCACTCTTTCTGAAGGTGGGCCAAGAAAATCAATTCACAACATGACAGTCCAGGGGGAATTGATTCCTCCTGTTTAGATTGATCACATTTATTCTTTTCTCTTACGCCTAAATACTGCAAAGCCAAAATCCAGGGTCTGTCCTTTCTGAAGGGGCCCTGCATGATCCAAGTCACTGAATGGCCATAACGTGCCACGATGGTGGGAAGGGTTCTCACTGGAGAGAGAAGTCTATTCTCTATCACACCTAGGTTTCGGTTGGTTAGCAATTGGATTATCAGTAACGGCGGAGCCACAATGGTGGCTGATGGTTGGTTTGTTCAATGCAGCAGAGGTGTAATTCTGTCTAGTGGTTACCATGGTGGAAGTGGTGAGATTTGAAGTTTATCTCTTCTCACAATGACGCCATTATTCTAAACAAGTTAGAAAAGTTTTCCTAAAGGGCTTTTTAGTTGAAGGATAGTGGTGTTTTCCTCCATAGTACGATGACCAATGATGGAGCAGAGGGGGTATACCTGCAAAAGGCACTTCGATGCTCAAGTCAGGCTATGCACTAGGAGGTAGTGTTAGGGTTTAGAGAGTTACATGAGTGATCAAGCTTGTTATTTATAGGGGAGTGCTGCTTAAGGGTTGAGTAAGATATAAGAGAAATTCTATTTTGAATTCTCATTAATGGGCAGTTATAGCTAATTAAGGGATACGTATCAACTTCTATTTTTGTGGGATTTGTTGGGAGTGATTGCCCATTAATTGTGTAACTACTGTATGTGATATGACGCTAACTTAGGTCGTGCTTTGTGGTATAAGCAATGTTGGGAAGCTCACGTTGGCCAAATGCCCCTAAAGGAGTAAGTCTGGATCTCGGTCCAAAATAGTTGCACTATAACATCTAAAAATAAGTCTTCAAGCTTTGGATTTTGAATAACAAAAAGCATAGTCCATCATCATTTTTAATCAATAAGTATATTATTGTTTTTTAACAAGTTGTAATGTTACAGTATAGGTTTTAGGTGATTTATGTGCTTGAATGATTAGTTTTAGAGAACATGGTTTGTCTTGGTCATTTTGATTTGTGGATACTTAATGGTGGTTGGCTTGAAAGCGAGGGAGTTGTTAGGAATGTGGACCCTGACAAGTATTATTATTTCAACTTGATCTAGTATGTGATAAAAGGTTTGTTAGGAGAAGTTGCTGTGGGAGTGACCTTCAACATTCTATATGATGTCAATGGCATTGAGGATCGAAGAGCTACAAAGACTGACAAGACATGGGAAAAATGTTCAAATAGAATGATAAGTTTAGTGAAATACATCTCTATCCTACTAAAATCGAGAATGATGGCTTTGAGTTTCCCTAAACTCATTTGAAAGAAGGTTATTGCAGTAATGTGAATGATTTTTTTATTGATGACAATGAACTAGATGTTATAGAAAGTTATCCTGCATTGATTGAAATTGATTCAAATGTTGCATGTACTAATAAATAAGTAATTTAAAATAAAGAAGTTCTTAATGATAATCCTAATGATAGTGCTAAAAATATAGGTCTGTTGATGTTTATAGGCAAGTTGAACTTAGTGACAATGACAAAGAGTGGAGAGTTACTGTGGAGACCAATGAGAATGCAAAGGAAAGTGAATCTAATTTAGACTTCTCTCTTGTTTGAGGAAGAGGTTGGGGAAGGTGATATCAATGACACACTGAGTGATAATGAAGAAAATATAGGAAGTGTTGGTGATGATTCTGATAAGGAGTGGTAAGATTTTCCTTTTAGTTTATTAGTCTCCTTTCGAGTTTGTAATATCCTCCTTCCAATTAATTTATATGGATATTTTAGGGGCTTGTAGGTACTAAAATGTATTATACATAAATTAATTTATTTATGTTATTTTATCTATTATTGATTACTTATTAGTCAACGATGTTAAAAGAGCATAGAAAACTGCTTAGCTGTGAAAAGTGTAGATTAAAATGCTCAATAGAAGTGTCTAAATTTATCAGTGGCAAAATCATAATCTTAGGAGTTTTACCAAGGACATTTATGTCCAATAAAGTTTAGAAAATCCTAATTAAATAATAAACAAGTTAGATATTATACTCATTTGATTACTCCAACTATCTAGTTAGGATAAATTAATAAAAGAGTTTTCATCCAATAGGAGTGAGACACTATAGGCCACTGATAAACACATATTTGATTCATTAATAAACCCTCATGTTTAGTCATTTGCACTCTCCATATTCTTAATTTATTGAGTTTGGTAATGATTTGTGAGTTTGGGCTCAAATTGGGCCTAATTGAATTTTTTCAGCATTATTAGGCTTTGACACTATTTCTGTATTTTAGCTATAACTTGAGTTCTAAATATCTGATAATCATGAACTTTATCTTGTATTAAAACTAAGAGGAAGCTCTACAACTTTGATGAAGAGCTCGAAGTATCAGTCAGATGTCTAGTGGGCCTAATTTTGCTTGAAAGTCAGAATACGAGTTCAAAGACCCTTTGATGTTGTTTTAGTCATAACTTGAGTTATAGACCTCCAAATTGCATGGAATTTAGGCCCAAATGTTCATAACTGACCCAACTTTGTAATTAATGGGTTTTTAATTATGTAAAGCCAAAATAGGGGGTAGTTTAGGGGGTGGCAAGTCAGAAACCGAGCCACCTCCCATTTGACAATTTTCTTTCTTCTCTCTAGAACTCTCTTCCTCCTCCTTCTCTCTAATTTTCATTTTCTTATTCCTTCTTTTATCTTTCTAAGTTCTCCCCTTCTCATGGAGGGGTAGAGCCTTTAGATCAATCCAAGAGATTGAACATGCTTGGGTGTTAATCTTGAGATTTCGTTTTTAATGTTTAAGTTCATCTATTAATCAAGTTTATCTTCTTCTTCTTATTTTTGTGAATTCTAGTTGCTTAATTGAAATTTTCATATGTTAATTGCTTAATTACCATGTGAAAAGAGATGAACTCAAAAATTAAACAAGGCATTGAAGGTGTTTGGTGAAATGTTTAACTTGGTTGGATCTTGGCTTTTAAGTTGATTTCGGTTTTGATGAGTGCTTAACTTGTCTACTCTTAATTAATTGAAATCTAGAAGCATTTCTAGTAGAAGATCCATGATCATTGAGAGGCTTCTTGATGTGATCTAAGACCAAGGACTTGATTAATAATTGAATGGACCTTGAGTAATCAAGGATGGATTAAAATCAAGTTTGGACAATTTTCTTGGATTGATTGCTTTCTTAATTTTGATTAATTCGAATTCTAATTCTTAATTCTGTTTGTTAATTTTGTTTGTTAATTCTATTTCTTAATCTTGCCTAACCCCTCCCATTTTAACTTGACTTGATCAAATTGCATTTTATAATCCTTGAGAGACGATCCGGTGTTGCTTCCTATGCTACAAGTCGTAGGCGTAACTTGGTTATAATTTTGGTGAGTTCGACGCTCGTCAAAATTTTGGCGCCATTGTTGGGGATTGTGATCTGCAATCTGATCATATTGAGTGCCACTACTGCTACTGCATTCTGGTATATTCTGATCTGTTCTGCTGCATTTTTCTAGTTTCTGCTACATTTTGCTGTTTACTGTGGTTACTGTTGCATTGAATTTTGCTGTTGTGCATTGCATTCTGTTTCTCTACATGGTATGATTTTGTACAACTGCATTGCATAATATCACACAACTGATAATTCTGCTGCAACACTCACACAATTATCCAATTACCTACTGCATTGCAATTCTGCTGGTTAGTTACTGTTCCATTGGCTTTTGCTGCTGTTAACCATCCTTTTGCTGACCTTATTGCCAATTGCATTGCAAGACCTCATTGTAAGTGTCATTCACTCATTTTGGACGTGTTTCTAACTGCCTACCACTATTTCATACCCTGCTAGCTCTCTTTCCCCATTTTCCATTTTTTTTATGGGGCAGGGGAGATTAGTTCAATTTTGACTGTGGAGTTTTGAGCTGAAACTTGGTCCCTAAAGTTAAATCACCATTCTGAGCAAGGTGATCTCCTAAACATCATACACTCAGATTTTAGCCAAATTCCATCATCTAATAGGAGTTTTGAGAAAATTGGGGATATAACGATAATTTTAGCAATTATTTTAGTAAGTCAGAATGACCTGAATTTTGGCTAGTTGATAGAGAAAAATCCAAATCACTCGGCCAGGAAAGCGCAACCTTAGCTATGCTCCGTTTCACCAAATTCCATCGTTTAGACCACTTTTTCAATTTTTAAAATATTTTCTTTCCATGGTAATTCTCTAAAAAATCATAGTTTTCATTCTGTGGTGGTCCCATATTTTTTAAAAATCATTTGATGTGTTTTTTTATATTTTTTCTAGTCATTTTTGTAGTGTAGATTTGCATGGTTTTTAGATTTTGGCTTTCTGACACTTTTTAGCCCTGATTGGCTACATGACTAGGTCTGACTCTGATAATTTGTTTGATTTTGATCTTGAGATTGATAGGACTTTGCATGCATTGATAAGAGCTCGTAGGCTTAGTCATGTCATTGATTCCTCATTTCATTCTGATACTGAATCTATCACTGCATCTGTCATTGAAGCTGAGAATTTAAGTGATATTAAAACCATGGCTGATAACATGCATAATAGAACACTTAAAGAGCTTGCTATCCCTGATGTTACTTATTAACCATTATGCATTCACTATCCTGAGATTGATGCTGACTTTGAGCTAAAGTCTGGACTAATCCATTTGTTGTCTAAGTTTCATGGACTTGCAGGTGAGGATCCTCATAAGCATCTTAAGGAATTCCATGTTGTGTGCTCAACCATGAGACCTCAAGGCATCCATGAAGAACACATCAAGCTGAGGGCATTTCCCTTCTCCCTTGCTGATGCAGCCAAGGACTGGCTTTACTATCTCTCACCTGGTTCTGTGACTTCCTGGAATGATATGAAGAGGCTGTTTCTAGAGAAATTTTTCCCTGCCTCCAGAGCTGCGGCAATTAGGAAGGACATTTGTGGCATCAGGCAGATTTCTGGTGAAACCTTGCATGAATACTGGGAGAGGTTCAAGAAGTTATGTTCAAGTTGTCCACACCACCAAATCAGTGATCAATTGTTGATCCAATACTTTTATGAGGGACTGATGCCAATGGAGAGAAGCATGATTGATGCTGCCAGTGGAGGAGCTTTGGTGGATAAGACCCCTGCTGCTGCCAGAGACTTGATAGCAAACATGGCAGACAACACTTAGTAGTTTGGAACTCAAATGATCACCTCAACCAGAGGAGTCAATGAGCTTCAAGTGTCTCATGTAGACCAACAGAGAATGGAACACAGATTGGATGAGTTGACATCTTTGGTGAGGCAGCTAGCAGTGGCACAGCAACTACCTATGCATAATTGAACATGCTTGGGTGTTAATCTTGAGATTTCATTTTTAATGTTTAAGTTCATCTATTAATCAAGTTTATCTTCTTCTTCTTCTCTTTGTGAATTCTAGTTACTTAATTGGAATTTTCATATGTTAATTGCTTAATTACCATGTGCAAAGAGATGAACTCAGAAATTAAACAAGGCATTGAAGGTGTTTGATGAAATGTTTAACTTAGTTGGATCTTGGCTTTTAAGTTGATTTCGGTTTTGATGAGTGCTTAACTTGTCTAATCTTAATTAATTGAAATCTAGAAGTATTTCTAGTAGAAGATCCATGATCATTGAGAGGCTTCTTGTTGAGGTTTAAGACCGAGGACTTGATTAATAATTGAATGGACCTTTAGTAATCAAGGATTGATTAAAATCAAGTTAGGACAATTTTCTTGGATTAGTTGCTTTCTTAATTTTGATTAATTCAAATTCTGTTTCTTAATCTCACCTACCCCCCCCCATTTTAATTTGACTTGATCAAATTGCGTTTTATAATCTTTTAGAGATAATCCGGTGTTACTTCCTATGCTACAAGCTATAGGCATAACTTGGTTATAATTTTGGTGAGTTCAGCGCTCGTCAAAGGGATACCTCACCCTTGTTACAATGCTTTTGAGGGATGCCTCACCCTATCAGAAATACAGTAGATATTAGATGAAGAGAAACTCTCACAAAGAGCAAGTAGTACAAATTGAAGCACTATAGAGCTCTCTAAGGATATCTCAAAGTTTTGACGAAAAGAGCACATAAAATAAGAGAGAAAATTATAAATCATGTTTTAACACAAGAAAAAATAATTCAGATTGTTAGGCAGCTTGCAAAGGTGACCCAAGGCCTCTATTTATAGAGTTCTCAAATAAAATAGCCATTGAAATAATTAATTATGTTAATTAATATGAGAACATTCGTATCTTTCAAAATAGAGGGTCATGAGTTTATTTGAATAGCTTATGAGTTATTCGAATAACTCATCTTGAAATACCACGTGAAAACCAATTCTGACATTGGTTATTAGAATAACTTAAGAGTTATTCGAATAACTCTGTTTAAAAACATTTCTGAAAAACAATCCTTATTCAAATAACCATTGGGTTATTTGAATAGATCAGTTGAAACCAAAATCCTAAAAAACTATTCTATTCGAATAGCATGGGAGCTATTCGAATGGCCTTTTATGAAAATAGAAGAGATAGCTGATTTTGAAAGCTGTTATTTGAATAAAGGTAGGTTTATTTGAACAAACCTGTTTGAAAAACAGATTTAGCCATTTGTGAAACTTGTCAAAACAGTTTAATCTTGCCAGGATGTTTTCGAAAATCATTTTGACTATTTTCAAAGCTATCTTAAAATTATTTGGAAATCATGTTTAACTTTCCAAATCAACGAGATATCCAGAGAGACTTTCATACAAATGACTATAAGTCCTAAGGCTATACTTGAAGAGCTTGGACTTGGTCTTCTCATCATCTTCACATCATCTTTACTTGGTCTTCTTTTCATCTTTATGTTTGTAATCATCAAAACTAATCTTCATTATCACATGGTCAATCACATTCTCCCCCTTTTTGATGTTGACAAACCACCATTGAGAAAAACATTAGTTCAGATAAATTGGAATTCACAAATTTGAAAGTAAGAGACTTACTCTCCTCTTTTTTATAAGAGGTATTTTAATATCAAAGACATGCACAGCTCCCCCTTTCTTTTGGAATCCAATATCCAGTGTTTATCTTATTTTAAACCTGTCTTTTCTTAAATTTTAAGGGTTAATTTTCTCTCCATTTGGCATGATCAAAAAGCATAATTACACAAAACCAAATAATAGATCAAATATATATGAAAGGTAGAGAATTTGTAGAAAAAAATACTCATTGTATTAAATTATATTGGCCAAAAAAGAAATACAGGTCCAATTACATAGCAAAATAATCATCCAACACACATAAAAGCAATAGATCCTAAGTCTAAGCGAGTCCTAGAAATAGGCAT
The DNA here is from genome assembly GCA_029884605.1 of Ormosia emarginata. Lineage (NCBI taxonomy): Eukaryota > Viridiplantae > Streptophyta > Magnoliopsida > Fabales > Fabaceae > Ormosia > Ormosia emarginata. Next base: position 2,317,865 of record JAQQTP010000041.1, on the reverse strand, counting down.
CTGGTGGTGGAGGTGGAAAGGTAGGCTCGTTGCCAAACAGCAAGGCACGAAGAGCAGCCTATTCACGCTCAATGCCGTTTAGCCGATCAAACAGGATAGAAAGGGTATGCTCCAAATAGGCCTTGTTGTTCTCCATATAGGCCCAATTGTCCTGTCAGGTGGCCATAACTTGATCCAGAGCGACAGAACCATCAGCAGCAGCAGGGGCAGGGTCAGCAGCAAGAGCAACAGGGGCAGCCTGAGGTTCTTCCACATCATCTTCTACTTCAATTGGGTACACCCAGCCATCATCAGTCTTGATCATCTTCATCTTATTCAGCGTAAAGGAACTAAACACATGATGATGAGTCACCTGAGTTGCCAGCTTGATTTCCAGAATGTGAGGATATTTGCCAAGGAAGGCAGTGATGATCAGTCCATAAGGCAGTTCAGAACGCTCCTTGCCTTTAGCCCTCATCATATGCTTCATGATGAAGATAGGCCAGTTGATTTGATAACCTCTCTTTAGAATCCATAGCATAAAGATGTCATCTTCGTTTAGGTAGGCGTAGTTCCCACCTCGAGAAGCCAGGATGTAGGCATAAGCATAATGAAGGAGCCTATCCTGACTCTTCATCATGCCTCCTTTGACTCCTTTTTGAGTCGAAGGTAATGCCAATCCAGGCCTCAAAACATCTTCTATAGCTTTGTTCTTGTCGAACTCCTGAAGAAACGAGTCTTCATCATCTTTAATGTTGTGGCCAGTCGATTGCAAACCAAACAGCTGAACCCAATCTTGGGAAGTGATCACAATGTGCTGGTCACAGACATCGGAATGGAGTTCCTAACTGTTAATCTTCAAGTTGCAGTAGAATATTTTGGCTAGGTCGGGATAAAGAATAGCTTTGAAGGAGCAGAGTTGAAGCACACCTTGCTGGTTCAGTAGGTTCAGAAAATCAAAGTTGCCTTCTTTTTCGAAGAACCCCAAGTCAAGGTACTTCGTTTGCACCAGATTCTGCTCCTGAAAATGAGAGATGAAGAGACTAAGCTCATGCTTGTTGGATGAGAGCCTTCGAAGGTCTAGCAGGTTATTGCATGGGGCCGTCTTCGTGCGAGAACGCTTTTGGCGAGAAGAGGAGGATGCCATGGTTGAATGGAGATGGTGGGAGAGATGGAGAAGGTTAAACAATAGTGGGAGAAGAGGTGCGAGGTTTTAGAGAGGTTTAGGGAGATGAAGTGTTTTTGAAAAGCTGAGAGAAGGAGAGAAAAAGAGAGTGGCAACGGAAAGGTACGATAGGGTATATAAAGAAGGCCCAAAAATCTATTCGAATAGCATGTAATCTATTCGAATAGGTTTGCTGGAAAAACCAAGAGACTTACGTTCTATTAGATGTATTCGAATAACTAGACAGTTATTCGAATAACCTGGCCAATTTGGCTTGGCTTCCAGCCATGGATTATTCGAATAACTCTTTGAGTATTCAAATACCCACAGATCGAATCAATTGGTCACTACACAGTCTCCACAAATAAAGATCATCACATACATAATGTTTAAACTCATTCTTAAGCATATCAATCTGATGCTTATTAAAATCAGCAGGTAACTCAGATGCAACCAAATAATTCACTAAATCAACATACCAAGGATCCTTACCTCTTGTAACACCCTCCTTAGGGCATCACATTTCCGACTACCAACTTATAATCTGAAAACGATTTCATAAAAAGGTTTGAGTTATAAAAGGTGGGTTTCAAAATTTCTTCTCGCGGAAACATAAACTTACTGATATTTATAAGTAATACTGAAAAATAGATTTAAACTGATTAAAACTCATATAACAAACACCACTTAATATTTAACAATTATTCAAGAAATATAAAACTTACAGACTCAATTTTAAACAGTAGCAAACCCCATGACGGGTCCTACTTAATAGCACGGTAAAACACTAACGAGAAAACTCAACATACTTATTTCGTCTTGTATCCATCTTGATGAGTCATGTATCTGTTCCTCCTTAAATCTGTACACCATCAAATCTGGGATGGCCACTCCTCGATGTTATCACCAAACTCAGAATATTTGCCTCCAGTCACGTCTAATAAACTCGTTCCATCTACTATATAATTTTTTAACAATACAAGCACAACAAAATAATATAACAAAGAGGTGAGATCACCTACGCCAATACCAACATGGTAGCATAGAGATCACACAAATAGCACACCATACAGGTATATCATACTATAATTACAATCATGCCCTCATCATTATTTATCATCACAACAGACGTAATAAATAGTAATTACGATAATACCCTCAACATTATCTAAGTATTCATCAATTCAATTATCATAAAGAATAATTACGATAATGCCCTCAGTCATTATTTATCATAATAAATATAATAAATAATAATTACAATCATGTCATTAACATTATTCAAATCACAGGATAACAACAATAATGCCATCAATATTATTTATCAACATCATCATCCAATATTCCTCAATTAATATATCACACAGATATAAATATTCAGATTATGCATGTGCACATAAACTCAATTTTCCTACTCCATGGAGGTTTTCACAATTTCGAGAAGAATGCTCTGGTTAATTGTCCAGCCTTAGCCCACAGACAATCTCCAATCTTTCTGGTTAATTGTTTAGCCTTAGCCCACAAACAATCTCCAGTCTTCGAAAGGAATTGTGTTCTTGTCGAGTGTCATTAATGTGTTACAACGGACTGCGTCACCTCGTGGCACAAGGTACTCGCCACTGCCCACTGCATCGACCGCTACGCCTTGACGCCCCCAAGATCCATCATAGACCTCACTTTTCAATTCTCATTCTCTCTTCGACCATAAAGGCCATAATAGCTATCAACTATATTTTCGTTCAATGCACGAATATCTCAATGCAATTCTGTTCAATTTCATCATATGCCTCAATGCATATTTTTCAATTTCATCATATACCTCAATGCATATCTTTCCAATGCATGTATAATGCACCAAATGTCAATCACAGGCTAATCTCATCATTTTCTCATACAATGTCCATACACTGGTTCATGCATGTAAAATGCACCAATGCCAATCACAAGTAAAACTCATCATTTTCTCATACAGTGTCATACACTAGTCCAACAGTAATCCTACTATTAAGTTCAATAGCGAATTCATATTATCGCGTTTTCATAGTCGCGAAACACTTTTGTCGCGTTTTCACAATTGCGCAATATTTCTATTACGTTTTCACAATTCCGCAACATTTCCATCGCATTTTCAAATCGCGTAGCGATTTTTCATCGTTTTCTTAATTACGTAAAAATATTTCATCATTTTTTAATCACGTAGTGATATTTCAACAATATCTCAATCGCGTAAAAATATTTAAACGCTTTTCCAAATCGTGTAGAAATATTTAAACATTTTTCAAATCGCGTAGCTTAAAAATCATATTTTTAAGTCACGTAAATCATTTTTCACTATTTTACAAAGTCGTAAAATATTTCTCAACCTTCAAAATCTCAATTCAACTTTTCTCAAAATAATATGACTTCTCACATTATTTTTCACATTTTCTTACTCAAGAAAATCTTTTTCACAACAAATTCCACAATTTCACTATTTCATTGAATTAAATCAATGTTTCTAACTTAAAATTTCCTAACGCGCTCCAAAACCCAAACGATGACTTTTACGTTAGTAAATTTTAAATTATTAACATTTCCTTTATAATTCAAAATAAATTCTCAAATTCAATCCTCTTCCAAAATAATTTGAGGTTCAAACCCTTACAACCTCTATTTTCCTTTCATAACCGAAATTTCTATTTCTCAAGTGATAAAACACTTTGTTTCCATTTCTTTGATCCTTGTACTAGATCAATTACATTTCCACTTTGATATCACTTTGATTCATAAAACCAAGGCATTACAAGCCTTCAAAACCGTGGTACATGGCCATTGGAAACCATCAAATATTTTTTCCTTCTAAATCAACTAAGTTCCATTCATGTTTTTACACAAACAAAACCATTAAAATTCCTTCGAAAACTGTGAGACATTTGGTCTTTGAAATTAAATCATTTGTTCATTTTCCTTGCTTTTCTAAACATCCAATTTTACTATTCATGAAAATATTAATTTGTGAACACCTATTTTGAGGTGTCTTGGCCAAAATTCTCATGGTCCTTGGAACCAAAATTTCTTTTCCTTTTCATCATCAAATCATAGCATACATATACATATTCATAATATATATCACAAGCATGCCATAAACAAAGCAATAAAAATCATGCAAATCATATCAAGCATAAGTAAATAATCAAAACACATAAACACCCACAAATAATTACACAATCCATGGATATGAATCCTCACATGGATTCACCATCCATCAAATATAAGGCCATCTCTCACCACCATACTTGGTTAGTGAGATGGATCTCCCTCTTACCTCTTGAAGAACCTCAAAAGCTCCTTACTTTGCTTCTTTTTCCAAGTCCTTCACCACCAAAAGCTTCTCAAAAACAAAACAAAACACAAGTTTATTAGCATATTAAGCTTGAACAAGAAGAACCATGGATCAAACATGGCTTAGAACATGAAAAAGAGATAAGTAGTGAAGTTTCCTTACACTTCACCTCAAAAACCCTATGACTTTGCTCTTGAAGAAAGTCCTTGAAGATGATGGATTTAGAACTTGCTCCAAACTACAAAGTGTCTTAGATTAAGGTATAGATTCAAGAAATAAAGTTGGTTGAAATTAAAGAGTGATGGAAGGTGGTCTTTGGCTACTTGGTCGAAACTAGCATGAAGAGGAAGTGGAGAGAAAATTTTGATATGCTTGGCTTTTGGAAATGATCAATAATGATCAAGATTGAGTAATAATGGTCTTGAAACCATGCTATACTCTTAAGCATCACCAAAATCGCCCCCCCTCCGTATGCACTCAATAAGTGACCATCTTTACTAGCCACTATTTAGAGTATTATTAACCATTGATTAGATCAATGGTTAGGATTAATGTTGATTCTAGGTATAGCCTTTAGATTAGAAGACTTAATCTAGGCCATTGGATCTTTCTCTTTGAAATCCTAGCCATTAAATGTATCTCCAAAATGAAGAGTCAAGATCACTCCTTCATACTTTCCATCCAATGGTTATAAATGGTCCTAGCCATCTTATAAGACCAAATCTCCACCGTTGATTAAATCGATGGTTGATATTCAAAGACTTCAACATTAAGCTTGCTTCCTATTAGTCCGTCATAAAGCTGTCATAACCACTATTGTTGACTATGCAGTACAATATTTATTTTTATATACTACTACCCTTCGAATAATATTTTTACTGTATTTTTATCACCCGATAATTAAATACAGTACAAAACACAGTAAAAGAAAATTTTAAAAATTGTTTTCAGATTCAAGTTTAGTAAGATCCCCAGTCTCTGTCTCAACAGTATGAATTTTCTTGGCTGTAAAAAAATTTTCACTTTTCCAGACCCACCTGGGCCCACAAACGGCCCACGGATAATATTAAAATAATCAGAGAAATATAAAAATTTCATAATCATCCACAAAATCATAAAAATTATAAAACTTATGAAAATCAAATCAAATTACGTAAAATAATTAAGACTTAATAGTAATAATTAAAATACGTAAGATTTTCCCCGGCCCGAAAATTATTATTTTCTTGACACGGAGTAAATCACACAAAAAGATCAAATGTACTCACGGAATACTCAAAATAATTTTACAGTACACAAAAATCAATAAAAAGTAGAATTCTGTTATAACTGTCAAAATTACTGTCGAATAGTTAAAAAATTTAGGGTGTTACACCTCTTACCTGAAAAAGTTATTCATCTGGAAAGGTTTCTCGGATAGAAAGAGTGTCTACTGCTTGTAAAATCTGGCTCAGGTGATCTGCCATCAAGTTTTCGGCTCCGTTCTTATCTTTAATCTCAATATCAAACTCTTGTAAGAGCAACATCCACCAAATGAGTCTAGGCTTTGCCTTGGGCTTCTTCAACAAGAACTTCAAAGTTGCATGGTTAGAGGAAACAATAACTTTAGTGCCCAACAAATAAGAACGAAATTTATCTAAAGCAAAAACAATTGCTAGAAGCTCCTTTTTAGTGGTATTGTAATTAGCTCTTTTTTTAGTGGTATTGTAATTAGCTTGGGCAGAATCCAAGGTACGAGAGGCATAAGATATCACATGAGGATGCTTTCTAAGTCGTTGAGAAAGGATGGCACCAACTGCAAAGTTTGAAGCATCATCTATAAGCTCAAATGGAAGCTCCCAATTTAGTGGCTGAATAATGGGAGGATAGGTCAGATTTTTCTTCAACTGATCAAACCCTTCCTTGCAATGCTCATCAAATTCGAACTTGACATCTTTTGGGAGAAGCTTGGACAATGGAAGAACAATTTTGCTAAAATCCCTGATGAAACTCCTATAGAACACTGCATGACTAAGAAAGGAACACATTTCCCGCGCACAAGTAGAGTAGGGTAAAGAGACAATAACATCAATCTTCGCCCTATCTACTTCAATACATTTGCTAGAAACTGCATGCCCTGAGACTATGCCTTGTTCTACCATGAAATGACATTTTTCAAAATTAACAACAAGGTGTGTCTCAATGCACCTATCAAGCACCCTAGCAAGGTTGTCTAAACATGCATCAAAAAAAGATCCATAAACTGTGAAGTCATCCATAAAAACTTCCATGCAATGTTCTAACAAGTCAGAGAAAATGCTCACCATACATCGCTAAAATGTACCAAGGGCATTACAGAGCCTAAAAGGCATCCTTTAATAAGCAAATGTGCCAAAAAGATAGGTGAAGGTTGTCTTCTCTTGGTCCTCAAGGGCTATGTGAATCTGAAAGTACCCTAAAAATGCATCTAGGAAGCAATAATATGACTTGCTAGCCAACCTCTCCAGCATCTGATCAATGAAGGGCAAGTGAAAGTGATCATCCCTGGTGGCTTGGTTCAGCTTCCTGTAATCAATACAGACCCTCTAGTTGTTCTATACTCTAGTGGGGACCAACTCATTCTTCTTATTCATGACCACTATCATCCCGATCTTCTTAGGAACCACTTGCACAGAACTCACCCAATTACTATCTGAAATGGGGTAAATGATATCGGCTGACAACAGTTTGCTTACTTCTTTCTTCACCACATCCAAAATTAGTGGGTTAAATCTTCTTTGAGGTTGCCTCACTGGTTTGGCTTCTTCTTCCAATAAAATCCTATGCATGCATGTGGAGGGCTAATCCCAAGAATATCTGCAAATATCCCATCCAAGGGCTTTCTTGCGCTGGTTCAAGATCTGCAACAATTTCTCTTCTTGGTCAGGTTGCAAATTCTTTGCTATTATCACTAGCAGCTTCCCATCTGCTTCCAAGAACATATACTTCAAATGTTCAAGTAAAGGCTTTAACTCAAGGGTAGGTGTTTGTTGCACTGAAGGTATCAATTTGGTGGAAGAAATTAATTCTGCTGATTTAACTACAACATCACCTGTAATCTATGTACAATCTTCCAAAACAGTATGATCATATCTCATAGAAGAAGGAAATTCAGAAAATGCAATCTCATCTCTCATACATGCAAAAATCTCAGAACATGCAGCACACATACTAGTCTCATCACAAATAGATATAGCACATCCAGAACATCCAGGAAAATCAACGCTACATAGAAATCCACCAATTTTAGGAAATTCAGCTTACATATCAACATGTATATCATCAACAAGCAAATTAATGACATATAATTGAAAAACAGAATGCTCTTTTAAAGGATATTCCATGGCATCAAAGATGTTAAATTGAACTATATTATCCCCAAATTCCATGAAAAAGTACTAGCATGCACATCAATCTTAGTCTTAGCAGTTTTCAAAAAGGGTCTATCTAAAATCAGTGGTGGCTGACTAGATGCGAATTCATCTTCCATGTTCAGAATATAAAAATCTGCTGGAAACACCTCAAGCACTCTAATAGGATGAATTGTGCTCCTATTTGCTAGCTGAATGATTACTCTGGTTGGCTTCAATTCTCCAAGCCGCAAAGATTCAAAAACTGATTTTGGTATTACATTGATTGAAGCACCCAAATCCAACATTGCATGAGTAAATTACCTGTTGCCTATTATGCAAGGAATGGTGAATGTTCCAGAATCCTTGCATTTAGGAGGCATATTTGGTTGGATCAAGGTAGAAACATTTCTTCCCATGCTCACTTTCTCATTTCCTTTCAACCTTGTCTTATGAGTGCATAGCTCCTTCAAGAATTTGGCATACTTTGGTATCTGCTTGATTGCATCTAGTAGTGGAATGTTGACTTCAACTTTCCTAAAAGTCTCAAGTAAGTCTTTGTCTTTCTTAGCCTCTACTATCTTTCTGGACTGTGTGGCTCTTTATGGAAAAGGAAGACCAATGGTAGGCTGCTGCTACTCATCAACAACTGTTGACTTCTTCTTATCTTTAGACTGTTGGGCTAATTCATCTAAATATGAATGTTCTGCTGGTTGTTGCTTGCTTGCTGGTTGAGGTGCAGGTGATGCTTCTATAGATTTTCCAGACCTTAGCTTAATGGCACTCACATTCCTCTTTGGATTGGGAATTGTTTGGGAAAGGAGTTGTCCAGAACCTAGGGCCTGCAACTGACTCTACTGGAACTGAATGTTATTTGTGGTCATCTGCTTCACCAAATCTTCAAATGAAGGCTTAAATTTTGTGGCTGCTGGACTTGGTTATTGGAATTGCCTACTTGGTCCAGCTTGAGGTTAAAACTGATGTTGTCTCATTAGCTGCTACAATGGCTGCTTATATTGCAATGTTTGTTGCTGTTGTGATGCTGCATTGCTATATCTCATATTCAGATGGTCTCTCCAACCAGGGTTGTATGTGTTGGAGAATGGATCATATCTTTGTTGTTACTACTGGAATTATGGTTTACCAGGAAAACACCAGTTGCTGCAACAAATTGATAAGGAAAAATAGAACTACAATCCTGAAGTGTGGGACATACATCAGTGGGAAAAGATGAATAAGAGCAAATGCAACACATGGTTGCAACCATCTGTATAGGTGGTTGCTGTCCCACTGCTAATTGCCTCACTAAAGAAGTCAATTCATCAAGTCTATGTTCCATTCTCTGTTAGTCTACATAAGATAATTGAACCTCATTAACTCTTCTGGTTGAGGTAATAATTCGTGTGACAAATTGTTGGGTGTTTGCTGCCATGTTTGCTATCAAATATCTTGCTACAGTAAAGGTCTTGTCTACTAAGGCTCCTCCAGAGGCAGCATCCACCATGCTTTTGTCCATTGGCAACAAGCCCTTATAGTAATATTGAATCAAGAGTTGATCACTGATTTGGTGGTGGGGATAGCTTAAACACAGCTTGTTGAATCTCTCCCAATATTCATGCAAGGTGTCTCTTGTCATTTTCCTTATGCCACAAATGTTTTTTCTAATGGCAACAACTCTAGATGCAGGGAAGAATCTCTCCAAGAATAGCCATTTCATGTCATCCCAACTCATGACAGAACCTGGTGAAAGGTAGAACAACCAATCCTTGGTTGCATCAGTAAGTGAGAAAGGGAATGCCCTCAGCTTGATGTGCTCCTCAGGGATCCTATGTAGCTTCATGATTGAACAAACCACATGAAACTCCTTTAGGTGCTTATGGGGGTCCTCACCTGCAAGACTATGAAACTTGGGCAACACGTGTATCAATCCAGATTTTAATTCAAAGTCAACATTAAGATCAGGGTATTGAATACACAAAGACTAGTAAGTAACATCAGGAGCACCTAATTCCTTATGAGTCCTATTCTGCATGTTATCACACATAGTTGCAAAATTACTTAAGATCTCGGGTTTACTTTCAAATTCAAGATCAAAATCAAGTTCAGAAGTAATTCATACACTTAGCTTGCGAGATCTAATTAACCTATGCAAGGTCCTATGAATCTCAGGATTAATATCAAGTAATTGGCTAATAGAAGACCTAGTCATGCATCATCTAAAGCACATATAGAACAAAAAACAACAAATAGTAAAAAAAACTAGACAATACTAAAAATCAACCAAAAATAAATCTAGTTTACCTATCTAATGATTTTTAAAAATCATGGGACTTGTATAGCATGAAAACTACACAAAAATGAAACTAAAAAATGTTAAAAAAATATTAAAATTTTGAAAAAGTGGCCTTAACGATGGAATTTGCCTTAAATCCTAGTGACCTCAGTATACTACACAATGAGACTGTCAAAGAATCACGTTTTCTTTCAACCCACCAATTTTTACCTCATTCTAAAACATCAAGTTTTAGTCGCACAAAATTCTGCAAAGTGACTCATAATCACCCGTTTTCACCTGAAAACCACCAAAATCAAAAGTGTAACATCCCGAAAAATATCTGTTTAAGTATAAATGATCATTTTATATTATTCTTGATTTTTAGGAATTTTTCTAGAATTTTTCGGAAATGACGAATATTTTAATATATTCTTCGTTTTACGTGTACACTGAGCTGAGAATTGCTGAGGTCAGTGTAATGCTCCGGAAATTAATTATTTCACCACCAATAGTCATTTTCTAATATTTGTGATTTATGTGAATTTTTCTGGAATTTTTCGGAAACGATGAATATTTTAATATGTTTCTTGTTTTGCGTGAAACTTGAGCAGAGTCGGAAAAACGACTGTAATGCTTCAAAAATTAGAAAATTTATGAGGAATAGTCGTTTTATAATATTTTCAATTTTTGAGAATTTTCTGGGAATTTTCCGGAAACGTCGAATATTTTAGTATATTTCTCGTTTTGCGTGCGTGCTGAACAGAACAGGAGAAACGCGATGTTTCCTCCGCGAACCTTGGACTATGTGTGAACACTCAATTTTGACCGGACTAAAAAATAAAATATATATAAAAAAAAAAAAAAAAGAGGAAATTTAAAAAAAAAAAATAAAAATTTATGGCCCACCTTTTAGCCCATTTTACCTAGCCTTTTTTAGTTTAAACAGATTAAGCTCATCTTAGTCTTAAAAATAATAATAATAATATAAAAAAAATGAAAATAAAAATAAAAAATAAAAAAAAAAAAAAATAAAATAAAATAAAATAAAAAAAAAAAAAGGTATAATATAAAAAAAAAAAAGGCACAAGACACACGCACAATAACAGGGGGACTTCCATTTCTTCATCCCATACCCACCATTCCATTTTCTTCCTTCCATAACCACCTTCACCTATTCTCACGTCCCCACATATACCCACTATCACTACTCTGCAGTGCACACAAATCACTTAGCACTCAATTTCCTCACTTTACAAAGACTCACCCACTTCTGCACTCACTTTCGTTTTTTTTCCCACGCACTCACCATGCACTCAATTGCACTCCACTCTACACTCACAACACTCCAAATTGCACTCAATTTCCACTCACACTCTGCACTCACAATTGCACTCAATGGCACTCACTAATTGCACCCACTCCACTCACGGCACTTTTTTTCTTTCCTATATATTCACTCACGCAAGCAATAACAGGGGCACATTACAAGAGAGGCAACACGAGGGGGCAAGATTACACGCTTCGGCCATTTTCTTTCTTCTCACGTAGAGCAAGGAGGAGGGAAGCACACAAGTTTTTTTTTTTTTTCCTCCTTCTTCCTCACGGTTTCACGCAAGCACGAGGGGGGGATTTCTTTTCCTTCATTCGCACCACACCTCCATTCACACCTACTCCTCTCCTTCATTTTCACTCCTTCACCATCACCCTTCTTCACCAAGCTCAACCATTTTCAGCAACTCAACCGTAGCTCCACCCTCACCCACCTTCCATCTTCCATTTTCCATAACAGAAGCCAACTCCACGCAGCTCCACTCACCACCAAAGCATCACCATCTTCTTCCAAACACCACTTCACTTCCCCACGTGAAACCAAACTCCACCTCTAACTCACTTTCCCGTAGCACTCCACCAAGCTTCCTTCTTCCACCTAGATGCTACCACCTTCACCAACGTTAGCATCCATAACAGCAAGCCATTCCATCACCCGTAGCCACCATCACCCCATGCACCATTTTTCTAGCAACCCCATTATCCACCCACCAAGCTTTCCAACAGCTCCTCAAACTTCCATCAAACCTCCATCCAACCTGCGCCACGCCTTCCCAACCACCATCTCCCTCCTCATCTCCATCCATCATCCATCAAACCTCCAAGCCTTCACTTCCAACCGTGACTCGAAAACTTGCCCCAAGAACTCCGTCACCCATAACCTTCCAACATAACCATTTTCTACATCATCAATCTCAAGCAAAGACCCTTCAAACCACCTTCCCGCTGCCACCTTCATTCTCCCCCAAGCCATCAACTTCATCCTTCATCTTCATCCTTGCCCATCACCATCAACAAGTAGCAGCCAAAACCAACTTTCACTCTTACACGAAGACTCACGTAGAGCAACCAGGGGAAGGATCCATTTTTCATCATGTTCACTTCACCAAGAAGAACCGTGATCATTTTCCATTCTCCATAGCTTCCCAAACTCCTTCACCATTCTTCACCACCTTCATTTTCTTCCATCACCAGCTCTACGTGAAGACCAAAGAACCCAAACCGTGGCCATCTCTTTGAACTCCATAGCCATCTTTAACCTCCAAAGAAAAGTCACCCTCATCACCTCCACCACCTTTACTTCACCTCATCACCCTCCACCACGTAAAACCTCCAAGATCAGCTCCCCGCACATAACCCGCAAACCAACTGTAAACATCCAGCAGAAGACCCTTCTCACCATCTTCCTTTCAACTCCACCTAGCCCCACCAAACAACCTTCACCATCACCAAGCCTTTACAACACTCCACCTTCACCATCACTAAGCCTTCAACACCCTCACCTTCTCCACGTGAACCCATCCACCACCATCTTCATCTTCTCCAAACCTCCAAGCACGTCATGGTAGCAGCGCCTCCACCGTGAACCAACTGAGTTAACTCAGCAACCAACACCCATCAACACCGGAGCACCACCACAATCATCCAACACCGCAGCCCACTGCACCTGCAGAGCTCCCATCGTTTTTCCTCTCTAGAGCAAGAAGATATTCTTGCTGTTAGTTTTCTCTGTTTAACAGGAGGTGAGTTTTTTTTTTAACGTGCTATTGCCTCTCTTTTGTTTTAAAAAGTAAACTTGCATGAAAACGTGAAATGAAGGGTTCTGTAGGTAGCTTTTTATTTTTTTTTTAAAAAATATATATACTTTTACGTGGGTTGGTTTAATCCCCCACCCCTTTTCTGTTGGCTTTTAATATATATATAAATAAATTTTTTTTTTTTTAAAATTTATTGATTGTAAAAGTAATAATAATAATGAAAGCTTGTGATTTGAGTTTATTTTTTTTTTTTTCCTTTTTTTAGGATCTATTCCTGTTTGAGAGTGTTTATTTTATTTGATAGTGTATTTTATGTTGTGTTTTGTGACTAATGAAAAGTAAAAAAAATACAAATATAAAATTTTAAAAAAATGAAAAATAAAAATAATAAATTAATCATTTGCAATGATCGACGGCGGTGATTGAATAGCGATGCTATCTTCAGTGTCATTTGGATCATAAGGGTTTGTTGAGTAGTCTAGTGCTACTTGAATCTCACAGTAAGAATGATTTTGTTGTTAAAATAAAAATTTTCTTTCCAAATTTTTTTTTTTAATTAAAATTAATCAACTCACACTTATTTTTTAAGAACTACGTAACTTTGAGTTCCTCATTGCACCCGAGGGCACGTAGGAGCGAAAATTTCAATTCGTCAAGTTAAAATTAAATTTTTACAATTTGGTTTTTATTTTCTTAAAATAAAAAATAAAAAAAAAAAAAAAATAAAAAATAAAATATTTGCAAAGTCTTTTAAAAAAAGGGGTAAAATAAATAAATTTGAGATTATCAAATTTTTGCACAATTAACTTAAGGTACCGTCTCAGATCGTGTGTGATAGGGTGCGGGGATTAAGTTTCCACCCTTCCCTATCCATAACCGACTCCCGATCCGATTTGGTTCCAAAGACCATTTTCTAAAAAGGTTTTCCAATTTTTCCTAAATTCAAATAAAATTGGTGGCGACTCCATATTTTAATCATTTTTTTAAAATCATACGCGAGTTGTTGTATTTCGCCGCGATCCCTGTCGCGACGGATGGCGACTCCAATCGGGGACACTTGGAGAGTCGGGCTGTTGTAGTTAATTGTGTAAAATTTTAATAATCTCTATGTATTTATTTTACCCATTTTCTTGTTTTATTTTTTTGTTTTCTTATTTGTTCGTAAATAGTTTTTGATTAATGCTTTTATGTAAATACTTGATAACATTATTTTGTGTATATTTTTAACTTGTATATATTTTTGTACTTATTTGTTGAAACCCTAGGGTAGATGATTCTTTGGTGGCTTTTGTATATATGTTTTGTAGGTTGGGGGTAATCTTTTGTCTTTTAAATTTTGTTGTACAGGTTTGTATGCTCCTCACACACGTCACTATCACTTACCTCACACACAAGCTCTATACCCGGCTCAAGCACCTTGTAGGATTAAATAGAGGGTGAAGTAGTGTTGCTTTGAGAGACCTTTGGTCTCCGTACAGACACACATGAAAATCCCTCACTCGATTGAACTCTTTCCGCTTGTAGCCTATCATGGGTGAGGATTGAGGACTCTTACTAGCCAAAGTGTTGGTGACAAGTAAGGGACAATCTGGGACCATGACTTTTTAGAAGTTTAGATCTGTCTCCGAAAATCTTGCACCGATAGATTGAACGTAGTGATCACAAAATTAGAGTCGTGACTTTAAGGAAAATCCAACCTTTAAGTTTCACCTCGATTAGGACACAAAGGGAGCGTGCTTTTTCTTTATCTGTTCATTTCTCATACCATTCATTCTTTGTTAAAAAAAAAAATCATAAAAAGGGGAATGTTTCATCTTGCATTTTCTTGTCATTTCCTTGCATAAAAAAAATAAAATAAAATAAAAAATATACATTTCATTTTCATAGCATTCTAAAAAAATTTAAAATCATGCATTTTCATGTCATTCATAATTGTAAAAAAAAAAAAAGAAAAATGTACATTTTACATTTCCATGGCATTGATCGCATCTTTTAAAAAAAATAAAAAAAAAAGAAAAGAAAAAAAGAGAAAAAAAATGTTTCCAAAGTTCATTCATTTCACCTTATGCATCCCGTGCATTTCATTCATTTCATTTTATGCTTCTCATGCATCTCATTCATTTCATCTCAGTCTTTGTTAATAAATCAAATTGGTTCAGGAATCATTGCGCGACCTAGGAAAGAAGAGACCAATCTAACCCGAGTTCACAATACAAGATCTCGGACTAGAATGGCTGCTGATAATTCTGAGACAGGAAGAAACTTGAGTAGGGAGGTCGACGAAGTGACAGGGAGGATAAACGAGGTGTCAGAGAACCAAGCGAGGTTGGAAGCAATATTGCAAGATATAAGGGAGTCTCTCCACTTAATCAGTGGAAACAGGAATGCAAATGGGGTTGAAATGTATGCAAACGTGCCACCAGTAACTGCTCCAATCTACTCGGCCGTAACCTCAAGCATCGCTGCAGGAATCCGCGAGCAACCACCTCAAACAACATCAATAGTCACGCCCATTGGGGAGGGGTATCATGCTTTAGAAGGCGCTCATAATGAAATCCCTGGTTATGCAGGCCCTACTTGGGAACCACCTCATGTGTCCATTCCAGGACACGTGACCATGCCTTGTTCTGGGAATAGTCATGTCATAACTGAGAAGGATAAAATGAAAGAAGATTGGATGGAGAAAATGGAGGAACAGATTAAGGCGATAAAGGGCCCCAATGCTTATGGACCCTTGAGGATAGAGGAGTTGTGTCCTACCACGGATGTAGTAATCCCCAACAATTTCAAGATTCCTGATTTTGTGAAGTATGACGGGAGCGGCAATCCTCGTTTCCATTTGATCAGTTATGGGACTAAGATGGCTGTTTGGTCTAGGGATGATAAGTTCCTCATCAGTTTCTTCCATGAGAGTCTTACAGGTCCCGCCCTAGAATGGTACCTTCAGTTGGATCGCTCAAAGATCTCTCGCCGGGACGATTTAATTGGCTGACTTATTTATGGACCAAGTACAAATTCAACTTGGACGCAGCCCCAACCCGGAACAATTGAGCTCGATGCGAAAGGAAATGATGAACCATTCAAGCAATATGCGCGAGAGGTGGAGAGCCTTGGCGGCTCAAGTCCAACCCCATTAACATTGTCCGAGATGTGCTCGTATTTCTTGGGGACCCTAGGAAACCCTTTTATTGGGACGATGGTCGGAGCACCTATAAGGATTTTGCAGATTTAATAACTTCGGAGAAAGAATTGAAATATTGGCCAAACCGGGAAGTTGCCCATGAGTAGCACGAGAATACTATTTTCAAGAAAGGATTCCACCAAAGAAAAAGAACCCGAAGTGAATTATATCCAGCCTCAACAAATTTCGGACCTCGATATAGCCCAAGTCATCACCATCATACAACCCCAACCCTCATTTTCCATACCGTACACGCCACCGCCTCATTATCCATCCCACCAAATTATACCGGCCACAAACTTCATCCCAACACCACAATTCCAAGTTAACAATGTCCCTCGCCACCGCCATATACACCAACTCGCCCAACCTATGCCCGATACCCACCTCGCACCTCCGCAAAATTACCTAAACCACTCACAACCTCGCCCGAACCCCCAAAACCAAAGCCGCTTTCGTCCTCAAAACCTTCCCCTTTTCCAAGGTTGTCCATTTCAAATGCAGACCTATTCCAAAGGCTGTTTGATGCTCATCTTATTTCAGGAATTCCTGTGCGCCCATTACAACCACCATTTCCAGCATGGTACAACCCAAATTTAACTTGCAAGTACCATATGGATATTGCAGGACACTCAATCGAAGACTGTGAGGCTTTTAAGACTGCGGTAAGGAAACTTATTGCCTGTGGAAAGCTGGATATTCAAGAGGAGGCTGGACCTAGCATTGTTAACAACCCAATCCCTAACCATGGTGGAAGGAATGAGGTGAATCTGTGGAAATTGAAGGACCGCCAATAAGAAGGGTTATGAGTCTGCGCACACCGATGACTCAAATATTTGAGGGGTTGAAGAAAGCAGGTTATGTTATCACCGCACCGACTTCATCAATAAAAGAATATGAGAGGTATGATGAAGAGTCAAGTTGCGCTTACCATTGTGGGGGAATAGGACACGATATTGAAAATTGCTGGGACTTTAAAGTTCGAGTCCAAGGTTTACTCACTTTGGGAATAATACAGGCCAGGCAAGGGGTAGCTTCCTCTGAAGAGGTTAATGTGGTTGAACGTTTTGTGCTCACGGTACCACCTCTCAATCAGTCTCCGACACCGGGTAAAGTAGTGGTGACGGTCAAGAAGCCAAGCACCATTTACTTACAATAATACTCATTCAAGTGCCATGGAATTATGAAACAAAAGTAGAGATGAAAGGAGTCGAGGAGGCTCGAGTGACCGAAATCCACCGGGATGAAGAATCAGCAAATATAATTACAAGGAGTGGGCGATGCTATGACCCTAGTAGAAATAGAGAAGAGGAAAGAGGGAAGTTCAAAAGAAGAGGAAAGAGGGAAAGAAGAAGAGGAAGAATTTCTCAAGATCATGAAACAAAGTGAATACGACGTGATGGAACAATTGAAGAAGACTCCAAAGAAGGATATCTCTTCTCGTCACTCGTATTGACATCGGAATTGCATCGGAAAGCATTGCTAAGAGTACTAAGTGAGGCTTATGTCAAACCCGATATTACCCCCGAGAATGTTGTCGCATGGTGGATCCAAGAAAAGCGTGTCAACATGATTGTATTTATGGATGAAGAGATCACCTCTCGGTCCTCGAGAAAAACCCACGGGCTTTACATATAACCCTAAGATGCAAAGGGTATATGGTTGCAAAGGTTCGATCGATGGAGGGTCTCACCGAATATCCTACCAAGGTCTACTCTAACCTCATTGGGCAATAAGTGAAGATGAACTGTCCCCTCGAGAAATGGTAGTGCGAGCTTTTGATGGAAATAGAAGAGGCATCATGGGAGAGATAGTGTTGCCGCTAGAGATTGGTCCAAGCAATTTTCAAGTACTTGTTCCAAGTTATGGATATGGAGCCCGGCTATACCATGTTACTAGGGAGGCCATGGATCCATACCGCCGGGTCGTTCCTTCCACCCCGCATCAAAGTATTAAATATATTGAGAATGGGTCACCATCACCATACATGGAGAGGAAGAGATTATGCTTTGTCAAAACCAAGTTTCGGTGCCATATATGGAAAGTGCGAGAAAAGGAAGAGGAGAACCTCAGTGGTACGCTTTGAAATAATTGAGACTGGACTCGGGAAGAATGAATCCCCGACACAAAGTGTGAATCATGTGGTGGCTCGAATCATGGCTAACAATGGGTACCAAAAAGGAAAAGGCTTGGGTCCACAATTACAAGGTACTAGGACACCGATCTCATTTCCAGAGAAGCTAGACAAGTTCGGATTGGGGTACGAAGCATCTCTAGAGGAGGAAATAGAGAATATGGCTTTGGGAAAAATGAGTGATAAGGGCAAAATGAAGCACATTCCTCATCTGAGGGAAACATTCCCAACACCAGCTGAGGTAATCATGCCTGAAGAAGTCCTTCGTCCCCAATATCGTCTCACTATCAATGCTTTGCATGAAGAAAGCCAAGAAGAGCACAAGGCAATCCATCTTGTTGCTGATGAGGAGCCGCTAAAGAACTGGAAATCTGAACCAATTATTGATGTGATTGTTTCAAAGTAATTGTCCTGTCATTCTCGTGAAACAGATGTTTAAGTTGTTCTGAACTTATGGTTTATGTTATTTGAGACATTGATTAAATAAACTTGCATGAATGTTCAGCATTTCCCTTCGTTGCACTTTCTGACTTATTTTTTTTTATTTACCATTTTTCTTTTTATATATCGTGTTCTTCCTTTGTCATTCCTGCTTTTATTCTGTTTTTTCCAACTCCACACAAAATGGCTTTCCAGGGATCTGAGTTTCGTAGAAAGTTTGCCTCATGAAAGGGACTTCGAAAACTCATCAATTGATTCTCCTGCAATGTTTGATGAAGAAGACCTTGGATCTGGGGAAGAGGAAGACGTTGTTGAAAATTTTTCAAAATTACTGGAGTACTCAGAGAGGGGATTTAACTTGAATGGCGAAGAAGCAGAGGTGGTCAACATGGGGACAGAGGAAGAGAAGAAGGAATTGAAAATAGTGGAAAACCCGGAGTTTGAAGAGATGGTCATACTATTCAAAGAGTATATGGATGTTTTTGCTTGGTCTTATCGGGATATGCCGGTTAGACCCGAAATAGCATCGCACAAAATCCCACTCTACCCGAATATTGAGGCAAAGAAACAAAAATTGAGAAGGATGCATCCCGATATGTCTCTCGAAGATCAAGGAAGAGGTGACTAAGCAATTGGAAGCAGGATTTGTGGAAGTGTCAAGACACCCGAGAAGGGTAGCTAATATCGTGCCGCGTGCCTAAGAAGGATGGAAAAGTCGAATGTGTGTGGACTATAGAGATCCGAATAAGGCCACCCGAAGGATGATTTTCCACTCCCTCACATTGATGTTCGTTGATAACACCGCTAAGAATCACGGGTTCTCATTCATGGATGGATACTCATGGTACAATCAAATCCCCATGGATGTCAATGACAAAGAAAAGACCACTTTCATTACTCCTTGGGGAACGTTTTGTTACACGGTGATGCCGTTCGGATTAAGGAACGCTGGGGCAACTTACCAACGTGCTATGGTAGCATTGTTTCATGACATGATGCACAGGGAGATTGAGGTGTACGTGGATGATATAGTGGCCAAATCTAAAGAAGGAGAAAGTCATGTGGCGGTTCTACGTAAGCTGTTTGAAAGACTCAGAAAGTACAAGTTGAGGTTGAACCCTGCCAAGTGCGTTTTTGGAGCATCTACTGGGAAATTACTTGGATTCATTGTTAACAGAGAAGGAATAAAGGTGGATCCAGATAAAGCAAAAGCAATACAGGAGATGTCTGCCCCTAAGACGGAGCGTGAAGTGCGAAGTTTTCTCGGGAGACTCAATTACATTGCCAGATTCATTGCTAACTTAACCAAGCACTTGTGAGCCTATATTCAAGTTATTGAAGAAGCATCAACCGGGCAAATGGGATGAAGAATGTCAGGAAGCTTTTGACAAAATAAAGGTTTATTTAATGAATCCTCCTATTTTGGTACCCCCTACGCCGGGTCGTCCCTTAATTTTGTACCTAACTGTATTACCAACCTCGATGGGGGCAATGCTGGGACAACATGATGAATCGGGAAAGAAGGAGCAGGCAATTTACTATCTGAGTAAGAAGTTTAATGATTGTGAAGCTCGTTACATGGCTATTGAGAAGACTTGTTGTGCACTGGTATGGACCTCAAAACGGCTACGACAGTACATGCTCTATTACACCACATGGTTGATCTCTCGAATAGACCCCATAAAATACATATTTGAAAGTCCTCATATTTCATTAAGAGTTTCAAAGTGGCAAGTGATGCTATCAGAATTTGATATCAAGTACATGACTCGGAAATCCATCAAAGGAAGTGTGATTGCTGATCATCTGGCTGAAAACCCTCTTGAGGGTGGACAACTAGTGATATCTGAATTTCCTGATGAAGAAATACTGATGGCGGAAGAAGAAGAAGCACCAGGCTGGAAGATGTATTTTGATGGAGCGGTTAACATGCATGGCAGTGGCATAGGAGCCGTGGTTGTTTCACCAACTGGAAAACAATACCCAGTCGCTATCAAGTTAAATTTTGAGTGCACCAATAATGTTGCGGAGTATGAGGCCTGTGCTAAGGGTTTACAAGTTGCAATTGACTTGGGGATCAAGCAGTTAAAAGTATTTGGAGACTCAGCACTCATCATTTATCAAGTGAATGGTGAATGGCAAACCAAGGATCCGAAGTTGATACCTTATCAAAAGTATTTAATCCAGTTGGTTGAGATGTTTGAGGAGGTGACCTTCTCCCATTTGACCCGAGACCAGAATCAGTTTGCAGATGCCTTGGCCACTTTAGCTGTAATGACCAAGTTGGATATTCATAATAATGTTCAACCCATCTAAGTGAAGATGCACAGTGAGCCTGCATATTGTGCTAATGTGAAAGGCGAGCCAGATGGTAAACCTTGGTATCATGATATCAAGTGGTATATTCAGCGTAGAGAATACCCAACAGGGGCAAGTGAGGTGAATAAGAAGACTATCCGTCGGTTGGCGATGACCTTTTTCTTGAATGGAGAGGTTTTGTATAAAAGGAGTCACGATGGTACTTTACTTAGATGCGTGGATGCTTGTGAAGCTCGTATAATCATGATTGAGGTTCATGAAGGAATCATGGAACTCATGCTAATGGTCATATGATGGCTCGAAAAATTCTAAGGAGTGGTTATTATTGGTCCACAATGGAAACAGACTGCATAGATTATGTACGGAAGTGTCAAAAATGCCAGATGTATGCAGATCGAGTCAACACACCTCCTTTCCCTTTGCATAATTTGGTGTCTCCCCGGCCTTTCTCAATGTGGGGAATAGATGTCATCGGGCCCATTAATCCTAAAGCTTCCAATGGTCATCGCTTCATCTTAGTAGCAATTGACTATTTCACCAAGTGGGTAGAAGCTTCCTCTTATGCCAAACATTACTCAAAAGGTGTTTTTGAGATTCCTCAAAAGGGATATTGTCTCAGATATGGAATTCCGTAAAGGATAATCACAGATAATGGTACCAATCTCAATGGTGCCGAGATTAAAAAGTTCTGTGAGAATTTCAAAATTAAGCATCATAATTCAGCTCCTTACAGGCCTCGATGAACGGAGCGCTTGAAGCAAGAAATAAGAATGTTAAGAAAATTGTTGCTAAGATGGTGGTGAACTACAAAGACGGCATGAAATGTTACCCTATGCTTTGCATGCATATCGTACTAATATACGATCAAGCACCGGGGCAACGCCTTTCTCTTTGGTATATGGGATGGAGGTCGTCTCCAATAGAAATCGAGATCCCTTCTCTAAGAGTTCTAATGGAAGCGGAGTTAGAAGAATCGAATGGGTGAAGAATCAATGGGTGAAGACTCGGTATGAGCAATTGAATATGATAGAAGAGAAGAGATTGGCAGCTATTTGTCATGGGCAATTGTATCAAAGCGTAATGGCCGAACCTTCAACAAGAAAGTTCGTCCCAGGGAATTCTCGTTCGGGGGATTTGGTTTTGAAAAAGATTCTCCCTAACCAAGAAGACGCCAGAGGAAAATGGGCTCCGAATTATGAAGGCCCGTACATAGTCAAGCGTACATTTTCTCGGAGGAGCGTTAATTTTGCAGAATATGGATGGAGAAGAATTGCCAAGGCCCGTGAATACTGATGTTGTCAAGAAATTCTATGCCTAAAAAGAAGATAAAAAGCTCGTTAGGTTGAAAACCCGAAAGGGTGACCTAAGCAAAAGTTAGAGCAATTGAAAAAAGAAAAAAGAAAAAAGAGAGAGTCCGTTAGGCTGAAAACCTGAAAAAGGCAGTCTAAGCAAAAGTTAGGACAAATAAATAGGCAAAATCTCAAAGGAAGTGAGTCAGAAACTCTTCGAGGGATTCACCAAACTAGGGCAATTTTTGATGTGTGTCCAATCAGTTACACGTGGGCAAGTTGTTCGCATTGAATTGGCAATACTGGGGCAAAATTTTTGAGGAAATTAAAGAGAATTCATGTTGAAGGAGGTATCAATGCAGTGATTGAGTTGTCAAGCATTTGCAATGAATTAATTGAATGAGGAACAAGGAACCAACATCAAGGGCAAAGTTTTTATTTTTCTTGCAATCTTTCTTTTGTCTTTCAAGTATGTGTCTTGTCAAAAGTCATGTACGATTACATTACCAAAATAATAAAAGGGAAGTTTGTTCATTCAACAAATTTCTCCATTCATGAATGCATGCTTACTCATTAATTATGTCTCAAATAAAATAAACTTAAGGTCAACAATTTGATCGACAATTTTGCAAAGAATCCATCAATGATTAATTCAGATTAAAGGATCTCAATAATTCAAGAAACAGTTGTGATGTGTTGCTAAGGAAAACAAGGTGGTCGAAAAAAATGAAAAAGGAAAAGAGAAAATCTAAGGGAGTCTCAAATGACAAAGGATCGATGAAGAAAAATATGTGGGCAAAGGGTTTGATTGGTCAAAGCTTTCCATGGCCACTGTTGGTTCGTATTGGTTTTCTGAAGAAAAAGGGAAAATAAAAAGAGAAAAAAGAAAAATTTTAATTCCATATTTCTTTGAACGCATCATGCACCATGCATTTTAAATTCCTGTCATTTAATTTTGAGCGCATCGGCTCCTGTCATTTATTCTTTGAGCGCATCGGCTCCATGCATTTTAAATTTTTGAGTGCATCAGCTCATTGCATTGTCATTTAAATTTTCGGACACAGTTTTGCCCATTGTCATTTAAATTTTCGGACACAGGTTTGCCCATTGCCATTTAATTTTCGGGACGCAGTTTGCCCATTGCCATTTAATTTTGAGCGCATCGGCTCCATGCATTTTAATTTTCTCGTTGAGCGCATCGCTCCATGCATTTTAATTTCTGAGCGCATCGGCTCCTTGCATATTGAATTTCTGTTGAGCGCATCGGCTCCTTGCATATTTAATTTCTGTTGAGCGCATTGGCTCTTTGCATTTTAGTTTCTGTTGAGCGCATTGGCTCCATGCATTTTAATTTCTGTTGAGCGCATCGGCTCCTTGCATATTTAATTTCCTGTTGAGCGCATCGGCTCCTTGCATATTTAATTTCTGTTGAGCGCATTGGCTCTTTGCATTTTAATTTCACGAGCGCATCGGCTCCTTGCATATTTAATTTTCTGTTGAGCGCATCGGCTCCATGCATTTTAATTTCTGTTGAGCGCATCGGCTCCTTGCATATTTAATTTCCTGTTGAGCGCATCGGCTCTTTGCATATTTAATTTCCTGTTGAGCGCATCGGCTCTTTGCATTTTAATTTCTGTTGAGCGCATCGGCTCCATGCATTTTAATTTTCTGTTGAGCGCATCGGCTCCATGCATTTTAATTTCTGTTGAGCGCATCGGCTCCTTGCATATTTAATTTCCTGTTGAGCGCATCGGCTCCTTGCATATTTAATTTCCTGTTGAGCGCATCGGCTCCTTGCATATTTAATTTCCTGTTGAGCGCATCGGCTCCTTGCATATTTAATTTCTGTTGAGCGCATTGGCTCCATGCATTTTAATTTCTGTTGAGCGCATCGGCTCCTTGCATATTGAATTTCCTGTTGAGCGCATCGGCTCCTTGCATATTTAATTTCATTGAGCGCATTGGCTCTTTGCATTTTAGTTTCGAGCGTATTGGCTCCATTCATTCTTAATTTCTTCATTTTAATTTCTCGTTGAGCGCATTGGCTCTATTCTTTAAATTTTTTGTTGAGTGCATCGACTCCATGCATTTCAATTTCTTGCCTTGTTTTGTTTTGCCGGACAAAATTGAAGTTCATATCTTTACTCATTTCTTATGACGATAATTAGAAAAACTACGGTTATTCTTATTATCTAATAAGAAACAAGTAAAGAGGGGCAACTGTGAACACTCAATTTTGACCGGACTAAAAAATAAAATATATATAAAAAAAAAAAAGAGGAAATTTAAAAAAAAAAAATAAAAATTTATGGCCCACCTTTTAGCCCATTTTACCTAGCCTTTTTTTAGTTTAAACAGATTAAGCTCATCTTAGTCTTAAAAATAATAATAATAATATAAAAAAAAATGAAAATAAAAATAAAAAATAAAAAAAAAAATAAAAAAAAATAAAATAAAATAAAATAAAAAAAAAAAAAAGGTATAATATAAAAAAAAAAGAAGGCACAAAGACACACGCACAATAACGGGGGGGACTTCCATTTCTTCATCCCATACCCACCATTCCATTTTCTTCCTTCCATAACCACCTTCACCTATTCTCACGTCCCCACATATACCCACTATCACTACTCTGCAGTGCACACAATCACTTAGCACTCAATTTCCTCACTTTACAAAGACTCACCCACTCTGCACTCACTTTCGTTTTTTTTCCCACGCACTCACCATGCACTCAATTGCACTCCACTCTACACTCACAACACTCCAAATTGCACTCAATTTCCACTCACACTCTGCACTCACAATTGCACTCAATGGCACTCACTAATTGCACCCACTCCACTCACGGCACTTTTTCTTTCCTATATATTCACTCACGCAAGCAATAACAGGGGCACATTACAAGAGAGGCAACACAGAGGGGGCAAGATTACACAGTTTCTGGCCATTTTCTTTCTTCTCACGTAGAGCAAGGAGGGAGGGAAGCACACAAGTTTTTTTTTTTTCCTCCTTCTTCCTCACGGTTTCACGCAAGCACAGAGGGGGGATTTCTTTTCCTTCATTCGCACCACACCTCCATTCACAGCCCCTACTCCTCTCCTTCATTTTCACTCCTTCACCATCACCCTTCTTCACCAAGCTCAACCATTTTCAGCAACTCAACCGTAGCTCCACCCTCACCCACCTTCCATCTTCCATTTTCCATAACAGAAGCCAACTCCACGCAGCTCCACTCACCACCAGCATCACCATCTTCTTCCAAACACCAGCTTCACTTCCCCACGTGAAACCAAACTCCACCTCTAACTCACTTTCCCGTAGCACTCCACCAAGCTTCCTTCTTCCACCTAGATGCTACCACCTTCACCAACGTTAGCATCCATAACAAGCAAGCCATTCCATCACCCGTAGCCACCATCACCCCATGCACCATTTTTCTAGCAACCCCATTATCCACCCACCAAGCTTTCCAACACTCCTCAAACTTCCATCAAACCTCCATCCAACCTGCGCCACGCCTTCCCAACCACCATCTCCCTCCTCATCTCCATCCATCATCCATCAAACCTCCAAGCCTTACTTCCAACCGTGACTCGAAAACTTGCCCCAAAGAACTGTCACCCATAACCTTCCAACATAACCATTTTCTACATCATCAATCTCAAGCAAGCACCCTTCAAACCACCTTCCTGCTGCCACCTTCATTCTCCCCCAAGCCATCAACTTCATCCTTCATCTTCATCCTTGCCCATCACCATCAACAAGTAGCAGCCAAAACCAACTTTCACTCTTACACGTAAGACTCACGTAGAGCAACCAGGGAAGGATCCATTTTTCATCATGTTCACTTCACCAAAGAAAGAACCGTGATCATTTTCCATTCTCCATAGCTTCCCAAACTCCTTCACCATTCTTCACCACCTTCATTTTCTTCCATCACCAGCTCTACGTGAAGACCAAAGAACCCAAACCGTGGCCATCTCTTTGAACTCCATAGCCATCTTTAACCTCCAAAGAAAAGTCACCCTCATCACCTCCACCACCTTTACTTCACCTCATCACCCTCCACCACGTAAAACCTCCAAGATCAGCTCCCGCACATAACCCGCAAACCAACCGTAAACATCCAGCAAGACCCTTCTCACCATCTTCCTTTCAACTCCACCTAGCCCCACCAAACAACCTTCACCATCACCAAGCCTTTACAACACTCCACCTTCACCATCACTAAGCCTTCAACACCCTCACCTTCTCCACGTGAACCCATCCACCACCATCTTCATCTTCTCCAAACCTCCAAGCACGTCATGGTAGCAGCCGCCTCCACCGTGAACCAACCGAGTTAACTCAAAGAACCAACACCCATCAACACCGGAGCACCACCACAATCATCCAACACCGCAGCCCCACCGCACTGGAAGAGCTCCCATCGTTTTTCCTCTCTAGAGCAAGAAGATATTCTTGCTGTTAGTTTTCTCTGTTTAACAGGAGGTGAGTTTTTTTTTTTAACGTGCTATTGCCTCTCTTTTGTTTTAAAAAGTAAACTTGCATGAAAACGTGAAATGAAGGGTTCTGTAGGTAGCTTTTTATTTTTTTTTTAAAAAATATATATACTTTTACGTGGGTTGGTTTAATCCCCCACCCCTTTTCTGTTGGCTTTTAATATATATATAAATAAATTTTTTTTGGGTTAATTTATTGATTGTAAAAGTAATAATAATAATGAAAGCTTGTGATTTGAGTTTATTTTTTTTTTTTTCCTTTTTTTAGGATCTATTCCTGTTTGAGAGTGTTTATTTTATTTGATAGTGTATTTTATGTTGTGTTTTGTGACTAATGAAAAGTAAAAAAAATACAAATATAAAATTTTAAAAAATGAAAAATAAAAATAATAAATTAATCATTTGCAATGATCGAATGCGGTGATTGAATAGCGATGCTATCTTCAAGGTGTCATTTGGATCATAAGGGTTTGTTGAGTAGTCTAGTGCTACCTTGAATCTGTGTAAGAATGATTTTGTTGTTAAAATAAAAAATTTTCTTTCCAAATTTTTTTTTTAATTAAAATTAATCAACTCACACTTATTTTTTAAGAACTACGTAACTTTGAGTTCCTCATTGCACTGAGGGTACGTAGGAGCGTAATTTCAATTAAATCAAGTTAAAATTAAATTTTTACAATTTGGTTTTTATTTTCTTAAAATAAAAAATAAAAAAAATAAAAAAAAAAATAAAAAATAAAATATTTGCAAAGTCTTTTTAAAAAAGGGGTAAAATAAATAAATTTGAGATTATCAAATTTTTGCACAATTAACTTAAGGTACCTCGGGGCCAGATTCGGTGTGATAGGGGTGCAGTGGGATTAAGTTTCCACCCTTCCCTATCCATAACCGACTCCCGAATCCGATTTGGTTCCAAAGACCATTTTCTAAAAAGGTTTTCCAATTTTTCCTAAATTCAAATAAAATTGGTGGCGACTCCATATTTTAATCATTTTTTTAAAATCATACGCGAGTTGCTGTATTTCGCCGCGATCCCGGTCGCGACACTATGGACATGTCGACGGGGGATCTTACTAAACCCGAGACTTGACACAGTTTACGAGGTTTCATAATTTCGAGAAATCTTAACAGATAAAATAAATCAATACAGCAAAAAATTCATCTGTCAGATTAATTAAATACTGACTTCTGTCAACTGTAACTATTACCCATTGGATAATAGTGTGTAATAAAAATTCTATCACATTATCTAAATGAAATCCACTTTATATCTAATCAATCTACTTTAATTCAAATTTAATGATAAATTAATCAAAGCTTCTTTGAGAAGCTTTGACCAAACATTTGACCCAAATACCCTTAGCTTCCCTTGGAAGCCAATATCCCTCTCTCTTCTCTCTCTCTTTGCACGGCTGTTTGCAGCCCATGCAAGCCAAATAATTGCATTTCATTTAGTTAATTTTACTACACTTTAATCATAATTATCAAAACACTTTCTCTCACTACCATTTCTTCTTCTTCTTCTCCATTTTTCTTCTCCTCCTTCTCTCTACAAGGCCATTCAGCCAGCAGCCTCTCCACCACCCTATCCATCACAAAAATTCAAACTAATTACATTTCCTAACTCCTCTCACCATTCTAAGCACCTTTTCTTCTTGGAGTTTCTTGAGATTCTTTCTTTTTCACCATCTTCTTCAAGCTCCAAGCATTGAGCTTTTTGGGTAAGATTCAAGACCACTCTTCCTCTCCTCTCATTTTTGTGATTATGGTCTCTTTAATGACCATCCATGACTTATTTTTCAAGCCTTAGTATTGATTCTAACAAAGTCACCTTTTTTAGGGTTCTTGAAGCTCAAATCCGAAATTCAAAGAAGGTTCTTGGTGTTCTTCTTTTGTTTTCTTCACTTGGGTAAGACGAAGACACTCCTCCTCAACCTCTCTTAGCATCTAGGAACCTTGATTGTGTTGCTTATGGAAAAACCCTAATGAGGGTTATTCTTTGATTATGTGATTAGTATGCTTATATGTTGATTTTATTTGATTTATGCCATTGAATTGATTTGTTGTATATAATGGAATATTGGATTGGTTTGAATGGTTTGAAATGGACAAAAATTAATTGAACACCCTTCTTGGAGTGCCACGGTTTTGGGGTGGAAAAATTGGATAAATTGTGGTTAATGTGTAACAAGCATAAGATTATGATTAATCAAGTAACAAGATGGAATTTAGTGGAAGAAAAATTTGGAATTGAATTCTATGTGATGGCTACGGTTTTGAGGCCAAGAATTAGGGTTCTTGGTGACCTAATTTAACAAGTGAACAACTTAAATGAATTGAGGGAATGACATGTAGTAAGATGACTTGAAAGGTTTGGAAATTGTAACCATTGGGAGGCCACGGCCTCTAAGGTAGTTTTGAGTGTAAGTATGTAATTTTGGTGATTTGGAAGCAAAAGTAATTAGGTAATTAGAGACCTATGTAATGAGATGAACAATTAGTGAATTAGAAGAATTAAACATAACCAAGACTTCATAAATTTTAAAGGACTAAGAGTGAAACTATCACAAGACTTAAGGTAAATCTAAGTGAGTGAAGAACATGAGAGTGTGAGGCCTAAGAGCTTGAATAAAAATGCAAGTCATGGGAAATTGAATTGCTTTGAGATATTACATTGATCATAAGAATTGATTTTGAACATGAACATTGAAAAGGAAACAAACCCTAAGTTAGGATCCATAATGAATCTAATGGCGCATTAATTGACTTGATCTCTATATTGTGATGTTATGGGTCCATGTGAGAGACCATTTGGATATTGATGCTTATATTGGCCTGTTGTGGTATATTATGAAATTGTATGAAATTGTGGATCATATGTGTTCATGCATAGTGTCATATGCATTGTGATTGTCCGTGTGGACTATTGTAAGGCCAAGTTGCCTAGGAGATTGAACACACCTTAGTGCGGGTGCGAGTAGACAAGTGTGGGTCTTGTTACAACCTTGGGGGCGTCGGGGTGCGGGTCCTCCATAATGGGTAGTTGGTAGCTCCTCTGCCTGTGGGGCAAACTGATGCAAATGCACCGACGATCCGGACTTGACACTGTCCTATATCGTGATCTAGTGTAGAATGTATGTACAATGCCATGATTGTGCACGAGAAAAACTAATGAGTTATAGCACTGGCCTCGGCAGCCGAGTTACAGACATGTCTCCTGATCTTTCTCTCCAACTGTTTGAGTCTAGCTCCATGGAGTAGGAATTTGGGAAAGTATGCATGTGAGTCATATTATACATTGTCATTGTTAATACTTATTTTTCATGACTATGACCAATTTGATTATTACTGAGATGACTATCTGCCTGGAATTATTTATTTACTTACTGTTGGAATTGCTGCTTATTAGTTGAATATGATATTCTGAATTGCTATTTGGGCGCGTGGCGCCGTACTGTTTCTAGCTGCTATAATTAGTAATGATGGTAGGATGTCTTACCTCTTTCTGCATTTCCATTATGTGGTATTTGTGTATGTATGTTGTGCTCACTGAAGACGACGGCAACGAGGTAGAAGCCCCTGACTTCCCTGGCTTCTGGCCCGAACGAGATTAGCTTCTACCGAGACGATGGCGGCACGTATACGTGGATTTTTAGGTGATGTGCGTCTGACCTTCCTCAGAGGGCCAGAGTGCTGGCACATCAACTTTAATTCCGAACGCTGTGTCTACATGGGAGATGTGTCGATAGCCATAGCCTGGAGGCGTCATGAAGCACCTGTCCTCACCTGCCATATCAGCCTACGATTGGAGTTTTACTTACCCATCCGTTAGATGTGGGGCGATCGTTACTACACCCCATGGGAGGACTCCTTTGATTCCACCGCTCGTGCTCCGTCCCGTGCTTCTGTGGTTCCAATGGAGGTTTCCTCGGAAGAGGAAGATCCCGCTGAGGATCCGGACACGGTTTCTCCTCATCTGAGGGATTGATTTTACTGGTGGCTACTGATGGCTGCCAGTGTTTTTATTTTGGGGGCCTGATGTATTACTTTTGGTGAGCTGTATATTTTATATATGCATGATGGTTATATATGCATGATTTCCTTGGGGCAGGTATAGTTTTTGCTTTTTGGAGGTATTCGGGCTTGTATCTAAATTACAGTTGTGTTTAAATGTTGGTTTATATATAAATGCACGTTATTCAGGTGGAAAGTCTGTTGATTATTTTATTCCTTACCTTTCTTCTGCCTCTTGTATTATTACAAAAATATATATATATACCGCTATTTTCTCATGCATTACGGCATTAAACGAGTTAACTTTGATTAAATGAACCGGGTCTTAATTGTTTGATTATTTAATTTTCGCATTTTACTTTATTTGACAATGTGACGTTCCCTCCCAAAAAGGGGCGTTACAAAAAACAACACAATAGTTAGTGAGGGATTAGTAGTCAAATATAATCAAAATTAGAGTGATCACCGACAACGGCACCAAAAATTAGATGGCTGCTGAGGCTACCAGATTTAACAATATATAACCAGTTTACCAAAATAACTTACAACATAAGGTAACACTGGGTCGAGCCCATAGATCACTCTAATTATGATCACGAAATCAAATTAGGATGTTAAGGAACAAGGGGGAAAAGATATACAAAATTAAAAATAGACAAAATCAAACTTGAAGAAAACAGAAACTAGTGACAGAATTTGAAACAGAATCACAAAAATAGAATTATAAATTAGAAATAGAAACATAAACAAAAGGGGGGTTTGTAAGGATAAAAAGTAGAAACAAAGAGTAATTAAATGGAGAAAATAGAATTAAGAAACAACCAATTCAAATGAATTAACTGATCTTGATTTTAATCCATCATTGATTACTAAAGATCCAATCAACTATTAACCAAACCCCTGATGGTAATTAAACACCTTTGATGCATTGTTTAACCTCTGAATTCATCTCTTGGCACATGGTAATTATGCAATTAACATATACAAATCCCAATCAAATTAAGCATTAAATCAGAATAAAAATAAGAGAAGAAGAAGATAAATTTTGATTAATAGATGAATGCATAGCAATTAAAATAGGATCTCAAGATTAATCATCAAAAGTGTCAATCCCTTGGATTAATTAAAGACTCTATCCCTCCATGAATGAGAGGGAAGAACTCAGAAAAGTAAGAGAAAAATGAAAACCTAGAGAGAGGGAAGAGGAAAAGAGTTCTAGAAAGAAGGAGGGAAGTGTAGAATAAAAAGATGATTCTCAATTTTTTGCTTCTATCCTCTACAACTACCCCTTAATTTGGCCTCACATGATTAGAAACCTATTAGTTACAAAGTTGAGTCTATTACGAATCATTGGGCCTAAGTCCCATGTCAATTAGAGGCCTACAACTCAAGTTATGTTCAATTAAGTGGCCAAACTCATCAACAACTCGTCTCTAACTTCCAACTTCAATTACATGCCCAAAACAACACCGTTTAGCTTAGGAGTCTCATAAGAGTTATAGCTTTGGATCTTAGTTTTCATTTGGGATTGGGGTGACGTCCATTGCACCCCTATAACTCAAGATATGGGCTAATGAATGTGCAAAGATCAAGATGTTAGGATTAGCATTCTGGCTTCTGCTTTAACTTCAATTTAAATTATCCAAACGTGTGATTCAACTCCTAAGGTCTCATTAAACTTGTACATATTTGTCATAACTTTCCTACAAGACTAGAAGCACATCAATTAGATACTCGAAACTCATATTATATCCAAAATACTGAGCACTGCCTAATAGACAAATTAACTCCAATTCATACAATAATTCCCACAATGATCCAATTAGGCCCAATATCATAAAATGTGACAAAATCAATCCAATTAAGCCAAATTGAACCTTAAGACACCTAGTGAGAGAATCATTAAATGAATAAAATATATTGCTATTAACTTTGTCCTCTGTTTCTTTTACATGACCAACAGAACAAATAAAAGGAGAAAAATAAAAGAAAACAAGAAGGAAACAAGAGGCAAGA
The DNA here is from genome assembly GCA_029884605.1 of Ormosia emarginata. Taxonomy (NCBI): domain Eukaryota; kingdom Viridiplantae; phylum Streptophyta; class Magnoliopsida; order Fabales; family Fabaceae; genus Ormosia; species Ormosia emarginata. The sequence goes on along the minus strand of JAQQTP010000041.1, from coordinate 2,284,771 downwards.
GGAAGGAGAAAACAATGGCAAGAAAGAAAGAAAATATTAGCAAGCTAGTGGAGATAAGGTAGGGGTTCTTGCACTCAATTTATTCCTGTCCATTAAATTTGACAGAATTTGTGGTTCTTACACATATGGAAGCCACGACCAAAACTAGGGCTTGGTAGTGATTTTTTGTTTAAATTGTTCTTCCTCTTTCATTGATTCTTAAATCTGATTTATGTTGATAATGATATAAAAATTAAAAAAATTTGTATATATGGATGAGGTATATCACGGCCACACCATGTTGCTTGCTTTCAAATTTGTGCTTCATTTTCTATTGATTATTGTATTGGTTTTATGATTATTTTTTATGGAGTTCATGGTCAAGTTTTGCTTCAATAATGGTCATGATAGTGTGCCCTATTTTAACAAGAATTTTGTTTGCCTTTGTGCTTCAAATTGTGGCTTGAATGGTGATTGAAAAATATGGCAAAATGCTACCCTGTTTTAACCAGAATTTTTAATGCCTTTATCCTTGAAATTGTGGTTCGAATAGTGATGGAAAATCATGGCAAACTCCTGCCCTGTTTTAACTAGAATTTTGTTGTTTTTGATATGTGATATTCTAGCATGAAAGGCTGAAATGGTCTTAGTAGAATGCTACCTTGTGGTGACTAGAATTTGAGTGCAACTATTGCATGCATTGGTGAATGATTAATGAAACTACCAAGTTGGTCATGAAAGAGTATCTTGGACGTGTCTTGTCTATGGCCACTCATGCTTGTTTTTAATCAATTACGCTTATTAATAGATAATGTGAAGTACTGAGAATTTTTAGAAAAACCTTAGTGCTTGTATTGGCCATGTAGGTCGAAATTGGAATTTAAGGAAATAAGGTAATCTCTAAGTTGCATTCATGGTTTAAGTGCTTGAATTGTGCTAGAATTATTGTTTGTATGGAATTTTTTTAGAATAAATGGTATGGTGCATTTGTTGCTTATTAGAGATTATACTGCTCCTTGATTAGTCAAGTTGAGCTTGAATTTGAATTTGTACTATTCCTTTGAATGCAAAGTTGAGCTATTTGATATGAACATGAGAACTTGCTCTCTTAATTCTTAAGGTTGAGCTAAAATGGTAATCGTATTGTTTTTAAATAATCAGTACTCATAGAATTTGTATTTGATTTGAATATGAGAATGTTATTCCCATGATATGAGTATTCCTTGAATTTGAATGAATTTGGCATTAGTGAATTTTGGAATTGATCCTCTTTGAGGGAAGGGTATCCAAAACTCCATTAGAATTATGGACATAAACCTCTGTGAGGTGGGGGATCGAATATTCTTAAATTCCTTACTAGTTTCCTCACTTGCCATAGCTTCCATCATGTATATAAGGATACTCAGGAATAGTTCTGTATGACAAACCTAGAATTGTCATGAATAGGTTAGAGTGCATCAACCTAAAAGTAGACTATTACTTAGTTTGTGGTAGTGAGACCTACCTTGAGTATATAGAACTCAGGTTATGTGACCATCTGTACTGACATGGTACAATATTGTCTGTTCTGTGGGAATTACCGCATGGATAAATGAGCACTGAAATGAATTTGAATTTAATGTCATATTATGACTTTGTTGTGTTATAAGAACCATTGCATGAGTTTCAGATTATGGTTCTTATTTGGAAACTGTTTTTGAAATTACTTATGAATATAAATTGTGATGTTTGATAATAAATGTTTTTAGAAACTGATAATAATTGAAATTCTGTTTCGGGAAGAGAAATGACTTGATTTGGCATTTTTCCACCTTTCTAGTGTATAAATCATTTGAATTGTTTTTTAAATGTGTTTTTCCCTAAAATAGCTAGAAGTATTATGATGGCACAAATTTTTAATAGTATTATTGAGAATTTTTACAATTCTCACCCCCTTTCTGTTTGCATTTCCGTAATATTTCCAAGGACGAGCATTTCAATATAGAGAAAGAAGAAGAAGATGCACAATATTTTTTTTATAACATTTTGTATTTTGTGATGTATAATTAGTACTTTGTAATAAATTACGTAATTATTGAGTTTTGTAATATACTGTGTATATTGTTGTTCATAAAATATATATATTAACATAATCCTCAATAGGCTCATATTTTGTAAATCTTTTATATCTATTTTCAAATTATTTTGTTAGTATCACGTGACATGTTTAATTCTAATTACTATTGCGTAATTCTGGATACGTTATTAATAATTGTATTAAGAATGTTATATTATGGTATCAGAGTAGTTCATCTTGTTGAGTCGAAGTATGGACTAGCTATGTTTTGTTATGCATTCTTCTTGTCTTAATGATGAGAGATGCGTTGGTAGAATTGCACAATTGCCTTGAGTTTGTATGTTTATAGTTAACTGTCACACGGTTACATATTATTGAGTCAGATCAACTCAATATATAATGTGTTGTGTGTGCAGGAAACTATGGCATCGACTAGGTGTACCCGATGCCAAAGTAGGAGAGCTCTTGCTTGTGATAGAAACAATGCACCAAATATGTCAAAAGATTTCAAAAACATAGTTGAAACTATGAGAGAACAGAGAGAGATGTCAACTACTGTGAGAGAACAAGTAGCTATGACTACCAGAATTTTGGAGGAAATAAGGAATAATGCATAACCTGCATAGCACAACCAACACTAGTGAATAATGCAGTTTTGGTGGAAAATAAAGACTTCCATAATTTATCCGAGTTTAGGAAGGTGAATCCCCCATCCTTCAGAGGGGAGTATGATCCAGTAAAGGAGATGGAGTGGATAAGGGAACTAGAGAAGTTTTGTAGCGATGAGATGTTTAGATCACCAAAAGGTATCATTTGCCACCTACATGCTAACAAGAAAAGTCGAGTATTGGTGGGATGGTGCGAGACGATTGAGGGAAGCTGCCAAGACTCAAATAACATGGTGTTACCATGTGGCTTCAAGACTCGAGAAGGGGGTGAATTGAGTTTTTCAAAACTTTTCACAAACAAGCCCCGTTTAATTTTCTTTGAAGCTATTTTCTTCAAGTTGAATGGATTTATGATAATACACAAGTTTAAATGGAATGAATGAGTGAAAGAACAAGCAGCAAGTATGCAAAAGTAAAGAATAAGCTTGAATGTAAAGAGATAAGGGATAAGAAGATTTACACACAGATATTTATACTAGTTTAATTACCCTTGTGATCTACGTTTAGTCCCTAGGGTCATCCACCTAGGAGTTTCCACTAAAATCAAGCTTCACAAGGTGCTTGATAAACCTTTTACAATTGTTGAGCTCTTCCTATACCTTAAGGAGCATCCACCTCTTTGTGTAGAAGCCTCTAAATTTCTTAAGGGATCCTCTACCCTCTCAAAGTGTTTACAAATAAATTGATAGAAAATTTGCTCACTCAAAGAGCATATATACAAATTGAAGCTTAATGGTTACAAGGAATTATACTTTGAAGCTCAAAATAGGGGTTCTTTTGAAATGATAATAAAACTCATATTTAATGCTCAAGAAGGTTGTTCAGATTGATTTCCAACTTATCTTTAATGCACAAACACTTTCATTTATAGCCCAAAGCATTTAAGAGTCGTTGGTGGTGGTTGGGGGCATTAAATGCCAAATTATAGCCGTTGGAGAAAGCTTTCAGGTTGTCTAGTTAACCGGTTATTGATGTTCCATAATCGGTTATTTGATTTTGAATAACTGGTTATTGAATTACCATAACCGGTTATTGCTTTCACCATGAACATTTAAAACATGCCAATAACCAGTTATTGAAATCCCATAACTGGTTAGGAACTTTTAAAAATAGAAGCATACGTTCTTGACTTAGTGAATAATCGATTATGGATGTTCTATAATCGGTTATTACACTCTATTTTTGACAAACAAACTTTTGAAAGATCATAACTTCTTAGTTACTCATCCATTTAAAACACATGACCACTCGTTGGAAAAATCATTGAGTCTACTTTCATATGAAATAAGTTTCAGAACAAGGCTCAAAATATTTTGAAAGAAATGGTCAAATTATTAACCAAGGGTTAGTTTTGCAAAACATAAACTTGACAAATTTTCATAGATTTGAACTACCACCAAAACTAGCTTCTCAAAAACTATTTGTTGAGCATTTCAATAAGTAAGGATCACTTGTAAAGATTTTAAAACTTATCTGAGCTTAGTGTGATTCCTATTTACATTTACATAAAAGATCTAAGTCCTATAAGCTAAACTTGAAGAAACGTGGGACTTGATCTTTGCGCAACCAAACCTTTCTTGTTTGTTAACATTAAAACCATTGTCATTTACACATGGGAGGCATTCAAACAACCTTCTTGGATAAGTATTTTTCATAAAAGCTGCAAAAAGAAAAAGAGATGGAGTTTCTAGAATTAAAATAGCGGAATATGATAGTGGGCCAATATTTAGAGAAGTTTGAGAAGCTATCTAAATTTTCCTCATACTTCAAGTATAATCTGGATGAAAATTGGAAATGAGTTAAATTTGAGACTGGATAAAGGAATGAGATAAGGAAAATGGTAAGGCCTTTGGAAATCAAAGATTTTCCAACATTGGTAAATAAATGCAGTATTATGGAATCAGAGAACTTAAGGTCATAGCAGGAGTATAGATAGCGAAACTTCCAAAAAAGAAAAATTGTAGATGAGAAATTTCAAAAAAAATGTTCCATAGCTCAAGACACAACAAGATAAGGGAAGACAAGTGTAAATAGAATCCTCTAAACCAAGATGCCCTAAATGTGGAAGAAATCATGGAAGCAAGCCCTATTTAGCATATCAGGTCATATGTTATACATGTGGCAAGACAGGCTACTATGCTAGGAGTTGTCCACAGAAGCAGGAAGTAATGCCTCTTCCCAGACCTTAAACCAAAGGATGAGTTTTTACTCTTAGCGGCAAGGAAGCTGCTCAATCTTCTGATTTGATACAAGGTAAGTGCATAGTTAAAGGCATACTTTTAACTGTATTATATGAATTTGGAGCATCTCATTCCTTTTTTTCTCATGATTGTGTAAGGATACTGAATTTTTCTCTTTCAGACCTTCCTTATGATCTGACAATTTCTACTCCTACTGGAAAACTAGTGTTCACTTCCAAAGTATATTTAAATTGTTATGTAACCGTTGAAAATAGAGACTTCCTTGTGAACCTTATATGCCTACCTCTTGTTGATATAGATATTATTTTGGGCATGGACTAGCTATCAGCAAATCATATTGTTCAGATAAAACCCTAGTATTCTTGTTTGATACTTCTTCCATAAATTCTTATCCTAAATCCATATACTTAAATGTCAGTCAAGTTATCAACCATCTAGTAGAAGGGGCTCAAGGCTATATTCTTATCTTTTCTTTGAATTCCGAAAGTGACCAAAGTTTAGAAACTATACCTGTTGCAAGGGAATACCTAAAAGTATTCCCGAATGAAATTAGTGAATTGCCACCTGAGAGGAAGATAGAATTTACCATAGATTTAGTAGTAGGAATCGGGCCTATTTCTGTAGCACATTATAGGATGTCCTCTCTAGAGTTGGTTGAATCAAAAAAGCAAATAGAAGAATTATTGGATAAGAAATTTGTTAGACCTAGTGTCTCACCTTGGAGAGCTCCAGTACTCCTAGTGAAAAAGAAGGATGGAAGTATGAGGTTGTGCGTGGACTATAGACAGTTGAATAAGGAAAGTATTAAGAATAAATACCCATTGCCTAGGATTGAGGATTTGATGGATCAGTTAAAAGGTGCAACTATGTTCTCAAAGATCGACTTAAGGTCAAGTTACAATCAAATCAGAGTTAGAGAAGAATACATTCCTAAGACTGTCGTTAGGACCAGATATAGGCATTATGAATATCTTGTAATGTCCTTTGGCCTAACTAATGCACCAACAATATTTATGGATTATATGAACATGATTTTTAGACCATACCTAGATAAATTTGTTATTGTCTTTATAGATGATATTCTCATTTATTCAAAGACAATAGAGGAGCATAAAGAACATCTCAAGGTAGTTCTAGAAATTCTGAAGGAAAAGAAATTGTATGTTAAGTTGTCTAAGTGTGAATTCTGGATGAAAGAGATATAATTTCTAGGACATATGATATCTGGTGAAGGAATATCAATCGATCCTGTAACACCCCAATTTTTAGAAAATGTACCGAATGTACTGTTTGCTGTTTTTCAAGCTTTCGTGTGAATGACCGTTGTGTCCCTATTTTACTGTTTCTCGATTTCTGCATGAAATACAAATACGTTTATACAGCTCAAATTTTATTTGGTCTTTTTTACGTAATTTGTTTCGAGACTCAGTAAAATAAAAATTTTTTTCGAGCTATTGTTTTAATTTTTCTGGAAGATATACGAGACAATTAATACTGTCTGTAATTTTATTTGAACTTTTTGGATGATTAGCTACGTTGTGGGAAAAATAGGAAAATGACCATTACGTCCCGAACGTGCTGTTTGTACTGTTTTTGCTGTTTTTAATTGTTTTCTACTTGATTTAATGTCCAATATTACTACGTGATTTTATATGGACTTTTTGTGTGATTTGCTACTGGGCGGAAAATAATATTTTTCTGGACCGGTAAAATCTGTTTTTAATTATTCGAGGCGGGGATCTTACTAAACCCAATTTCGAATGAGCCTAAAATTAATCTTTTAATTTTTAGATTTAACTGCCTAATAAAATAATTTTGTATTATTATAATATTATTTTATTAGTCAGTATAATTTAGTGACAGTAGACCCATAAATATTTTGCGGGACCCACGTTTAGCTAAACAGTTAACTTAGTAGCTTAATTAATCATCATTAGTGAAGGAACATTCTTGAACATGGTGACTAGCTTAGTGACTAGGTTAGTGTGATGATGAAGCTTAGTGACAAGGCTTAGTGACTAGGTTAGAAGGAACCAATGGGAGACAAGCTTGCTAACCAAGTTTTAATCTTGACCTTTGATGCATCCAAGGGCTTGGATGAAGCCAAGCAAATGCACACCTTGCATGCTCATTGAGTGCTACGGCCAAGGGAGGTGGAAGACCATTCTTCACTTTTCTTTCATGCAAAATTCTCTCTTCTCTCTCATCCAAGAACCCTAAACACCATTGTTACTTTCTTTCTCACCTATTCGGCCAAGCCAATACCTACACCATCCAACCACCTAAAATTCTATCCAACCAAGTTTTCTAAACCTAAACACAATCCTAAGAACATCTCTAGTTGAGAGTTCTTTCAAAATCTTACATTTGAAGCTTGAAAACCTACTTGGAAGTTTGTACCAAGGAGGTGAAATCTCTTGTTTTTCTTTTCTAAATTCTTTTTCAAAGTTCTAAGCCATGATTTATCCATGGTTTAGGTTCTCTTTTAATGGTTAGTAACTTGTAGTTTTGTTTAAGTTTGCTAGGTATTTTGAAGGAGAAAACCGTGACCTAGGAGGAGTGAAAGAAAACCTTTTGTCTTCATTTAAGGTAAGAGGAAGACAAATCTTATCACCTATGGATGGTGGTAAGAAGATGGAGTTTGATTTTGTAATTGTAGAATCCATAAGGATTCATGTTTGTGCTTGTTAGTAGCTTATTTGATGTGGTTGTGTATTTGTTAGTAGCTTTTCTATTTGTTGTTTGTAATAAATTGCATGTCTACAAGCTTTAAGTTGCATGTCTATAAGCTTTGATAATATTGCATGTGTTAGAATTGCATGATAAAGTATAGAATTGCATGACAATGTATAGGATGTGAATAACATGTTAAGGAAATGCATGTGTGTTCCAAAGAACACCACACCAAGGCTCACGGCCACTAACCAAATGGAGAACCAAAATGTTCTCTTAATTTTCTTAAAAGGTAATTTAATTAACCTAGGAGAATTAAGAAGGTTTCAAGTTGATTAGATCAAAGAAAATGAATTTAGAATTCAAATGGTAAGACTTAGTATTTTCGGCCAACATGCCTAAAATGAATGTGTTGATTTCAAAAACCATTTTCTAAAACAATGGTTAAATGAATTTAGACAATACAATAAGATTGACATATATTTAGAAGATGAGAAATAATTTAGAAATCAATTTCAAAAGATTTAGGAAATTCGACCAACATGCCAAACTAGATATTCTTGATTTCTAAAATCAATTCCAAACCATTTTCAAGTATAAAGAAGGCATTATATGTTAACAAGAATTTTTTTCTAAAAAGAGTTTTTAAGAAATCAATAGATTAGAATTAATTTAAGGAATTAAAATCAATAATTTTATTGTTATAAAGGAAATACAGTAATCTTTAAGAATTTCTAACATATGGCTCATGCTATATTTTGAAGCATGTTAGGAGTTTTTAAAAGATTAAATTATCCGGTTTATTTAAATAAACAAAATTTTTACGAAAAAAATTAGGAAACCACTATTATTAAAATTATAAACAAAATACTGTCAATTTTTAGTAAAAACGGACAAATAAGATAGAAAAGATGTCCAAAAGACAGTATACGATATGGAAAATATTATACATAGCTTAAAAGTATTATTTATTATTTCTGTTTATTTAAACAGTAAATTTTAAGGAATTCGGTCAAGAAAATAATTTAAAAATTTTACGCGATTGAGAAAACGTATTAAAAATTCTACGCGATTTTAAAAATAGAAAAATATATTTACGCGATTTATAAACGTTTGTAAAAACGACGGAATTGTGAAAACGCGATAAAAATTCTACGCGATTGACCATTGCTGTATTTATTTTATGCTGTCGGGAAAATGTGAACTCGTACAGGCTTTTGAGGATTTTTCGCTGTCGGGAAAATGTGAACCCATACAGGCTTTCTATTTTCTGCCATTAAGGGCATTTTCATAATTTCATATTTTTGGAATTATGTATTAAGTTTATGCCAAATTTTGGTGGATTGGTTGATGAGACGAATCACATCGTGTTGTCGATGCGATAAACGTAGTATGGTTCATTGTTCTAATGGACTTGGAGACGTTAGTGTACGATCCCATATGTGGACAGTTGGTAGCTCACGGCCGGGCATGGTAAACCGATAGCACACTAATGGACTCGACACGCACTATATTTACTCGAGGGTTGTAAAGTCTAGTAGTACATTGCCTATAGTGCCACAACGGAGACCGTGAACTATACTACGCCTGGATGGTGGATTCCCGGTGTCGTGGGCTATTGACGCAACGTGTGACAAATACGATAGTTGGTTGGGCAGCCGTGGTACTAATAGATTTTGCAAGTCATTCTCTCGATATCTGTTTGTGTTTAGCTCCATGGAGTAGGATCGTGTCTTAGTGTGTATGATTATATCTTGGATATTATTCTATTTTCTCTATTTATCTTTATCCGGTAATTATTATGATGGTTGTCTATTTCTTATTTTATTCTATCCGTGATATTGTCTTATCTCGTGTTTTTATCTCGTGTTATATCCGTGATGTTATGTAATGTTATGATATCTAAACTTTACTCTATTCCGTTATTATTACCAAGTTATAGCTTTTCGTATTGCATGAACTGTATACATGTTGTTTGTCGTCTTCTTATTGGCCATGTTTATGGTGATTTTAGATTGTCTTACCTCTTCGTTGTATGTATTTCTGTATATTTATTTTACGCGGTAAAGACTTTGAGGAAGAGGAACAGCCTATTGAGATCCTGTACCCCGTGGAGGAGGAGGAAGATCAGCAAATCGACGACCAGTTTTACGACCAAGAACCATCCGATCATCCATATCCTTTGGATTGATTGTGGGAGATGGCAGTGCCAGGATTTTTGGGGTTTGTACAGCTAGAGTTTCATGGAGGATCGTTAGCTTGGCATCTGCGAGGAGACCGAGACTCTATGACGTATGTAGGACGGTTGACTGTGACCCTACGTCAACAGTTTGATGGAGAGCCTTATGACTACTACTTGTATTTTTACATTTAGAGTTACCTTTATCTCTTAGGCATCATTTTGGTGGTATGACCACGAGCCTAGTGAGATTAGTATCGTATCGATCGCGATCTCGTTATCGCCGAGAGTCGAGACATCCGGATATTTGTCTCCGATGATCATTTTCATGTTGAGAGTGATCCTTCGAGGATTAAATATGCATGATGTTTTTTTTTGGGCGCGTCTGCATGGATGTATAAATTGACTCTTTTACTATTTTTATTTACTGTTTCTGTTTAAATATTTGTAATTATAGTTGTAAATTATTTGTATAACTTATAACTTGGAACATATGTATATTATGAGTGATGTTGTTCTGTTTATTTTATGTTTTCCGCAATATTTTATTTTTAATAATCTGTTTAACAGGAATTACTTTACGACCCATATTATTATGTAATAAATGTTTTACAACTTGGGTAGACTTTATTTCTCTTTCTTTTATTTTCTTTTATGTGTGACATCCTCCAAAGGGGTGTTACAGATCCTAGTAAAGCAAAGACAGTTTTGCAATGGGAGTGACCTACCACTGTTGAAATTAGATGCTTTTTGGGTCTAGCAGGGTATTACAGAAGGTTTATAAAGGGCTTTTCTCAAATATATTTACCTTTAAATAGACTGACAAGAAAGTGTAGTACCTTTGAATGGACACAAGAGTGAGAGAATAGTTTTCAAGAATTGAAAGAGAAATTAACCACCACCTCTGTTCTAGTAATACCAGATCCTTAAGAAAACTTTGAGGTATATTGTGATGCCTCAAGGAAAGGGTTATGATGTTTTTTGATGCAAAATGGAAGAGTAGTTGCTTATGCATCTAGGCAACTAAGACCACATGAAGAAAACTATCTAACCCACAATTTGGAACTAGCAGTAGTAGTATTTGCAGTAAAGATTCAGAGGCATTACTTGTATGGTGTTAAATTTGAGGTCTTTAGTGATCACAAAAGTTTGAAATATTTGTTTGATAAAAAAGAATTAAATATGAGACAAAGAAGATGGATGGATTTCCTAAAAGATTATGATTTTGAATTAAGGTATCATCCGAGTAAGGCCAATGTAGTGGCTGATGTACTTAGCAGAAAACTTCTACATATATCCCATATGATGATACAAGAAATGGAACTCTTAGAGAGTTTTAGAAATTTGAGTTTAGCAATAATTGTACTGTTAAATAGTCTTTATTTGAATAGGTTGAAAATTCATAATGATCTAAAAATTCAAATTAAAGAAGCCTAATAAGAGGATGAGGACCTAAAAGAAATAGGTGAAAAAATTCTGTTAGGAAAGAAAAAGGAATTTAGAAGGGCTAATGATAAGACAATTATGTTTAGAGATAGACTTTGTGTCCCAAGAAAAGCTGAAGTTAAAGAAAAGATTTTAGAAGAAGCCCATAAGAGTAAGTTCACCATCCAACTTGGTGCAACAAAAATGTATCAATACCTTGAAAAGATGTTTTGGTGGCCAAGTATGAAAAAGGAAATAGCAGAATATGTATCCAAATGCCTAGTGTGTTAGAAAGTCAAGATTGAACCATAAAAACCTCTAGACCCTTGCAACCTTTAGAAATCCGAGAATGGAAATGAGAGAATATTTATATGGATTTCGTAACAGGATTTCCTAGGACTCAATTTAACCATAATGCAATTTGGGCTATAGTGGACAGATTGACAAAATCTGTAACATCCCGGGACTGCCCGCAAGATTGACGAGTGTCTCCACAAACCAACACGGGTCTTTTCAGCTTGCTTTGTCCTCACTCACACGCATCCTAGGAAACTTCCCAGGAGGTCACCCATCCCACAATTGCTTCAGTTCAAGCACGCTTATTCATAGAGTTCTTATGTTCTAGGCTCCCGAAAAGAAATTGCAACTTGTTGATATAGATACGCCTAATCAATTCCTTTAAGCCATCATCAACTATGTAGTCCTATACCTGCACAGTCTCTGAATCTCTCTCATTCCGGTGTGTATTTAGTTTATTCATAGGACCCTTTGCCTAGAAGCTTGCCAAGAGCCACTCCTTGTCCGTGCTTCTCTTGCACCGACATCTACTCCCCTCCCTCGTCAGCCCCGGGACACCACAAAATCTGCACACTTTTTGGACATAAGAGCTAATTATTCATTAGATAAGTTAGCTCAACTGTACATCCAAGAAATAGTTAGACTGCATGATATCCCCTCAAGTATAATATCAGATAGAGATTCTAGGTTCACTTCTAGGTTTTAGAGAGCTTTTCAAAAAGCTTTCGAAACCAAGTTGAATTTTAGTACAACATATCATCCGCAAACAAATGAAAAAACTAAGAGAACTATCCAAACCCTTGAAGACATGCTTAAAGCTTGTGTATTAGAACAACATGGTAGTTGGGATAGGTTCTTACCCTTAGCAGAATTTGCCTATAATAACAGTTACTATACCAGCATAGGAATGGTTTCTTATGAAGCCCTGTATGGTAGGAAATGTATGTCACCCTTCTATTAGTATGAAACGAGAGAACAAACTATCTTAGGTCTAGAATTGGTACAACAGACTAATGAGCAAATCAGAAAGATCAATGATAGGTTGTTAGTAGCCCAAAGTAGGCAGAAAAGTTATGCGGATGAGAGAAGAAAACCCTTGGAATTTGAAGAAGGAGAACATGTGTTCCTATGAGTCACCCAACTACGGGAGTTAGTAGGTCCATCAAAGGCAAAATGTTGAACCTTAGATTTCTTTGTCATTTCCAAATTCTAAAAAGAGTCAGACCAATTGCTTTCCAAATTGTCTTATCACCCAGCTTGTCAAACATTCATGATGTCTTTCCTGTTTCCCAACTCATAAAGTATAATATGAATCCTTCACATATCATAGAAAGCGAAACAATACAATTAAAAGATGACTTAACTTATGTAGTTAAACCTGTAAGGATATTAAAAAAGGCAATGAAAGAGCTTAGAGGGAAACAAATACCTTTGGTGAAGGTATTATGGGAAGGTGGTGACTCGGAGGAAGCCACGTGGGAACTCGAATCCAAAATGGTGTAAAACTATCCAAAGTTTTTTGTATAAGGTAAGCAAATTTTGAGGACAAAATATATAAAAAAAAAGGGGGGAAGAATTGTAACATTCTCTTTGACCTAGTAGTCCTAATTAGGGTTATAGAAACTCAATAATATTGGTATAAATTATCAGTTAAATTTTGAATCAGTTTGAGCATAATTCTATAACACTGAACATGAAGAAATAACTTAAGTTTCTGCATAAATAGTTGATATGAAGGAAATAAATATGAAAAATTTATTTCCTAACTATAAACAATTGATAAGAGTTGTAGTAAATTTTGGAGGATCTATAACACCCTCCGTAGGGCATCACATTTCCGACTACAAGCTCATAATCTGAAAATGATTTCATAAAAGGTTTGAGTTATAAAAGGTGGGTTTCAAAATTTCTTCTCGCGGAAACATAAACTTACTGATATTTATAAGTAATACTGAAAAATAGATTTAAACTAATTAAAACTCATATAATAGACACCGCTTAATATTTAACAATTATTCAAGAAATATAAAACTTATAGACTCAATTTTAAACAGTAGCAAACCCCATGATAGGTCCTACTTAATAGCACGGTAAAACACTAACGAGAAAACTCATCATACTTATTTCGTCTTGTATCCATCTTGATGTGCCATGTATCTGTTCCTCCTCAAATCTGTACATTAACCAGTCCGGGATGGTCACTCCTCGATGTTGTCACCGAACTCATAATATTTGCTTCCAGTCAAGTCTAAAAAACTCGTTTCATCTACTATATAATTTTTAACAATACAAGCACAACAACACAATACAGCAAAGAGGTGAGATCACCTACACCAATACCAACATGGTAGCATAGAGATAACACAAACAGCATACCACACAGATATATCACACCATAATTACAATAATGCCCTCAACATTATTTATCATAACAGATACAAGAATTACAATCATGCCTCAATTATTATTTATTACAACAAATATAATAAATAATAATTACTATCATGTCATTAACATTATTCAAATCACACGATAATTACAATAATGTCATCAATATTATTTATCATCATCATCGTCCAACATTCCTCAATTATTATATCACATAGATATAAATATTTAATATTTACGATAATGCCCTCAACATTATCCAAGTATTCAACAGTTCAATTATCATAACTAATACTCAATTATTATGCATGTGCACATAGACTCAATTTCCTACTCCATAGAACTAATACTCAAGTCAAAGAAATTGATCCGAAAGATCTGTCTGTACCAACATGCCTCAGACCACGTGTCACAATTCACATATATGTTTACACATCTAGCATATACACAACAGTCTTTACTAGATCTTGATTAAGAATAGTATCTCGGTCAGGATCATCAGTGTATTGCAACTGTCTAATCCACGGTACAGAAGAGCCACCAACTGCCCACTGTAGACAACCCGCACCCCGATGCCCCCAAAGTCAACAAGTGACTTACACTACGCATATCACACCCACTCAAGAGGTGTACGTCTCTCCTAGGCAATTAGCCTTATCCAGTCCATCAGACTTTTCTAATGCATAATCAATGCACCAATGCCAATCACAGGCAAAATTTATCATTTTCTCATACAGTGTCCATACACTAGTCCAACAGTAATCCTACTGTTAAATTCATCATTTTTTCATACAGTATCCGTACACTAGTTCATGCATGTAAAATGCATCAATGTCAATCATAGGCAAAACTCATCATTTTCTTATACAGTGTCCATACACGAGTTCAATAGTAATCATACTGTATATTTAATAGCAAAATCATATTATCGTGTTTTCATAGTCGTAAAACACTTTTGTCGTGTTTTCACAATTGAGCAATATTTCTGTTACGTTTTCATAATTTCACAACGTTTCTGTTGCATTTTCAAATCACTTAGCGATTTTCCATCGTTTCTTAATCACATAAAAATATTTCAACATTTCTCAATCACGTAGTGATTTTTCAACGTTTTCTCAATCACGTAAAAATATTCCACCATTTTTAAATCGCGTAATGATTTTTCAACAATATCTCAAACGCGTAAAAATATTTAAACGTTTTCCAAATTGCGTAGAAATATTTCAACGTTTTTCAAATCGCGTGAAAATATTTAAACATTTTTCAAATCGCGTAGCTTAAAAATCACATTTTTAAGTTACGTAAATCATTTTTCACCATTTTACAACCACGTAAAATATTCCTCAATATTTCAATTCAACCTTTCTCAAAATAATATGACTTCTCATATTATTTTCCTCATTTTCTTACTCAAGAAAATTCTTTTCGCAATATATTCCACAAATTCACCATCTCATTGAATTAAATCAATGTTTCTCACTTAAAAATTCCTAACGCGCTCCAAAACCCAAAGGATAAGTTTTACATTAGTAAATTTTAAATCATCAATGTTTCTTTTATAATTCAAAATAAATTCTCAGATTCAATCCTCTTCCAAAATAATTTTAGGTTCAAACCCTTACAACCTCTATTTTCCTTTCATAACCGAAATTTCTATTTCTCAAGTGATAAAACACTTTGTTTCCACTTCTTCAATCCTTGTACTAAATCAATTATATTTCTACTTTGAAATCACTTTGTTTCATAAAACCAAGGCATTACAAGCCTTCAAAATCGTGGTACATGGCCATTGAAACCATTAAATATTTTTTCTTCTAAATCAATTAAGTACTATTCTTGTTTTTACACAAACAAAACCATTAAAATTTCCTTCAAAAACCGTGAGACTCTTGGTCTTTAAAACCAATTCATTTGTTCATTTTCATGGTCCACTTTCTTTGCAAATCCTCAAAAACATCAATGTATTACTCATAATTAGTAAAATACTTAGAATCTCTTGCTCCCAAAATTAATTTGAGGCCGTGATGCCTCTATGGTTCTTTGGAACCAAAAATTGTTTTCCTTTCCATCATCAAATCATGACATACATATACATATTCATCATATATATCACAAGCATGCCATAAACGAAAGCAATAAATCATGCAAATCATATCAAGCATAAGCAAATAATCAAAACATATAAACACCCACAAATAATTACATGACCATGGATATGAATCCTCACATGGATTTACCATCCATCAAATACACAAATCATCTCTCACCACCATACTTGATTAGTGAGATGGATCTCTTTCTTACCTCTTGAAGAACCTCCCAAGCTCCTTGTTTTGCTTCTTTTTCCAAGTCCTTCACCACCAAGGGCTTCTCAAACACAAAACAAAACACAAGTTTATTAACATATTAAGCTTGAACAAAATGAACCATGGATCAAACATGGCTTAGAACATGAAAAAGAGATAAGTAATGAAGTTTCCTTACACTTCACCTCAAAAACCCTAGAACTTGCTCTTGGAAAAAGTCCTTGAAGATGAAAGATTTAGAACTTGCTCCAAACTACAAAGTTAGAATAAGGTATAGATTCAAGAAGTAAGGTTGTTTGAAATTAAAGAGTGATGGAAGGTGGTCTTTGGGTGCTTGGCCGAAACTAGAGGAGAAGAGAAATGGAGAGAAAGTTTGATAAGCTTAGCTTCTTGGAAATGATCAATAATGATCAAGAATGGCAATAATGGTCTTCAAACTTTGCTTCAGCTTAAGACCATCATCAAAAACTGTCCCCCCCCTCCATGCACACTCCTTGAGTGACCAATCTCACTAGCCACCATTTTGAGCATTCTTAACCATTGATTAGATCAATGGTTAGGATTAATGTAGATTCTAGGTTTAGCCTTTAGATTAGAAGACTTAATCTAGGCCATTGGATCTTTCTCCTTGAAATCCTAGCCATTAGATGTATCTCCAAAATGAAGGGTCAAGATCACTCCTTCATACTTTCCATCCAATGGTTATAAATGGTCCTAGCCATTTTATAAGACCAAATCTCCATCGTTGATTAAATCGATGGTTGATATTCAAAGTCTTCAACATTAAGCTTGCTTCCTATTGGTCCGTTATAAAGTCGTCATAACCACTATTGTTGACTACGCAGTACAATATTTATTTTTATCTGCTATAACCCTACAAATAATATTTTTACTGTATTTATATTGCCCGATAATTAAATACAGTACAAAACACAGTAAAAGAAAATTTCAAAAACTGTTTTCGGTTT
Organism: Ormosia emarginata; assembly: GCA_029884605.1. Lineage (NCBI taxonomy): Eukaryota > Viridiplantae > Streptophyta > Magnoliopsida > Fabales > Fabaceae > Ormosia > Ormosia emarginata. The sequence continues at coordinate 2,267,631 of JAQQTP010000041.1, read as the reverse complement.
CGGATTTAGTAAGATCCCCCGTCCCCGTCTCAACAGTACAAAATTTTTTAGCTGCAAAAAAATTTTCACTTTTTCGGACTCACCTGGGCCCACATGCAGCCCCTCTGTGCCTACAGACAGCCCATGGATAATACTAAAATAATCAAAGAAATATGAAAATTTCATAATCATCCACAAAATCATAAAAATTATAAAACTTACGAAAATCAAATCAGAAATAATTAAGGCTTAATAGTAATAATTAAAATATGTAAGATTTTTTCCGGCCCGAAAATTATTATTTTCCTGATATGGAGTAAATCACACAAAATGATCAAATGTACTAATGGAATACTCAAAATAATTTTACAGTACACAGAAATCACTAAACAGTAGAATTCTGTTAACTGTCAAAATTACTGTCAAATAGTTAGGAAATTTAGAGTGTTATAGGATCAAAGTTAGTTTGGTATTTTTAAGGATACTGAAGAGGAATCAATGGAACAGTTAAGTAACTCAAAAAATTATAAAATTACATAAAAATGATAAGTAAGACATGGAGAATAATTTGGTATAAAATATCAAATAAGATAAGTATTAGTAAGCATATTTATTTAATTCCTAAGTTTATCTTAACTTAAGATAGAATAATGAAGCTTAACTGATAAAAAACAGTATATGAAAAATTATGGAAATAAGGATCCAAGGACTAGGTTAAGTCCTAAAATTTTCCATAGCACTTATGATAACTTGAAAACTCAACTTTGAAAGATTAAAGTGTACGTAACTGATATAAAAGTTCCAGCATGAAATTTTCGTCATAAACTTTGGTCATCCACCGACAATGACTCTAGATTTTTCTACCTATTTTCTCATTCACTTTTTCCTCTCTTTCACATTTCACTTTCTTCACTCTCTCCTTTATTTCTTTTACATGACCAGCAGAACAAAGAAAAGAAGAGAAAACAAGAAGGAAACAAGAGGCAAGAGGAAGGAGAAAACAAAAGCAAGAAAGGAAAGAAAATGTTGGCAAGCTAGTGAAGATAAGGTAGGGGTTCTTGCCTTCAATTTATTGCTTTCCACTAAATTTGAAACATAACTTGTGGTTCATACACATGTGGAAGCCACGACCAAAACTAGGGCTTGGTAGTGATTTTTTGTTTAAATTGTTCTTCCTCTTCCATTGATTCTTAAATCTGATTTGTGATGTTGATAATGATATGAAAAATGAAATTTTTGTATATATGGATGAGGTATGTCATGGCCACACCAAGTTGCTTGCTTCCAAATTTGTGTTTCATTTTCTATTGGATATTGTATTGATTTTATGATTGTTTTTTATGGAGTTCATGGACAAAATTTGCTGAATAATGGTCACAACAGTGTGCCCTATTTTAACTAGAATTTTGTTTGCCTTTGTGCTTGAAATTATGGCCTGAATGGTGATTGAAAACTATGGAAGAATGCTAGCCTATTTTAACCAGAATTTTTTATGCTTTTATACTTGAAATTATTATTCGAATAGTGATAGAAAATCATGGTAGAATGCTACCCTGTTTTAACCAAAATTTTGTTGTTTTTGATGTGTGATATTGTGGCTTGAAAGGTTGACTTGATCTTCATAGAATGCTACTTTGTGGTGAGTAGAATTTGAGTACAATTATGGCATGCATTGGTGAACGATTAATGAAACTACCAAGTTGGTCATGAAAGAGTATCTTGGGTGTGTCTTGTCTATGGCCACTCATGCTTGTTTTTAATCAATTATGCTTATTAATAGATAATGTGAAGTACTGATAATTTTTAGAAAAACCTTAGTGCTTGTATTGGCCATGTAGGTCGAAATTGGAATTTAAGGAAATAAGGTAATCTCTAAGTTGCATTCATGGTTTAAGTACTTGAATTGTGCTAGAATTATTGTTTGTATGGAATTTTTTTGGAATAAATGGTATTGTGCATTTGTTGCTTATTAGAGATTATACTGCTCCTTGATTAGTCAAGTTGAGCTTGAATTTGAATTTGTACTATTCCTTTGAATGCAAAGTTGAGCTATTTGATATGAACATGAGAACTTGCTCTCTTAATTCTTAAGGTTGAGCTAAAATGGTAATCGTATTGTGTTTCAATAATCAATGCTCATAGAATTTATATTTGAATTGAACATGTGAATGCTATTCCCATGATATGAGTGTTCCTTGAATTTGAATGAATTTGGCATTAGTGAATTATGGAGTTAATCCTCTTTGAGGGAAGGGTATCCAAAATTCCATTAGAATTATAGAGATGAACCTCCGTAAGGTACGGGATCCTATATTCTTCAATTCCTCACTAGTTTCCTCACTTATCATAGTTTCCCTCATGTATATAAGGATACTCAGGAATAGTTCTGTGTGACAAACCTAGAATTGTCATGAATAAGTTAGAGTGCATTAACTTGAAAGCAGACTATTACCTAGTTTGTGGTAGTGAGACCTACCTTGAGTATATAGAACATGGGTTATGTGAGCTGACCTTTACTAACATGGTATAATATTGTTGGTTCTGTGCGAATTAGCGCATGGATAAATGAGTACTGAAATGAATTTAAATTTAATGTCATATTATGACTTTGTTGTGTTATAAGAACCATTGCATGAGTTTGAGATTATGGTTCTTGTTTGGAAACTGTTTTTGAAATTACTTATGAATATAAATTGTGATGTTTGATAATAAATGTTTTTAGAAATTGATAATAATTGAAATTCTGTTTCGAGAAGAGAAAGGACCTGATTTGGCATTTTTCCACCTTTCTAGTGTAAAAATCATTTGAATTGTTTTTTAAATGTGTTTTTCCCTGAAATAGTTAGAAGTATTATGATGGCACAAATTTTTAATAGTATTACTGAGAATTTTTAGAATTCACACCCCTTTTCTGTTTGCATTTCCATAATATTTTCGAGGACAAGCATTTAAGTATGGAGAAAGAAGAAGAAGATGTAGAATATTTTTTGATAACATTTTGTATTTGTGATGTATAATTAGTACTTTGTAATAAATTATGTAATTATTGAGTATTGTAATATACTTTGTATATTGTTGTTCATAAAATATGTATATTGACGTATTCCTCAACAGACTCATATTTTGTATATCTTATATATCTATTTTTAAATTATTTTGTTAGTATCACGTGACATGCTTAATTCTGACTACTATTGCGTAATTTTAGATGCGTTATTAGTAATTGTATTAAGGAGGTTACATACAACACACCCTTAGAACTATTGTATGTTGATTTGTGGGGGCCTTCTCCTTGTCCAACATCTGCTGGATATATATATTACTTGAGTATTGTCGATGCTTACACCAAGTTCACATAATTTTATGTTCTCAAAGCCAAATCAGAAACCCTTTCTACCTTTAAATTGTTCCAAACCATCGTTAAGCTTCAACTAGGTTTTAAAATTAAGGCTAATTAGAATGACTGGGGGGGAGTTCATACCTTTTTCTTTTTATTTAGCTTTTCAAGGCATTTCCCATAGGCTCATTTGTCCACACACTTACCACCAGATTGGCTCAATTGAGAGAAAATACAGACAGATTACTGAAGTTGTCCTTCCTTTTCTGACCCATGCCTCTTTACCTCTTACATTTTGGGATCATGCCTTTCAAACTGCTGTCTTTCTCTTTAACAGATTGCCATCCTCTTCTCTCTCTAGTGAGGTTCCTTACACTAAACTTTACAACAAGGAACCACATTACATTTTTCTAAAGATCTTTTGGTTTGCTTGCTATGTTAATCTTAGACCTTATAATCATTGTAACACCCCGAATTATGTTTTTTCTGAATAAATACGAGTTTTATAATTTTTGTGATTTCTGAGAATTTTTGTGAAATTTTCTAAGATTGTGATTATTTTAATATTATTCTAGACTGTATCTGAGCCCGAGACGGCCCAAAAAAATAAAATTTTTTCAGGGTCAAAAAATTTTGTACTGTTGATGCGGGGCCGGGAGAGCTTACTAAACTCGAAATTGAAAACAGTTTTCGAGATTTTCTTTTACAGTGATTTCTTTGTGTTGTTTTATTATCCAATGGACAATGTTATTATCCATTGGGTAAAACTACTATCCATTGGATATTAGATACTGACTTTTCAAGCAGTAGCTATTATCCACTGGTTAAAGTATATCGAAAAAAATCTTGTTTGCACCAATATGAAGAAAACTTAAAGGCTAAGCAAAGTAATAGTCAAACTTGATGGTTATGACACCTTTATGGTGAACCAATGAGAAGCTAGTCTCTTTGTTAAGAACTAATGAAAACTAGTCAACAATAATGGCTTGACTTTCTAGTGCTACACCAATGGATGAACAAGTTTGGAGGTGAAAACTTTGACCACCCAAAGCTTGAAGAAGCCTATGGCCAAGGCACAAAATGGAAGGGTTCAAAGGCTTGATTTTCATTCCTATCTCTTGTAGTAATATCTTTGCCTCCTAAAATATCTACATGGTAAAATATCAACACAAATATCTCATCTCTCTCTCCATGCACTCCACGGCAATGCCTAGTTAGGAGGGGTCTTGGACTTCATTTTATTTCTATCTACATCTTCATCTTTCTATCAAAGTAAGGCCAACATAAAAGCCCTCACTTTTCTTCTCTTATACCCCCCAAACCATACTCTCACTCTTCAATAATTCTAGCCAACCTTACTTCTAGCATCCTTACATAATTCTAAGACACTCTTATGTTGTAACTTTCACCAAAATCATCCATCTTCAAGGAGTTCTTTCAAAGCTCAAGTTCTAAGGTTTTAAGAACCTCTTGGTGGTGAAGGATTGATTCAAGAGGAAGAGTAAGGACCTTATCAAGCATCACAAAAAGGTAAGAGGGAGATTTAACCTCATCAACCACTCATGGTGGTGAGGGACGAATTGTGTGTGTGAGTAATCCATGTGAGGGTTGTTCACTTGTTTGTATAAATTTAGTGCTTTATGTTTATTTATTTTAATTGATTTTATTGTTTTGATATTTTGCATGAAATTGTTAGAATAGATTATTGATGATTGATGTATATGATAGGATGTGAATCATGTTGGAAAGGAAACAAATTTTTGGTCTCCAATGAACCATGAGGCTCACGACCTCTACACTCCAAAATGGGTGTTCCAAGTTGAAAGTATTTTATGATTAGAAAAATTAGATGATTAAGAAGTAAAGAAATGGATTAATAAATTTTGGTCCCAAAGACAACGTGGCTCACGACCATGAAGTGCAAAACAAGGTGATTTTGTACAAAAATAAATTATTAAGGATAAACTTAGATGATTTTGATGATAAGGAATTAATTAAGAATTTCATAAAAATGAAAATGATATCAAACAAATTTTGTTATTTCACAAATGATGATTTTCAACTATGATATAGAGGATTAGGCTTTTAAAAGTGAATTGGGAACTTCAAATATTTTAATTAAGAGGATTTGAAGTAAAATAAATGAAAAGGATCTTATTAAATTAAAATAATGAAGAATTTGAGAAAAACGTCAGAAAATATTATTTAGAGGGGTTTTCATGAGAAAATGGGAATTTAAAGTCCAATTTGTGTTTTAAACTTGAAAAGTTTAAAAATTAAATTTAAAACGTCAAGAAATATTTTATACAGTGAAAAATAGTCAAAAAATCTTACGCGTTTCAAAAATGTGGATTTTTGAGCTACAGAATTTAGAAAACGTCAAAATATTTTTACGCGATTTGAAAACACGATAGAAATGTTGCGCGATTGTGAAAACGCTATAAAATGACTACGTGATTGAAAATATAGTAGAATTAATATTGTGCCAATATAGTGGACCCAGAATTGTGAGTTGCAACTTTGGCCTGTAATAGGCCTATGTGCATCAATCATGCATTGTAAAAGTTTGGTGGACTATGTTAGGGCCGATGGCCTAGGAGTTGAATTACACATTTGTGCAGGTGCGATAGGCATAGTGTAGGTCACTTGTTGACCTTGGGGGCGTCGGGGTGTGGGTTTTCCACAATGGGCAGTTGGTAGCCCCACTGTACCGTGGATCAGACCAATGCAACGCACTGACGATCCGGACCGAGATACTATTCTTAATCAAGATCTAACATAGACTGTCTTGTATAAAGCCTGATGTGCACGTTGATAAAAATTTATAGCACTTGGTCTGAGGCAATCGTAATACAGATAGTTCTTCTAGATCATTCTCTCTGACTTATGTTTAGCTCCATGGAGTAGGAAAATTGAGTCAGTATGCATTTGCATAGTCTGCATATATATTTTTGTAATATTTTATTTGTTAATATTGATTAATGCTTAATGCCATGACTATATTTATTGTTTGCTATATATGTATGACATTACTGTCATTCATGTTTCTCTACTGCTATGTTGGTATTGGTGTAGGTGATCTCACTTCTTTGTATGTTATTTGTGCATTATATTTATATTTGGTAAATACGGTGAGGAAGGCGATGAAGAGCAGATTCCTTTTGCTTGCACCGATTTATGAGTTGATAGCGTCAGGACAAGAGCGTATGGGTTGTGTTACTGTGCATTTCCATGGGACCATGGATGCATGGCGCATTGATTGGAGTACATAGCATGTAGTGTATAACGGGGAGGTTATTGTGTCTAGCAGTAGGGCTATACAGGGAGTCACTGTTTTTACTTTTAGTGCTCATATACGGGTAGAATTTAACATGCCTATTAGGGAATTCTGGGCTGATTTCCGTTACACTCCAAGGGAGGACTCTGTGGTGTCCTCTGCTCGGACTCCAGCCCACAGGGACGTATCCCGACTGGGGACTTCATCCGAGGAGGAGGAGGATCCATCTTTGGGTCTTGCTCCATAGGCATGTATACTTAGGCCAGTTGTAGTGGTTATAGTAATGTTTATTTCTTTTGAGAACTTCGTTTGTGTGTATATATATATATATTCAAGTTTGTTAGTACCTATATTATGTATATGATGTAAATTATTTATACTATTTGGTATTCTGGTAAGTTTATATTATCAGCATCTGGGCACTTCATCCGAGGAGGAGGAGGACCCATCTTTGGGTCTTGCTCCATAGGCATGTATACTTAGGCCAGTTGTAGTGGTTATAGTAATGTTTATTTCTTTTGAGAACTTTGTTTGTGTATATATATATAATCGGCCCAAGTATACATGCCTATGGAGAAAGACCCAAATATATATATATATATATATATATATATATATATATATATATATATATATATATATATATATTCAAGTTTGTCAAGATACCTATGTTATGTATATGATGTAAATTATTTATACTATTTGGTATTCGGTAAGTTTATATTATCGATCAAGAAATTTTATAACTTGTATTTATATAATAATATATTATTTTATAACTAGGGGTAATTTAGTAATAATTAATATAAATGTGATACCCTACGGTGGGTGTCACACATAGTTGGTATCAGAGCCAAAGTTAGAGACTTTTGGATTTGTGGTTAGGTCTGTCGAGTTTATGTTTTGTGATTCTCTATATTTGGTTTCCAAAAGGAAACAATATTGTTTGAAATAATTATACTTTACTTTTATTTTGTTTTGTTAAGTTGATTTCGGAGAAAACAATGGCTGGTGGTCAAGGTGGACGTATGAATGTGACAATGAAAGTATGGTTGCGACTGCAGAAGCGATGCAAAGGATGGCAGACATCATCGTGTAACAAAATCAAATAGCTGCAACAAGAAGCAACTGCAGAAACTTAAAATTTGTCAGAGTTTTGCCATAATAACCCTCCACAGTTTAATGGAGAATTTGATCCAGTGAAGGCCAATCTTTGGATCAAAGAGTTGGAGAAAATATTTAGAGGTATGAGTTGTACTGACGAAAGGAAGGTCACTTATGCAACCTTTATGTTGATCGGCGATGGTGAAGATTGGTGGGCAGGAGCCCGAAGATGGTTAGAAGCTGAAGGGAGAGTTGTAACATGGGAACTTTTCAAGGAAAGATTTCTAGGAAAGTATTTCCCAACAAGTGTTAAATATGCTAAGGAGATGGAATTCCTTGGCTTGAGGCAAGGAGTAATATCTGTAAGTGAGTATGCTGCAAGGTTCGAGAGTTTGTCAAAGTTCTCGAGATACTTCCATTTGCAGTCGAATGAAGAATGGAAATGTCAAAAATTTGAGGAAGGCTTGAGGCACAACTTAAAGAGGGCAGTATTACCGTTGGGAATTAGTTAGTTCCCAACACTGTTAGATAAGTGTCATAGAATTGAGGAGCTAGATTAGCATCGTGATATGAGAAACTAGAACTTTAGACCTGCTCGATTCCAAAGAGGAAGAGGTGGTGGTGGCAACCATTATCAACAAAAGTCGTATGCTAGACCATCAGGAGGTCAAACTCAACGACAATCTTATGGGGGAGATTCTGGTGGCAATAAGTTTGGTCAAGCCAGGACTTCTTCATCTAAATGTTTTAAGTGTGGAAATGACCACTTGACTAAAGATTGCACAATCAAGGGAATTATATGCTTCAGATGTGGGAAGCCTAGACATCTTTCAAGAGATTGCAATTAACCTAAGACGGAACCCTCTGTGGGCAACGTCTGTACTGCAAGACCCCAGGCGGGGGGAAGAATATATACTATGAGCGGAGATGAAGTCTCCAAGTTTGAGGATCTAATTATGGGGGAGTGTACTATTGAAGGTAATCCCTTAATTGTGTTGTATGATTCGGGAGCGACCCATTCATTCATTGCTTGTGATTGTGTGGATCGTTTAGGATTATCTGTGTCTACATTGGCTTTTGATTTAAGTGTTACTACTCCTACTGATAAATCTGTATTTACTAAGAAATTTTGCTTAAATTGCCCTGTTTGTGTTAGGGATCGACTCTTTTATATTGATTTGATTTGTTTGCCTCTTTCAAAGATTAATATAATCTTAAGAATAGATTGGTTATCTTCTAACTATATCTTATTAGATTGTTCTAATAAGACGTTAGTCTTTCCTGAGGCTAAGAATTATGGATTCCTCCAATCAAGTTGAAGCTTGCTTGAAGGAAGGAGCTTAAGGATACTTATTGTTGTCTACCTTGGAAGTTTAAAGTGAAGAAGAAGTGAAAGATCTTTTTATAGTCAACGAGTTTCCTGAAGTCTTTCCTGATGATATACTAGTATTACCACTGGCAAGAGAGATCGAGTTCACTATTGATCTGGTACCAGGAGCTGGACCTATATCTATATCGCCCTACAAGATGTCGCCGTCAGAGTTGGCAGAACTCAAGAAACGGTTGGAGGAATTATTGGAGAAGCGATTTGTGAGACCTAATGTGTCATCATGGGGAGCCCCAGTACTGTTGCTCAAGAAGAAGGATAAGAGTTCTCGCCTATGCGTAGACTATCAACAATTAAACAAGATCACGATCAAGAATAAGTATCCTCTTCTGAGGATAGATGATTTGATGGATCAACTACGGGGAGCCGTTGTATTTTCCAAGATTGATTTACGTTCTGGATATCACCTAATTCATGTAAAGGTGGAAGATATCCCTAAGACAGCATTTCGAACGCGTTATGGGCATTACGAGTATCAAGTGATGTTGTTTGATGTGATGAATGCACCTGCAATATTCATGGATTTCATGAATAGAATTTTTCATTCTTACCTGGATAAGTTTATCATTGTCTTTATTGACGACATTCTGATCTACTCTTGGAGTCAAGAGAAACATGTTGAACATCTCATAGTGGTCCTCCAGATTTTGAAGGAGAATAGGCTATACACAAAGTTGTCTAAATGTGAATTCTGGTTGAGTGAAGTTTAGTTTTTGGGCCATGTAATTTCGGAGGAAGGAATTGAAGTGGATGCATCAAAAGTGGAGATAGTTCTGCAATGGGAAAGGCTAAAAACTATATCAGAGATTCGTAGTTTTTTCGGATTAGCCGGTTACTATCGACGATTTATTACGGGGTTTTCGAAGATAGTGGGACCTCTTACCTAGCTTACATGAAAGAATCAACCTGTTGCATGGACTGATGCATGCGAGGAAAGTTTTCAAGAGTTGAAAAGATGGTTGACTACTTCGCCAGTATTGATTCTGCTTTATCCTGATGAACCTTTTGATGCGTATAATGATGCTTCGTATCAGGGTTTAGGTTGTGTGCTTATGCAAAATCGAAAGGTTATGGCATATGCTTCGAGGCAATTAAAAGTGCATGAGAGGAATTATCTCACTCATGATTTGGAGTTGGTAGTTGTGGTATTTGCATTGAAAGTCTAGAGACATTTTCTTTATGGAGCAACTTTCAATGTCTACAGCGATCATAAGAGCCTGAAGTATTTGTTTGACTAGAAAGAGTTGAATATGAGGCAGAGGCGATGGTTAGAATTTTTGAAGGACTATGATTTTCAACTTCAGTATCATCCTAGAAAAGTAAATGTCGTAGCAGATGCTTTGAGTAGAAAGATGCTTAGCATTTCTGCTATGATGGTCGAAGAGAGTGAATTGATAGAATAATTCAGGGATATGAGGTTGTCTGTGAGATTGACGCTGTGAAAGATTTGCTTGAATATGGTTATTATCTCGAATAGTTTGATAGATGAAATTCGAGAGAAGTAGGAAGGTGACCAATATCTACAAGACAAGAAGGAATTAAAGAAGCAAGGTGCAATGTCAGAATTCGACGAAAGAACATATGGGATTCTACGATTTAAAGGAAGGATTTGTGTACCTAGTGACTTGGAACTTAGAAAATTAATTCTCGATGAAGCTCATAAGAGCAAGTTGAGTATGCATCCCTAAGCAACTAAAATGTATCACGATTTGAAGAGGTTGTATTGGTGGCAAGGGATGAAAAGAGATGTTGCTACGTATGTATCATCCTTTTTTATTTGTTAGCAAGCTAAGGTTGAACATCAACGACCTTCTAGAATGTTGCAACCTTTGGCTATTCCCAAATTGAAATAGGATGACATCGCGATGGATTTCATTGTAGGACTGCCAAAGACAAGAAGGGGTTATGATTCTATTTAGGTAATTGTTGATCGGCTTACGAAGTCAGCGCACTTTTTGCCAATTAACATTAAGTACTCAATAGAGAGGTTGACACAGGTGTACATTAGTGAAATCGTTAGACTTCATAGTGTACCCGCCAGTATAATTTCGGATCAGGATCCAAGATTCATGTCGAGATTTTGGAAAAGTTTACAAGGAACGATAGGAACGAAGCTTCGTCTAAGTTCTGTTTACCATCCACAAACAGATGGTCAGTCAAAAAGAATGATTCAGTCGTTGGAGGATTTATTGAGGCTTGTGTGCTAGAACAGTCGAGAAGTTGAGATGAATTCTTACCTCTGATAGAATTCACTTATAACAACAGCTTTCAATCAAGCATAGGGATGGCACCTAATGAGGCATTGTATGGGCGGCGATGCAAGACACCGTTGTGTTGGTATCAAGATAGTGAAAGTGTTGCTTTAGGATCAGAGCTTGTGCAACAAATGATAGAAAAAGTAAAGATGATTCAAGACAAGATGAGGATAACTCAGACTCGGTAAAAAAGCTATTCTAATAAAAGGAGAAGACTGCTTGAGTTTGAAGAAGGTGACCATGTGTTTTTGCGAGTGACACCCATGACCGAAGTCGGACAAGTGATTAAATCTAGAAAGCTCACTCCAAAATTTAACGAGCTGTATCAGATTCTTTATCGGATAGGTCCAGTAGCTTATCAAATAGAGTTACCACCTTTTCTTTCAAATTTGCGCAATGTTTTTCATGTGTCGTAATTGCAAAAGTACATTCCTGATCATACTCATGTTATAGAACCGGATGCAGTACAACTGAAAGAAAATTTAACTTATGAAACACTTTCTATCAAGATCGAGGATCAGAGGATAAAGCAACTTAGAGGTAAGGAAATTTCATTGGTTAAAGTAATCTGGAATGACGTCAGCGAAGATGCAACATGGGAGTTGGAAGATAAGATGAAAGAATAATATCTGCATTTGTTTTAGGTAGGATAAATTTCAGGGACGAAACTCTTTTTAGAGGAGGAGAGTTATAACACCCTGAATTTTGTTTTTTCTGAATAAATACGAGTTTTATAATTTTTGTGATTTCTGAGAATTTTTGTGAAATTTTCTAAGATTGTGATTATTTTAATATTATTCTAGACTGTATCTCAGCCCGAGACGGGCCCGAAAAAATTAAAAAAAATTGGAGTCGAAAAATTTTGTACTGTTGATGCAAGGTCGGGGGAGCTTACTAAATCCAAAATCGGAAACAGTTTTTGATATTTTCTTTTACAGTGATTTCTTTGTGTTGTTTTATTATCCAATGGACAATGTTATTATCCATTGGGTAAAATTATTATCCATTGGACATTAGATACTGACTTTTCAAGCAGTAGCTATTATCCACTGGTTAAAGTATATCGAAAAAAATCTTGTTTGCACCAATATAAAGAAAACTTTAAGGCTAAGCAAAGTAATAGTCAAACTTGATAGTTATGACACCTTTATGGTGAACCAATGAGAAGCTAGTCTCTTTGTTAAGAACTAATGAAAACTAGTCAACAATAATGGCTTGACTTTCTAGTGCTACACTAATGGATGAACAAGTTTGGAGGTGAAAACTTTGACCACCCAAAGCTTGAAGAAGCCTATGGCCAAGGCACAAAATGGAAGGGTTCAAAGGCTTGATTTTCATTCCTATCTCTTGTAGTAATATCTTTGCCTCCTAAAATATCTACATGGTAAAATATCAACACAAATATCTCATCTCTCTCTCCATGCACTCCACTTCAATGCCTAGTTAGGAGGGGTCTTGGACTTCATTTTATTTCTATCTACATCTTCATCTTTCTATCAAAGTAAAGCCATCACAAAAGCTCTCACTTTTCTTCCCCCAAACCCCACGGTCATACCCCCCAAACCATACCTCCACTCTTCAATAATTCCAACTAACCTTTCTTCTAGCATCCTTACATAATTCTAAGACACTCTTGAGTTGTAACTTTCACCAAAATCATCCATCTTCAAGGAGTTCTATCAAAGCTCAAGTTCTATGGTTTTAAGAACCTTTTGGTGGTGAATGATTGATTCAAGAGGACAAGCAAGGAGCTTAGGAAGCATCATAAAAAGGTAAGAAGGAGATTTAACCTCATCAATCACTCATGGTGGTGAGAGACGAATTATGTGTGTGAATAATCCATGTGAGGGTTGTTCACTTGTTTGTATCAATTTAGTACTTTGTGTTTATTTATTTTAATTGATTTTATTGCTTTGATATTTTGCATGAACTTGTTAGAATAGATTATTGATGATTGATGTATATGATAGGATGTGAATCATGTTGGAAAGGAAACAAATTTTTGGTCTCCAATGGACCATGAGGCTTACGGCCGCCACACTCCAAAATGGGTGTTCCAAGTTGAAAATATTTTATGAATAGTAAAATTAGATGATTAAGAAGTAAAGAAATGGATTAATAAATTTTGGTCCCAAAGACCACATGGCTCTCGACCATGAAGTGCAAAATAAGGTGATTTTGTACAAAACTAAATTATTAAGGATAAACTTAGATGATTTTGATGATAAGGACTTAATTAAGGATTCATAAAAATGGAAATGGTATCAAACAAATTTTGTTATTTCACAAATGACGATTTTCAACTATGATAAAGAGGATTAGGGTTTTAAAAGTGAATTGGGAACATCAAATATTTTAATTAATGGGATTTGTAGTAAAATAAATGAAAAGGATCTTATTAAATTAAAATAATGCAGAATTTGAGAAAAACGTCAGAAAATATTATTTAGAGGGGTTTTCATGGGAAAATGGGAATTTATAGTCCAATTTGTGTTTTAAACTTGAAAAATTAAAAGTTAAATTTAAAACGTCAAGAAATATTTTATACAGTGAAAAATGGTAGAAAAATCTTACGCGTTTCAAAAACGTAGATTTTTGAGCTACGCAATTTAGAAAACGTCAAAATATTTTTACACAATTTGAAAACGCGACAGAAATGTTGCGCAACTGTGAAAACGCAATAAAATGACTATGCCATTGAAAATACAGTAGAATTATTGTTGGGCCAATATAGTGGAGCCGGAATTGTGAGTTGTGACTTTGGCCTGTAATAGGCCTATGTGCATCAATCATGCATTGTGAAAGACTGGTGGACTATGTTAAGGCCGATGGCCTAGAAGTTGAATTACACCTTTGTGCGAGTGCGATAGGCATAGTGTAGGTCACTTGTTGACCTTGGGGGCGTCGGGGTGCGGGTTTTCCACAATGGGCAGTTGGTAGCCCCACTGTATCATGGATCAAACCGATGCAACGCACCGATGATCCGGACCGAGACACTATTCTTAATCAAGATTTAATCAAGATCTAGTGTAAACTGTCTTGTACAATGCCTGATGTACACGTTGATAAAAATTTATAGCACTTGGTCTGAGGCAGCCATGATACAGACAGATCTTCTAGATCATTCTCTCCGACTTGTGTTTAGCTCCATAGAGTAGGAAAATTGGGTCAGTATGCATGTGCATAGTTTGTATATATATTTTTGTGGTATTTTATTTGTTAATATTGATTAATGCTTAATGCCATAACTATACAGGGAGTCGTTGTTTTTACTTTTAGTGCTCATATACAGGTAGATTTTAGCATGCCTATTAGGGAATTCTGGGCTAATTTCCTTTACACTCCGAGGAAGGACTCTGTGGTGTCCTCTGCCTGGACTCCAGCCCATAGGGATTTATCCCGACTAGGGACTTCGTCCGAGGAGGAGAAGGATCCATCTGAGTGTCTTGCTCTATAGGCATGTATACTTGGGCCAGTTGTAGTAGTTATAGTAATGTTTATTTCTTTTAAGAACTTCGTTTGTATATATATATTCAAGTTTGTCAATACCTATGTTATGCATAGGATGTAAATTATTTATACTGTTTGGTATTCTGGTAAGTTTATATTATTAGTATCAAGAAATTTTATAACTCGCATTTATATAATAATATATTATTTTATAACTTGAGGTAATTTGGTAATAATTTATATAAAATGTGATACCCTATGGTAGGTGTTACATTAGTTGGTATTAGAGCCCAAGTTAGAGTCTTTTGAGTTTGTGGTTAGGTCTGTCTAGTTTGTGTTGTGTGATTCTCTGTGTTTAGTTTCCAAAAGGAAACAATATTGTTTGAAATAATTATACTTTACTTTTATTTTGTATTGTTAAGTTTGATTTTGGAGAAAACAATGGCTGGCGGTCGAGGTGGACGTATGAATGTGACATGTGACAATGAAAGTATGGTTGCGGCTGTAGAAGCGATGCAAAGGAAGGCAGACGTCATCGTGCAACAAAATTAAAGAGCTGCTCAGCAACAAGAAGCAACTGTGGAAACTCAAAATCTGTCAGAGTTTCGCCATTATAACCCGCCACAGTTCAATGGAGAATTTGATCTAGAGAAGGCCAATCTTTGGATCAAAAAGTTAGAGAAAATATTAAGAGGTATAGGTTGTACTGACGAAAGGAATGTCACTTATGCAACCTTTATGTCAGCGATGGCGAAGATTAGTGGGCAGGAGTCCGAAGATTGTTAGAAGTTGAAGGGAGAGTTGTAACATGGGAACTTTTCAAGGAAGATTTCTGGGAAAGTATTTCCCAACTAGTGTTAAACATACTAAGGAGATGGAATTCCTTGGCTTGAGGCAGGGAGTAATATTTGTAAGTGAGTATGCTGCAAGGTTCGAGAGTTTGTCAAAGTTCTCGAGATACTTCCAATTGCAGCCGGATGAAGAATGGAAATGTCAAAAATTTGAGGAAGGTTTGAGGCACGACTTAAAGAGGGCAGTATTACCATTGGGAATTGATCAGTTCCCAACACTGTTAGATAAATGTTGTAGAATTTAGGAGCTAGATCAACATTGTGATACGAGAAACTAGAACTCTGAACCTGTTCAGTTCCAAAGAGGAAGAGGTGGCGATGGCAAACGTTATCAATAAAAGTCATATGCTAGACCATTAGGAGGTCAGACTCAACGATAATCTTATAGGGGAGATTCTGGTGGCAATAAGTTTGGTCAAGCCAAGACTTCTTCATCTAAATGTTTTAAGTGTGGACAGGACCACTTGACCAAAGATTGCATAATCAATGGAATTATATGCTTCAAATGTGGGAAGCCTGGACATCTTTCAAGAGACTGCAATCAACCTAAGACGGAACCCTCTGTGGGCAACGTCCGTACTGCAAGACCCCAGGCGGGGGAAGAGTATATACTATAAGCAGGGAGGAAGCCTCTAAGTTTGAGGATCTGATTATAGAGGAGTGCGCTATTGAAGGTAATCCTTTAACTATGTTGTATGATTCAGAGCGACCCTTTCATTCATTGCTTATGATTGTGTGGATCATTTAGGATTATCTATGTCTATATTCCCTTTTGATTTAAGTGTTGCTACTCCTACTGATAAGTTTATAGTTACTAAGAAAGTTTGCTTTAATTGCCTTGTTTGTGTTAGGGATTGAATCTTTTATGTTGATTTGATCTGTTTGCCTCTTTCAAAGATTAATATAATCTTAGGAATGGATTGGTTATCTTCTAATCATATCCTGTTAGATTGTTCTAATAAGACGTTAGTCTTTCCTAAGGCTAAGAATTATGGATTCCTAACGGTCAATCAAGTTAAACCTTGCTTGAAGGAAGGAGCTTAAGGATACTTATTGTTGTCTTCCTTGGAAGTTCAAAGTGAAGAAGATGTGAAAGATATTTTTATAGTCAATGAGTTTCTTGAAGTCTTTCCTGATGATATACTAGGATTACCACTGGCAAGGGAGATTGAGTTTACTATTGATCTGGTACCAGGAGCTAGACCTATATCTATGGCGCCCTACAGGATGTCACCATCAGAGTTGGCAGAACTCAAGAAACAGTTGGAGGAATTATTGGAGAAGTTATTCATGAGACCTAGGATGTCACCATGGGGAGTCCCAGTACTGTTGGTCAAGAGGAATGATGGGACTTCTCGCCTATGCGTAGACTATCGACAATTGAACAAGATCACGATCAAGAATAAGTATCCTCTTCCAAGGATAGATGATTTGATGGATCAACTGTGGGGAGCCGTGGTATTTTCCAAGATTGATTTACGTTCTGGTTATCACCTAATTCATGTAAAGGTGGAAGATATCCCCAGGACAGCATTTCAAATGCGTTATGGGCATTACGAGTATCAAGTGATGTCGTTCGGTGTGACGAATGCACCTGCAATATTCATGGATTTCATGAATAGGATTTTTCATTCTTACCTAGACAGGTTTGTCATTGTCTTTATTGATGACATTCT
The DNA here is from genome assembly GCA_029884605.1 of Ormosia emarginata. Lineage (NCBI taxonomy): Eukaryota > Viridiplantae > Streptophyta > Magnoliopsida > Fabales > Fabaceae > Ormosia > Ormosia emarginata. Next base: position 2,250,315 of record JAQQTP010000041.1, on the reverse strand, counting down.
GATCTACTTTCAAAGTTAGGAGGAACATGTTGAACATCTCAGAGTGGTCCTCCAGATTTTGAAGGAGAATAGGCTATACACAAAGTTGTCCAAATGTGAATTCTGGTTGAGTGAAGTTTAGTTTTTGGGCCATGTAATTTTGGAGGAAGGAGTTGAAATGGATGCATCAAAAGTGGAGACAGTTCTGCAATGGGAAAGGTCGAAGGCTGTATCAGAGATCCGTAGTTTTATCGGATTAACCAGTTACTATCGACAGTTTATTGAGGGGTTTTCCAAGATAGCGGGACCTCTTACCGAGCTTACACAAAAGAATCAACCTTTTGCATGGATTGATGCATGCGAGGAAAGTTTTCGAGAGTTGAAAAGATGATTGACTACTTTGCCAGTGTTGATTCTGCCTGATCTTGATGAACCTTTTGATGTGTATTATGATGCTTCATATCAGGGTTTAGGTTGTGTGCTTATGCAAAACCAAAAGGTTATGGCATATGCTTTGAGGCAATTAAAAGTGCATGAGAGGAAATATCTCACTCATGATTTGGAGTTGGCAGTTGTAGTATTTGCATTGAAAGTCTGGAGATATTTTCTTTACGGAGCAACTTTCAATGTCTACAGCGATCATAAGAGCCTGAAGTATTTGTTTGATCAGAAAGAGTTGAATATGAGGTAGAGGCGATGGTTGGAATTTTTTAGGGTTGTTCACTTGTTTGTATAAATTTAGTGCTTTGTGTTTATTTATTTTAATTGATTTTATTGCTTTGATATTTTGCATGAACTTGTTAGAATAGATTATTGATGATTGATGTATATGATAGGATGTGAATCATGTTGGAAAGGAAACAAATTTTTGGTCTCCAATGGACCATGAGGCTCACGACCTCTACACTCCAAAATGGGTGTTCCAAGTTGAAGATATTTTATGGTTTGTAAAATTAGATGATTAAGAAGTAAAGAAATGGATTAATAAATTTTGGTCCCAAAGACCACATGGCTCATGGCCATGAAGTGGAAAATAAGGTGATTTTGTACAAAAATAAATTATTAAGGATAAACTTAGATGATTTTGATGATAAGGACTTAATTAAGGATTTCATAAAAATGGAAATGGTTTCAAACAAATTTTGTTATTTCACAAATGATGATTTTCAACTATGATAAAGACGATTAGGGTTTAAAAAGTGAATTAGGAACTTCAAATATTTTAATTAAGAGGATTTGTAGTAAAATAAATGAAAAGGATCTTATTAAATTAAAATAATGCATAATTTGAGAAAAACATCAAAAAATATTATTTAGAGGGGTTTTCATGAGAAAATGGGAATTTAAAGTCCAATTTGTATTTTAAACTTGAAAAGTTTAAAAATTTGATTTAAAACGTCAAGAAATATTTTATATAGTAAAAAAAGGATAGAAAAATCTTACGCATTTCAAAAACGTGGACTTTTGAGCTACGCAATTTAGAAAACATCAAAATATTTTTACGCGATTTGAAAACGCGACAGAACTGTTGCACGATTGTGAAAATGCGATAAAATGACTACGCGATTGAAAATACAGTAGAATTACTGTTGGGCCAATATAGTGGAGCCGGAATTGTGAGTTGTGACTTTGGCCTGTAATAGGCCTATGTGCATCAATCATGCATTGTGAAAGTTTGGTGGACTATGTTAAAGCCGATGGCCTAGGAGTTGAATTACACCTTTGTGCGGGTGCGATAGGCATAGTGTAAGTCACTTGTTGACCTTGAGGGCGTCGGGGTATGGGTTTTCCACAATGGGCAGTTGGTAGCCCCACTGTACCATGGATCAGACCGATGCAACGCACCGACGATTCTAACCGAGACACTATTCTTAATCAAGATCTAGCGTTGACTGTCTTGTATAATGCCTGATGTGCACGTTGATTAAAATTTATAGCACTTGGTTTGAAGCAGTCGTAATACAGACAGATCTTCTAGATCATTCTTTCTGACTTGTGTTTAGCTCCAAGGAGTAGAAAATTTGGGTCAGTATGCATGTGCATAGTCTCTATATATATTTTTGTGATATTTTATTCGTTAATATTGATTAATGCTTAATGTCATGACTATATTTATTGTTTGCTATATCTGTATGACATTACTGTCATTCTTGTCTCTCTACTGCTATATTGATATTGGTGTAGGTGATCTTACCTCTTTGTATGTTATTTTTGTGTTGTATTTATATTTGGTAAAGACGATGAGGAAAGCGGTGAAGAGCAGATTCGTTTTGTTTGCGCTGGTTTAAGAGTTGATGGCATCGAGACGAGAGTGTATGGGTTGTGTTACTGTGCATTTCCACGGGACCATGGATGCATGGCGCATTGACTGAAGTACATAGTGTATAGTGTATAACAGGGAGGTTATTGTGTCTGGCAGTAGGGCTATATAGGGAGTTGTTGTTTTTACTTTTAGTGCTCATATAAGGGTAGAATTTAACATGCCTATTAGGGAATTCTAGGCTGATTTCTATTACATTCCGAGGGTGGACTCTATGGTGTCCTCTGCCTGGACTCCAGCCTATAGAGATGTATCCCAACTGCGGACTTCGTCCGAGGAGGAGGAGGATCCATCTAAGGGTCTTGCTCCATAGGCATGTATACTTGGGCCAGTTGTAGTGGTTATAGTAATGTTTATTTCTTTTGAGAACTTCATTTGTATATATATATTCAAGTTTATCAATACCTATGTTATGTATAGGATGTAAATTATTTTTACTGTTTGGTATTCTGGTAAGTTTATATTATCAGCATCAAGAAATTTCATAACTCGTATTTATATAATAATATATTATTTTATAACTCGGGGTAATTTAGTAATAATTAATATAAAATGTGATTCTATACGGTGGGTGTTACAATCATCACAAAGTACAATTCAGAAGCCTAGAATGCATTTTTCTTGAATACAGTCCTTCTCATAAAAGCTATAAATGTTTTCATCTTCCTACCTACATTTCGAAAGATGTTACATTCAATAAACTATATTTCCCTTTTTATAATTAATCTTCTAGTATTCCTTCCCAATCACAACCTAATTTTGTTTCTGTCCTAGCTTTTCTTCCTTTACTCATTCCTCTCCCTTCATCATCATTTGCTCCATTTCCATCTTCAGTTCCTCTCAACTCATTTATCTCACCTCTGCCTAACACTCCACTAGTTCTACTACTCACCCTCCCATTCCCATTCCTGATATTCCACCTACCACAACACCTTTCCTACCACCATCTTCTCTTCCTCAATCATCTTCACCTCAATTAGTCCTCTTTTCTCCTAATCTCAACACCCATCCCATGATTACCAAGTTCAAGGTTGTACTTAACTCACATGACACTTACCTCTATTCAAACCAAAGGTGTAATTAACTCACACCATACCTATCTCTGTTCAAGAAGCCTTTACCTCACTGCATTGGAAAGAAGCAATGCAAGCTGAATATGATGCCCTAATGGAAAACCAAAACTGGCATCTAGTCCCTCTTCCCCCTAACAGGGAGCCTACTGTAACATCCCAAAGACTAACACTAATGACGTATCCAGTTTACATATCAGTAATTAGAATTTGGTACATTACTTATGAATATCCACAATTTTGCAAATAAATAGTTTAATAATATACAAAATATGAGCCTTTAGCGGAAGCATATTACACATATAATATGAAATGAATTTTTTATACAAAGAATACATCATTGAACATAATATACCTATATCGATCTATTATACAAAATCTGATCAAACTAACTAAAATATCTCTTCATCCATAAGCTCTGTCTTACTTCATCTTGCTTGTCACTGTAGGTCCCTCTTGGAATTATCATGGAAATCAAAGGTGTAGGGGATGAGAATCATAAAATTCTCTGTAGTTTGTTTAAAAACGTGTCATCACAATAATTCTAACTATTTCGGGAAAAAACATTTCAAATCATTTCTATATAATCCGTAGGAAGGTGGCTAAAACCAAATCAAGTCCTTCCTCTTCCTGAAACAGAGGTTCATTGAATTATGAAAATCATTTATAATCATCAAAATCTATTATTTGAGATTCCTCATATCCAGAGTCATTTAGACTCAAATCAATTACATCAGAAATCATATCTTCAAATATCAGGAAAATCTCATTCGATGGAAATCATGTCTCAAAACATGTTGCAATTCGTCAAATCTCATGAAATCTCATCTATATCAAAATCTAATGTTTCTAGGTTGATGTCTTAAATCATCAGGACAGATATGTTATATCAAATCAAATGGTATGGAGGGAATGTCCATCCTCATAATACCAAATCACTTAGTAATAGCCTGCTTTTAGGTTAGTGCACTTCAACCTATATATAGCTCTCGCTACACAGGACTACTCTGGGTAACTAGACCAATCTCGATCAACCACAACAATGAGGGAATGTCCATCCTCAACTACTTTTGATAGGGAGGGAATGTTCATCCTCACACTATCGATCATCAGAAATAATGGAAGTTTAATCCGCTCCCTGCAATCCGAGGGTTTAGGATAACCCTAAGTAAAGAGGTCTTCCTCTAATACTTGACGTCTAGGGAAGCAAGGGTAAAGAGGGAGGTCTCCCTCAATCTCAATTACTCTAGTGTAGAGAGATTCTCAAATTCTCTCTTACCATTATCCAAAACTTACCCTAGTACAAGGCATATCCAAAACCTCACTCAGTCTCGTTCCACAAAGGGATACCCATGAAAATCAAATCACTTTGTTCATTAAATTATCAAAAATGCAATATAATGCATAATCCAATCATTCTCATCATGAGTATTCAAATTCATCAATCACATATCTTAGAATCATGCATTGATATCTCATTAATAAATCTCAACTCATAGCATAATGTATTGATATTTGATTCATCATTCCCATATCACATTATCATCCATAATGATCAATTCATTAATACTCATAATATTTATCTCATCAATCTTATTTGATTCAATCATATCATGAAATCATTTTCTCAAATTTATTTGGATGCATAATCTTTTCACAATCTAGTTGATTCCAACCATTTAATTCAAGGTTTAAGGTTTGTATTTAGGTTACATGGGATAAAGAACTCTGTTTCCATCATTTTCAGACCAAAATCCTCAAATCAAGGGCCTTGTAATCGATTACATGGCTTTGATAATCGATTACCAGCTTGGCAGAGTCACTGTAATTGATTACAAGCAGGATGTAATTGATTATATCTTACCTAGAAGCCTTGTAATAGATTACAAGCAGAATGTAATCAATTACAAGATGACCAGAAACACAATTCGCAGTTCCAGAAGCTTGGTAATCAATTACAAGGGCTATGTAATCGATTACCACGAGAAAATTTGCAAAAAATAGAGCCTTTAAGCCATCCCAACTCAAACCAAACCATTAAATATCAGCAATAACATCAAATCATCACAATTATGCATCCAACTCACTCATAAAACATTAAATCTCAACATGGGTATGAAGCCCATTTTCCAAATCTTAAAACTCATCAAGAGTTAAATCAAGAAACCAAGTTCTCAAATCATAATCATCACATAATCATCTTTTCCATTTCAAAAACATCATTCAAATCCCAAGTTGCCAAGACTTTAGAAAACAAGGAAGGAGTAGAAAAGATGAAAGAAACCCCTACCTCAACTTGGAGCTTTAATCTTCTTTTCCTTTCCATCTTCTTCCTCTTGATCTTTCTTTCTTCTTGATCTTTCTTTCTTTCCTCTCTCTTTTCTTCCTTCTTTTGGAAGCAGCAAACAATGTGAGAGAGAGAGAGAGAGATGAGAGTGAGAACATGACAAGAAAGAGAGAAAAGGAAGAAAAATAAGGGTGAGAGGCGGTAGAGGAAAAGAAATAAAAGGGAAAGGTGAAATCCCACTAGTAACATTTTATCTGCTAAAGACACTTTAATTTTTCAGAAGTGGATTTTTCCAACCTCCATAGGCATTATGGAAAATTCTAGGATTTCATGCACTTTTCAGTTTTATTTTTCTGCAATCATTTGTATACACCTTTATCAGACACTAAGCTTCACTATTCATCCTTGGGTTAAATTAAACCTTATGGAACTGAATTCAGAAGCTTCCAAGTGTCCATTTCAACCTGTTTCTACTCTCAAATTAATCTTCATTCCTCTATATTACACTTGCTCATACCCCATACGGGTTTCTAATCTATTTATCTGATTAGTTTGGTCTTTAAACATTATCGCAATGTCATTAAAAATGTCAAACTAACTTATCTGATCTTCCAAAATTCCATATAGCTCATTCCAATCATTTATGACTTCAAAATAACTTTACCATATTTATTCCCATACTTTTAGCTATTTAAGCTAAATTATGAACTATTGTAAGCTAGTTCTCATATTCAATGTTATAGATTTACACTCAATTCAGCCCAAACAATTACCAAAATCATCAGGCAACTTACACCAGACTTATTAAGCTACTATAACCCTGATTAATATCATTAAGTCAGAGAGGATGTTACACCTATAGGTTGCAAGTGGGTCTTTTGGGTGAAAGAGAACCCTCACAGCACTATTCAAAAATATAAAGTCAGGTTAGTGGCTAAGGGGTTCCATCAACAATATGGTTTTGGCTATACTAAAACACTCTCACATGTTGTTAAGCCTACTACCATTCACCTCATTCTCACTCTTGCCTTGATGAATAACTGACCACTTCAACAACTAGATATAAATAATGCCTTTCTAAATTGTTTCATGAGGAAGTTTTTATGACTCATCCACCTACTTTTGAATCTTATAGTCGCACATTGGTCTGCAAGCTTGATAATGCTCTTTATGGCATGAAATAGGCACCTAGAGCTTGGTTTGAAAAATTAGCCTAAACATTGCATCAGTTTGGTTTTATATCCAGTAGATGTGATCCATCCCTTTTTGTCAAAAAAGCATATGTGAAATCCTGCACCTATATCTTGGTATATGTTAATGACATTATCCTTACATGGACATCTCTAGTTTTCATTTCTCAATTGGTTCAAGATCTTAATGCCAAGTTTGCCTTAAAAGTTCTTGGCTCCCTTCGTTATTTTTTGGAAATTGAAGTTCACGCTCTAAGTGATGGTAGTTTACATCTTAGTGAAACCAAGTACATTAAAGATCTGTAGTCAAGAGCAAAATGCTTCAAGCCAAAGGAGTAGCCACTTCAATGGCTTCAAGAACCAAACTTTCCAAAAGTGGCTTGCATTTCTTCTCAGACCTAGCACTATATTGATCAATTGATGGTGCACTGCAATACACCACAATAACCGGGCCTAAAGGTCCTGAACTCTCCTATTCAGTCAACAAAGCCTGTCAATTTATGTATCAGCCTCTTGCCAATCACTGGAAATATGTTAAAGGATGCTTAGATATCTCAATGGCACCTTGCATCATGGCCTACATCTAAAAAACCAACTCATCTAGTGCTCCAAGGATTCTGTGATGCTGATTGGGGCAGTGACCCTAATGATAGACAATCAACATCTGGTGCATGTATTTTCTTTAGTGGCTATCTTGTTTCATGGTGGTCTAAGAAACAACAAGTTGTGGCACGTTCTAGCACTGAAGCATAATATAGAAGTGTTGCTTGTGCAGTTACTGAATTGACTTGGATATAGTCACTCTTGACAGAGTTGCAAATTTCTATTAGTAAACATGTGCTCTACTGTGATAATATGAACACAGTCCTACTATCCCACAATCTAGTCTTACATAAGCATATGGAACTGAATTTGTTCTTTGTAGGAGATAAAGTACTGCAACAGGAGTTAACTATTCAACACATCCCATCTAGTGATGAACCTGTTGATGCTCTCACCAAACCATTGGTATCAACAAGATTCATTCTTCTTTGGGAAAAACTGAAGGTGTCATAATTACCAACAGGAGGAGGCTAAGATTAAGGGGGCATGTTAGAGAGTGTAGATACCTCTATAGTACTCTAGAACCTCTCAACTCTCTCGGCTAGTGTAACTAACAGATTCAGTTAAACAGTTGAGAAGCGGTTAGCCATCAGTTAGGTGGTTAAGCTTCTGCAGTTAGTATATATAACAAAATGCAGTGCAAACATATTTCAAAATTCAATTTCAATCGACATTCACATTTTACTCAGAACATTTTCTTTCTCTCTCACACATACTTTCTTGCATTTTCTCTTTTCTACAAATCTTACTCAACATTCAAGAATCTTTAACTTTTCATAATTTTATATTAAAAATATATCTTGAATTTAAAAGTGCATGTAATAAAATATAAATCTAATTTAAGCCACTAGAATTGGGCTAGTGATGAAGGGCTTTGGTAGTTTGCATGAGATCATAAGTTCAAACCTCATTGCCACCATTGTACCAAAATATATATATAATTTAAGAGTATAGAAAATGTAACTTTAATTTGTTAAATATAAAATCATAAAATTTTAGTTGTTACCACATTTTTCATCACAAGCCTGTCAAATAATTTCTCTTCCATTAGGCACAACATAATATATTATTCCTTTGGTTCACCTTTTGAAGCACTTACAATCTAACCGTGATGAATGCACGCCATTACTTTATCAGTGTTCAAAGACTTGCTAAAGAAGAATGGAATATCTTCTGTCGCGACCGGGATTGCGGCGGGATAACGACTTAAATTACAAAAATTTAAGGGAGTCGCCACCAATTTTATTTCTATTAGGAAAAATTGGAAAACCAAAAAAAGATGGTCTACGTTCAAAAACTTAGGTTCGGGAGTTTAATTATGCACAGGGAAGGGTGGAGACTTAACCCTACAGCACCCCTAATACATTCGTCCTAAGACGATTACCTTAAATTAATTATGTAATTTTTATAACTTTTAAAAACATTTATTTTACCCATTCATTAAAAGATAAACTAACAAACAAATAAATTATGAAAATTTAATTTTGGCTTGACAGAATAAAATTCTGCTCCTACGTATCCTCGGGTGCAATGAAGAATTCAAAACCACGTCGTTCTTTAGAAAACGATTGTGGGTTGATTATTTTTTAATTTTGAAAAGATTTTTGTTTGGAAAATTCAATTAAAAATTTTTATTTTAGAAAGGAATGAATCATCAAGCTGTCACAACTCAGACGATTCTAAAGTATGCAAGATTAACAAGCTGTCACAGCTCAGTCAATCCCATTTTATTTTAACAAGACTCAAACATTTGATTTTTTTAAAAAAAAAATGAATCATCAAGCTGTCACAACTCAGATGATTCTAAAAAAAACACAGGATTAACAAGCTGTCACAACTCAATTAATTATGTTTTATATATAAAAAAAAACTTTCATTTTAAAATTAATGCAGGATCATTATTTAAGACACATATCAATAATATAACAAACACATCAGTTTAAAAAGAATAAAAATCAAGAAGTCAACAAAACAATTTTTTTATATATATATCTTTAGCCATTCAAACTTTAACCAAAATCATGCGGCTAAAAAAAACATTTTTCTATTTTTTTTTTACTAAAAAGAAATCTAACCTTAAAAAAGAAACCCATGATTTCTTAACAAATCTTGACCCACTAATTTTATTTAGTTCTGGACCAGCTACACTATTACTAGCCCAAGTTCAAACAAACAAGAAATCAAAACCACTAAACATCTTTCCTATCCCGAAAAAAAAAACTGGTTCAAGCCCATATAAGTTGCTTACTGTTATTTTTTTAAAAAAAAAAAACCTAGGCCGAAAATGGCCTTATTCCTAATAGCTTGAGCCCAACCCCAATATCCCCAAAACAAGAAAATGGCCCAAAGAGAGCTCAGCAACCCAAACAGAAAAATAAGGACAAATATACAAGTAAATGAAATAAAAAAACGAAATGCAGAACAGAGAAATGAATTGGGGGGGGGAGTTTCAAATGGAGCTTGGAGCGGTGGGCTTGGAGGGGTGGTTCTCTGGTTCCAAGAAGGGGGAAGAAGATGGTGAAGGCGTGGGTGGCTTCATGGCTGGTGGGTGGCTTCGGGGTGGTTACGGATCGGAGGGATGGGGGTCTATTTTCCGGTGGATCGTGGTGGCCGCCATGGAAGGGTGCTTTTCGGCGCTTGACGCGGTGGTGCGGCTGTTTGTGGTGGTGGCCATTGGGAGTTTGTGGGGACGGTGGGGTGTGGAAATGGTGGTTTGGTGTGGTGGAAAGGATGGTCAGCACGGTGGTAGCTTGGGTGGTCCACGGCTGGGTGCAGCGTGGTGCTTCGGTGGTTGCGGTGGATCTGGTTCAAGGCTAGTCAGGGTTGACAGTGGCTGCTGGGTTGATGGTGTCCACGGCTAGTCAGGGGTTGCCGTGAAAGGGGGGCTGTTCTGGTTTGGTGCAGGTAGAGGTAGCTCACGGTGGCTGGTTGGAGGGTCACGGCTGACTAGCCATGATTGTAACACCCCTTTGGAGGATGTCACACATAAAAGAAAATAAAAGAAATAGAAATAAAATCTACCCAAGTTGTGAAACATTTGTTAAATATTATTACGGGTTATAAAATAATTCTTGATAGACGAGAAAAATGTAATAAAAAGATAATGCGGAAAGTACAAAATAAAAAAAAAACATCATCACTAATAATATACATATGATTAAGTTATAACCGTACAAATAATTTACAACTAAGACTACAAATATTTAAACAAGAACAAGAAAGAAAGCAATAAAAGAGTTAATATATACATACATACGCTGACGCGCCCAAAAAAAAACATCATGATTATCTAATCCTCTGATGGATCACTCTCAGTATGAAAATGATCATCAGGAGATAGATATCCTGGATGTCTCGACACACGCGATAACGGGATCGCGCGCCGATACGATGCTTATCTCACTAGGCTCGGGGTTTCAAGACCCCAATAACGCCTAATGGATAAGGGCGATTCTAAGTGTAGAAATAACGTCGTCGTCATGACAGGCTCTTCATCAAAACGATGACGTAGGATCACAGTCACGCGTCCTGCATACGTCACAGAGTCACGATCGCCTCGTAAATGCCAAGCCAGAGCACCTCCATGAAATACCAGCTCTATGAATCCCAAAAATCCTGGCGTCGCCATCCCTCACAATCAATCCAGAGGATATGGATGATCGGATGGTTCTTGATCGTCAAACTGATCGTCTGCTTGCCGGTCTTCCTCCTCTTCAGGGTACACGATCTCAAGAGGCTGTTCCTCTTCCTCGAAGTCTTTACCGCGTAAAATAAATAAACAGAAAATACATATAACAAAGAGGTAAGACAACATAAAATCATCACAACATGGTCAATAAAAAGACGGCAAACAATATACATACAGTTCATGCAATACATAAAGCTTTAACAATTATAATAACAGATTGAAGAAAATTTAGATATCATTACAATGTATCACATCACAAATAAAACTTCACAGATAAAACAAGAAAGATAAGAATAAACAGATAAGATATAATAACCAAATATAATAACAATAACCGGATAAAATAAACAAATAAAATACGTATAAACAATAAATAGATAAGATAGAAACAAATATACATAGAGATAAATAATATGACAAAACCCTACTCCATGGAGCTAAAGAAAAACATAAGTATCAGAGAGAGGAATGATTCGCAAAACCTAATAGTACCACGGCTGCCCCACCAACTATTGCGCTGTCACACGTTGCGTCTATAGCCCCACGACACAAGAATCCATCAATCCAGGCGTGGTGTAGTTCACGGTCTCACGTTGTGGCACTACAGGCAAATGTACTACTAGATTTCACAAATCTCGATTAAATATAGTGTACGTCGAGTACCATAGTGTGCTATCGGTTTACCACGGCCCAAATGGAGCGACCAACTATCCACATGTGGGATCCCGTACACTAAAGTCTCCAAGTTCATTAGAACAATGAACCACACTACGTTTATCGCATCGACAACACGATGTGATTCGTCTCGTCAACAAAAATCACCAAATACATGGCACACATAACGTATAGATGGAAAGCACATGCGGGTTCACATTTTCCCGACAAAGAAATAGATTTTCAAAAAGCCTGTACGGGTTCACATTTTCCCGACAGCATAAAATAAATTTTCAAAAGCCTGTACGGGTTCACATTTTCCCGACAGCATAAAATAAATTTTTCAAAAACTTGTACGGGTTCACATTTTCCCGACAGCATAAAATAAATACAGTAACGGTCAATCGCGTAGAAATTTTATCGCATTTTCATAATTCCGTCGTTTTTACAAACGTTTAAAAATCGGGTAAAGATATTTTTCTGTTTTTAAAATCGCGTAGCATTTTTAATATGTTTTCTCAATCGCGTAGGATTTTTAAATCATTTTCTTATTCGAATGCCCTTAAAATTACTGTTTAAACAGATAGAAATAGTACTTAGTATATTTAAACTACGTAGAATAATTTTTCATACCGCATACTGTCTTTAGGATATTTTTACTATCTTACAGGTTCATTTTTACTAAAAATTGACAGCATTTTGTTTATAAACTTATAATAATGGTTTTCTAAGTTTTCCATAAAATTTTCTTTTTACCTAATTTTTAACCATATCATTTAATTCTTTTTGAAATCTCTAACATGCTTCAAAACTTAAAGTGAGCTATATGTTAGAAAATTTCTCAAAATTTCTGTATTTTACTTCCTAATGATAAAATCACTAGTTTTAATCCTTTAAACTTAATTCTACTCAATTTGTTTCTTCAAAAATCATTATAGAAAATTTCTTCTTAACTTGTATTGTCTCTTTTTAATTGAAAAAGATTTGAAATCAAGTTTTAGAATTCATAATTACCTATAGTGGCATGTTGGCGAATTTTGTAAAACTTTTTCATTTGATTTCTAAATCATGTCAAAGGTATTCTCTTATCTAGGTTCATTAAATCATGTTATAAAGTAAAGATTTTGAATCAAATAAACCCTTTAGGCATGTTGGCCCAAAACTTACTAAATCTTTACCAATTGATTTCTAAATTCCTTTTCTTTGATCAAAACAATTTGAAACCTTCTTATTTCTCCTAATTAATTAAGTTGCACTTTAGGAAAAATGAAGAGAACATTTTGGTCCTCACACTTTGGCATTGCCGTGAGCTAGGGAATGTGTTCTTTGGAACACTCATGCAAATTTACACATGTTATTCACATCTTAAACCTTATCATACAATTCTAACACATGCATTTATATCTCTAACACATGCAAAATATTTCTAACACATGCAAAATATTTCTAACACATAAAACCTAAATTAAAGCTTATAGACATACAATCAAAAGGTAATAGACATGCAAAATTATTACAATCACCAAACAAGAAAGCTACTAACACATAACACTTAAGCTACTAGCAACCACAAAAATTAACAAATACACATCAATAAACACACCACAACCGAATCCTTATGGATTCTACAAACAATCCATCTTCTTACCACCATCAAGGGATGATAAGAATTGTCTTCCTCTTACCTTAAATGAAGACAAAAAGCTTGCTTTCACACCTCCTATGGTTCGGTTTTCACTCCACCAAATACCTAAAAATCTCAAATAAAATCTACATGTTATTAACCATGAAAAAGAAGCTAAACCATGGAGAAATCATGGTTTAGAACTTTGAAAAAGAAGAGAGAAAAGAAAAGCATGAAATTTCACCTTCTAGGTAAAACTTTCAAGGTTGGTTTCCAAGCCTTAGATGGAAGAATTTGAAGAAACTCCCAACTACAAAGGTTCTTAGAATAGTGTTTAGGTTAAGGAAACTTGGTTAGAAAAATTTTTGGATGGTTGGATGGTGTAGTTAGTGTCTTGGCCGAATGGAAGGGAAAAAGGAACAACAATGGTGGCTAGGGTTCTTGATGAGAGAGAAGAGAGAAAAGTGATGAAGAAGAAAGTGATTTTGGGTCTCCAAAGGCCTCTTGGCCGTGGACTTCAAGTGAGGTGCAAGGTGGGCACCTTGCTTGGCTTCATCCAAGCCATTGGATGAATCAAAGGCCAAGATCAAGCCTTGGTGAGCAAGCTTGATTCCCATTGGTTGCTTCCCTATGTGACTCACATGCTTGAGTCACACAACGTATTAAATGCTCTGCTGAGTCGCCTAGCCGAGTCACTGTTCTCCGAAAGTTCTACTTGTTTACGGTGATTAATTAAGCTACCGATCTAACCGTTTCGCTAATTGTGGGTCCCGCAAAATATTTCTGGGTCCATCTTTGTCACTAAACTATATTGACTAATAAAATAATATTATAATAATATAAAATTATTTTATTTGACGATTAAATCCTAAAAATTAAAAGATTATTTTTAGTCTCATTCAGAATCGGGTTAAGTAAGATCCCCAATTCTAAATAATAAAATAAGATTTTCCCACCGGAAAATATTATTTTCCCGCCTCTGAGCAAATCACACAAAAAGTCCATATAAAATCACAGACAAGTATTTTCGGGCATTAAATCAAGAAGAAAACAATTAAAAATAGACAAAACAAATAAAACAAGACGTTCGGGACGTAACGGTCATTTTCCCGTTTTTCCCACAACGTAGGTAATCATCCAAAAACGTTCAAATAAAATATCCAAAGATATTATATAGTTGTATATCTTTCGAAAAAATTAATACAAGAGCTTCGAGAAAAATTTTTATTTTTCCGTCTCAAACAAATTACGTAAAACGATCAAATAAAATTTGAACCTCAGTATTATCGTAATTGTTTTCATACAAAAATCGAGAACGAGAAAAATAGGGACACAACGGTCATTCATACAAAAGCATGAAAAACAGAAAACAAGACATTCGAATATTTTTCTAAAAATTGGGGCGTTACAACACTCCCGACAAATAAAAATTTCGTCCTCGAAATTTGATGTTCATCCAAACAAATGAGGATATTGATCCTTCATTTTATCTTCCAGCCTCCCAGGTAGCTTCACCCGTCACATCATTCCATATGACTTTCACTAGCTCAATCATCTTCCTCGAAGCGCTTTACCTTTCGTCCCCAATCCTGACAGGTAAAGTTTCGTAAGTCGATTCTCCTTTAATTGCACGTCATCTGGTTGTATAATATGTGTCGGATCTGGTATATACTTCCGTAACTGAGACACATGAAACACGTCATGCAAATTGGATAGAAAAGGCGGCAAAGCAATCTTGGAAAAACCTTCGATAAATCTCCGATAATAACCAGCAAGTCCAACAAAACTTCGAACTTCTGTTACTGTCTTAGGTCTTTCCCACCGTAAAACAGTCTCCACTTTCGATGGGTCCACCGCAATACCTTCTTTAGAAATTACGTGACCAAGAAATTGGACTTCTTCCAACCAGAACTCACACTTAGCCAATTTCGCATACAACCGCTTCTCCTCAAAATCAAGAACAACTTTCAGATGTTCAGCATGCTCTTCCTTCGATTGAGAATAGATCAGAATGTCATCGATAAAGACAACGACAAATCTGTCTAGATATGGACGAAATATCCTGTTCATATAATCCATAAATATGGCAGGAGCATTCGTCACCCCGAATGGCATTACTTGATACTCATAATGTCCATAACGAGTTCGAAAAGCAGTTTTCGACACGTCTTCCCCTCTTACACGAATCTGGTGATAACCTGATCGCAGATCTATTTTAGAAAATATTACAGCTCCTTTCAATTGATCCATCAAATCGTCGATTCTTGGAAGCGGATATTTATTCTTGATAGTCACCTTGTTCAACTGCCGATAGTCCACACAAAGTCGTGATGTTCCATCCTTCTTCTTAACCAAAAGTACAGGTGCACCCCATGGGGAAACGCTAGGTCGTACAAATTCTTTCTCCAACAGTTCCACCAATTGCTTTTTCAGCTCCTCCAACTCTACTGGCGACATACGATATGGTGCAATTGAGATAGGACCTGTTCCCGGTACTAAATCAATTGAGAACTCGATCTCCCACTCGGGCGGTAAACCAGGTACATCTTCAGGAAAAACATCCGGAAAATCGTTGACAACAGGAATAGTATTCACATCCTTCTCATTCTTAACTTCTAGAGAAGACAATACCAGATATCCCTGCGCTCCATCTCTCAACAAAGACTTGACCTTAACAAAGAGCTAAGAATCCAGACTCTTCTTCCTTAGGAAAAACTATAGTTTTCTTTGCACAATCTATAAGGATATGGTTAGAACATAACCAGTCCATCCCTAAGATTACATCTATCTCAATGAGAGGCAAACAAATCAAATTGACCAAAAACAAACGGCCCTTCACAACAATAGGACAATCCAAACAGATCTTAGAAGTAACTACAGGTTTAGCAGTTGGCGTAGATACACTTAACTTAACATTCGGATAAGACACAGTGCAACTTCAGTCTTTCCACACAATCATGGGCAATAAACGAGTGTGTAGCACCCGAGTCATACAATACAGTCGAAGGTTACCTCCAATGTCACCTTCTCCTTGAATAAGGTCATCCGATTGCGAAACTTCAGATCCCATCATTGTATACACTCGTCCTCCAGATTTCGGTTGAATATTTCCAGGTTTTTGCTTTGATTAGTTCTAACATGACGAATGTGCCAGGTTTCTTCTCCGTCGAGTACAATCCTTCGACATATGCCCAAATATCCACGCTTAAAACAGAGACGCTTCCCTTGATTGTACAATCTGGAGATAGATGGCCCTTCTTACCGCACTTAAAACACGTCGGTGTAAACACCACTCTCTCGTCCCGCTCCACCACTAGGTACACTCCTCCACCGGCGGTCGCCGAGTCCGACTTCCTTGTGGTCTAGCATACGGCTTACGTGTAAATCGATTTGTATTGCTACCTCCACCTCTTTGAAATCTTGTCGGCCCAAAGTTTCGATTCCTTTGATCTCGCGACGGTTCAAGCTCCTCAAGTCGCGCACATGCGTCTACCAAAGTATGAAAATGATTCATCCTCAGAGATATCACTCCCGCTTCAACTCCACTCTCAATCCGGACTCAAACTTCCGACATTTCCATACCTCATTCTGTCGATTTTGAGCATAGTCCGAAAATTGAGACAAACTTTCAAATCTTGTAGCGTATTCATTCACTGTCATATTTCCCTGTCGCAACCCAAGAAATTCCATCTCCTTGGCATGCCTAGCACTTGCAGGAAAATACTTATCCAGAAAAGTATTAGAAAATACTTCCCAGGTGATCTCAGTCCCTTCACTTGCAACATTCGGCGACTCTCTCTCCACCAATGTTCTCGCATCTCCTCTCAACATGAAAACAAAGATAAGTCACTTTCTTTTCATCTCAGTACATCTCATCCCCTCAAAGATTCTTTCTAAATCTTGCATCCACTGACTCGCTTTCTCCGGATCCACCTCGCCTCTAAATTGTGGCGGATTATGGCGCCTAAATTCAGATAAATTTAGGGCATCTTGCTGTTGGGCTGCTCTCAAATTTTGCTGAGTAATCACTTCACCATCTCGCCGCATAGCTTCAAGAAGAACCAACATCGGGTCCTCATCACGATTTACGTTAGCACGTCCTCTACCTCTACCAGCCATCTTCTTTCTTCAAACATAACAAAACAAAGTTAGATACATCCTTCTAGATATTTCCGAAAGGATATAAATCACAAAGATCACGAGAATCACACAAAGACAAACAAAAACAGACCCAACCACAACCCCAAAAGACTCTAACTTGGCCTCGATACCAACTAATGTAACACCCTTTGGAGGATGTCACACATAAAAGAAAATAAAAGAAATAGAAATAAAATCTACCCAAGTTGTGAAACATTTGTTAAATATTATTACGGGTTATAAAATAATTCTTGATAGACGAGAAAGATGTAATAAAAAGATAATGCGGAAAGTACAAAATAAAAAAAAAACATCATCACTAATAATATACATATGATTAAGTTATAAACTGTACAAATAATTTACAACTAAGACTACAAATATTTAAACAAGAACAGTAAAGAAAGCAATAAAAGAGTTAATATATACAGACATACGCTGACGCGCCCAAAAAAAACATCATGATTATCTAATCCTCTGATGGATCACTCTCAGTATGAAAATGATCATCAGGAGATAGATATCCTGGATGTCTCGACACACGGCGATAACGGGATCGCGCAGTCGATACGATGCTTATCTCACTAGGCTCAGGGTTTTCAGCACCCCAATAACGCCTAATGGATAAGGGCAATTCTAAGTGTAGAAATAACGTCGTCGTCATGACAGGCTCTTCATCAAAACGATGACGTAGAATCACAGTCACTCGTCCTGCATACGTCACAGAGTCACGATCGCCTCGTAAATGCCAAGACAGAGCACCTCCATGAAATACCAGCTCTATGAATCCCAAAAATCCTGGCGTCGCCATCCTCACAATCAATCCCGAGGATATGGATGATTGGATGGTTCTTGATCGTCAAACCGATCGTCGCTCACGGCCTTTCCTCCTCTTCGGGGTACACGATCTCAAGAGGCTCGTTCCTCTTCCTCGAAGTCTTTACCGCGTAAAATAAATAAACAGAAAATACATATAACAAAGAGGTAAGACAACATAAAATCATCACAACATGGTCAATAAAAAGACAACAAACAATATACATACAGCTCATGCAATACATAAAGCTTTAACAATTATAATAACAGATTGAAGAAAATTTAGATATCATTACAATGTATCACATCACAAATAAAACTTCACGATAAAACAAGAAAGATAAGAATAAACAGATAAGATATAATAACCAAATATAATAACAATAACCGGATAAAATAAACAAATAAAATACGATAAACAATAAATAGATAAGATAGAAACAAATATACATAGAGATAAATAATATGACAAAACCCTACTCCATGGAGCTAAAGAAAAACATAAGTATCGAGAGAGGAATGATTCGCAAAACCTAATAGTACCACGGCTGCCCCACCAACTATTGCTTGCCACACGTTGCGTCTATAGCCCCACGACACAGAATCCATCAATCCAGCGTGGTGTAGTTCACGGTCTCACGTTGTGGCACTACAGCAAATGTACTACTAGATTTCACAAATCTCGATTAAATATAGTGTACGTCGAGTACCATAGTGTGCTATCGGTTTACCACGGCCCGGAGCGACATTAACTCAACATCCACATGTGAGATCCCGTACACTAAAGTCTCCAAGTTCATTAGAACAATGAACCACACTACGTTTATCGCATCGACAACACGATGTGATTCGTCTCGTCAACAAATCCACCAAATACATGGCACACATAACGTATAGATGGAAAGCACATGACGGGTTCACATTTTCCCGACAAAGAAATAGATTTTCAAAAAGCACATGCGGGTTCACATTTTCCCGACAAAGATAAAATAAATTTTCAAAAGCCTGTACGGGTTCACATTTTCCCGACAGCATAAAATAAATTTTTCAAAAGCTTGTACGGGTTCACATTTTCCCGACAACATAAAATAAATACAGTAACGGTCAATCGCGTAGAAATTTTATCGCATTTTCATAATTCCGTCGTTTTTACAAACGTTTAAAAATCGGGTAAAGATATTTTTCTGTTTTTAAAATCGCGTAGCATTTTTAATATGTTTTCTCAATCGCGTAGGATTTTTAAATCATTTTCTTATTCGAATGCCCTTAAAATTACTGTTTAAACAGATAGAAATAGTACTTAGTATATTTAAACTACGTAGAATAATTTTTCATACCGCATAATCTTGTCTTTAGGATATTTTTACTATCTTACAGTTCATTTTTACTAAAAATTGACAAGCATTTTGTTTATAAACTTATAATAATGGTTTTCTAAGTTTTCCATAAAATTTTCTTTTTACCTAATTTTTAACCATATCATTTAATTCTTTTTGAAATCTCTAACATGCTTCAAAACTTAAAGTGAGCTATATGTTAGAAAATTTCTCAAAATTTCTGTATTTTACTTCCTAATGATAAAATCACTAGTTTTAATCCTTTAAACTTAATTCTACTCAATTTGTTTCTTCAAAAATCATTATAGAAAATTTCTTCTTAACTTGTATTGTCTCTTTTTAATTGAAAAAGATTTGAAATCAAGTTTTAGAATTCATAATTACCTATAGTGGCATGTTGGCCGAATTTTGTAAAACTTTTTCATTTGATTTCTAAATCATGTCAAAGGTATTCTCTTATCTAGGTTCATTAAATCATGTTATAAAGTAAAGATTTTGAATCAAATAAACCCTTTAGGCATGTTGGCCCAAAACTTACTAAATCTTTACCAATTGATTTCTAAATTCCTTTTCTTTGATCAAAACAATTTGAAACCTTCTTATTTCTCCTAATTAATTAAGTTGCACTTTAGGAAAAATGAAGAGAACATTTTGGTCCTCACACTTTGGCATTGCCGTGAGCTAGGGAATGTGTTCTTTGGAACACTCATGCAAATTTACACATGTTATTCACATCTTAAACCTTATCATACAATTCTAACACATGCATTTATATCTCTAACACATGCAAAATATTTCTAACACATGCAAAATATTTCTAACACATAAAACCTAAATTAAAGCTTATAGACATACAATCAAAAGGTAATAGACATGCAAAATTATTACAATCACCAAACAAGAAAGCTACTAACACATAACACTTAAGCTACTAGCAACCACAAAAATTAACAAATACACATCAATAAACACACCACAACCGAATCCTTATGGATTCTACAAACAATCCATCTTCTTACCACCATCAAGGGATGATAAGAATTGTCTTCCTCTTACCTTAAATGAAGACAAAAAGCTTGCTTTCACACCTCCTATGGTTCGGTTTTCACTCCACCAAATACCTAAAAATCTCAAATAAAATCTACATGTTATTAACCATGAAAAGAAGCTAAACCATGGAGAAATCATGGTTTAGAACTTTGAAAAAGAAGAGAGAAAAGAAAAGCATGAAATTTCACCTTCTAGGTAAAACTTTCAAGGTTGGTTTCCAAGCCTTAGATGGAAGAATTTGAAGAAACTCCCAACTACAAAGGTTCTTAGAATAGTGTTTAGGTTAAGGAAACTTGGTTAGAAAAATTTTTGGATGGTTGGATGGTGTAGTTAGTGTCTTGGCCGAATGGAAGGGAAAAGGAACAACAATGGTGGCTAGGGTTCTTGATGAGAGAGAAGAGAGAAAAGTGATGAAGAAGAAAGTGATTTTGGGTCTCCAAAGGCCTCTTGGCCGTGGACTTCAAGTGAGGTGCAAGGTGGGCACCTTGCTTGGCTTCATCCAAGCCATTGGATGAATCAAAGGCCAAGATCAAGCCTTGGTGAGCAAGCTTGATTCCCATTGGTTGCTTCCCTGTGACTCACATGCTTTGAGTCACACAACAGTATAAATGCTCACGAGTCACTAGTGAGTCACTGTTCTGAAAGTTCTACTGCTTTTTACGGTGATTAATTAAGCTACCGATCTAACCGTTCTGCTAATTGTGGGTCCCGCAAAATATTTCTGGGTCCACTGTCACTAAACTATCTTGACTAATAAAATAATATTATAATAATATAAAATTATTTTATTTGACGATTAAATCCTAAAAATTAAAAGATTATTTTTAGTCTCATTCAGAATCGGGTTAAGTAAGATCCCCCAATTCTAAATAATAAAATAAGATTTTCCCGGCCCGGAAAATATTATTTTCCCGCCTCGAGCAAATCACACAAAAAGTCCATATAAAATCACAGACGTATTTTCGGCATTAAATCAAGAAGAAAACAATTAAAAATAGACAAAACAATAAAACAAGACGTTCGGGACGTAACGGTCATTTTCCCATTTTTTCCCACAACGTAGGTAATCATCCAAAACGTTCAAATAAAATATCCAAGCGATTATATAGTTGTATATCTTTCGGAAAAATTAATACAATGAGTCGAGAAAAATTTTTATTTTTCCGTCTCAAACAAATTACGTAAAACGATCAAATAAAATTTGAACTCAGTATTATCGTAATTGTTTTCATACAAAAATCGAGAAACAGAAAAATAGGGACACAACGGTCATTCATACAAAAGCATGAAAAACAGAAAACAAGTACATTCAAATATTTTCTAAAAATTGGGCGTTACAACACTTCCCAACAAATAAAAATTTCGTCCTCGAAATTTGATGTTCATCCAAACAAATGAGGATATTGATCCTTCATTTTATCTTCCAGTTCCCAGGTAGCTTCACCCGTCACATCATTCCATATGACTTTCACTAGCTCAATCATCTTCCCTCGAAGCTGCTTTACCTTTCTGTCCCCAATCCTGACAGGTAAAGTTTCGTAAGTCAGATTCTCCTTTAATTGCACGTCATCTGGTTGTATAATATGTGTCGGATCTGGTATATACTTCCGTAACTGAGACACATGAAACACGTCATGCAAATTGGATAGAAAAGGCGGCAAAGCAATCTTGGAAAAACCTTCGATAAATCTCCGATAATAACCAGCAAGTCCAACAAAACTTCGAACTTCTGTTACTGTCTTAGGTCTTTCCCACCGTAAAACAGTCTCCACTTTCGATGGGTCCACCGCAATACCTTCTTTAGAAATTACGTGACCAAGAAATTGGACTTCTTCCAACCAGAACTCACACTTAGCCAATTTCGCATACAACTGCTTCTCCCTCAAAATCAAGAACAACTTTCAGATGTTCAAAGATGCTCTTTCCTTCGATTGAGAATAGATCAGAATGTCATCGATAAAGACAACGACAAATCTGTCTAGATATGGACGAAATATCCTGTTCATATAATCCATAAATATGGCAGGAGCATTCGTCACCCCGAATGGCATTACTTGATACTCATAATGTCCATAACGAGTTCGAAAAGCAGTTTTCGGCACATCTTCCCCTCTTACACGAATCTGGTGATAACCCGATCGCAGATCTATTTTAGAAAATATTACAGCTCCTTTCAATTGATCCATCAAATCGTCGATTCTTGGAAGCGGATATTTATTCTTGATAGTCACCTTGTTCAACTGCCGATAGTCCACACAAAGTCGTGATGTTCCATCCTTCTTCTTAACCAAAAGTACAGGTGCACCCCATGGGGAAACGCTAGGTCGTACAAATTCTTTCTCCAACAGCTTCCACCAATTGCTTTTTCAGCTCCTCCAACTCTACTGGCGACATACGATATGGTGCAATTGAGATAGGACCTGTTCCCTACTAAATCAATTGAGAACTCGATCTCCCACTCGGGCGGTAAACCAGTACATCTTCAGGAAAAACATCCTAAAATCGTTGACAACAGGAATAGTATTCACATCCTTCTCATTCTTAACTTCTAGAGAAGACAATACCATATATCCCTGCGCTCCATCTCTCAACAAAGACTTGACCTTAACAGCAGTTAAGAATCCAGACTCTTCTTCCTTAGGAAAAACTATAGTTTTCTTTGCACAATCTATAAGGATATGGTTAGAACATAACCAGTCCATCCCTAAGATTACATCTATCTCAATGAGAGGCAAACAAATCAAATTGACCAAAAACAAACGGCCCTTCACAACAATAGGACAATCCAAACAGATCTTAGAAGTAACTACAGGTTTAGCAGTTGGCGTAGATACACTTAACTTAACATTCAGATAAGACACAGGCAACTTCAGTCTTTCCACACAATCATGGGCAATAAACGAGTGTGTAGCACCCGAGTCATACAATACAGTCAGAAGGTTACCTCCAATGTCACCTTCTCCTTGAATAAGGTCATCCGATTGCGAAACTTCAGATCCCATCATTGTATACACTCGTCCTCCAGATTTCGGTTGAATATTTCCAGGTTTTTGCTGATTAGTTCTAACATGACGAACAGCAGGTTTCTTCTCTGGTCGAGTACAATCCTTCGACATATGCCCAGCCTGTCCACAGTTAAAACAGACAGTTCCCTTGATTGTACAATCTGGAGATAGATGGCCCTTCTTACCGCACTTAAAACACGTCGGTGTAAACACCACTCTCTGTCCTGCTCCACCACTAGGTACACTCCCTCCACCGGCGGTCGCTGAGTCCGACTTCCTTGTGGTCTAGCATACGACTTACGCAGAAACCGATTTGTATTGCTACCTCCACCTCTTTGAAATCTTGTCGGCCCAAAGTTTCGATTCCTTTGATCTCGCGACGGTTCAAGCTCCTCAAGTCGCGCACATGCGTCTACCAAAGTATGAAAATGATTCATCCTCAGAGATATCACTCCCCGCTTCAACTCCACTCTCAATCCGGACTCAAACTTCCGACATTTCCATACCTCATTCTGTCGATTTTGAGCATAGTCCGAAAATTGAGACAAACTTTCAAATCTTGTAGCGTATTCATTCACTGTCATATTTCCCTGTCGCAACCCAAGAAATTCCATCTCCTTGGCATGCCTAGCACTTGCAGGAAAATACTTATCCAGAAAAGTATTAGAAAATACTTCCCAGGTGATCTCAGTCCCTTCAGCTTGCAACATTCGGCGGACTCCTCTCCACCAATGTTCTGCATCTCCTCTCAACATGAAAACAGCATAAGTCACTTTCTTTTCATCTGTACATCTCATCCCCTCAAAGATTCTTTCTAAATCTTGCATCCACTGACTCGCTTTCTCCGGATCCACCTCGCCTCTAAATTGTGGCGGATTATGGCGCCTAAATTCAGATAAATTTAGGGCATCTTGCTGTTGGGCTGCTCTCAAATTTTGCTGAGTAATCACTTCAGCCATCTGCCGCATAGCTTCAGCAGCAACCAACATCGGGTCCTCATCACGATTTACGTTAGCACGTCCTCTACCTCTACCAGCCATCTTCTTTCTTCAAACATAACAAAACAAAGTTAGATACATCCTTCTAGATATTTCCGAAAGGATATAAATCACAAAGATCACAGAGAATCACACAGCACAAACAAAAACAGACCCAACCACAACCCCAAAAGACTCTAACTTGGCCTCTGATACCAACTAATGTAACACCCCTTTGGAGGATGTCACACATAAAAGAAAATAAAAGAAATAGAAATAAAATCTACCCAAGTTGTGAAACATTTGTTAAATATTATTACGGGTTATAAAATAATTCTTGATAGACAGAAATATGTAATAAAAAGATAATGCGGAAAGTACAAAATAAAAAAAAAACATCATCACTAATAATATACATATGATTAAGTTATAAACTGTACAAATAATTTACAACTAAGACTACAAATATTTAAACAAGAACAAGAAAGAAAGCAATAAAAGAGTTAATATATACAGACATACGCTGACGCGCCCAAAAAAAAAACATCATGATTATCTAATCCTCGATGGATCACTCTCGGTATGAAAATGATCATCGGGAGATAGATATCTGGATGTCTCGACACACGGCGATAACGGGATCGCGCGATCGATACGATGCTTATCTCACTAGGCTCGGGTTTTCAAGCACCCCAATAACGCCTAATGGATAAGGGCAATTCTAAGTGTAGAAATAACGTCGTCGTCATGACAGCTCTTCATCAAAACGATGACGTAGAATCACGGTCACTCGTCCCGCATACGTCACGAGTCACGATCGCCTCGTAAATGCCAAGACAGAGCACCTCCATGAAATACCAGCTCTATGAATCCCAAAATCATGGCGTCGCCATCCCTCACAATCAATCCCGAGGATATGGATGATTGGATGGTTCTTGATCGTCAAACTGATCGTCTGCTTGCCGGTCTTCCTCCTCTTCAGGGTACACGATCTCAAGAGGCTGTTCCTCTTCCTCGAAGTCTTTACCGCGTAAAATAAATAAACAGAAAATACATATAACAAAGAGGTAAGACAACATAAAATCATCACAACATGGTCAATAAAAAGACAGCAAACAATATACATACAGTTCATGCAATACATAAAGCTTTAACAATTATAATAACAGATTGAAGAAAATTTAGATATCATTACAATGTATCACATCACAAATAAAACTTCACAGATAAAACAAGAAAGATAAGAATAAACAGATAAGATATAATAACCAAATATAATAACAATAACCGGATAAAATAAACAAATAAAATACGGATAAACAATAAATAGATAAGATAGAAACAAATATACATAGAGATAAATAATATGACAAAACCCTACTCCATGGAGCTAAAGAAAAACATAAGTATCGAGAGAGAGAATGATTCGCAAAACCTAATAGTACCACGGCTGCCCCACCAACTATTGCGCTGTCACACGTTGCGTCTATAGCCCCACGACACAGGAATCCATCAATCCAGGCGTGGTGTAGTTCACGGTCTCACGTTGTGGCACTACAGGCAAATGTACTACTAGATTTCACAAATCTCGATTAAATATAGTGTACGTCGAGTACCATAGTGTGCTATCGGTTTACCACGGCCCAGCGGAGCGACCAACTGTCCACATGTGAGATCCCGTACACTAAAGTCTCCAAGTTCATTAGAACAATGAACCACACTACGTTTATCGCATCGACAACACGATGTGATTCGTCTCGTCAACAAATCCACCAAATACATGGCACACATAACAGATAGATGGAAAGCCTGTACGGGTTCACATTTTCCCGACAGCAAATAGATTTTCAAAAAGCCTGTACGGGTTCACATTTTCCCGACAGCATAAAATAAATTTTCAAAAGCCTGTACGGGTTCACATTTTCCCGACAGCATAAAATAAATTTTTCAAAAGCCTGTACGGGTTCACATTTTCCCGACAGCATAAAATAGATACAGTAACGGTCAATCGCGTAGAAATTTTATCGCATTTTCATAATTCCGTCGTTTTTACAAACGTTTAAAAATCGGGTAAAGATATTTTTCTGTTTTTAAAATCGCGTAGCATTTTTAATACGTTTTCTCAATCGCGTAGGATTTTTAAATCATTTTCTTATTCGAATGCCCTTAAAATTACTGTTTAAACAGATAGAAATAGTACTTAGTATATTTAAACTACGTAGAATAATTTTTCATACCGCATACTGTCTTTAGGATATTTTTACTATCTTACAGGTTCATTTTTACTAAAAATTGACAGCATTTTGTTTATAAACTTATAATAATGGTTTTCTAAGTTTTCCATAAAATTTTCTTTTTACCTAATTTTTAACCATATCATTTAATTCTTTTTGAAATCTCTAACATGCTTCAAAACTTAAAGTGAGCTATATGTTAGAAAATTTCTCAAAATTTCTGTATTTTACTTCCTAATGATAAAATCACTAGTTTTAATCCTTTAAACTTAATTCTACTCAATTTGTTTCTTCAAAAATCATTATAGAAAATTTCTTCTTAACTTGTATTGTCTCTTTTTAATTGAAAAAGATTTGAAATCAAGTTTTAGAATTCATAATTACCTATAGTGGCATGTTGGCCGAATTTTGTAAAACTTTTTCATTTGATTTCTAAATCATGTCAAAGGTATTCTCTTATCTAGGTTCATTAAATCATGTTATAAAGTAAAGATTTTGAATCAAATAAACCCTTTAGGCATGTTGGCCCAAAACTTACTAAATCTTTACCAATTGATTTCTAAATTCCTTTTCTTTGATCAAAACAATTTGAAACCTTCTTATTTCTCCTAATTAATTAAGTTGCACTTTAGGAAAAATGAAGAGAACATTTTGGTCCTCACACTTTGGCATTGCCGTGAGCTAGGGAATGTGTTCTTTGGAACACTCATGCAAATTTACACATGTTATTCACATCTTAAACCTTATCATACAATTCTAACACATGCATTTATATCTCTAACACATGCAAAATATTTCTAACACATGCAAAATATTTCTAACACATAAAACCTAAATTAAAGCTTATAGACATACAATCAAAAGGTAATAGACATGCAAAATTATTACAATCACCAAACAAGAAAGCTACTAACACATAACACTTAAGCTACTAGCAACCACAAAAATTAACAAATACGCATCAATAAACACACCACAACCGAATCCTTATGGATTCTACAAACAATCCATCTTCTTACCACCATCAAGGGATGATAAGAATTGTCTTCCTCTTACCTTAAATGAAGACAAAAAGCTTGCTTTCACACCTCCTATGGTTCGGTTTTCACTCCACCAAATACCTAAAAATCTCAAATAAAATCTACATGTTATTAACCATGAAAAAGAAGCTAAACCATGGAGAAATCATGGTTTAGAACTTTGAAAAAGAAGAGAGAAAAGAAAAGCATGAAATTTCACCTTCTAGGTAAAACTTTCAAGGTTGGTTTCCAAGCCTTAGATGGAAGAATTTGAAGAAACTCCCAACTACAAAGGTTCTTAGAATAGTGTTTAGGTTAAGGAAACTTGGTTAGAAAAATTTTTGGATGGTTGGATGGTGTAGTTAGTGTCTTGGCCGAATGGAAGGGAAAAAGGAACAACAATGGTGGCTAGGGTTCTTGATGAGAGAGAAGAGAGAAAAGTGATGAAGAAGAAAGTGATTTTGGGTCTCCAAAGGCCTCTTGGCCGTGGACTTCAAGTGAGGTGCAAGGTGGGCACCTTGCTTGGCTTCATCCAAGCCATTGGATGAATCAAAGGCCAAGATCAAGCCTTGGTGAGCAAGCTTGATTCCCATTGGTTGCTTCCCGGTGACTCACATGCTGAGTCACACAGTAGTATAAATGCTCTGTTGAGTCGACTAGGCTTGAGTCGACTGTTCTGGAAAGTTCTACTTTTTTACGGTGATTAATTAAGCTACCGATCTAACCGTTACGCTAATTGTGGGTCCCGCAAAATATTTACGGGTCCACTTTGTCACTAAACTATACTTGACTAATAAAATAATATTATAATAATATAAAATTATTTTATTTGACATTAAATCCTAAAAATTAAAAGATTATTTTTAGTCTCATTCGAGAATCGGGTTAAGTAAGATCCCCCATTCTAAATAATAAAATAAGATTTTCCCCGGCCCTGGAAAATATTATTTTCTGCCTCGAGCAAATCACACAAAAAGTCCATATAAAATCACAGACGGTATTTTCGGGCATTAAATCAAGAAGAAAACAATTAAAAATAGACAAAACAATAAAACAATGACGTTCGGGACGTAACGGTCATTTTCCCATTTTTCCCACAACGTAGGTAATCATCCAAAACGTTCAAATAAAATATCCAGCGATATTATATAGTTGTATATCTTTCGAAAAAATTAATACAAGATGCTCGAGAAAAATTTTTATTTTTCCGTCTCGAAACAAATTACGTAAAACGATCAAATAAAATTTGAACTGTATTATCGTAATTGTTTTCATACAAAAATCGAGAACGAGAAAAATAGGGACACAACGGTCATTCATACAAAAGCATGAAAAACAAAAACAAGATGCATTCGAATATTTTCTAAAAATTGGGGCGTTACAACACTCCCAACAAATAAAAATTTCGTCCTCGAAATTTGATGTTCATCCAAACAAATGAGGATATTGATCCTTCATTTTATCTTCCAGCTTCCCGGTAGCTTCACCCGTCACATCATTCCATATGACTTTCACTAGCTCAATCATCTTCCTCGAAGTGCTTTACCTTTCTGTCCCCAATCCTGACAGGTAAAGTTTCGTAAGTCAGATTCTCCTTTAATTGCACGTCATCTGGTTGTATAATATGTGTCGGATCTGGTATATACTTCCGTAACTGAGACACATGAAACACGTCATGCAAATTGGATAGAAAAGGCGGCAAAGCAATCTTGGAAAAACCTTCGATAAATCTCCGATAATAACCAAAGAAGTCCAACAAAACTTCGAACTTCTGTTACTGTCTTAGGTCTTTCCCACTGTAAAACAGTCTCCACTTTCGATGGGTCCACCGCAATACCTTCTTTAGAAATTACGTGACCAAGAAATTGGACTTCTTCCAACCAGAACTCACACTTAGCCAATTTCGCATACAACTGCTTCTCCCTCAAAATCTGAAGAACAACTTTCAGATGTTCAGCATGCTCTTCCTTCGATCTAGAATAGATCAGAATGTCATCGATAAAGACAACGACAAATCTGTCTAGATATGGACGAAATATCCTGTTCATATAATCCATAAATATGGCAGGAGCATTCGTCACCCCGAATGGCATTACTTGATACTCATAATGTCCATAACGAGTTCGGCAGTTTTCGGCACATCTTCCCCTCTTACACGAATCTGGTGATAACCCGATCGCAGATCTATTTTAGAAAATATCACAGCTCCTTTCAATTGATCCATCAAATCGTCGATTCTTGGAAGCGGATATTTATTCTTGATAGTCACCTTGTTCAACTGCCGATAGTCCACACAAAGTCGTGATGTTCCATCCTTCTTCTTAACCAAAAGCACAGGTGCACCCCATGGGGAAACGCTAGGTCGTACAAATTCTTTCTCCAACAGTTCCACCAATTGCTTTTTCAGCTCCTCCAACTCTACTGGCGACATACGATATGGTGCAATTGAGATAGGACCTGTTCCCGGTACTAAATCAATTGAGAACTCGATCTCCCGCTCAGGCGGTAAACCAGGTACATCTTCAGGAAAAACATCCGGAAAATCGTTGACAACAGGAATAGTATTCACATCCTTCTCATTCTTAACTTCTAGAGAAGACAATACCAGATATCCCTGCGCTCCATCTCTCAACAAAGACTTGACCTTAACAAAGCGGTTAAGAATCCGACTCTTCTTCCTTAGGAAAAACTATAGTTTTCTTTGCACAATCTATGAGGATATGGTTAGAACATAACCAGTCCATCCCTAAGATTACATCTATCTCAATGAGAGGCAAACAAATCAAATTGACCAAAAACAAACGGCCCTTCACAACAATAGGACAATCCAAACAGATCTTAGAAGTAACTACAGGTTTAGCAGTTGGCGTAGATACACTTAACTTAACATTCAGATAAGACACGAGGCAACTTCAGTCTTTCCACACAATCATGGGCAATAAACGAGTGTGTAGCACCCGAGTCATACAATACAGTCAGAAGGTTACCTCCAATGTCACCTTCTCCTTGAATAAGGTCATCCGATTGCGAAACTTCAGATCCCATCATTGTATACACTCGTCCTCCAGATTTCGGTTGAATATTTCCAGGTTTTTGCTGATTAGTTCTAACATGACGAACACCAGGTTTCTTCTCCGTCGAGTACAATCCTTCGACATATGCCCACTGTCCACGCTTAAAACAGACAGCTTCCCTTGATTGTACAATCTGGAGATAGATGGCCCTTCTTACCGCACTTAAAACACGTCGGTGTAAACACCACTCTCTCGTCTGCTCCACCACTAGGTACACTCCCTCCACCGGCGGTCGCCGAGTCTGACTTCCTTGTGGTCTAGCATACGGCTTACGCAGAAACCGATTTGTATTGCTACCTCCACCTCTTTGAAATCTTGTCGGCCCAAAGTTTCGATTCCTTTGATCTCGCGACGGTTCAAGCTCCTCAAGTCGCGCACATGCGTCTACCAAAGTATGAAAATGATTCATCCTCAGAGATATCACTCCCCGCTTCAACTCCACTCTCAATCCGGACTCAAACTTCCGACATTTCCATACCTCATTCTGTCGATTTTGAGCATAGTCCGAAAATTGAGACAAACTTTCAAATCTTGTAGCGTATTCATTCACTGTCATATTTCCCTGTCGCAACCCAAGAAATTCCATCTCCTTGGCATGCCTAGCACTTGCAGGAAAATACTTATCCAGAAAAGTATTAGAAAATACTTCCCAGGTGATCTCAGTCCCTTCAGCTTGCAACATTCGGCGGACTCCTCTCCACCAATGTTCTCGCATCTCCTCTCAACATGAAAACAAAGATAAGTCACTTTCTTTTCATCTCAGTACATCTCATCCCCTCAAAGATTCTTTCTAAATCTTGCATCCACCGACTCGCTTTCTCCGATCCACCTCGCCTCTAAATTGTGGCGGATTATGGCGCCTAAATTCGAGATAAATTTAGGGCATCTTCTTTGTTGGGCTGCTCTCAAATTTTGTTTGAGTAATCACTTGACCATCTGCCGCATAGCTTCAAGAAGAACCAACATCGGGTCCTCATCACGATTTACGTTAGCACGTCCTCTACCTCTACCAGCCATCTTCTTTCTTCAAACATAACAAAACAAAGTTAGATACATCCTTCTAGATATTTCCGAAAGGATATAAATCACAAAGATCACAGAGAATCACACAAAGACAAAACAAAAACAGACCCAACCACAACCCCAAAAGACTCTAACTTGGCCTCGATACCAACTAATGTAACACCCTTTGGAGGATGTCACACATAAAAGAAAATAAAAGAAATAGAAATAAAATCTACCCAAGTTGTGAAACATTTGTTAAATATTATTACGGGTTATAAAATAATTCTTGATAGACGAGAAAGATGTAATAAAAAGATAATGCGGAAAGTACAAAATAAAAAAAAAACATCATCACTAATAATATACATATGATTAAGTTATAAACTGTACAAATAATTTACAACTAAGACTACAAATATTTAAACAAGAACAAGAAAAAGAAAGCAATAAAAGAGTTAATATATACGTACATACGTGACGCGCCCAAAAAAAAAACATCATGATTATCTAATCCTCGATGGATCACTCTCGATATGAAAATGATCATCAGGAGATAGATATCTGGATGTCTCGACACACGGCGATAACGGGATCGCGCAGTCGATACGATGCTTATCTCACTAGGCTCAGGGTTTTCAGCACCCCAATAACGCCTAATGGATAAGGGCAATTCTAAGTGTAGAAATAACGTCGTCGTCATGACAGGCTCTTCATCAAAACGATGACGTAGAATCACAGTCACTCGTCCTGCATACGTCACAGAGTCACGATCGCCTCGTAAATGCCAAGACAGAGCACCTCCATGAAATACCAGCTCTATGAATCCCAAAAATCCTGGCGTCGCCATCCCTCACAATCAATCCCGAGGATATGGATGATTGGATGGTTCTTGATCGTCAAACTGATCGTCTGCTTGCCGGTCTTCCTCCTCTTCAGGGTACACGATCTCAAGAGGCTGTTCCTCTTCCTCGAAGTCTTTACCGCGTAAAATAAATAAACAGAAAATACATATAACAAAGAGGTAAGACAACATAAAATCATCACAACATGGTCAATAAAAAGACAGCAAACAATATACATACAGTTCATGCAATACATAAAGCTTTAACAATTATAATAACAGATTGAAGAAAATTTAGATATCATTACAATGTATCACATCACAAATAAAACTTCACAGATAAAACAAGAAAGATAAGAATAAACGAGATAAGATATAATAACCAAATATAATAACAATAACCAGATAAAATAAACAAATAAAATACGGATAAACAATAAATAGATAAGATAGAAACAAATATACATAGAGATAAATAATATGACAAAACCCTACTCCATGGAGCTAAAGAAAAACATAAGTATCAGAGAGAGGAATGATTCGCAAAACCTAATAGTACCACGGCTGCCCCACCAACTATTGCTTGTTGTCACACGTTGCGTCTATAGCCCCACGACACGAGAATCCATCAATCCGGGCGTGGTGTAGTTCACGGTCTCACGTTGTGGCACTACAGGCAAATGTACTACTAGATTTCACAAATCTCGATTAAATATAGTGTACGTCGAGTACCATAGTGTGCTATCGGTTTACCACGGCCCAAATGGAGCGACCAACTTCATCCACATGTGAGATCCCGTACACTAAAGTCTCCAAGTTCATTAGAACAATGAACCACACTACGTTTATCGCATCGACAACACGATGTGATTCGTCTCGTCAACAAATCCACCAAATACATGGCACACATAACAGATAGATGGAAAGCCCATGCGGGTTCACATTTTCCCGACAAAGAAATAGATTTTCAAAAAGCCTGTGCGGGTTCACATTTTCCCGACAGCATAAAATAAATTTTCAAAAGCCTGTACGGGTTCACATTTTCCCGACAGCATAAAATAAATTTTTCAAAAGCCTGTACGGGTTCACATTTTCCCGACAGCATAAAATAGATACAGTAACGGTCAATCGCGTAGAAATTTTATCGCATTTTCATAATTCTGTCGTTTTTACAAACGTTTAAAAATCGGGTAAAGATATTTTTCTGTTTTTAAAATCGCGTAGCATTTTTAATACGTTTTCTCAATCGCGTAGGATTTTTAAATCATTTTCTTATTCGAATGCCCTTAAAATTACTGTTTAAACAGATAGAAATAGTACTTAGTATATTTAAACTACGTAGAATAATTTTTCATACCGCATACTGTCTTTAGGATATTTTTACTATCTTACAGGTTCATTTTTACTAAAAATTGACAGCATTTTGTTTATAAACTTATAATAATGGTTTTCTAAGTTTTCCATAAAATTTTCTTTTTACCTAATTTTTAACCATATCATTTAATTCTTTTTGAAATCTCTAACATGCTTCAAAACTTAAAGTGAGCTATATGTTAGAAAATTTCTCAAAATTTCTGTATTTTACTTCCTAATGATAAAATCACTAGTTTTAATCCTTTAAACTTAATTCTACTCAATTTGTTTCTTCAAAAATCATTATAGAAAATTTCTTCTTAACTTGTATTGTCTCTTTTTAATTGAAAAAGATTTGAAATCAAGTTTTAGAATTCATAATTACCTATAGTGGCATGTTGGCGAATTTTGTAAAACTTTTTCATTTGATTTCTAAATCATGTCAAAGGTATTCTCTTATCTAGGTTCATTAAATCATGTTATAAAGTAAAGATTTTGAATCAAATAAACCCTTTAGGCATGTTGGCCCAAAACTTACTAAATCTTTACCAATTGATTTCTAAATTCCTTTTCTTTGATCAAAACAATTTGAAACCTTCTTATTTCTCCTAATTAATTAAGTTGCACTTTAGGAAAAATGAAGAGAACATTTTGGTCCTCACACTTTGGCATTGCCGTGAGCTAGGGAATGTGTTCTTTGGAACACTCATGCAAATTTACACATGTTATTCACATCTTAAACCTTATCATACAATTCTAACACATGCATTTATATCTCTAACACATGCAAAATATTTCTAACACATGCAAAATATTTCTAACACATAAAACCTAAATTAAAGCTTATAGACATACAATCAAAAGGTAATAGACATGCAAAATTATTACAATCACCAAACAAGAAAGCTACTAACACATAACACTTAAGCTACTAGCAACCACAAAAATTAACAAATACGCATCAATAAACACACCACAACCGAATCCTTATGGATTCTACAAACAATCCATCTTCTTACCACCATCAAGGGATGATAAGAATTGTCTTCCTCTTACCTTAAATGAAGACAAAAAGCTTGCTTTCACACCTCCTATGGTTCGGTTTTCACTCCACCAAATACCTAAAAATCTCAAATAAAATCTACATGTTATTAACCATGAAAAAGAAGCTAAACCATGGAGAAATCATGGTTTAGAACTTTGAAAAAGAAGAGAGAAAAGAAAAGCATGAAATTTCACCTTCTAGGTAAAACTTTCAAGGTTGGTTTCCAAGCCTTAGATGGAAGAATTTGAAGAAACTCCCAACTACAAAGGTTCTTAGAATAGTGTTTAGGTTAAGGAAACTTGGTTAGAAAAATTTTTGGATGGTTGGATGGTGTAGTTAGTGTCTTGGCGAATGGAAGGGAAAAAGGAACAACAATGGTGGCTAGGGTTCTTGATGAGAGAGAAGAGAGAAAAGTGATGAAGAAGAAAGTGATTTTGGGTCTCCAAAGGCCTCTTGGCCGTGGACTTCAAGTGAGGTGCAAGGTGGGCACCTTGCTTGGCTTCATCCAAGCCATTGGATGAATCAAAGGCCAAGATCAAGCCTTGGTGAGCAAGCTTGATTCCCATTGGTTGCTTCCTAGGTGACTCACATCTTTGAGTCACACAACAGTATTAAATGCTCTGTGAGTCGGCTAGTGAGTCGGCTGTTCTGAAAGTTCTACTGTTTACGGTGATTAATTAAGCTACCGATCTAACCGTTTCGCTAATTGTGGGTCCCGCAAAATATTTACGGGTCCACTTTGTCACTAAACTATACTTGACTAATAAAATAATATTATAATAATATAAAATTATTTTATTTGTGATTAAATCCTAAAAATTAAAAGATTATTTTTAGTCTCATTCAGAATCGGGTTAAGTAAGATCCCCCAATTCTAAATAATAAAATAAGATTTTCCCAGGCCTGGAAAATATTATTTTCCCGCCTCGAGAGCAAATCACACAAAAAGTCCATATAAAATCACAGACGGTATTTTCGGGCATTAAATCAAGAAGAAAACAATTAAAAACAGACAAAGCAAATAAAACAAGACGTTCGGGACGTAACGGTCATTTTCCCATTTTTTCCCACAACGTAGGTAATCATCCAAAACGTTCAAATAAAATATCCAAAGAAGATATATAGTTGTATATCTTTCGAGAAAAATTAATACAGTAGCTCAGAAAAATTTTTATTTTTCCGTCTCGAAACAAATTACGTAAAACGATCAAATAAAATTTGAACCTGTATTATCGTAATTGTTTTCATACAAAAATCGAGAACAGAAAAATAGGGACACAGCGGTCATTCATACAAAAGCATGAAAAACAGAAAACAGTACATTCAGAATATTTTCTAAAAATTGGGGCGTTATAATGATAGGCTTCGTGGTGGGTTAAGGGAGTGTGGGTGGTGGTGCCTGGTCGTGGTGGGGGCTTGATGGTGGTTGGAGGTTGCGGATCTGCAGAGAGAGTGTTGGCTGTGCATTGGTTTCTGGGTTTTTTCAGGTGAAGGGAAAGGGGAAGCCGTGTTAGTGAACGGTGATGGGGATGGATCCGTGAAAGGGGGTTATATTGGAATAAAATGGTGGTTTAAGGAAGAAGATGATCCAAAAGGGTCCATGTGTTTATGAGTTAGAATCAATGGATGGCAAATGAGTTTTACCTTCAACAACTGGAGATTGGGAGATGATCGATGAGGAAAAAAAAAATTCTTGTAAAGAAAAATGGTTTAGTTTTCCAAAAAAAGAAGTCTTCCCTCTGCTTTACTCTCAAATTCTCACCATTTCCATTCCTTTGCTGAAGAAAACTCTCCTTCTCTTTCTCACCCTCTCTGTGTATTCTGATTTTTATTGATCCCTTCTCGGAAGAATTTCCCAACCCCTTCAAACTCTCACATTCTTTCTTATATTGCCAAACTCCCTGAGAATGCCGACAAACCGTATGGGGAACAAAAGTTGTGTGCAAGGGTGCTGCAGCTGCAGCAATGAAAATGAGGAGCACAACGTGAGTGAGTAGGTGGTTGTGTGCAGCAGTGCAGGGAAGGTGGAGAAGGTGAGTGAGGAGCAAAGCAAATTGTCCCCTCTATGTATGCTGCAACAATGCATGGAGAGCATACTGCATGGCCAGAAAAGGAAAAAAGGAGAAGACCAAACAAAAAGTGAAATGGATTCATTCTCAAAATGGAAGAAAACAAAAGGGGAAAGGAAGAGGCTGCAACGGTAGCCTCTTCATCTTTTATTTTATTTATTTTTTTGTAAGAATTTTTTTAATCCTAATGGAATGGGTTAAACAACCTTTTGGGCTGAACAAGAAATGGGCTAAACAAAAAAAAATTAAACAAATGTTTGGGTCAAACAAGAAAAGAAATGGGCTAAATAAAATTTGGGCCAAAAAAAAAAGACGCAAGAAAAATGGTTAAACAAAATTTGGGTTGAATAAAAAATAGGCTAAGCAAATGGAAAAAAATCATCATGTTATTAATCTTATTCTCTCTTCTTTTTTTATTTCTTTTTTTAAAAAACTTATGTATTAAGATATTTTAATGATTCGGACAAAATTAAGTGTTCACATCTTCCATGATGAAAAACCTCTTTTCTTAAAAAATATATATCTGAAACTTCATTTATCTTCTTTTGGATCTATACCGAATTTCGTTCCTATATGATGCTTCTTATTTTGGATTCGTCAAGATCTTGATTTGATGCAGTTATCCTTTTAAGTATTTTTCTATATGGGTAGTGTCTCTGTAGGCATTGCCACTATTATTTCAGTCTTACAGCCCCACTATCTTGCTGCAATCACTTATAGCAGTGTCTATCTCGATAAAATTCCTCGTTTTAATCGTTAATGAAAAAAAGAAACAAAATAAGAAAGTAGAAGAAAATTTTACCCAAAAAAAAAACAGTGCTTAAAGAAGCATATTATTCGTTTTTTTGTTGGTTTTACTTATTCTAGTGCAAAAGATTCTTCCTTTTTGAAGGAGTAAGTGAGAATTTTTACTTGACAAGACTCATCTCGTAAGATCTAACTATGTCGACTAAAAGGTCTTTGGTCAATTTTCGCTGATAATCCTTCATTAGTAAGTCATATAAATTATGTTAAACTTCACATGAGTGACATGTGTTTGCTTGTTTTACATTATGGAAAAAATAAATTTCACTTCATGAAACGGTAGAAAAAAAATTCTCATTTATTTTCTTAGTAGTAATTGAAGTTGTTGTAGTGCTTTAATCATTCTCTTTCTTGCTTCTCCTCTATTCACTCCAAGGGATGAGAGAAAGGTGGAAATTGACAACTGTTGTGAAAATAATATTGAGAGTGACCGTTAATCTTTTGATACTTAATAAAGTAGCTTTGATGTCTTTCATTTTATGTATTTTGCTTAGAAAGCAAGGTTTTAAAGTGCAAAATTCCATTTCTTACTATTTTATAATATTGTTTTATAATGTCTAGCCGCGCTACATGAGAGTGACAAGCAGAATTATAGTACATCATTAAAAATTTAAGCATAGCTTTGATTTTTTTTTTTTTTGGGTTACAAACAGCTTTGATATTTTATTATGTCTTAACTGTCAATTCTTGTTTAATATCAACCTAAATCTAAATCTAAAATATCTTTAAGCATAAATAGTGAATATAAGAATTTTCTTTTGCATCATCTATTATTATTTGAGAAACTCTTAATATGCCAGATGAGTTGATTTCGACAGGTTAGGATTAAAGCACTTCATTTGTAAAATTTAGGTTCGATTCCCATCGTTAACAACCCATTGTTAATAGACAATTAGTAAATAATTATGCTATTCACACACCAAATTAACAGGTTAATAATGTATATTATGTGATAATGATTAGAGACATCACATGCTAATCATTAATGAAAAAAGTATACAAAATTTGGTATATAATTATCTTTTTCGATCTGTATGTACTATTATATAAATCATCATTGAAACTTATGGCATACTCTAATGGTAACCTCCTTCCCTTAAATTTTACCTAAAAAACTCTCGTAATAAATTAGATAAATGACTCAGCCTCATATTAATTAATTTTCGTCATCCTAACCGGCCCATAATAGATTGACTGAGAGGTCCTCTACTACAAAGCAATATCACATCATTTTAAAAAGCATAAGCTTATCAGACCAAAAATAAATTAAGCGTAAGCTTATAATTATATAATTGTTAATTTTATAACATAAACGAATTGCCAAATGTGTTAATTGATTACTGGACAACACATCGAATATGTTTTAATATATCAAAATTCAGTCATCTACAGCTTAAAAGATATCATAAAAGTCTAATATTACCTGCACTTAACTGGTTATTAAAGTAATGTAAATGCTTTTTAAAAGATCAAAGTTATTATCACTTTATTAAGAATCAAAGTTCTTTATGAAATTTTACAATCAAGTCCTGTAAAGGCCAGTTCGAGCAATTCAATTGCAATTACATGCAATCGACTATCATATTTTCACACTAAATTCAATCATGTGTTGCCAAATTGCCATGCTACCCAAGAAAGGAGTTTAACTATGATAACGACACATGATTAAAAGATAGTGTAAAAAAATTACACTACAAAGAATCAACATTAAATCCAACTCATTAAGGAACTAAGACAATTGAACTACCCAATTGATTTACAGACGTTTAAAACGGTTGGAGTAAG
Organism: Ormosia emarginata; assembly: GCA_029884605.1. Lineage (NCBI taxonomy): Eukaryota > Viridiplantae > Streptophyta > Magnoliopsida > Fabales > Fabaceae > Ormosia > Ormosia emarginata. The sequence continues at coordinate 2,210,346 of JAQQTP010000041.1, read as the reverse complement.
TAACTCCAATAAACGAGAGAAGTTGCAGATTATTTAGAGGGTTCAGATAAACAAAAAGAGTGTAGCAGAATACAATACAGTTAAAAAGATCCCCTGCAGAATTTCTTAATAGGTGATAAATCCTCGTGGTTTCTATTAATAGCGTATGCATTCAAACTTCAAAGTTCATACTCGGAAGAGAAAATGGACTAGCCTAGAAGAATCCTCACTTAACTTCAGTTGATATACCTAGTCTCCCTCTCCAAGTATAAAGGATAATTCCTATTCTAAGATGCATTGGACACTGACAAGAAGAAAACTAGATGCAAGAAGATAACTTATGCTGTTTATGGCTAGAACAAATAAGTCACGGTGGCCTGAATGCCAGAACTGAGCTTTTGGGTTTAGAATGTTAACCCTGTAGTGTGTTACTTTAAAAAGGACATGTGAAGTCCACTCCTGATAGCTCAGGGGATAGACCAGCATAAATTATTCCATGACTTGGATCCCAGTCTGGCGAGCCATGACATATAGAGCAGCATCTTCAAGATCAGCTACCAGGGCTTCCAACTGCAAAGCTGTCTGAGAAAATACGGTAAACTTTACAGCTAGCTAGGTCGAGATACAAGATAGATCAGAGGCATTGGCCATTTGGTTGAAGAATGTAGTACCTCCGAATGAAAAACATTTTTGACACAGATCAGGCTGCAAATATCAAGCATGACTTAATACAGGAGAAAATGCAATGCCAAGAAAGATTATTACTTTTACACATCCATACATGAGATGATATAGAGTAAAGAAAATATATTGTTGAAAAGATAAACTAAAATTTCATAGAGGTAATCAAACCATTTTCTAATGAAAATATAAATACTAATCATGAATCATGACAATAAGGAATTGATTAAAAGGCCACTCAACCAAATTTTTGTGCTTTAGACTTAGAAGGTGACCGCATTGTGGCTACAATTGCATACTGGACATTACATATCGTCAATCCTTTCTTGGCAAGCTGCTCAAGATCCATAAAGCACACTTATTGTTGAAACAGAGGGTGTTTAGGAGAAAATTGTGCGTCTACTGTCTAGGCAGCTCGCATGATCTCTTATTTATAGTTTGATTACAATCAATCAATGTAGTAATTAAGGGGCTAATTAGGAGTTAATTAGAAGCTAACTTACAACCTAATAATCAGTAGAAAACTTATAGCCTAATCATTACATAATCAACATAATTGTAGTTGATCAAGTGCTATCATTCTAGCACTTATACAACAATCAAGCAAAGAAAACAATGAAATTCAAATTCAAATTGTTTGAAACAATGCCACAAACTGAACCAAAAGTAAAACAAAAAGACAGAATCTCCTAACTCACCAACATACTTCAAATAGGCTCAATTCACAGTTCTTGGTCAGTCATGAAGCGCTCTTCATTCAACACCATTTGAAATTTCTTTGAATCAATCCCATCTACAATTTCCAAAATTAAAAATTAAAACAAGAAATCAGAAATCATTAAAAATACTTCAAACAAAATAGAAAAGAAAAAAAACAAATATAATTCACTGACATTCAGAAACTATGAGGCTGAGATTTTGCAGCTTGTGGTTGAATTTCAGCATGCTTGGTTTAACATTTTTGCCAACACCCTGTTTAATAAACTTTTTTTCTCAGCAACAATTTTTTTCCTTAGAGCAAACGGCAGTTTGGGGGTGTTGAAAAGCTAAAACAAACACAGGCTTTGTCAAGAGCCTGATTTAGCTGAGAAAAAATTGAAGTCCATGGACAGCACATATGGTGATATTTTTCTGCAGGTTTTGGAGATGCCCCTACAATTCAGAGCCCTGTTTATTTGATAGGGGATCAGAGATAAGATTATTTTTGGAATAAATATTAGTGGGTTCTGAAATGTTTGTCAAAAACCCTACATGTTGTGGGGAGAGATCGCTGCTCTTGGGGCAAAGCAAGAGAAAGTGGAGGAGGGGGAGAGCTCACTGCATAATAACAATTGTCCCTCTGCACCATATTCCTCAACAACTTCTTCCCATACCCCAATAAATCACCTGTCTTCAAAGGTAAGAATCTAGGCCACCATGCTTCAAGAGCCTTTTCACTTACACTGAGAATATTTGGCAAAGTCACCAGTGATACTTTTCCAATATGTATACTATAAACCACAAATTGAGGAAGTCCTTTTCCTTGCCCATGGGCTAATCCCACTTTATTTTCTAAATCAAGTGGCCCAATTTCTGTATCTAAGAACTTGAAGAACTTGATTCACAGATAAATGAGAAATTCCATAAAGATGCAAACATTTCGATCCATTTTCATCATTGGTCAGAAATACTTGCGTTAGCTTTACCTCTTCCTTTTTCAGTTTCAAAAGCTTAAGAATCTCATTAATACAAGGGAAAAATGCTTGTGGGCGAGCACAATATGGCTGAAAGATAAATATTAATGCTTGCATATCAACTTCAAATTGATTGTTGCCCATCTTAGACAACCGAATCTCACTTGTGACAATGCTGCTTGAAATGTAATGATCTAGCCCTTCAGCAATGCTTCTCCACAAATCCAAGAAATCCTTTGTATTGAGATTTATCCTCACAATATGAAGCCGACTTTTTAAAGAATCTAAAGCTTCAACAAAATCAAAGGAGACTACTAAATTAACAGCCTCTCTTGCACAAACTAGATTTGTGTCATCTTGATCTTCCTCAAAATTATCTTTTTTTTTAACATATTCCCAAGAGAGCATTTCAAATTGTCGAAGAACAACAACAATAATCTCCATAAGCCAGTTGGTTTCCATTTCAGACAAGCTTCTTATTTCTTCACCAAAAAAGCAGTCATTATCCATTATATCATCTTCTACAGGCTTGCTAGAATAATTTTCAGCAATTTCCATCTCCAAAAAATCCAAGCCATCGCTCCATTCTTGCAGTCTAACCCAAATATATCTGGCAGCATTTATTAACCCACACACTCTACCTATGGCAACATCATCGGAATTGTCAGGACGTAATTCAGTTGCCTTGAACCGCAAAAGTAATATCTTAAAGAAATACCAGAGGTATCTTCCTGCAGTAGATCTAATAAACTGCGCACGTGATAAAATGAATGGCATAGTTTGGCTGCGTTGAATCACTTCCCAGAGAATTTTAAGGGATAATTCTGCAATAGGTGGAGCTTTGTGATCTTCTATAGTAGAGAGCATATATTCCAGATCAGTGTCAAGCCCAGATTTATATTTGTTAGAATTCATCCAAGCTTTCTCCACTTTCAGTTCGGTAGTAAGTTTATTCCAGGCATTTTTGAATTCTATTTTGGCCCAGATCTTGAGCCAATCATGCCTATCACAAAATATTGATAGCACTGACATGCCTCTTGAGAGCCCTTCAGACCTTTCAGACTCTGCCAAAAAACAAATATCCAGATTCACAAGAGATTGCATCTGTTTGTCAAAAGCAATTATAAGGTCTATGAGGTGAAGCCATGAAGATATAACATCATGTTTCAAATGCTTTACTTTGTATCTTTCAGCAAGCAAAGGGAAAACTTTTTTTTCTAGAAAGCCAGAAAGCATTTGGACCATTGCAGAGACCCATGCCTCCTTTGCACTACAACTGATAAGCCTTGCCTTGTCAATAAGTGGCTGCAAGACATCATCTACTCCCGTAATAAAATCCCTGGTAACTTTATATACCAGAGCAAACATATATTCTGGCTGTTCAGTCCATTTGGCAAAATGGTATTCCATCCTTGATGCAATAGGAGACACTAGTTCATCAATGGCCCAAAGCTGTATATTCTGCTTCTCTCGTTTTATAAGATTAAGCTGTCTTTCTTCCCTTCTAGTTTGCAGATGCTGCAAAGCACAAAGAGCTATAAAACTTTGAGAGTAATTTCTTCTGTTATCTTCTTGCATTAGAACTAATGGATTAGGAAGGCCTATGATTTGTTCGCTTCCATTTTTAGACAGTAGCAGTTTTGGTGGCCACCCAAGAGAGACAAGAAGAGCTCGATGATCTGCAAAAACTTGTGGCCGGAGAGCAGCCAAGATTTTATCTACTCTGTTGTCAACAGACCTTGTAAGACAATGCCACTGAGGATGGAATTTCACAACAGTGATCAACACTTTTTCAATATCACTCATGGCTTTTATTGCCTGAAGCAACTTGTCATGCTTTCTTGCAGTATCCTACAGCACAGAAGTACATTCATGTTTAACAATCCATGACCAGTAATTAATTTAATATTCCAAATGCATTTACCAACTAACTAAAAGTGGGAGTGGGAATAGTATTTACTGCAGAGATTGATGAAATCGAGAGCTTCATTGAAAACATATTCCCAGTGTGGCAAGCCATGACAAAAAGAGCAGCATCTTCAAGATCTCCAACAAGAGCTTCCAACTGTACAGCAGTCTCTGAGACAATAAGGTAAACTTTACAGCTAGCTAGGTCAAGATACACGAAAGATCAGAGGCATTGATCATTCAGCTGAAGAAAATAGTAGCTCACACTAAATCCATTTTTGTCACACAGAGTAGACTACAATTACCAAGCATGGCTTAATACAGGAGAAGATGCAAATATGCAATAATACTAATTACCAAGGAAGATATTCGCATTTATACGTGCGTATATCAAAGGAATTGATCTAAAGAATACACGGGTTTCCCTCTATCAATGCCTAGTCAGTTAGTTTTGCAAGCATTTAAACAAATCTATAGTAAAAGAAAGGAAAAAAAAATTAAATATCTTCATTTTAGTGCTGAAATAATAGAACTATGACTTCAGTGGAGTCATCAAACAGTTGTTTAATGAAAACACAACTACTCATTCATGATCACAAGGAACTGACTAAAATGCCACTCAGCCAACCAACTTTTTTCGCATTTGATGGCAATCGCATTGCTACATGTCTGGAAAAAAAAATGAAAGCACTCCAAGATCCGAAAAATAACAACAACAATAAATAAAGCCAAAAAATAAAAAATAAAAATCCTTTACACAGAGAGCCTCGTAACTCACCAAAATAACTCCGAATAGACTCAATTCGCTTCATTTCCTTGGCCAATCGAGGAAGCTCCTCACTCAACACCCACTGAAACCTCTTCGAACCAACCCCACCTAATAGAAAAATCCCAAAACAGAAAAAAAAAATCAGAAATCAACAAAAACATAAAAAAATAAGGAAAAAAAAAAGATATTTGTTTTTTTTTTTCGAACGTGGAGAAGTGCGGAGGCTGAGATTTTGGAGGGTGTATGTGAGTTGGTCGAGGGATGATTTGGCTTTGAAGGAGCGAGAAATCCACGAAACGGCGCGTCTCGTAAGTTCGTTCTGAAGGTTCTGGAGATGCGACTCCAATTGAGAGCATTGTTGGGTGAGGGAGAAGGAGAGATGAGTGGATTTGTGGAACAGGTCTTGGTGGGTTCGGAAGTATTGGTCCAGAAACCCTAGGTGCTGGGCGGTGAGGTCGGTGGTGTTGGGCAGAGAAAGAGAAAGCGGAGTAGGAGGAGCAGTTTGAGGCTCCATTGTTAGTAACTGCGGTGCTGGGACGAGTGAGTGCTCTAGTATGAGTCTTGTGAAGTGCTGCATTTTGTTTCTTGGGTATAATAAAAAGGCAAAACTGAACTCCCCTGTTTTTTTTAAGTAAAATATTTCAACATTCTCTTTATTTGTCTAATTGTTTACATATTTTTTTTATTTTAAAAGTTATATAAAATTTTGTTAATACTTACAAAGACATTTATTTTTTATTTTGAAAAAGTGATATACATAAATCTAATTAAGTACAATAAATCTAAATTTGACTAATAAAATTATTAGTCAACTATTAATGATCTTAAAATAACATTTTTATCCTTAATTTTATCAATGTTGTTAGTAATATTAAAGAAAAATTAAGGATAGAAATGTTATTTTAAACAAAAATATTTAGTATTACAAGCAATTTTGATAAAATTAAATATATAAATATTATTTCAAGATCATTAATGATTAGCTAACATCTTTATTTGGTCAATTTTAAGTTTATTGTGCTTAATTGGATTTGTATAACTTTTTTCTCCAAAATACAAGGGATGCATGTGTAATTGTTAAAAAAGTTGTTTGTATTTTTTGAAAATAGAGGAGTATATGAAACATTAGGTAAATAGAAGGAAGGTTGAAGTATTTTACTCTTTTCTAAGGTAAATTACACTCATTTCTCTTGATATTTGTCTTAATTACACCAATTACCCTTAATTTCCTTAATTTATACGTGATTGTAACATCCAACCCCCCTTAAGTGGTGACATACCATTAGTGACATTAACATATGAATAAGCACATTAGGGATGGCAATGGGGCGAATTAGGACATGTTTTTCACTACTCATCCCCGCCCTGTTCACTCACATGTTGCCCTGTTCCTTGCTCTATTACCAATCATGTCTATTTTTTTGCCCCATACCCAAACCTATAGGGATTTATATATATATATATATATATATATATATATATATATACCCTTCCTACATATGAGTATCTTTTGGTTATCTCCTTTGTCGCCTTTCTTCTCATTCTCCTCCATAAACAATAGGCACATGGCAACCATTACTTCACATTTGCAGCCAAAACCTTGGCCTATTCCTTCAACAAAGTCGCCCTACTCCCCATTATGCCTCTGCACCTACAACACTACCTTAAACAAGGTTGTACTACTCCCCTCCATTTTATAACCCTTCCTACATATGAGTATCTTTTGGTTATCTCCTTTGTCGCCTTTCTTCTCCTTCTCCTCCGTAAACAATAGGCACATGGCAACCATTACTTCACATTTGCAGCCAACACCTTGGCCTATTCCTTCAACAAAGTCGCCCTACTCCCCATTATGCCTCTGCACCTACAACACTACCTTAAACAAGGTTGTACTACTCCCCTCCATTTTATGTACACACATTTCACTCTCTCATAGCAAGCATCTCACTTGTGACACCCGGGGTCGACAAGGGAGGGGAGTGGTCGCCGGTGCATAAAGATGAAGCACAGACAAGGAACGGCTCCTGGCAGGCTTCTAGGCGAAAGGGCACATAAATGAACTAAATACACATCGGGATGAGAGAGATTCAGAGATTGTGCACGTATAGGACTGCATAGTTGAGGATGGCTTCAAGGAATTGATTAGCACCGCCCATATCAATACATCTTTTTTTTCGGGAGCCAAGAACATAAGTACTCCATGGTTAAGCGTACTTGACTTAGAGCACTTGTGGAATGGGTGACCTCTTGGGAAGTTTCCTAGGATGCGTGTGAGTGAGCACAAAGCACGTTGAAAAGACTCGTGTTGATTTGTGGGGACACTCATCAATCCTGCAGGTAATCCCGGGACATTACATCACTCACTCATCAAGAGAACAAGATGTGCCTATAAATGCCTGGGGTGTAAGAGAATTGAATAGGGGAGGGTTGAGTTATAAAGGTCTCTATTTTTTTACTTTTATATTCTTTATGTGTGAGAATTGAGATAAAATACAGAGATTGAAATATAGATTGAGAGTGGAGTTTGAGAGGAAGTTTCAGTTTTTTTATTTTTTAGTTATGTGTGAGAGTTGGGAAAGAGTAGTGAAGTGCTAGATGAATTGAGTGAAGGAAACAAAGAACTTGAGTTAAGATGAGTGAAAGAGGAAGCAACTCTTGATTAAGAGTGAAAATTAGAGTGCATTCATTCTCCATATCACTCACCTGCACTATTCTTATTCACACAAAGCTATATAGGACAATGTACACATCCCTATAACACTAAAAACGCAAGCTAAAAACTATACACAACTAGTAACAATAGTAAGTCTTATCACAAGTTTTACATAAACGCCAAACCTCCATTAACCCATCTATCAAAGCCAAGAGCACCCACACTTCCAAACCCAGAGAACTCAACACTCATAACTGAGACCCAAATGACCCCAAACCCAAAACAGAGAGACACGACCTATATTGTATGACATCGTCCACCATCCAACCACCAAGAAATGGCCACCATCTCTACAACCCAAACTGTCATCACACAACCATCTGAGCTGCCAACCTACCAAACCCACCTCTGAACCCAGCACTCGACAAATGCCCTACCACCAACTGCTAATGGTCTTAAGCAGAATTGTACCTCTATAGTCAAACTTGTTAGTCCTGGCAATCATCACCCAAGAGGGGGGTGAATTAGGTGACCACAAATTTTTTTAAAGTAACTTTGAGAAATTATACATTTTGTTATACTCAATCAACACATGCAGTGGAATAAATCTAACAAAAAAACAATTATTGTAGATTACTCAAATACAATTTGGGTTATAGGATAAATCAAACAAATAAGCTAGATATCAAGTTCTTAAAATTAAAACATCAAGATGACAAAATATGTAATAAATAAATATATTGCACTAAATATTAAAATCAAAGAGTGTAGGGAAGAGAAAATTAAACTCAAGAATTTATCATATTTCAGCCACCAACCACTTGTGACCTGCATCCACTCTCCAAACTTAACTTGAGATTTTCTTCATTATCTCCTAGACTTCATAGGTATTAGGAAAATATTTGTACAAATAAGAGCACTCCTCACACCTTGGCATCCTTCACCCCTTGTGCTAGAGCCTCCAACTCTTTAAGTTTCACAAGTGCTTGAAAAATCTTTACAGTCAAGAGCACTCACAACACCTTTGGGATACCTCACCCTTTGTGTTTGACTGTCACTATAAGGGATACCTCACCATTTTCTCTCTTGAGGGATACATCACCCTCTCACAATGATTTTAAGATGAAAAGAAAGATTAGAAACTCTCACAAGAGTAGATATACAACTTGAAGAATAAATGAATAGAAAGATTTTGCAACAAAGAGCTCAAAATTTGATTTTGGTGATTCAAGGATCAAATCAAGTGTTCAAGAGTTGTAAAATATTCAAACATCACTTATATATAGAGTCCCAGTGATAAAATAGTCATTAGTAGTGTTTAGAAATGATTTCTTATGAAAACTAGTCGTTTATACCCGTTAGGATCGCATTTTGATGCGTGGTAATTGATTACAACATATAGTAATCAATTACCAGTTTCAAAAAAAGTTCCTGGGCTCTTGGTAATTGATTATCATACTTCTGTTTTGTTAAAAATGCATTTACAACATTCTAATACTTGAAAAATGACTTTAAACACTCATAACTTCTTCATTTCTCATCTGTTTTAAGCAAATGACCACTCATTAGAAAGATATTTGAGTCTATTTTCATATGAAATAAGTTTTAGAACAAAAATCATAGTTTGAAAGTTATGATCAAACGAGTAACCAAATGTCAGCTTTTCAAAACTCAAACTTAACTATTTTTCATAGTTTTGAACTACCATCATAACTTGCTTTTCAAAACATGTTTGTTGGGAATTTTAGCATTTAATAACCATTTGTAAATATTAAAAACATATTTGAGCTCTTTTCTTGTAAAACCTCTATCTTTACATAGAAGAAAGTCTAAAAGGAATATATATTAATTCTAATCCTTAGGCTTCTTAATGTAATCTAAACTTCAAAAAGATTTCTTCTCTTGAAATCTTGCAAATGCTTGGAACATCTTATCATTCTTCTTGAGTTGAGCATAATTGTGATTTTTTGCTTTCTTGTTGCAATGCTCACTATTGGTACTTGGACTATCCTACAAAGTATTACTCAATTAAACAAACATAATTAGTCTAAATTCATAATTCAGTATCTTTATATATATGATTCATAAATGTATAACTCTAGTTAGTCTAACATGCATATAAGACTTTCATAGACATATTCAAATAAGACATTTATCAATTACTAATAGATATACTCTATGTAACGTCCCAAATGCTATTACTAATACTGTACCTGGTTTACGTATCAGTAATTAGCAGATTATTACTTACGAATATCACAATTTTACGAATAAACAGTTTATATAATTATCAAAATATGAGTCATTCGCGAAGCGTAATATATATACATAGGGGAAAAGAAAAGTTATACAAAGTATATGACATAGAGATCAATATACATGTATTACCATATAGCACCAAAAAAACAAAACAAAAGTACTATAAAGATCTAGATTGTTGTCTTCCAGCAAAAACTCCATCTTGCTCCACGGCTTGATCCCTGTCTGGAATTATAATAGAAAGACATAAAGATTAGGGGGTGAGAATTAAGAAATTCTTAGCAATTTAACTCAAAAATTGTGTCATTATAATAATTCCAGTTATTTCGGGAAAAATCTTATTATATAAACCATCTCTACATTTAGAAAGGTGGCAAAATGCCAAAACAAGTCATTTCTCTTCTCGAAATAGACATCCCATTTTTCATTATTACTAAAAACATTTAATCATTTGAATCATAAATCATTTTATGATTAAAGCCTCATGACAATTCACAAGTCATAATTTAATTCATGAAAACTCATGGTGGAGATAAATGATATTATCCAATATCAATACATAACAAAAATTCTCATTTCACAAGACCACATGTCTCAATCAATGCTAGCATTTAAAACCATTTACTTGGTGTAGTCTGCTTTTATGTTGGTGCACATCGACCTCTTTGTGAGTCACTTTCATCACACATAACTACTCCGGTTAATTGGGCACATGTCTCACTCAATCTAGGAGAGAGGATGTTTACTAACCCTCAATCAATCCACATGAGTAGACCACGACCTCATGTCGCTTGGGATGCTGGGATACGCCGCCCTAGCTGTCCCGAGTTTAGGATCACCCTAAGTGGAAGGGAAACATCCATTCTCAACTACTAATGATTAGGGAAGCTCAAGTAAAGGGGAAGAACACATCTTAACCCCAATTACTCTAGTATAAAGAGATTCTTTATTCTCTTTTACCATTAACCAAGCATTACCCAAGTGTAAGGTAATCCAAAATCATACTCAGCCTAGTTCCACAAAGAGATACCCATGAGAGAAAACTAGTTTTTCATATCTACAATGCCCTTTGATCAACATCTCAATAATTATACAACACATGCATTTACAAGGTTTCTCTTCAAAGGCATTTCATCTCATCATTGTAAGTCATCATTTTCATGCATTCCATATGCTTTTCTTTGCTTTAAACACTTAAATATAACATTAGAAATCAATTCATCAATTTAAAAACATCACAAAACATTTCTATTTCTAGTAGTAGCACGAAGTTTGACCTTTGTACAGTAAAAGAAGCATAACTTGAGCTATGAAGGTCTAAACGAGGTGATTCCGGTGACATTGGAAAGCTAAGAGAAAGAGCTACAACTTTTATGTAGATTACAAAAGTTGATTCTCATTGCAGAGTAAGACACGACCCGTGTTATAAGACATGGGGGGCCGTGTCCTTCTATGCCCATGCAATGCTAAGGAAACAGGCTATCAGACCAAGGCACGGGGGAGGGGGGATGTTATCAGACATGGCCCGTGTTTGCATCTTAGTTGCAGCAATTTGAGGCACAATTCACTTAGCCCAAAAATACCTCCAAGAATCACCAACAAACCAACAAATAACAACTCAAAAACAGTAAAATAACATCATTCAAGTGCTCATATATCATCCAATGCATCAAAACAAAAGTGGGTTTCATACTCATTTTTAAAAACTCCAAGAGTTTCAAGAACACCATTAAAGCTTGAACCTTTAGCATGTATTAAAAGCATAAAAGCATATACTTTACTCAAGAATCAACAAATCTCAACAAAGTTCATCAAAACTTCATTTTTCAAGAATGTAAAAGATGAATAAAGTGGGTAAAGTTTTAGAAATCCAGATACCTCAAGATGAAATCACCTTCCTCTTGCCTTTCCTAGCCTTTACTTCTTGATTCTTACTTGAATCCTTAACTTCCCCCTTGCTTTCACCTTCTTGGAGCCAAAAACGAGAGAGAGGGAGAGAAAACAAGAGAACTGAGAGAGAGAAAACGTGAGAGATGAGAGTGAGCGAGAGTGAAGAGAGAGAAAAGAGTGAAAAAATGATAAGGTGAATGTGTGGTTAGAAAAATAGGATGAATAGTAAATGTTACTTGTAACTTATAACATTTTATCTACTATGAACACTTTAAAATTCCCTTAATGAATTCTCTCACCTTCACATGTGTTATTGAAAATTATAAAATTTCACTTACTATTCAACTCTATTTTTTCATGAATATTTATTTCAATCCTCTTACTATTTTAGCTATTTTTTGAGCTTTTATAAACAATTTCTCACTTTCAGTGTTATAGATTTATACTCAAATATATCCAAATAATTACCAAAAGTCACCAGGTAAATTATAATAATCTTATTGAGCTGCTATAACCTTAATTATGACTTATATTTGGTAGAATGTTACAATTTTCTCACCCTTTTTGAAATTTTTTCCTCAAAATTTCATTTACCTCATTTAAAAAGCTCATGATAGCTTTGCATCAACACAGTCTCAAGCTCCCATGTGACATCCCCCAAATCACCTCTATCCCATAACACCTTCACCAAAAGAATTTGTTTTCCCTTGAGTGCTTTTACTGCTCTATCCACAATCTTCACAGGTCTAACTGCATAAGTTAAGTCTTCTCTTAATTGTATTGTTTCATTATCAATGATATGTGTAGGATCTGGATGATACTTTCGAAGTTGGGAGACATGGAAAACGTTATGAAGGTTGGATAGACTAGGTGGTAAGGCTATCTGATAGGCAACAAATTCAATCCTTTTCAACATTTGGAAAGGACCCCAAAACCAAGGATTCAATTTCTTAGTTTTTAGGGCTTTGCCAATTCCCATAGTAGGAGTGACTCTAAGGAACACATGTTCTCTCTCATTGAACTCCAGAGGCCTTCTCATTTCATCTGCATAACTTTTCTGCCTACTTTGGGCTGCTAACATCCTATCCCTGATCACTCTAATCTGCTCTAAAGTTTACTGAACTAACTCAGGACCTAGGATAGTTTGTTCCCCAATCTCAAACCAGCATAAGGGTGACCTACATTTCCTACCATACAAAGCCTCATAAGGCGTAATTCCTATACTAGAGTGATAACTGTTGTTATAGGAAAACTCGATCAAAGGTAAGAACCTATCCCAACTACCCTGATGGTCGAGCACGCAGGCTCTTAACATGTCTTCCAAGGTTTGGATGGTCCTTTCAGTTTGGTCATCAGTTTGCTGATGGTAGGTCGTACTAAAATTCAATTTGGTTCCAAAAGCTTTGTGAAGAGCTCCCCAAAATCTAGAGGTGAACCTAGGGTCCCTATCAGATATAATGTTGGTGGGAATTCCATGGAGTCTCACAATTTCTTGAAGATACAATTGTGCCAACTTATCGAATGACCACTTTGCTTTCATGGCTAGGAAGTGAGCAGATTTGGTCAACCTATCCACTATAACCCATATGATATCAAGGCCCAACTAAGTTCTTGGTAACCCCATCACAAAATCCATATATATACTTTCCTATTTCCACTTAAGAACTTCTAAGGGTTGCAAAAATCCTAAGGGTTTTTTATGCTCAATTTTCACTCTTTGGAAAACTAAGCATTTGGACACAAACAATGCTATGTCATTTTTCATGTAAGGCCACCAAAACATCTTTTTGAGGTCTTGGTACATTTTTGTTATACTCAGGTAGATGGTGAACTGGCTCCTATAGGCTTCTTCAAGAATCTTCTCTTTGATTTCAGACTCTCTGGGGACACATAATCTATTTCCAAACATAATGGTCCTGTCATCTGCCTTCTTAAACTCCTTTCTTTTCCCCAAAAGGATTTGTGCACTTATTTCTTGTAGGGTCTCATCTTTTTCTTGGGCACTCTTGATTTGAGCTCGCAAATCATTGCAAATCTCTAATCTATTCAAACAAAAACCATGTGGTATTAGGGTCACTGCTAAGCTCAAGTTCCTAAAACTATCTAAGAGTTCCATCTCTTACACCATCATGTGAGACACTTGTAAAGATTTTCTACTCAAGGCATCGGCCACCACATTGGCCTTACTAGGGTGGTACTTTAATTCAAACTCATAATCCTTCAAGAACTCCATCCACCGTCTCTGTCTCATGTTTAATTCCTTTTGGTCAAATAGGTACTTCAAACTTTTGTGGTTGTTGAAAACCTCAAATTTCACCCCGTATAAATAATGCCTCCAAATTTTCAAAGCAAAAACCACCGCCGCTAACTCTAGGTCATGGGTGTAACGTTCCGGGACTGCCTGCAGGATTGATGAGTGTCTCCACAAATCAACACGGGTCTTTTCAGTGTGCTTTGTCCTTACACGCATCCTAGGAAACTTCCCAGGAAGTCACTCATCCCACAAGTGTTCCAAGTCAAGCATGTTTAAACATGGAGTACTTATGTTCTTAGCTCCCGAAAAGAAGATGCATCTTGTTGATATGGGTGGTTCTAATCAATTCTTTTAAGTCATCCTTAACTATGTAGTCTCATACCTGCACAGTCTCTGAATCCCTCTCATTCCAGTGTGTTTTCAGTTCATTCATATGTCCCTTTGCCTAGAAGCCTGCTAGGAGCCGCTCCTTGTCTGTACTTCATCTTTTTTGCACTGGCGACCACTCCTCGCCCTCGTCGGCCCCAGGTGTCACATGCCCACCAGCTTCCGCATGGTTCGTCCCTGAACCACATCGTACTAGGAGAGGTCCCACTCTGATACCATTTGTAATGTCCAGGGACTGCTTTCAGGATCGATGAGTGTCCCCATAAATCAACACGGGTCTTTTCAGCGTGCTTTGTTCTCACTCACATGCATCCTAGGAAACTTCCCAGGAGGTCACCCATCCTACAAGTGCTCTAAGTCAAGCACACTTAACCATGGAATACTTATGTTCTTGGCTCCCGAAAAGAAGATGCATCTTGTTGATATGAGTGGTTCTAATCAATTCCTTTAAGTCATCCTCAACTATGCAGTCTCATACCTGCACAGTCTCTGAATCCTTCTCATTTCGGTGTATTTTCAGTTCATTCATGTGTCCCTTCACCTAGAAGCCTTCCAGGAGTCGCTCCTTGCCCGTGCTTCATCTTTTTGTACTGGTGACCACTCTCCGCCCTCGTTGGCCACGGGTGTCACAGTGGGTCAGGTAATTTTCCTCATGGGGGCATAGTTGCCTAGAGGCATAAGCCACTACCCTCCTATCCTACATTAACACACATCCTAACCCTCTCCTAGAGGCATCACAGTATACCTCAAAATTCCCTTGAGGATCCGAAATCACTAGCACTAGAGCGGTGGTTAGCTTCCTTTTCAATACTTGAAAGCTATCCTCACATTCTTGTGTCCAAACGAAAACATTGCCTTTTTGGGTCAGCCTAGTCAAAGGTAAGGCTATCCTAGAAAACCCCTCTATGAATCTCCGGTAATATCCAGCCAAACCCAAGAAGCTCCTAATTTCTGTTATGGTGAAAGGTCTCTCCCATTTAAGAACTGCTTCTATCTTGCTGGGATCCACGGATATCCCTTCTCCAGATACAACATGCCCTAAAAACTGCACCTGGTTTAACTAAAACTCACATTTCGATAACTTAGCATATAATTGCTTTTCTCTCAGAATTCCCAGAACTATCCTAAGATGATCTTCATGTTCTACTATTGTCTTTGAATAAATGAGAATGTGATCTATGAAGACAACTACAAACCGATCAAGATAGGGTCGGAAAATTCTATTCATATAATCCATGAAGATAGCTGGTGTAACACCCTGAAATTTGCTATTTCTCTGTAATGTTTGGTTGTACTCTTTTGTGGTTTCTGTGCACTGTTAAATTTATTTTGACTGTTTTGTGATTGTTTTTGAACTTTTTATGTGTTTTACTCCGGGCTGAAAAAATAAAAATTTTCGGACTAGGGAAAAATCTTTAACAGTTTATTTGGGGCTGAGGGAGTTTACTAAACCAGAAACCGAAAAACACAATTCTCAATTTTATAATTTTTAGAATTTATCTGTCAAATAAAATTTTTTCGTGTTTTATTATTCATTGGACAATACCTATTGACTTGTGAGCAGTAGCTTCTGTCCATTGGGTAATAGTCTTTGTAACTTTTGTCCATTGGATAATAGCCTTTAGAAAAAGTCTTGATGACTTATTTTGTGAACCAATTAGAAGGCTTGATGCTTAAGGTGAACCAATGGAAACTGGTCAATGTTAATGGCTTGAAAAATTAGTCATAAACCTAGAGTAACAAACTAGTTAACCTAAGCATAATTGGAATTAAATTGAATCAAAACTTAGTTACCTTTCTCTTTGAGTTCCACGGCCAAGGAGGGTTCTTACACCTTCTAGGATTTGTGATTCATGCTATGACTCCTTAAGCATGAACCAATAGAAAACCAAGTGACCAAAGCATGACAATTTTGTGACCAACACCATGTACTCATTCACAAACTTATTAGCTAAGTCTTTGACTCTCCATGTGATAGCACTCCACGGCTAGGAGCTTTAGTGTTAGGATATTTCATTCAAGCTTATCACATGTTGTGACCAAGAAGCTTTTCTCTTCATTCTCTCTCTTCTAACACAAAGAAAAACCTTACCTTCCTCCTTCATAAAGCTCTCCGCTACACCACCATAAAACACCATCCAAGCTTCCATAATTCCATCTAATCTCATTTTCTTAACCTATACACTATTCTAAGACCTTTTCATGTTGTGAACCTAGCCTAGTTCTTCCATTTACTACCTTGAATCCAAGTTAGGATTTTCTAATCTTCAAGGTAAAGTTCTTGTTTCTTCATTCTAAAATTGATTTTTAAGTTTTTAGACCATGATTAATCCATGATTTTCTTGTTTTCAAGCTTGATTTGTGACTTTATTATGGTTTAAGTTTTCTAGGGTTTGGTTGTGGTGTTACACAAAATCACCAAGAAAGCATCAAGAGGAGTTATTGGTCTTCCTTAAGGTAAGAGAGATATTAACCTCATTAACCATGTGTTGGTGGTGAGGAAATGGATTGTTTGTGGTGAAAAATCTATAAGGATTTATTCACTTGATTGTTTAAGCCTTCATTATTTGTTATTGTTTGGATTTGTATGCTTTATTGCTTTGATTATAAGCATGAATATATGTTTATAGATGATGTATGTGTAATATAGGATGTGATTTACATGAAAAGGAAGAGTATGAAGGTTCCAAAGAACCTAGAGGCTCACGGCTTCAACCTCATTTTTGGAGCAAACCTTTCTAAATTATTTTACTAATCATGAAATTAAGTGATTTAATTACAAGTAATTGGATTAGAGATTTCTTTTATAAAGAGATATAAATTAGAAAATGAATAAATATTTTATAATGAAACATTAGGTGAATTTTGGCCAACATGCCAAGTTTTATTAATTTAGGTAAAAAATAATAATTTCTTAAGAGTAGATTTAAGGGTTTAAGTAACCGTTAATTTAAATTAGTGAATTTTATGATATAAAAAAGAAAAGAAACAAGTTTTTGGAATCAAATAAAAAATAAATTTGTTTATAAAGGGAAATAAATTTATAACTTAAAGTTTACTGACGTATAGCTTACCCATTGGGTTTTGAGGCGCGTTAGTAAGCTTTGAGTTATGACATTGGAGTAAATTAAATAAAAATGAATTTTGTGAGAAGTAGTAGAAAATACTCTTTAAAGGAATATTAATGAGAAAATATTATAAGAAAAGCCAAAATATATATATTATAAAGAAAGTTTCAAAAATTTAATTTAGAAAGCTAAGAAATATTTTACGCGATTAAAAAATAATAGTGATAAAATTTTACGCGTTTCCAAAATAGTGATTTTCAACTTACGCAACTGACAAAATAATTTAAAATCGCTACGCGATTGAGAAAACTTTTAAAAATCTTTACATAATTTAGAAAACGTTTGAAAATATTTTCGCAATTTCAAAAACGTTAAAAAATACTTACGCGATTGTGAAAATGCGGTAAAAGTACTACGCGATTGAAAATAACAGCAAGTTGTTGTAGGGCTGACATTATGGACCCGGTTGTGTTGGAAAGTAGTACTGCCATGTGATGACGTGTTTTTATGAAAAATTGTGATAATGATAATTGTATGTGTATTTGAATCATACATCATGCATTGAAAAACATGTCAGCTTTTATTTGGTAAAGGTGAGTTACCTAGGAGATGAATTACACCTTAGTGTGAGTGCGATATGTGTAGTGTTGATCACTAGTTGATCGATGGAGGCGTCGGGGTGAGGATTTTACAAGTGGATAGTTAGTAGCACCACTGGGCCGTGGTGTACTATGCAACGAACCAACGATCTCGACAAAACGCTATCCTTAATCACGATCTGGCGTAGACTGTCTTGTATAAACCATGTTGCGTACGCTGAAATTCTGTTTTAGCACTTTAGTAGAGACTAACGAGATACCGACAGATCTTCTGGATCATTCTCTCCAAATTGTGATTATCTCTATGGAGTAGGAATTGGTCTGTGTACATTTGCATAGTGGGTCAGCATATTGATATGACAATTATAGTTATCTGATATATTATCTGTGATATGATAACATGGTTCGATGTGTTAATACTATATCTGTATGTTTATTATCATTTCTATACTGTCATACTGGTATTAATGTAGGGGATCTCACCTCTTCATGTTATGTCTTTTATGTTGTATGTTTATATTAAATAAAGACGATGTAGAAGAAGAGTCAGGATCGCCTGGATTCTGTTTAAGGTAGTTTATCTGGTGTATGTTATGGCGTATCGACGAGGCATCATCGGATTTATACGTGTACAGTTCCACGAGGATGCGGATGCTTAGTCCATAGATTTAGAGCGGGATCGTGTGGTTTATGTTAGGGGGCTGACCCTAAATTTTAGTGGGACCCGTAATGGCAATCTTATTTTGTCTACTACTGTTTCCTTACATTTAGAGTTCTCGATGCCCATGAGGGAATTGTGGGGTATTCCTGTTTACACCTCTACAGAGGATTCTATGGTGTCGTCTACGCGTACTTCTGTTCCTAGGTTTGCGCAGAACCTGGGATTTTTGTCTTCGGAGGAGACTGAGGAAGATCCTTTTGAGGAACTTTCTCACTAGAAGTTTTATCTTTAAGTAGTTTAATGCTTTGGAGTAACAGTTGTATATATTTACTTTTTGAAATACAATCTTATGTATGTAAATTATTTGTAAACTGAGTTTTATATTTCTATATATTATGAGCGAGTAATGTTCAGTTGTGTATTGTATGGTTTTATTTAATTATTTATCTAATTTTTATATTATTCGCAAACGAAATTTTAAAATCAGTATCGTTACAAGATTAATTCTTTTACAACTTGGGTAAGTTATATAAGTTTTAGTCTTAAATGTGATACCCTATGGTGGGTGTTATAGCCGGTGCATTGGTTAAACTGAAAGACATGACTAGGTACTCGTAATGCTCATATCTAGTCCTAAAAGCAGTCTTAGGTATGTTCTCCTCATGGACCCTAATATGATGGTATCCTGATCTTAAATTAATTTTTAAAAACACACTTGCACCCCTTAACTGGTCCATCAAATCGTCTATTCTTGGCAACAGGTATTTGTTTTTTATTGTTACCTTATTCAGCTGCTTATAATCCACACAAAGCCTTATACTACCGTCTTTCTTTTTCACTAAGAGCACGCGCGCTCCTCATGGTGAAACACTCGATCGTATGAACTTTTTATCTAACAACTCCTCGATTTGCTTTTTAAGCTCAGCGAGTTCTAAAGGGGACATCTTATAAGGCGCTATGGAGATAGGACCCATTCCCAGCACTAGATCTATGGCAAACTCAATTTCCCTCATAGGTGATAACTCACTCACTTCCTCAGGAAACACCTCTGGGTATTCATTCACTACAGGAAACTCTCTAAATTTTGCTCCTTTTCAGAACTCAATGAAAACAAGAGAACATAACCCTGGGCCCTTTTACCAGGTGGTTGGTGACTTGACTGGCATTTAATAACATAGACTCAGAAGAAGTGTGTAAGGAAGAGGTATCAGGTAGAAAAACCAAAGTTTTATATGAACAATTCAAGACAACACGATTTTATGACAACCAATCTATACCCAAAATCAAGTCTATGTCTACAAGAGGTAAACAAATCAAATTCACAATAAAGTCCTTGTTCTCAATGGTTACACAACAGTTTAGGAAAATCTGTGAAGTTATTACAAGTTTTCCTGTAAGGGTAGAAACTGACAAATCAAAGGTTAACTCTGAAACAGACAAATCCAAATTCCTCACACAATCATATAAAATGAAAGAATGAGATACTCTAGAGTCATACAATACAGTTAAAAGGGTATCCTTATTCTCGCACTTACCTTATATTAGATATGAGGAGTGAGCAACTTCCTGGCCACTCAGAGTGAATACTCTTCCTGTGGTTTGGGGTCTGAGATTTCCTGTTGTTTGTTACTGCTGCTGGGGACAATTTTTGGCAAAGTGTCTTGTCTTACCACAATTGAAGCAAGTCCTTTGATTAAGCCAACATGGATTGTTACCATGAAATTTCCCACATTTTTGACATCTCGACCTTTTGTCATCAATTCTCAAATGCTTTCCTTTCTCTTATTGACCCTTAGGCCACAATGTCTTTTTCTTGAACTTCTCATCAACCCTCTTTCTCTTGAGAAAGCCTAGTGGCTTTTGCTCTTGCTCCGAATCCATCTCCAAAGATTCACCAATGCGACATTTATTCACCAAAGCATGGAAATTGCAAATTTCCAAGGGCTTAATTGCTTTCTTGAGACTTTCCTTCAACCTGACTTCAAATTTGATGCACTTCCTTTTCTCATCCGAGTTATTCTTGAAGTGTGAAGAAAACTTGGCCAATTCTTCAAATTTGGTCAAGTATTGACTTACGGTCAAATTCCTTTGCTTGAGCTCCAAGAACTCGACTTCCTTCTCCTCTTGTACACTTGGGGGAAAATACTTGTCAAGGAAAGTGGTTTTGGACACTTCCCATGTAATTTCAGTTCCCGCGGCTTCGATGAGCCTTCTTGCTTCATTCCACCAAAGCTCCACCTCTCTCTTCATCATGAAAGAGGCATAGGAGATCCTCTATGCATCAAAACAAACCAATGCAACAAAGATCTTCTCTAACTCTCTAAGCCACTATTCACAAACTTATTAGCTAAGTCTTCTTTGACTCTCCATGTGATAGCACAGGCTAGGAGCTTTAGTGTTAGGATATTTCATTCAAGCTTATTCGCCTTGGCCAGATCATACTCTCCATAGAAAAAAGGTAGGTTGCACTTTCGGAACTCTGAAAGATCATTCCTCACTGGAGCTACCTCGTTTCCCTGAGGTGGATGTGGATTATTTACCACTCTTTCATGTCTTATATCTCGTATAGCAGTAGTCATCTCACGAAACATTTCCATCATATTTGTCATATTGTTGTTGGCAGATAATCCTCCTCCCCGCGTATGCCTCGTGGATGCCATAGTATCCTGCATACACCGAACATTACATATTGAGTTCATCAAGCTTAATACTCATGTACAGTGCTACAAGCAACCACAACATCCACACAAAGCGGTCATGCAAGTCCATTGGCACATTCAAGTAACATGATGAGAAAATGCACAACGATCATGCTAAAAGCATAGCTAGTCCATACCCCGGCTCAACATGATGAACTGCTCTAATATCATAATGTAACATCCCAAATGCTATTACTAATATTGTACCTGATTTACGTATAAGTAATTAGCAGATGATACATTACTTACGAATATCACAATTTTATGAATAAATAGTTTATATAATTATCAAAATATGAGTCATTCGCAAAGCGTAATATACATACATAGGGGAAAAGAAAAGTTATACAAAGTGCATGACATAGAGATCAATATACATGTATTGCCACATGACACCAAAAAATCAAAACAAAAGTACTACAAAGATCTAGACTGTTATCTTCTAGCAAAAACTCCATCATGCTCCACGGCTTGATCCCTGTCTGGAATTATCATGGAAAGACAGAGAATAGGAGGTGAGAATTAAGAAATTCTCAGTAGTTTAACTCAAAAATTGTGTTATCATAATAATTCCAGTTATTTCAAGAAAAAATCTTATTATATAAACCATCTCTATATTTAGAAAGGTGGTAAAATGCCAAAACAAGTTCTTTCTCTTCCAGAAATAGACATCTCATTTTCCATTATTACTAAAAATATTTAATCATTCGAATCATAAATCATTTTATGATTAAAGCCTCATGACAATTCACAAGTCATAATTCAATTCATGGAAACCTCATGGTGGAGATAAATGATATTATCCAATATCAATACATAACAAAAATTCTCATTTCACAAGACCACATGTCTCAATCAATGCTAGCATTTAAAACCATTTACTTGGTAGTAGTATGCTTTTAGGCTAGTGCACATCAACCTCTTTGTGACTCACTTTTATCACACAGAACTGCTCTAGGTAACTAGGCCCATGTCTCACTCAATCTAGGAGAGAGGATGCTTACTAACCCTCAATCAATCTACATGAATAGACCACGACTTCATGTCGCTTGGGATGCTAGGATACACCACCCTAGCTGTCCCGAGTTTAGGATCACCCCAAGTGAAAGAGAAACATTCATTCTCAACCACTAATGACTAGGGAAGCTCAGGTAAAAGGGAAGAACACATTTTAACCCCAATTACTCTAGTATAAAGAGATTCTTTATTCTCTTTTACCATTAACCAAGCATTACCCAAGTGCAAGGTAATCCAAAACCACACTCAGCCCAAGTTTGACCTTTGTATAGTAAAACAAGCATAACTTGAGCTATGGAGGTCGAAACAAGGTGATTCTGGTGGCATTGAAAAGTTAAGAGAAAGAGTTACAACTTTTATAAAGACCACAAAAGTTTATTCTAATTGCAAAGTGAGACATGGCCCGTGTTATAAGACACGGGGGGGGGGAGGAGGGTCGTGTCCTTCTCTGCCCGTGCAATGGCACGAAAACAAGCTATCAGACCAAGACACGGGAGGGAGGCGTGTTATCAGACATGGCCCGTGTCTGCATCTCAGCTACAGCAATCCGAGGCATAATTCACTTAGTCCAAAAATACCTCCAAGAATCACCAACAAACCAATAAATAACAGCTCAAAAACAGCAAAACAACATCATTCAAGTGCTTATATATCATCCAATGCATCAAAACAAAAGCGGGTTTCATACTCATTTTCAAAAACTCTGAGAGTTTCAAGAATACCATTAAAGCTTGAACCTTTAGCATGTATTCAAAGTATAAAAGCATATACTTTACTCAAGAATCAACAAATCTCAACAAAGTTCATCAAAACTCCATTTTTCAAGAATGTAAAAGATGAACAAAGTGGGTAAAACTTTATAAATCCCCCTACCTCAAGATGAAATCACCTTCGTCTTGCCTTTCCTAGCCTTTACTTCTTGATTCTTGCTTGAATCCTTGATTTCCCATTTGCTTTCACCTTCTTCGAGCCAAAAACGCAGAGGTTTCTAAGAGTGAGCGTGAGTGAAGAGATAGAAAAGAGTGAAAAGATGATAAAGTGAATGTTTTAGAAAAATAGGATGAATAGTAAAAGTTACTTGCTAATAACATTTTATATTGCCAATGCTATGAACACTTTAAAATTCCCTTAATGAATTCTCTCACCTTCACATGTGTTATTGAAAATTCTAAAATTTTACTTACTATTCAACTCTATTTTTTCATAAATATTTATTTCCATCCTCTTGCTATTTTAGTTATTTTCTGAGCTTTTATAAACAATTTCTCACTTTCAAAAGTTATATATTTTTTCTCAAATATTTCCAAATAATTACCAAAAATCACCAGGTAATACAGATTATAATAATCTTATTGAGCTACTATAACCTTAATTATGACTTATATTTGGTAGAATGTTACACTCTATATAAGATGCAACAAAGAATACTTTGTATATTTTTATTTAAATAGAAAAAATATAATATTAATTTAATATCACTTATATAACCATTATTATATATATTCTATAAAAATGCTATTTTAATATACATGATTCTTAATTGAAATATAATAAGATGGAGTACATGATCATGCATGATCCAATATAATCTATTAAACACATTTATGTAACATAATCATCATTCTTTTTGTCTTGTATTTGTTATCATCAAAACTTAACATATTAAACCATTGAGACAAACTTATTTCTACAAAAGCAGCACCCATAAGTTGTTGCATCACTGAACCTAATTCCACCATATGCACCACCACCACCAAAGTGGGTGCGGGTGAGTGGAGTGAAATTAGGATTAGGGTTTGTTAATTGTAAAGGTAAAAGGGGTTTCTTTTTTTGTTGTAGTAGTTTTTAATAGTAAGGGTAAAAATGACATTTCAAGCATAACCTAGACGGTAGCAAACTCAGTTTTAGATAAGTGGTATCACTGTAAGTCTGCAATAAAAAATAGTATTGGGTATAATTACATCAAATTTCAGGATATGTTAATGTAATTTGTCCTTTTTTTTCTTACTTTTATAATCTCTACATTTGATTTTAATATTTTTTGGTAAAATATTTTAATATTTTTATTTGATTTCATTTTATTATTGAATTAGTTTAGAGTTTAACTTACTAAGATTATGTTCACAGTTTGGTTTGGAAGTTTTGAGAGAAAAAGTCATTTGAATCAAACCAATTAATCTTCCCGCACTAGGAATTGATTGATTTGCTTCTAATTAGAGAATAATACCAAACTAAAATAATCTTAATTGCTTTGGTTAAATTTAGTTCAATCGATCTTTTGTCAAATATTTTTCTTTAATAAATACAAATTTCATTTTACTACTTTTTTTAGGAAAATTAATGTTAAGGACCATTAGAAAGTAATATTTAATTTAAAAGAATTAAAATTATTAAAAATGATTATTCAAGTTTTCTTTAGAGAAAAAGAACATCTAATTTTACTTAATAGTTAATATTATTCCTCAATGAACTTACCAATCCTCCATCTCTTTTTCTCTATCCAACATAAGGATAAAGCTTTTCACCATAACCATGGCTTACATTAACAATTGTAGATACCCTTTGCTTCAACGATCCAAAACCACCACCAGCATACCACCACCTATCCCACATTTTTCAAAATCCAAAAAGCGAAAAACAAAAAGCCAAGACCTTCAAAAAAAAAATCCGGAAACTTTGTGTGAAAAAAGCTCAATATCATAAAAAAAACTACACTACCCAATACAATTATCACCATGAAGGAGGAGTTTAACAAGTTTTACATAATACTCTACTAGGGAAAGGATTTCATTCCAAGAAGAGTTACAACTTTGGTAAAAAAAGAGAGAATTGGAGCTTAAAAGTAGCCAATTTCACAAAGAAGTTGCATGGATGAGAGCAATTGTAGACTTTTCTTCTATTGTTGAACTGCCACCGATACTAGTAGTGAAAGTTTAACAGAACTTAGGAAAATTCAAGCAAAGCTTGAGGATTTAGAAAAAGTCAATGTAAATTTAAACATTTAACTGGAAGTAGAAGTATATAGACTGGAGAGGGAAATGAAAGAGGTAGAGCGTAAAGCACTCATTGTGAGATTTGGATAGAGAATTGGATAGAGAAGAAGAGATAGAAGATTAGGAATTTTATTTAGGGTAATATTGATCATTAAGTAAAATTAAATGATTCTTATCTCTAATTAAAATTTGAATGGTCCTTTTTAATAATTTTAATTTTTATCCCTTTAAATTAAATATTACTCTTTAATAATCTTTAGCATTAATTTTTTTCCTTTCATGACTCAATTGACAGCAAATTGCCTAAAATTTGTAATAACAAATTAGCCTAAAAAGTTTCATAAAACCAATAATAAGTTAAAATATACCATTTATAAGTATGTAAATTATTAGAAACATGCACACACAAACATGTATATAATTATACAAGTTTGATTTGGTTTGGTACAAAAAGAAAGTCAAACAAAGCCAAAACTAATTGATTTTGTTTGATTTTTTATTTTACAGCTTTATTTTTTTGGCTTAGAACAATTTGGTTTATTTATAAACACCCTAACCCATGAATGCCTTTAAAAAGAGAAAATAAAGAATATATGAAAATTTCTACTGTAATACATAAAGCAAATGTAATTTGTATAAAAAATTTAAATATTTGTTTGATCCTCATTTTAAATATTTATAAACAGTATGAAAAGTTGTCATTTTAATTCTGGGCTTTTTTAACAAGTGTTCTTATAATATAAGTTAAGAAATTAAAACTAGAAAATTTTAAATGAAAAGTAAATTGTTTAAGTTTTTAATGTATTAAATGTTCTTTTTTTCATTAAATATTTTTTATTTTTTATTTCTTAACCTGTACTTTTAAGCACTCGTTAACAAAAAAATTATTATTTATAAGGGCTTAATTGTTTTTCCAATTGTTGACATTTTGACTTTATTTAATTTAATAAATGAAACATTGTAAAAGTTTATAAGTAATGTTTGGTCTACTCTTACATGCCTTCAGAGTATCGATATTTTAAAATGATTGTATATTAGTATTTGGATACTATAACTTTTAAATACTTTTTATTTATATATTTTAAATTTTTTGAATTTTTATTATATCAACATATCCAATCATATTATATTCATGTCTTATATCTGTATCATTATTTTTAGCATACTTTGACATAAAATATCTTTTAGTGATATGATCTCATCTGAGATTTATAATGATAAATATAGATGATTTATGAAAACCAAGAAAAATAGTAATTACCCGTTTTGGCATTGGCAATACTAAAAATAGTTTCATTAGTTCTTGAAATGTTTACTAATATAGAAAATCAAACAAACCAAGAAACCTTGGTTGCTCAACAAAGCAAAGGCATGTGGGCTACCAATGTCACTCTATCCTAGCAAGAACAAACAAAAACCATGATGAATAAATATTACAAACTGTCAACTCAACTTTCTAACTTATTTTTTTTAATACTAATTTTTTTTTAATCTTTTGAATACTCGCACTTCTAATTGATTATGAATATTGTACCAAAAAAATTGATTATGAATCTTCCAAGAAAAAGAAAAAAATATTCTTTTTTGAAATTAAGAAAAAACATTCTTATCCTTTTGATTGAAGACCTTACAAATCTGCATTTTCTAGATTCTCTCTTGAGCGAACACTGCATGCATGATAAGATCCATATTGTTGCATAAGCTATACAAATCCTCTGACCAGACCTACAGAGCACTTGAGTTAAGGGAAATGGCGTAAAGGAAAAGCAACCTTTAGTACATTGGAATATCATGATCAGCTTTCGGATAATCCAGTATAAAGATGGACAAGACAATCACGTCAAAAACGTTGGATTTTGGCATTAATTGAAGAAAAATGATTATTTTATATTTTTTTAAAGTGTAAAAATTATTAATATTTTTTTAAATATGTTAATTAAGTGAAAAAAATAAATAAAATAAATATATATAATAAATAATATTAAAAAATATAAAAAATATAAATATACTATTTATAATAAAAATATAAAAATTATTTATTAAATTTCTCACTTATCAAAAGTCGTAAGCTTAAGGGGAAGTTTCAACCACCAAAGAACGGACCATAAAACTCCACATTCCACACCATTTATGTTCACAAATATTCATAGGATCCAGATCTTCTCCTCTTTACCTCAAAATTAATCTATAATAATTTGTTAAAAATGTACTCTAAAATATATTAAAATATTATTTTTGATGAATGTTACATTTTTTAGTCTTAATGTAATACTTTTAAAGGAGTGATCTATTTAGACATAATCTATTATCTAACGTTATGTTTTTTCAACGTCAAATGTAATGTTTATCTTCTTCACTTTATTACTATACTTATAAAACATTTTTTTATGTCAAACTCTATGAGTACATTTATAAATAATTTTTTTATCAAATTTTATGAGTACATTTTTAAAATGTTCTTTATGTTAAATCTTATTGATACGCTTGTAAAACGTTTTCTTATGTCAAATTCTATAAATACACTTTTTAAACATTTTCTTATGTCAAACCTTATGAGTACGTTTTCAAAACATTCCCTTATGTCAAATCCTATATGCATCACTTTACAAGCGTTCCCTTACGTTGCTTTTTTTTTTTTAAAAAAAAAACCTCCTATAATAACTACTCTTTTATCAATTGTAAAAGCACCCTTTGTTAATCTTACACGCCTTCTAATTAAATTTGATAAAATATTAAAAATACTTCAATTTTTTAATATTTTTCATGTCATTTAATTTTATATATTATTTTTATAAAATTTTAATTTTAGAATATATATA
This sequence comes from Ormosia emarginata, assembly GCA_029884605.1. NCBI lineage: Eukaryota > Viridiplantae > Streptophyta > Magnoliopsida > Fabales > Fabaceae > Ormosia > Ormosia emarginata. The sequence continues at coordinate 2,182,037 of JAQQTP010000041.1, read as the reverse complement.
CACAAATTTATATAATATAAAATTTCAAGCAATAATATAAACTAATTTTAACATTTCACACATTATTCAAAGTATTAACCAAGTATTCATAGTAATACATTGATCAAAATATTAATCAAATAATCTAAAGTACCAGAATTGTCACAATCATCATAATCCAAATCACTTAATCAAAATAAAGATATATGTAGTTCACAATATATGAAAAAATAATCTTCATCATGCTCTCTTCACGAACATCAAATATACTAAATAGCTCTATTATCATCCCCAAATGTAATACCAATATTGTCCTACGAATTTAAATTGAACTAAAAAATTAGTATAGATTCGTTTTTAAAAAGTAAAAAAATCTCAACAACTCAGACATATGAAAGAAATAAAACCATTCAAGCATATGACCTGTCAGTTAGACATCAAGAAAGCACAACACAATACTATTTTAAGAAATTATCATTGATCAAATTGAAATAAATAAACCTAAAAAAATAATAATAAAATTGAAAGGATCTTTAGGTTTTGTAAAAGCCCAACACAATAGTTTATCTCAGCTTATGAAAAAAAAAATTGTTTTCTAAACCATCGCAACCAAATTAACTTAGAAACACTCACACTCACATCCTGATAAAGATTTTCCACTCCAAATACTTGAACTAAGGTTTTCCCAAATTACACTTGCATTTATTTCTGGTGAGTATCATGACTATGAAATTCAAGATCTTTCTTTGCAAAAAAAATAAAAATAAAAAAAAGAAAAAAGTGAAACCTTACATGATGAGAAATAAATACTCGTAAATTTTATATAAAGCATAAAAGGTAATATGCATATACAACAACAGATCTCAATTATTGTGAAAGTAAGAGTCATCAGTTACCACACACATTAAGGTGCTAATATCCCCAAAGGTGCATGATTAATTATTGGCATTGAGATTTTAATTTAAAATAAATTTGTATTTAAAATGAATAAATAAAAATATATTTATTTTTAATTTAATTTAAAATATATTAAAATTTTAATTTATTAAAATTTAATAATAAATATATATTTATTTTTTATATTTTAAAAATAAATCCATTTTACAAAAGCGTTATCCTCTTAGTCTATCTCCCAAAACATTATTATGTGTGCAAAAGAATTGATTTAACATATGCATGTCAATAAATCACAGATAAATGACGAAAAATAATTATTTCATATTTTTTTAAGATTGTAGATATTATTTATATTTTTTTAAAAGATGTGATTAAATAAAAAAAAAATAAAAAATATATAATAAATAATATTAAATAAGGTGTAAAAAAAATTTATTTAATATAAAAATATAAAAATTAATTAATGACTAATGGAGGTAACAACTCAAAAGCAAATACCTATGGCTGCTATTCTAATATTTCGTAAAACAATCTATGAAGTTCCATCATTACGTGTGATGAATAGGTCAAAAATAAAGAAAGAAAGTTCATGTATACACATGGTGCACCGTTCATTTAATAGGTAGTCAGCTATGAATTACGGTCACGTTGTTTTTGAAGCGTATTGGCATATTTAACATGTGTTTGTGTGAAATATAAAAGAATATTTGTACGATATAAATATTTTATATATTTAAATGTGTTTAATTATTTTTTTTTTAATTTAGATACATCTTAAATTTATTATAACATGTTTTGGACACATTTAAATATATTTATGATATGACTTAAATACGATCTATTAATATTTTTTTTAAAAAATTAGTTTTTATGAGTAATATTCAGTTAGTAAGCCTATAACTAATTCAAATTTAATCACATGATTGACGTCTTAAGTCACTATTTTTATATACTAATATTTTAAGTTTTATCTTTTCACACGTAACTATTAAATTTTTAAGTTTTATCTTTTTACACATCATTATTTTCATATGCTTCTTCAACCTCTGTTCGTACAAAGCTGTCCACTTCATCATCACTGAAGCTTGCCTCACATAAATATTCTCTCTAATTATTTTTTTGCGCATATGTACTTATACATAATTAGTTCTATTAAAAAAATTAATTTAATTTTTTTTAAAATATATCAATAAAAATTATACTTCATATTTTTTTAAAAAAATTTACTAAATAACAAATATTAGTATATATGATATATATTAAAATATTATAAATCTTAAAATTTATAAAATTAATATTAATAAATTATATTTTTTTTTTAAATTTTACAATTATATATATAAATTAAATTTTTTAATTTTTATATATATATATATATATATTATATCTTTGTCTTATAATTTTTTAAATTTAATATATTTTTATATCTATATCCTTATTATGCCTCGTGTGTTCATGTACGTGCTTCTCGGCTCGACAAATATTGCATGGTGAGATCCAATTAGTCCGCTGTACAAAGTGGTACACCAAGCGTAGACAATGATAGTACCTACGCTTGGATTAGATCTTCTGGCTGTTTCAATGATTATGATTCTTTCTATATAAGTTCATTCTGTGCAAAATGTCCTACAATGATTCTCAAGAATCTTAAAGAGATCTAATATTAGCCACTGCCAGAGCACAAACCAAGAGTGAAAAATTCTTTACGACAAGATAATGTTTTTTGAATGACAATACATAAGAATTACTGTTGCATCACCAAACAATTTGGAACATTATATCAAGCAGTTAGTAATAAATTTGCTTGTCTTGACCACAGAGCGTTAGTTTTTCAACACATAAGATATCATGGTCATAAGTATCAAAATATTCAAATACAAAATGGGTACATGATAGGAACTTGTATTATTGAAAGAAAAAAAGAGTCTAGCTCCTTGCGATAGGAAAAATCCTTATTAATTATACTGAAAAAACAGAAAATGAACATAGAAACACCTAGAGTGTGTTTGAAATGCATAAAAATAAGAAATAATTTGATTTCATTTAATTTGATTTGATTTAGAAATCAAATTTTTTGTTTGGAATTTTTTAAAAAAAAGGATTTGAATTAATTTATAAATTAAATTTTATGTTTGGAATTCATTAAAATAAGAATTGATTTGATTTGATTTTATTATTTTACATTTTAATCCTTATGAGAGGTGGTTAGAGGTAGTTATTAAGGATAAAATAGTCCATTTCATCAAATCAATCTAACAAATATCTGAAAAATAAAACAGAAAATGAACATAGAAACACCTACAGATTTTTGAGAGTCTGCCAACCTCCCTACCCAAAGGGTTCCAAAACCATCACTCAATTTCTGGATGATCTCCTCCCATGCCTATCCCTCCCTTTTAGCTTTGCTCCTAACTGTTTTCCCCTTCCTTCCCACCCTCCTTGCCAAGCAGGCAGGGTTGTTACAATCCAATTCCCTCCTCTACCCATTTCATTTTCTTAACTCTAGTAATAGTGGGGTGCCTAACAGTACATTACTAGTCAAAATGCCTGGATGCAAAAATTATTAGGTGAAGCTTCTACTTGATTCAGGAAGCTAAGTTGGCAGAGTATAAAACTATAAAAATAGTTGAGTATCAAATATGTGCATTGGAATATGTAATGCAATGACAGGAAATGAATTTAGAAGTTACAAAGCCAAGGAGAATTAATTTCAGTAAGGCAATCCTGTATTACTTGCTCAAATGTTAGCGGTTTTACAACGTAATTTGATCCCCAAGAAATTCCACTATACACGTCAATATTATGCTTGACAATCTTAACAAAACAATTCAATATACTAAACACAATATCATGCCTTTCGCCGCACATAACTGCACAATGTTCTGTTTTTATCAACAAACTGAATCAACCAATAATAATGTATTATAATTTATTACCTTCTCAAACCCTTGTTGTCCACCATAGTGTGGCAAGTAACTATCAAGGACTTCTGTGTGGTCATGTTTCTAGATGAACACATCAACTTAATCTGCATCATCAGTATTCACATTAGACTAGATAGAAAATTATGGACAAAAGCCCAAAGTTGATCAAAATCTTATGCTAAACTTTTCATGCCCATTAATTAACTGGTAAAGTCACTCACCAACTCCAATATGTCCTGATTGTCCTCTAAAGCAAAAAACACACCCACAACTGCATACAACAAGAATAAGACAACCAGCTCTATCCAGTTCTTGATGAAATAGTACTAAAGGCTACAAAGAACTCAATCAAACTCACAAGAAAATCAGCTCTACCATTGTTACGCTTGTTTACAGCAAGAATAGATGGCTGGATTGACCTAGAAATGGAAGTTATCTCAAGGAAATGCAAAATTGTAAATGCCAATAGCAAAATTAAAGTGTTTACATCTGAGGAATGTAAACACTTATGCTTTGTTTGGATGGGGAGAGAAAATGGAAAGAGAGAAAATAGTGAGAGAAAATAAAAAGAAAAATATATTTTTTTTCTTATTATTTGGATGAAGAGAAAATGAAGAGAAAAAAAAATAAAAGTTAACATAAGAAAGTAAAATAAAAAAATTGTAGTTATATAAAATTACATATATGCCCTTATTATAATGAGATACAAATATATATTATTTTTATTTTATACTTATAACTATTTTTTTTATAAATTGCATAAATTAATTTCTAATTTATAATAAATATTAATTACAAAGTCTCACATAAAAAAACTCACTTATAAAGTCTTATGTTATAAGCATCTAAATTATACAATTTGATTTAAAATTTTATTAAATAAAAAAATCATAATTAGTTTTTTTATAATTCTATAATATTTGTATAACAATTTAATTTAATAAATAAAACAAATTTTATCATGTATTTCTGAAAAATCTCTCTCCTTTTATTTTTTTTCATCTCTCCTTAGCATTCCCCATGGCCCCACCTCCTCCCATTTACCCTTTTCCATTTCCTTGTTTTCCCATTCCCCAACACCAACCCCCACGACTTCTTTGTCCTTCTTCATTCCCCACGGCCCCACCCCCACCCCCACCCCCACCCCCCACACCCACCTCCTCCCATTTACACTTTCCCATTCCCCTATTTTTCCTGTTACTAAGTGGCTTCAATACTCAAGAAGGGGGTGAATTAAGTTTATAAAACAAGTTCGCAATTCTTTCGCAAAACACTCGACTATTGATTTTCGTTGAAGCTATTGACTATTTAAAATGAATGAATTAATAAGAACAATAGATATTGCTTAATAACCAACCAAGAGAGAAGTAATCAAGTAAGAATACAAGCAATGCACAAATATAAAGAGAAGGGTTTAGAGAATCAAACACAATAATTTATCCTGGTTTGGTCACTAATCTACTTGTGACCTACGTCCAGTCCTCAAGCAACCACTCGAGATTTTCCACTATATCTTCAAGCTTCAATAGGTGCTTGACTACATTTACAAACTTGAGCACTCAACTCCTTGGGATGCCTCACCCTTGAGCTTGAGTCTCTTCAAACAAAGGGATGCCTCACCCTTTACAATATGGAGGGATACCTCACCCTCTCTTTACAGATTTAACAAGAATATAGATGAATAGAAGCTCTCTCAAGAGTGAATGATACAACTTGAAGTCCTATGGGTATTTATGATTCACTTGATAATGATCAAAACAGAGGATTTATGAACAATGATAGTGAAACTCGTATTAATGCTCAACTGGGTTTTTTCAGCTTGGTTGATCAACCCCCATAAATGCCAACAATTTGTATTTAAAGCCCATTGAATAAAAGAGCCGTTGGAGAGTGGTTGGGAGCATTAATGGCAGCTTACTATCCGTTATTTCCTCTTCTGGTTCGTGGTCTTATTCGAATAACAAGATTGTTATTCGAATAAGGCTTCAAATAGCTTAGGGCAATTTTGTCTCTGGAACGTGTTATTCGAATAACTCATATTGTTATTCGAATAACAACTTGCAGATTGGTTTTTGAAAAACTTCTTATTCGAATAACAATCTTGTTATTCGAATAAGCCTTTCTTAGAAATGCTTCTGAGAATGTGTGTTATTCGAATAACACTTATGTTATTCGAATAATACATCAAGTGCCTTGATAAATTTGAACTTGTTATTTGAATAACACAAGGCGTTATTGGAATAACTTTTTCGCAGATGAGATTATTTGACTTCTCTAATATTGGTTATTCGAATAACAAAAGTTGTTATTCGAATAAGCCTTTTTGAAAAATCATTTCCTATAGCTTTTGAATATTGCTAATTAATCTCAAATGATCTAGTAAGCTTTTGGACACTTGTGTTTGTTTCTTTGGTAACCAAAAACCAATTTGAAGCCTCATGAATATGTGACCTATTTGAGTTCTTTAAAAAGGGTTATTTTATTTGAAACTTTAGGTGAATCATTTATACCTTTACATCATGATCTAAAGCCTATAGCTAGTCTTGAGGGTCTTGGTTATGATCTTGACTCATGGATATGATCTTGACTCATCTTCATGTTTGTTATCATCAAAACTAAGTTTTTCATTTTGTCAATGGCCAATCATATTCTCCCCCTTTTTGATGATGATAAACCAAGCATTAGGGAAAAGAGTTAGTCCATAAACCAATGGAATCCACAAAGGAAAGATACTTACACCTCTTCTACTTTGTAAGAGGAGAATTGATTTTCAGAGATATGCGCAGCTCCCCCTTTCTTTTGGAATCCTTGATCCTCTTTAAGGAAGATTTTCTAACCTGTCTTTTCTCAACACAATCTCCAAAGATTGTCAAAAATATAATGATGTATTCTCCCCCTTTTGTCATTATTAAAAAGATGGAGCAACGAGAACACGAACATGATATGCAATTTAGATGTATATTTGAACTATTAAATAAATAAGGAGAAGATCATACTAATCATTAATATGCAGAAGGATCATTTGTCATTAATAAAAACAATGGTCAATTACATTTACGGTATCTCTAGGCATGATTTGCTACAATCCAAAACAAAAAAAATCCTAGGAGCTATGGATCCTAGAAAAAGGTATCCAGTGGAGGAGGAGGAGTGGAGGGAGCTTGTCCAGATATCAAGGTTCATAGGGCAGTTTGCTCACGCTCAATCGCCTCAAGCCGGTCAAAGATGATAGTGTTGATGTGTTCAATGTAGGCTTTGAGGTTAAGCATGGTTGACATGAGCTGATCATTTGTCACATGATCAGCGACAAGGACATCAGCAGCAGCAGTAGCTTCAGGAGCATCTTCAGGCATAGCAGGAGCACCAGCACCAGCCTCGTCTAGCTCATCAGGATATACCCATCCGCGACCTCATCTGGGACCATCTTCATTTTCTTCAGAATGTATTCTCCGAAGATATTGAAGTGAGTGAGCTTCACTGGTCGCTCAGTTTCCTGGATTACATTGTATTTTTTGAGGAACGTAGAGATGAGTAGGGCATAAGGCAAGTTGGAGTTTTCTTGGTGCTTTGCCTTTAGCATGTGTTTGCCAATGAAGTTTGGCCAGTTGATCCTCCAGTTCTTCCTCAGAACCCAGACCATGAAAATGTCATCCTCGGTTAAGTAGGCGTAGTTACCACCACGAGGTGCGAGAATGTGAGCGTACGCGTAATGAAGTAACCTATCCTGACTGTTTAGCGTCCCACTCTTCAACCCAACCTTAGGACATTGAGTGTCAGGCTTTACAATGAGAGGCATGGCTTCTTCCTTATCATAATCCTTGACAAATGGCCTACTGTCTTCTTCAATAGCAGTGCCTGTAGCATTCAGGTTGAAGAGCTCCATCCAGTCTGTAGGGGTGATTACTATTTGTTGGTCCTTGATCTCGGAGACGATGTTTGGACCATCTAGCCTCAAATTGTAATAGAACATCTTCACCAGATCAGGGAAGATGGTGTTAGAGTAGCTGCACAATTTGAGAACTCCTTGGTGGTTGAGAGAGTTAAGAAACTCAAACCCACCTTCATCTTCAAAGAATTTTAGGTCCATCACCTTTGGCTGCACAATATTGCGGTTCCAGAATTGCTCCCTGAACCTCGTCAGGTCAGCTTCATTGGATGAGAGTCTCCTAAGATCGAGAGGATTATTGGTAGGAGCAATTTTTGAACGTGGGCGTTTGGATGAGGATGCCATTGGAGAGTTTGAGGGATTGATGGGTGGTTTTAGTGGAGAGGGAAGAGAGTTTAGAGAGAGAGGACAGTGGTGGAACGTGGGGAGAGAAACAGGGGAAGAGGGAAAAATTTCAGAAATGAAGTTCAGAAACGTGGGGACCATATTTGTATCCCACATGTTATTCGAATAACAATGGTGTAATTCGAATAACAAGGTGGTAGATCAAACGTTTTGACCACCCTCCTAAACGTTATTCGAATAACAACTGTGAGGCTGTAAAGGACATGGCATTCTGCCATATTTTGTTCGAATAACAAAATCTTTATTTGAATAACAATGTAAACTTGGGTGTTTTCTGGCAAACCTTATTCGAATAACAATAGTGTTATTCGAATAATGAATCATTTGGTGCTTCCTGACCATTATTATTCGAATAACCAGTTGGTTATTCGAATAACCAGTTAAAGAGCAGAACACGTAGGAATATACTGTAAGTTGTTATTAGAATAATTCAGGCCTTATTCGAATAAGAAATTTTTTTGAAAAGGATATGGAGTAGCTGGAGCATGTTATCCGAGAGGAACCTTATTCGAATAAGGTATTTATTCAGGCACCAGTTAAGCACAGTTTTAACATCAGTTGGAGGAGAATTTTTACCTGATTTTGTGTAGGACCTGCAAAACAAATTTAGGAAAACCTCCGACGCCCAAGTTAGCAAAGATTTAATGGAAATAAATCAAGGATATAATAATGCAAGCATTTATTCATATGCATGATTGATCAATTATGCCCAATTCTCTTCTAATGAAATAAAATGCTTCTTTTGCTAGAGGTTTAGTGAAGATATCAGCTAGTTGTTTAGTTGTTTCCACAAATTCAAGCATGCAATCACCCTTTTGAATATGGTCCCTTATAAAATGATGTCGTATTTCTATGTGCTTTGTTCTTGAGTGTAAAATGGGATTTTTTGACAAGTTAATGGCATTAGTATTATCACATCTAATTGGGATATGATCCAGCTCAAGACCATAGTCTAGAAGTTGTTGCTTCATCCAAAGGACTTGAGCACAACAACTTTTAGCTGCAACATATTCAACTTCAGCTGTTGACAATGCCACACTATTTTGCTTCTTGCTATGCCTAGAGACTAATGAGTTTCCAAGCAAGTGGCATGTCCCACTAGTACTCTTCCTATCCATTTTGCAACCAGCAAAGTCAGAATTGGAATAACCTATCAAGCTACATGAGGTACCCTTAGGGTACCACAGTCCCATTTGTGATGTGCCCATTAGATATTTCATAATTCGTTTTACAGCACTTAGATGTGATTCTTTAGGATTTGCTTGAAATCTAGCACACATGCATATACCAAACATTATATTCGGCCTACTAGCAGTAAGGTAAAGAAGTGAGCCAATCATACTTCTATACTTAGTAATTTCAACCGATTTACCTCCTTCATCCTTGTCCAAGTAACAAGAAGTGCCCATTGGTGTAGCCATGTGTTTGGCACCTTCCATTCCAAACTTCTTGAGTAACTTCTTGCAATATTTGGATTGACTTATAAAAGTCTCATCTCTTGTTTGCTTAATTTGAAGACCAAGGAAGAAGTTGAGCTCACCCATCATAGACATCTCGAATTCATTTTGCATGATTTTAGCAAATTCTTTACAAAGAGAATCATTAGTAACACCAAATATAATATCATCAACATATATTTGTACAAGTAGAATGTCATGCTTTTTATGTTTGATGAAGAGGGTTGTGTCAACCTTTCCCCTAGAGAAACCATTTTCTAAAAGGAACTTGCTTAATCTTTCATACCAAGCTCTAGGAGCTTGTTTTAAACCATACAAGGTTTTTTTAAGTTTAAAGACATGGTTGGATAGTTCAAAGTTTTCAAAACCCGGAGGTTGATCCACATACACTTCCTCTTGGATAAAATCATTTAAAAAGGCACTTTTGACATCCATTTGAAAGAGTTTAAAATCCATGATGCAAACATATGCAAGTAACATTCTAATTGCTTCTAATCTAGCTACGGGAGCATATGTTTCTTCATAATCTATACCTTCTTGTTGATTATAACCTTTAGCTACAAGCCTAGCTTTATTTCTTATTATTAAGCCCATTTCATCAAGTTTGTTCCTAAAAACCCATTTGGTGCCAATTATTAGATGATCATTGGGCCTTGGGATTAATTCCCAAACTTAATTCCTCTCAAATTGATTTAGTTCATCTTGCATGGCCAAGATCCAATGTTCATCATTAATGGCCTCATTTATGTTTTTAGGTTCAACTTGAGAAACAAAAGCTATATGATTACATGCATCTCTAAGAGAGTTATAAGTGATTATCCCTTTTGATACATCACCTATCACTTTGTCAAGAGGATGATATCTTGATGTTCTCCATTCCTTGGGAAGATCCATGATTTGAGAGTCCTCTTGTCTTGGGGAATCATATGAGCTTTCTTCTTGCTTCTTGACCTCTTTTTCTTGATTTCCTAGGTGAGTTCTTGCAAGGATTTCTGCAACATTATCAACAAGCTCCAACTTTACCGACTCCAAGGATCTTTCCTTTATTGTTATCACCATAAGTCACATGTCCACTCTTCTTAGGAACAAGGAAGGAGAACTTGGAGCATCACCGGTCATGTGCTTGGAGCATCCACTATCAAGATATCAACTTGAACTTTTGGACTTCAAGTGTAACACCCCAATTTTTGGTTAATTACGATTTTGCCCTTATTGTACTGTTTTCTGATTTCTGTGTGTTATAAAATTAATTTGACTATTTCGTAATTGTATTTGAGTGTTTCGTGTGATTTGCTCCGAGTCAAAAAATAATAATTTTCAGTAGGAAAAATCTTGTTTGATTATTTGGAACTCAGGCGTCTTACTAAACCCAATCAGAATAATACATATATCAATCTTTTAATTTTTAGAATTTTTCTGTATAATAAAAATATTTATCGTGCAGAAAAATCTGTGGGACCCACGTTTGGCTTGTGGGACCCACGTTTGGGTTTGTGGGCCCCACTTTTAGGAAAAATTTACCAACATAAAAGGCTTGTAAAATTCTAAACCAAAAGGTTAAAAATCTACAAAAATGATTAGACTTAGTAGATTAGTTAGTTTAAAACCTAACTTAATTGAATAATTAGTCTAAAACTTAATTAAGTTAATCTAAAGGGGTTTGAGTGATATTTAAATGGACTAAAACCTAATTAATTTTTACCATATTATAGTCTAGTATAATTAAGAAGGAGATTAGTGTTTCTAAATAAATAGATGATTAACTAAATAATAAAAGAACCTAGCTAATTTTTAATTAAACATAACTAGGAGGATTTAAGCATAAATAAGTTATTAAAAATCAATCAAAATTGATTGATTCTCCTATAGCATTTTCGGCCTTATGCATGAATTATGCACTCAAAATTCAACAAGGAAGCAACCAAGAAGTTGCTAAAAGCTTAGTCATTCAATCCAAGTCATCAAAGGCTAATAATTAAGCCAAAATTGTCAAAAAGGTGGTTAGCTTTTGTTTGATGCTCTACGACCATGCATTTTTGGGGGAGGGGAATTATTCACTTTATCATCTTCATTTCAATCATTCTATCTTTCTTATCTCTCACTCTTTTCTCTCCTACCCAAAGAACACCAAAGAAAATTCCTAAGTTCCCATTTTCTCTACCATTCGGTCAAGCCTCTTCAATACACTTCCATCCATCAAAAATTGCATCCAACTTCATTTCCTAAATCTAAACCATATTCTAAGAACATCTCTAGTTGTGAGTTTTTGCTAAATCATACATTTGGAGCTTGGAAAATCACTTTGAAGTTTCTTTCCTATAAGGTGAAAATTCTTGTTTCTTGTTTCTAAATTTTATTTTTGATGTTCTAAGCCATGATTGATCCATGATTTATCTTTTTCATCCATAGTTTATGACTTAATAATTTGTTTAAGCTTGTTAGGATTTTTTCTTGAAGCTACACAAAAATTTCTAAGGAGGAGTCCAAGGAGATCTTGTCTTCCTTATAGGTAAGAGGGAGATTTAATCTCATCAACCATGTGTGGTGGTGAGAAAATGGATGTAATTGTGGTGAAGAATCCATAAGGATTCATTCACTTGGTTGTTTGTTTTGTGATTAATTTTGTGTGCATGTTTATTGTCTTTTCTAGTTGTGATTAATTTTGTGTGCATGTTTATTGTCTTTTCTATTTGTGATTTATTATGCATGCAAGCATGTTTATAGCTTTGATATTTGGTATGTGTTTTATTATTGCTTTAATATATGGTATGTGTTCATAAATATATGTATATGTTCATAGATCTATGATAATTATTGTTGGATGTGCAAATATGTTGAGATTTGCAAAAGTGTTCCAAAGAACACAAGATGAAGAGCTTATGGTTTTGACTATGAAAAGAGAACCAATATGTTCTCAACCATTTTCTAAAAGAATAACCTAATTGATTTAATTAAGTTAAAGGATTTTTTCAATGATTTAATGGATGAAAAATAATTTTAAATATGGTTTGTATAAAAGTGGTGATTTTCGGCCAAAATACACTTTTAATGTTTAATTGATCCAAAAATTATTTTCTAAGTGTAAACTAGTTAGTTAACCTAAAAAGAATTCATTTACAATGGATTTTCAAGAAATAAATAAGTAAACAAATTTTTATTAGAAGTCTAGTATAGAAAAGAAATAAATTTTAGATACTTGAAAAATACTTACCTTTGAGTTTTAAAATATGTTAGCAATTTTCAAAGTGTATTTTATGGTTATAATAAAATAAATGAATTTTTAAAAAGAAAACGTAGAAAATATCATTTAGTGGATTTTCTAAACGAAATGCTTGTCAAAATTGATTAAAAATGAGCAAGTATTGAAGAATGTTTCAAAATGTCATTTAGAAAGCAAGGAAATATTTTACGTAGTTAAAGAATAAAATTAACTATAGAAGAATTTATTAAAATCAAATTTTTGGGAAAAACGTCAGAAATTATTACTTAGAGTAATTTTTGTAAGAAAAATAGAATATAATATTCAAATAATGTTTTTAGTTTGGAAAGTTTAAAAAAAAAATTAATTTGGAATGTCAAGAAATATTTTATACAGTGAAAAATAGTAGAAATAGCTTACGCGTATTTAAAATGGTGATTTTTAAACTACGCGATTGAGAAAATGATTTAAAAATGTTATGCGATTGAAAAACGTTGAAAAATATTTACGTGATTGAAAAACGTCTCAAAATGTGACGTAATTGTGAAAATGGGATAAAATATTTACGCGACTTATGGAAACAAGAAATTTTTACTTGTCGGGTCAAAGTGGTGGACCCTGGACACGTTAGGAAATAGTATTGTCAAGTGGAGACATATTTTTTTTATACGAAGGGTATTTCGTAATTATGATGACAATGAGGATATTTATGTAATTATGATTCATGGTGATACTTGAGGGTATTTTTGTAATTATGGATCATTACATACATAGAGTGGTATGTCAATTTGGTTGAAATTGACGATTGATGACGAGATGAATTACAGCCGTATATCGGGTGTGATAGGCGTAGTGTGTTCATGTGGAGAACTTGGAGGCGTTAGTGTGCGGTAGATTCCACATGACGTTGGTAGCTCCTGGGCCGTGGTAGCGAAAAACACACACTAGCGATCTCGACAAATACTATTCTTAATCGTCGGATCTATTGGGGTGCCCCAGTACTATGCTGGATGTACACGACGTGTTTGATCACAGTACTATTCACACGACGTGTTGATGTGTGTCATTCACACGACGTATTTGATGTGTGCTATTTACACGACGTATTTGGTGTGTAATAGCTGGTTGAGGCAAATCCGATGTGCGGACATGTCTACCGGATCATTCTCTCGATGTTTGTGTTTAGCTCCATGGAGTAGGAATGAGTCTACATGGCATATTTAATCTGCATCACTTTGTGTGAATAATTATAATTTGATTTATGATATTTTGCATCTGTGACATTTATACTAGATTGAGATATGATATATGTTGTGCTAACATGATTTTGTTGCTTTAAGCTGCTATATATATCGTATGTTTTGTCGTTTTCTTCTTGCTATGCTTTGGTAATGATGTAGATTGTCTCACCTCTTTGCATATATTTTCCTTGTTCCGTAAAGTCGTTGAGGAAGTGGAAGGGAGCAAGCTTGTTGGATTGTCAATACAACGAGGAGCGACAGAACCGAGTGACCGGTTCGAGGACGGTGAACCTCGAGATCATCCATATCATATGGATTGATTGCAGCGTGGTATGATGTTACCAGGAGTATTTCGTCTTCCGATAAACTTCCCGAGGAGGATTCTTCGAGGATCGAACTTCTAGTGTTATACTTGAGCTAGTTTATGGTTTGCTTTAAACCATGGACAGGTTCTTCGTTTTAATTAACTAGTTTATAATATGTAAATTATTTGTACCTATTAAACACAAAATCATATGTATAATTATGGTGTGTATGTAATAGTTTGTTTTATTTTATGTTCTTTTATTTTATAATATAATGTTAAAAAAAAAATATTTTTACAAATTATATTATTATATATTACGTAATAATTTATAACTTGGGTAGAGGTTATTATTATTGTTTGAAAATGTGACATCCCTATTAGGGTGTGACATCAAGCACACCTACAACACACATTCAAGTTTTAACATTTGGTCCCCAAAGTGTCTTGGGTCCTTGTGTGTTAGAAATAGGCACGGTGCCTTTAGGAACCCAAACCATTTTAGTTCCTACTTTGGTGTTTCTTTTCTTTCTAGCATTATATATAGATGAACTATGTCCTTTCTTTCCACAATGAAAACATTTGATAAAGCGGGTACTTGATGTTCTAGATGGAACAAAGAAGTTATTGTAGGATTTTTTATGATTGTTTGGATTGTATCCCAACCCAGCTTTTTGAAAAACACACCTTTGTTTCCCTAGTAACATATTCAAATTATCTCTTCCCATAGTAAATTTTGCAAGAGTGTTTTTCAAGTCCTCAATTTCAATTTTATATTCTTTACATGAAGAACAAGATGAGGGTGTGGGTACATTTTTATGGGAAGAACAAATCATGCATGATGAGTTGGCATCAATAAGTCCTAGAGTCTCATTTTCAACTTTGAGTTTTTCAATCTCCTTAGTTAAAGTAGAAATTTTGTTAGTCATTAAGGAGATTGTTTTGTTGGAAGTTAAAACCATTTTGGTGAGTCTCATGGATTCATCATACAATTCTTGAAAAGTATCTTGCAATTCATCATATGAAGGAGATAGTTCAAGATTAGATGAGGTTACCTCAGTTTTGCTTTCCCCTTCTTCTTCTCCATTTGCCATAAGGCAAAGGTAGGCTTCCTCATCTTCTGAGTCATCGGTGGAGTCCATATCATTGTCCTCCCAAGTGATGTATGCTCTTATTCCTTTTCTTTCCTTGAAGGGCTTCTTTTCAAACTTCTCCATCTTCTTTTGATAAACCGGACATTCCATCTTTATGTGTCCAGGTTTTCCACATTCATAGCAAGTTGGAGTAGAAGAGGTTCCTTCTCCTTTTTGAAATGACCTTTTAGGAGGGAAAGGTGGTCTTCTTTGAGTTCCTTTCTTCTTAAGAAATCTTCCGAATCTCTTAACAAGGAGGCTGAAGTTTTCTTTATTCATCTCAAGATTGTCAATACCATCCTCATCATCTTCATCCTCATTATAAATTGTTGAGGAGGTGGCCTTGAGAGCAATCCCCTTTTTCTTCTTATCTTGCTCCTCAATTTGACTTAATCGGTTTAGTTCCAACTCATGTTCTTGAAGCTTTCCAAAGAGGGTGTCCAAAGTCATTGCGGCAAGATTTCTTGATTCCGATATTGCCGTCACCCTGGGTTGCCAATTCCTGCTCAAACATCTCAAAACTTTGTTAATGAGATCTTCATTGGAAAAAGTTTTTCCCAATGAAGCAAGATGATTAATTATATGAGTAAAATGTTTTTGCATTTCTTGAATGCTTTCCCCTTGGTTCATTCTAAATAATTCATATTCGTGAGTGAGTATATTAATTCTAGATCTTTTTACCTCACTTGTACCTTCATGAGTTACTTGCAATGTATCCCACATTTCTTGAGCGGTCTTACAATTTGACACCCTAAAGAATTCATCATATCCTAAAGAAGTAATGATGATATTCTTGGCTCTCAAGTTATATTGGACTTTTTTCTTGTCATCATCGGTCCATTCATTTCTTGGTGTATTTGTTCTAACACCATCAACTAGACGTGTGGGGACAAAATGACCATTTTCAATGGCATCCCACACATCAATATCAATAGCTTCAATAAAAATATTCATCCTTTCTTTCCAATATGCATAACCATCCCCATTGAAAAAGGGAGGCCTATTTATAGAAGAACCTTCATTAGAAAAATCATTTGAAGCCATCTTTACTCTTGAAGTGGCTAAGCTCTTTATACAAGAGTCTAGCTCTGATACCACTTGTTACCAAGTGGCTTCAATACTCAAGAGGGGGGTGAATTGAATTTATAAAATAAGTTCGCATATCTTTCGCAAAACACTCGACTATTGATTTTCGTTGAAGCTATTGACTATTTGAAATGAATGAATTAATAAGAACAATAGATATTACTTAATAACCAACCAAGAGAGAAGTAATTAAGTAAGAATACAAGCAATGCATAAATATAAAGAGAAGGGTTTAGAGAATCAAACATAATAATTTATCCTAGTTCAGCCACCAATCCACTTGTGACCTACGTCCAGTCCTCAAGCAACCACTCGAGATTTTCCACTATATCTTCAAGCTTTAATAGGTGCTTAACTACCTTTACAAACTTGAGCACTCAACTCCTTGGGATGTCTCACCCTTGAGCTTGAGTCTCTTCAAACAAAGGGATGCCTCACCCTTTACAATATGCAGGGATACCTCACCCTCTCTTTACAGATTTAATAAGAATATAGATGAATAGAAGCTCTCTCAAGAGTGAATGATACAACTTGAAGTCCTGTGGGTATTTATGATTCACTTGATAATGATCAAAATAGAGGATTTATGAACAATGATAGTGAAACTCGTATTAATGCTCAATTGGGTTTTTTCATCTTAGTTTATCAATCCCCATAAATGCCCAACAACTTGTATTTAAAGCCCATTGAATAAAAGAGCCATTGGAGAGTGGTTGGGAGCATTAATGGCAGCTTACTATCTGTTATTTCCTCTTCTGGTTCGTGGTCTTATTCGAATAACAAGATTGTTATTCGAATAAGGCTTCAAATAGCTTAGGACAATTTTGTCTCTAGAACGTGTTATTCGAATAACTCATATTGTTATTCGAATAACAACTTACAGATTGGTTTCTAGAAAACTTCTTATTCGAATAACAATCTTGTTATTCGAATAAGCCTTTCTTAGAAATGCTTCTGAGAACGTGTGTTATTCGAATAACACTTATGTTATTCGAATAATACATCAAGTGCCTTGATAAATTTGAACTTGTTATTCGAATAACACAGGGCGTTATTCAAATAACCTTTATGCAGATGAGATTATTTGACTTCTCTGATATTGGTTATTCGAATAACAAAAGTTGTTATTCGAATAAGTCTTTTTGAAAAATCATTTCCTATAGCTTTTGAATATTGCCAATTAATCTCAAATGATCTAGTAAGCTTTTGGACACTTGTGTTTGTTTCTTTGGTAACCAAAAACCAATTTAAAGCCTCATGAATATGTGAGCTATTTGAGTTCTTTAAAAAGGGTTATTTTATTTGAAACTTTAGGTGAATCATTTATACCTTACATCATGATCTAAAGCCTATAGCTAGTCTTGAGGGTCTTGGTTATGATCTTGACTCATGGATATGATCTTGACCCATCTTCATGTTTGTTATCATCAAAACTAAGTTCTTCATTTTGTCAATGGCCAATCACATTCCCTTTCCCCAGCACCCCTCTCCCACAACTTCTTTATCCTTCTTCATCCCCCACGACCCCACCCCTTCCCCCTCTCCCTCCCTCCCACTCCCATTTACCCTTTCCTATTCCCCTGTTTTCCCTTTCCCACTCATGATGAAGACTCAAAAGTTGCTGCTCACCACTTCTATTTTTGCCACGGACGCAGAATTTCTCGACCCACTTGGTCCGATGTCTTTGTGTCTATGTTGTTCTTGGTAGAGGAAAACACCATAGGCTGAGTTGTAATTTTACAGAAGCCTTTCATCATCTAATCATTTTCTTCACTCATTTGAGGAGAAAATTTTTGAGTGGGACCTATGGCCTATTTTTTCTTTCTTCTCAGTTTTCTTTCCTCATCCAAACAAGGGAAGTTGTCAAAATCAGCCCATTTTCTCCTCCCTCATTTTCTTTTCTTTCATTTTCTCTCAAAACCAAACAAAGGGTTAGTATTATATACTGCATCAATTGCATCTTTGGCTGCTCTAAACCGCCTAGACCATTGTTGATTCATTTTAGCCCTTGGTGCAACACCATCTACATGTTAAATATGAGAAATAAACTTTAGTAACAACATACAAGATATATCTCACACAATTTCACAATTGCAAATAAGTATAATGGAGAAACACACACCAATAGCCATATAGAGTTGCATTCAAGGCTGCATCATCACAAAACCTATCAATGTAGTCAAACATGCATTCAAACACCTCATCAAAAGAGGTTAGAGAAGGCTGCAACAACGGAAAATCCATCATTCAAAATCCAAAAGAAAACAATAAATATAACGAAATTGAAATTATAAATTGGAAGAATGAGAAATTAAGGTTACCTTATCCTCGGGGTGGAAGCAGGGGTGAATGATGTCGTTCATGTTGAGGTAAAGGTTATCGTATTTGAGGTTGTTAGGGTTCTTCTTACTCATATCCATGGGAATTTGAATGCCCTCGATTACCACCGGTTCCTCCTCGATGGGGTCTATAACCACCATCGGATATTTCACCACCAACCATCTATAGAATGTTGGGACTCCTATTCTTCACTCACTCGAGATCAAATCAATCAAAAAAACTTACAAATTCACTCACTCTCTCTCAAACCAAAGGGAAAGAAAAGGAAAGAGAAATAATATGCGAAAGAGACCAATTAACGATTCCAGTGGAGGCGTGAGGGGCTTTTCAGATTCTGAAAGTAAGGGAGAGTAGGTTGTGCTTTTGTTTCAAAAGGTTTACAAAAAACAAATTTAGTGAAAAATCAATTCTGTCCGTGTTATTGAAATAATTTAGGGAACATTCAGGAAATGTTGTATTTGATAGTCAAATGAGCAACACTTAATTTTGAGGTGAGCAAGGTGAGTACACAATCTAGAATCAATCTTCTATGTAAGAAAATTAAAGTTATTTGAAAGCTTAATTTTAGTATGATATGCGATTACTAGGAACTTCTCGTATCATGTAACCAAATTTTGAGGATAAAATGTTTAAAAGGGAGAGAATTGTAACATTATCCTTAACATAATACTCCTAATTATGGTTATAGAAGCAATGTAACTCCGGTATGAGTTATCTGTTAATTTGGGTAACTTTCTAGACTAGTTTGAGCCTAATTCTACAACACCGAATGCGAAAAATGAGCTAAAGTTTCTGTATAAACAACTGATATGATGGAAATAAATTTAAAAAATTTATTTCTAGGTTATAAGTGATTGGAAAGAGATGTGGTAAATTTTGGAGAATCAGATGAATTGATCTAGTATTTTTAATGATACTGAATAAGAGTTTAGAAGACCGATTGGACATCTAAGTAGCTCATAAAATTAGAAAATTACATGAAAATGATAAGTAAGATATGAAGAATATTTTGGTATAAAATGTGATACTCTCCCTTAGGGTACCACATTTATGACTAAAACTCCTAGACTTAACAAGAGGTGTAAAATGTTTAATCTTGCAAAATACGGATTTTCAAATTTTCTTTCTCGAAAACATAAATTTAAACAACCAAAAACAACATAGGACGTAGTACTAAATAATTACACATCAAAATATACAAAAGATGGCATGGATCATAGTCCGCCCAAAATATATAAGGTTTGTGCTCAAAAGACTTATATACAAACTATTTAACAAAACATAAACTACCCCAAGTTTATATGCCTAGGGAGTAGGGTCCTCCATTGGGTCCTCCTTCTCGGAGTCCCCCCCAGACAAAACCCTAGGCAAAAGCCTTGACCGACATTGCCGATATAATGCATGATCAATGACTCAATGCATACACACATATTAATATCATGATTCTCCATAAACATAAGCTACTCATAAGCCAAACCAGTCATTAACATCTCCGGGTCCCGTTTAAGAGCCCGACAACACACTGTTGTTATTTTCAATCGTAAGGCATCTTTATCGCGTAATTTAGAAATCATCATTCTTAAATTACGTAAGACATTATTACTATTTTTCAATCACGTAAAACTTTTATTACACTTTTAAGCTTAATTTTGAAACTTTCAAAGATTAATATAGAAATTAACTTTAGTTCCAATATTCTTCTAACTAGGCTCCTCCAAGTAGTGCTTCCTAATATTTTTCACAAAGAACACAAAAAGGAATCCACGTTATATTAATTTAATAAATTCTCTTCCTTTGCCTTTTATAAAAATACCTTAAGTTTTCAATTTCCCTTTTAAGCTTATTTTTCCACTCAATGGCCGAAATCTCTCTCTTATTGAATGACCAAATTTTATTCTAACTCTCTTTCGTTATTATAAATTCTTAATCTAATTCTTTTTCATCTAAACACCTAAGTTCCAAATCAACACAAAAAGTTTATCTTGGATACCCTATTTAAGATTACTTGGCCGTGGCCCCTAAGGTCTTTGGACCTCAAAATTTTTATCCTCAACAACAAGATTCCAAGCATACAACATACTTCAATCATCAAAATTTCTACTCAATCAAAATTATGCATAATGTTAAACCATAAAATCACATAGGGCAAAAGCCACAAAATCACCAAGAGTTAATACAACCATGTGAGCAACCCTCACATGGATTCCTCACTTACAACATTTAATTTCGGTCCTCACCACCATGATTGGTTGAAGAGGTTAATCTCCCTCTTACCTTGGATGATGACCAAAAAATCCATGGGTGTTTTCTTGAATCAAACTTCCACTCCCAAGATGCTCTTGAAAATGAAAATAACATACAAAAATCAACATCTAAGGCTTGGAATAAAATGACCATGGATCAAAATCATGGTCTTAGAACTTGAAAATGAAAAGAGGAGATGAAGATGAATGAATTTTACCTTAAAAGCTTTCAAAACCCTAACTTGAAGAAGTACTTGAAAATGGATGAACTAGATCAAGAGCACAACACCAAAGTGTCTTAAAATGGTGAATAGATGTAAGATGAGGGGTTGGTTAAAATTAAACAAGCTTGGATGGTGGTCTTTGGTGGTATGGCCGTGAGCTTGGTGGAGAGAAAAGTGAGAGAG
Organism: Ormosia emarginata; assembly: GCA_029884605.1. Taxonomy (NCBI): domain Eukaryota; kingdom Viridiplantae; phylum Streptophyta; class Magnoliopsida; order Fabales; family Fabaceae; genus Ormosia; species Ormosia emarginata. Next base: position 2,160,536 of record JAQQTP010000041.1, on the reverse strand, counting down.
AAAGTATGTAGCTTTTTGGTTCATGAAAGATGAATAGAAATAATAGAAATGAATTAAAAGTGGAAGCTTACTCTAAAAGCCTCCTTGGAGCTCTTGGCTGTGGGCTTCTCTTCTTGTTCCAAAACTTCTTTAGGAAGCTTTCTTCCTACCAAAAAAAGAAAAGTCACCTGGTGGGCTATGATCATTTAATGGCTAATGGTCCCACCATAAAGCAAACATCAAAGAGCGTAACTAGACATTAACTGGTAGTTATTAACTAATGGACAAAAGTTACAGTTAACTAAACCAGTATCTATTGTCTAATGAATAATAGAACGTACCTAGATTTTTTTTACAAATAAAATCTCAGAAAATGAAAACTTTGAAAATTGTCTCCGGTCTCGAGTTCAGTAAGCTCCCCCAGCCCATTTCAACAGTCCAACTTTTTTTGAAAATAATATTAAAATAATCACAATAAGTCGAATAATTCATAAAAATCACAAAAATCATAGAAATCACAGATAACTGAAAAACAAGAAAAGAAGAAAAAGAATTGAGATGTTATATAAAATGCTAACTAAGATAAGTATCAGTAAGCATATTTAGTTAATTCCTAAGTTTAACTTAACATGAAACCGAGTAATAAAGTTTAACTGATAAATAGCAGTATATGAAAAATTGTAGAAAAATGAATCCGAGGGCTAAGTTGAGTCCTAAAATTTTCTATAAGACTTATAGATACTTGAAAATTCAATTTTGGAATATTAAAATGTATGTAACAGATATAAAAGTTCTAGCGTGAAATTTTTGGTTAGAAACTTAGTTTCTCCATTGCCAAAAGTCTCTAGACTTTTGTTGCTCTTTTCTCCTTCACTTTTCCTCATCTAATACGCCTCACTTTCTCTTTTTCTCCCCCGTTTACACTGTTCCAACAATCCAAAAGAAGAGAAATGAAATAGAGAAAAGAAAAAGAACAGAGGAAGATGTGAAGCTTCCTTCATATTTATTTCTCTTTGACTTTTCCTTCACTTTTTTCTCCATTTTCTCATATTGTTTAGTGCCAAAAACAGAGCACAGCAACATGAACAAGAGAAAGGAGAAAAAGAAAGGAAAAAGAGGAAAGAAAAGTGAAGGAAAAGTGAAGGAAGTTCAAGGATTCAAGGCTAGGAAGTTAAGGTAGGGGTATTTTGTCTTAAAATTGTCTTTCTTTTCTATTGATTTTGAATCAAAATTTGTGACCTTTGTGCCTTGGTAGGTCATGGCCAAACTATGCTAGAATAGGGATTTTATTTGCTTGCTCTTCATTTTCTCATCCCTTCTATTATATCTGTGTGCTATATGTTGAACTTGAGTGAATTGTGTTGATAATTCCATTTGGGGCTGCAAAAAGGATTGAAGGGGTGAGGATTTATTTGATCTTGATTTATATTTTTGAGTTTGAAATCTTATTCTCTATCATGGATTGTTTTTATAACTTGGATTACATATTGATTTTATAACTAAAATTATGGTTTGGCCGAATGGAGTTCTTGACATTCTTGGCTTGTCCTTGATGATTTTTATGTTAATCTTAGTTATTTGAGCTTGTTGAGATGCTACATGTATGTTGATTTTGAAATAAAATTTCTAACCTTGTGTTGTATGGTGAGTTCGGTTCTTGAGTGCTTAAGGAAGTTTAGAGCTTGTTTGCTTGATTGTACATGAAATTGTGGAATTATACTTTGATGTGATCTTAGTTATGTGGTTATATGTTGCTATTTGGTTGGATTCTTCCTCTTGGCCGAATGCTTGTCTTGGACTCAAGGGAAGATTTGAATTGAAATTGTATTTTTATTTTTGCTTGGTAATTAATTGTGATGGTTGAGTTGGAAATGCATGGATTTACATGTGCAATTAAAACTGGAGTTGATTTAATGAACTTAGTATTGGGATTGCACTGCATTTGATTCCTTAATGACCATGGATAATGTTTACTTGAACTAAAGTATATTGAGTATTCATAGAATGTGATACTTGAATTATTGTTTGATTGGGAATTTCTTTAAGAGTTGACCGTATAGCAAGTGAGCTTGTTTATGTTGAATTTGATGTTCAATTGATGATTAAATGTTCTTGGTATGGTTCACTTGTTGAGAACTTGTGAAATATGATGAATGAAATAAAATTGTGTATTTGACATGTATTAGAGAATATATTGCTCCTTGATAAATCAAGTTGAACTTGAGATTTGCATTGATCCCTTGATTGTTTAAGGTTGAGCTAGAATGTGAATTGTACTTGTGTTTGATTGAATAATGCTCATGGTCTATAAATTTGAAATGTTTATGAGAATTTTGGGACCTGTATCCTTAAATGGGAAGGAAAATGGTCCTGATATGCTTTTCCCACTTAGAGCATCCTTCTTATGTGAACTGTTGTTTCACTTGGTATAGTGGATTTTGGAGTTGCTCCTTTATGAAGGATGGGTATCCAAAATTCCATTAGAATCATGGAGATGATCCTCCGTGAAGAAGAGGATTCTATAATCTTAAAAATTCCTGATTATGGTTCCTCGCTATATTTCCCTCATAGGATACTAGTGGTAGTGTGAGACCCTAATTCACTCCCTACCACGAGTATATAGAACTAGAACTATATGAGGTGACTCTCACCTATTATGGTGCTTACGATACGAGTTTTGTGGGAAAGAACAAGTATTATGAGTATATAGAACTTGAGCTATATGAAGTGACTCTTGCCTATTATGGTACATGTGATATGGGTTCTATAGAAATATACAGTTATTTAAATGAGCGCTGAGATGAAATTGAATTTGTATGTCATATTATGACTTGTTATGTTATAAGATCCATTGTATGAGTTTGAGATTATAGATCATATTTGGAAATTGTTTCTTAAATTACTTATTGATATAAATTGTGATGTTTGATAATAAATGTTTTTGGAAAACATTAATAATTGGAATTCTATTTCGAGAAGAGAAATGACCAAATTTGGCAGTTTGCCACCTTTCTAGCTAATATAAATAACTTGAGTTTTTGAAATGTGTTTTTTTCTGAAATAGTTTGAAGTATTATGATGACATGTATTTTTAATAGTGTTACTAAGAATTCTAAGAATTCTCACCCCTTGTATTTGTATTCCATAATATTTCCAGGGGCGAGCACTTCAGCAAGGAGTCAAAGGAAAAAGTAGTTGTGATGTATATTTGGTACTTGTAATAGATTATATAAATAATGTATACTGTAATATATTTTGTATATTGTTCTTCATAATATATGTACATTATCTCAACCCTTTCCAAGCTCATATTTTCTATATAATATTTAAATGCAATTATAAGTTATTTTATTAATTTTACGTGACATACTTAATTCTGATTACTATTGCATAATTCTAGATACTTTATTAGTAATCATATTAAGGATGTTACAAAAGTTTCCTTGAGATAGTTCATTACCCTCCCTTTAAGATCCTTACGTAATTGGGATGACTTCTCCTCGAGATTTCTATTGCACTTCACCACAAGCAAGGTGTAGCCGAAATGCATTCCGTGCCTTGCCCAGGTCAAGTAAGGGAAAGATGAGTCACTTCTTGACTACATAGCAAAGTTCAATAAGGAGTCCTTAACTGTGGAATACTAGGACCAGAAGGTAACTCTGCATTACATCCGAGATGGACTCTGCCATGGTCCTTTTTTCCTCTCCCTTGCAAAAAAGGAAGCCAACACAGTGGATGAGTTTTGGGAATGGTCCCAAAAGTACATTAATGTTGAGGAGATCACCAAAGAAAAGAGGAACTTAGAGAAAAGTGAACATACACAACCAAAGCCAGCGTAGACCCCTTCACAACCTCGAAACTCCTCCAAGCTGGCACCGAAAGGGAGGTACTAGGATTATACCCGTCTCAATATTCCCCAATCTCAAGTCCTATAGGAAGTGATGCAAACTGAGTTCTAGGATATTCCTAAGCCTCCTCAACTAAAGAAGCATGCTCAAAAGGATAAATCCAAGTGTCATGTGTAACGCCCCTTTTTGGGAGGGAACGTCACATTGTTAAATAAAAGAAAATGCGAAAATTAAATTTTCAAACGACAATTAAGACCCGGTTCAATTAATTAAAAGTTAACTTGCTTGACACTTTAATACGTAGGAAAATGGCAGTATATTTTTTTTTTGTTTTGTTAATTTAATAGCGCGGAATATGGATAACAGTAAAGAATAAAACAGTACACAAAATTCGCGCCTGAATAACATACACTTATATGTATATATTTTAATACAACTATATTTTAAATACAAGCCTGGATATCTCCAAAAAGCAAAACTATACCTGCCCCAAGGAATCATGCATATACATCCCCCAGAAATAACAAAATATACAGCCCACTAAAAAGTAATACATCAGGCCCCCAAAATAAAAACCACTGGCAGCCATCAGTAGCTACCAGCAAAATCAATCCCTCAGAGGAGGAGGAACCGTATCAGGATCCTCAGCAGGATCCTCCTCTTCCGAGGAAACCTCCATAGGAACCACAGAAGCACGGGACGGAGCCCGAGCGGTGGAATCAAAGGAGTCCTCCCGTGGGGTATAGTAACGATCGCCCCACATCTCACGGATGAGCAAGTAAAACTCCAGTCGTAGGCTGATGTGACAGGTGAGGACAGGTGCCTCATGACGTCTCTAGGCTAGGGCAATCGACACATCTCCCAAGTAGACGCAGCGATCGGAATTCAAGTTAATATGCCAGCACTCTGGCCCTCCGAGGAAGGTCAGACGCACATCACCAAGAAATCCACGCATACGTGCCACCATCGTCTCAGTAGAAGTTAATCTTGTTCGGGCCAGAAGCTGGGAAAATCGGGATCTTCCGCCTCCTTGCCGTCGTCTTCGATCAATACAGTATACACACATACAGCAAGTAATAGAGATACAAGAAAGAGGTAAGACATCCTACCATCATTACCAATTATAGCAGCTAGAAACAGCACGGCGCCACGCGCCCAAATAGCAATTCAGAATATCATATTCAACTAATAAGCAGTAATTCCAATGGTAAGCAAATAAACAGTTCCAGGCATATAGTCATCACAGTAATAATCAAATCAGTCATAGATATGAAAAAATAAATACTAACAATGCCAATGTATATCATGACTCACATGCATGCTTTTCCAAATTCATACTCTATGGAGCTAAACCCAAACAGTCGGAGAGAAAGATCAGGAGACATGCCTGTAACTCGACTGCCGAGGTCAGTGCTATCAATAAATTTTCTCGTGCACAATCATGGCATTGTACAGACATTCTACACTAGATCACGATATAGGACAGTGTCAAGTCCGGATCGTCGATGCGTTTGCATCGGTTTGCCCCATAGGCAGAGGAGCTACCAATTGCCCATTGTGAAGGACCCGCACCCCGACGCCCCCAAGGTCATAACATAACCCACACTTGTCTACTCGCACCCGCACTAAGGTGTGTTCAATCTCCTAGGCAACTTGGCCTTACAACAGTCCACAAGGACATTCACAATGTATAAGATACTATGTATGAACATGTATGATCCACAATCTAATACAATTCCATAACATGCCATATTAGGCCAATATAAGCATCAATATACAAATGGTCACTCACATAGACCCATAACATCATAATATAAAGATCAAGTCAATTGATGCGTCATTAGGTTCATTATGAATCCTAACTTAGAATTTGTTTCCCTTCTCAAGGTTCATGTTCAAAATCAATTCTTGTAATCAATTTAATATTCCAAGGCGATTCAATTTCCCATAACTTGCAATTTGTTTAAGCTCTTAGGCCTCACACTCTCAAGTTCTTCACTCACTTAGAATTACCTTAAATCTTATGATACTTTTACTCTTAGTCCTTTTAAGATTTATGAAGTCTTGATTTTATTAAATTCTTCCAATTCATCAATTAACTATCCCATTACATAGGTTTTTAATCACATAATTGCTTATGCTCCCAACTAACCAAAATCACCTACTCACACCTAAAAATGCCCTAGAGGCCGTGGCCTCACAATGGCTCCAATTTCAAATCCTTTCAAGTCATCATCTTGCATGCCATTCTCTTTGTTCTTTAAATTGTTCATTTGTCAAATTAGTTCACCAAAAACCCTCATTTCTTGGCCCCAAAACCGTAGCCCTCATAGTAGTTTCCATTCCAAATTTTTCTTTCACTAAATTCTATGTTATCCATTGATTAATTTAAGTCTTATGCAAGTTACAATTTAATCACCAATTTACCTAAATTCCTAGCCTAAAACCGTGAGCCTCCAAGAAGGTTTCTCAAATGTTTTTCTCCCATTTTCAATCACCAAATCCAATCCAACATATCAATATATATAACAAATCAATTCAATAGCATAAATCAAATAAAATCAACACATAAGCACACTAATCACAAAATCAAAGAATAACCCTCATTAGGGTTTTTCCACAAACAACACAATCAAAGTTCCTAGATGCTAAGAGAGGTTGAGGAGGAGTGTCTTCCTCTTACCTAAGTGAAGAAAACAAAAGAAACACCAAGGATCTCCTTTGTAATTTCGGATTGCTCCCTCCAAGAACCCTAGAAATTTTAACTTTGTTAAATCAATACCAAGGCTTGAAAAATAAGCCATGGATGGCCAACATGAAGACCATAACCACGAAAATAAAGGGAAGAGATGAATGGTCTTGAAACTTACCCAAAGAGCTCAAAGCTTGGAGCTTGGAGAAAATGGTGAAAATGGAGGAATTTCAAGAAACTCCAAGAAGAAAAGATGCTTAGAATGATGAGATGATTAAGAAAATGTGTTTAGTTTAAATTTTTGTGAAGATTGGGTAGGGGAAGGGGCTGCTGGCCGTAGAGCATGTAGAGAGATGGGAGAGAAAACTCAAAGTGAAGAAGAAGAAGAAAGGATGAGAGAGAAAGTGTTTTTGGTTAATTATGGAATTTGTGAGACAAATGAAATTAATGAATTGAAACAATTTCCCTTGCCCAAGGGCTGCTTCCAGCCGTGTAGAGAGAGAAGAGAGAGGGGGAGAGTTGGCTTCCAAGGGAAGCCAAGGGCCATTTGGTCATTGTTTGGTCAAAGCTTCTCAAAGAAGCTTTGATTATTTAACATTAAATTTGAATTAAAGTGAATGGATTAGACATAAAGTAGATTGCATTGGGATAATGTGATATGATTTTTATTACACATTATTATCCAATGGATAATAGTTACAGTTGATAGAAGTCAGTATTTAATTAATCTGACAGATAAATTTTTCGCAGTATTGATTTATTTTATCTGTTAAGATTTCTTGAAAATTATGAAATCTCGTAAACTGTGTCCAGTCTCGGGTTTAGTAAAATCCCCCGTCGACATGTCCATAGTCCAAGGTTCGCAGAAGAAACATCGCGTTTCTCTGGTTCTGCTCAGTGCTCACGCAAAACGAGGAATATACTAAAATATTCGACGTTTCCGGAAAATTTCCATAAAATTCTCAAAAATTGCAAATATTATAAAACGACTATTCGTCATATAATTTTATAATTTTTGAAGCATTACAGTCATTTTTCCCGACTCTGCTCAAGTTTCGCGTAAAACGAGAAATATATTAAAATATTCATCATTTCCGAAAAATTCCAGAAAAATTCACATAAATCACAAATATTAGAAAATGACTATTGGCAGTGAAATAATTAATTTCTGGAGTGTTACACTGACCTCAGCAATTCTCAGCTCAGTGTGTATGTAAAACGAAGAATATATTAAAATATTCGTCGTTTCCGAAAAATTCCAGAAAAATTCCTAAAAATCAAGAATAATATAAAATGATCATTTATACTTAAACAGATATTTTTCGGGATGTTACATCATGAGCTCTACAACGACTTTGGACATAACATGTAATACTATGTCTGTCTTCGAGATGCTATTAAGTCTCTTTTACGAGATGATCGTTTATGACAATATGTCCACCAAACTTGAAATGAGAACTGTGAATGCTTATTTCATAAAGATTTTGATGATAATAAAGCATTGACAAAGACCAAGTCCAAGGGAAGCTTCAAAGTAATAGATTTATAGGACTTAGGATCTTTTTTGTGAGAAGTGCTCTTCGATACCTCAATAGGCTCAAATTGGTTTTGAAAAGTTCATCATGAAGTCTTTTAGTTAATGGTTTTTGGTTTTGAAAAATTTGGGTTGTTTTGCACAAAATCATGTTTTAAACCTGGTTATGATAATCATGTTTAAATTCTTGAAAAATCCAAGTTTTAGTTGTTGCTAATCTTTACAAAGCTTGTTTGTGCTCAAAAGTTAGTTTTATAATGATTGTAATCTATTACAAGAGCTCTGTAATCCATTACCGATAGTTAGTAATACATTACTGACAGTTGGCAATCCATTACGATGTTTCGTAATACATTACGAGCATATCAGAAAGCTTGTAATCGATTAGCACAAGCTTGTAATCGATTATAGGATTTGCAAAACTCCTTTTTATCAAAACAAAAGCATGGTTACCATGCTTGGTAATCAATTACCAAGAGTCCATAACTTGTTTTAAAGTATGGTAATCAATTACCATGATGTTGTAATTGATTACCACTCTTTTGAAACCAACAACAACTAGTTTTTGAAGCATTAAATGCTTCACCAACTCTTCCTAACGACTCTATTCCATTGATGGGCTATAAATACAAGTCTTGGGACACTTAATTCTATCTTTTGAACATCCAACAACCTACTCTCAAGCATTAAATCCGAGTTTTATTTCTTTCAACAATCTTGCTATGTTTTTAAAGCCTTTGAGATATCTTTGAGAGCTTCATAGTGCTTCAATTTGTATAATCGTCTCATTGAGAGACTTTACGCATTTCAATCATTATTGTAAACACTTGTGAGGGTGAAGGATCCTTTTAGGAATCAAAGAAGCTTCTACACATAAGGGTGGATGATCGTGGAAGTGTAAGAAAGGCTCAAAACTTGTAAGGATTTTTCAAGCACCTATTAAAGCTTGAAGAATAATGGAAACTCCTAAGTGGAAGATTATAAGGACTAGACATAGATTACAAGGGTGATTGAACTAGTATAAAACTTGTTTGCACTATCCTCTATCCTTATCTCTTTACTTTTAAGCTTGTTTGTTGACTTTGCATACTTGTTGCTTCATCCTCTACTCATTCAATTTCTTTGAAACTTGTGTGAGATCTTTTTGTTGTCATAAATCCATTCACCACATAAGAAAATAGCTTCAACAAAAATCGAAAGAGGTTTGTTTGCAAATATTTTTGAAAAACTCAATTCACCCCTTTTTGAGTTTTGAAGCCACTAGGTAACAAGTGGTATCAGAGCATTACTCTTCTTTAAAAAGGTTAACAGCTTCTAGAGGAGTGATGTCTTCTTTTCAAAGTGTTTTACCTGAAGGTGCCTCCATCAATAGGTCCCCTACTTTTAATGACACTGGATATACCTATTGGAAAGAAAGAATGCAAATTTTTATTAAAGAAATTGATTTTGATGTTTGGGATGCTATTGAAAATAGTCTATTTATTCCAACCAAGATGGTTGAAGGTAGAGAAGTTACAAAGCCAAAAGCTAAAAGGACTGATGAGGACAAAAAAAGAGTTCAATACAATCCTAGAGCTAAGAACATCATTGCTAGTGCTCTAAGGTATAATGATTATTTTCACATTTCTAATTGCAAAACAACACAAGAAATGCAGGATGCTTTTCAAGTTACCCATGAGGGAACTAGTGGGGTGAAGAGAGCTAGAATCAACACACATACACATGATTATGAGGTATTTAGAATGAATCAAGGAGAAAACATACAAGATACGCAAAATAAGTTTATTCATATTGTTAATTATCTTACCTCATTTGGAAAAATATTTTCCATTGAAGGTTTGATTGACAAATTATTGAGATGTTTAAGTAGGACATGACAGCCCAAGGTGACAACCATAGCTGAATCAAAGAAATCTTTCCACCATTTTCTTTCTAACTCTCTTTTGGAAGCTTCAAGAACATGAGATGAAATTATCAAGGCTTCACCAAAATGAAGATGTTGATAAGAAGAAGAAAGGGCTAGCTCTCAAGGCCTCCTCATCCCACAGTGATGAAGATAATGATGAACATAAGCTTGAAGACTTGGAGATGAATGAAGAAGCATTCAATCTTCTTGTTAGAAAGTTTGAAAAATTTCTAAAGAAGGGAAATAGAAAAAGGTCACCCTTTCCTCCAAAGAAAGATTATATGAAGGGTGAAAGCTCAACTCCAGGTCCTCTCACTTGCTTTGGATGTTGAAACCTGGGAATATGAAGATGGATTGCCCTCTAAATCAAAAGAAAAGGAGAGAAGTTTAAGAGAAGGCCAAACAAATAAAAGAAAGGAAGAAGATGTAATTGACTATTGACCTTTGAAGATTTATTTTGATGATAACAGACATGAAAATACTGTAAGATCAAGTCCAAGACCTTCAAGAATAACTTTAGGACTTAGATCATTATGTAAAGGTATAAAGAGGTTCACACTAAAGTTCTAAACTTGTTTTTCAAAGAACTAAAATAGCACATGTTTTCAAGGCTTCAAAATGGTTTTTGGTTTCTTAAGAAAAAGTATCTAAGTGCCCAAAAGCTTGTTAGAACATTTGGAATCAATTGACAAGTTTTTAAAATTGTTTAAAATATTTTTCAGAATGGTAAATTCGAATAAAGGATCCCTTATTCGAATAACCAAAGTCAGAGAAGCCAAGAATTCCATCTGATTAAGCTTTATTAGAATAAAGCCCTACTTTATTCGAATAAAGGTTTAAAATAAGCCTTGGTGCCTTATGTCCTAAATGGTTTATTCGAATAATAGATTTGTTAGTCAAATAACAGTGTTTTTCATAAACTATTTTAAAAGGGTTTATTCGAATAACACTTGTGTTTAGAACCAAATTTTTTCTGTGTTATTTATAGCTTTATTCGAATAACAAATGTGTTATTCAAATAAATAAGTTTTCTAGAAATAGAAATAAACAACCAGTTAATGGCATTTAATGCTCCAACCACCCCCAACGGATCTTTAATGCTTTGGGTTATATATACAAGTTGTTGGACATTAAAGTCTGTAAGGAAATCAATTTGAAATTTGTTGTTGAGCATTAATACAAGCTTTCACAGCCATTTCCATAAAACCTATATTTTGAACATTAAAGTGTGAATCTTTATACCCTTTGAGCTTCAATTTGTATTATTTACTCTTGTGAGAGTTTCTTTTCATTCATACTTTGTTTAATTTTGTAAAGAGGGTGAGGTATTCCTCAAAGTTGTAAGGGTGATGTATCGCTTGTTGTTGAGGCTCAAGCACAAAGGGTGAGACATCTCAAGGTGTTGTTGAGTGCTCTAGTTTGTAAAGGGCGCAAGAACATGTTCAAGCTTGAAGTTATGGTGAAAAATCTCGGGTGATTACTTAAGGACTGGACGTAGGTCACAAGGAGTGACTGAACCAGGATAAATCTTGTGTTTGATCTTATATGCTTACTTGAATACTATCTGTCTTGGCTTATTCATTTGTGAGTGAAAGTATTCAATCTTCTTTATCTATTCACCTTAATCAATCAATAGCTCCAACGAAAATTGATTTTTAAGTGTTTTGTAAAAGAATTGCAAAAAACTTTTATAAACTCAATTCACCATGCTCTTGACTATTTAAGCCACTTGGTAACAAGTGGTATCAGAGATAGATTCTTGTGTAAAGAGCTTAGCAGCTTCAAGAGAAGTGGTGGTTTCTTCAAATGGTTTTTTTTCAGAAAGTTCTTCTATAAATAGGGTACCCTTTTTCAATGGGGATGGTTATGCATTTTGGAAAGAAAGAATGAAGATTTTTATTAAAACTATTGAGTTAGATGTGTGGGATGCTGTTGAAAATGGTCCATTTGTTCCCACACATTGTTAATGGTGTAAGAACTAATACACCAAGAAGTGAATGGATCGATGAAGATAAGAAAAATGTCTAATACAATTTGAAAGCCAAGAGCATCATTACCACATCCTTCGGGTATGATAAGTTCTTTAAGGTGTCAAATTACAAGACTATCCAAGAAATGTGAGATACTTTATAAGTAACCTATGAGGGTACAAGTGAGATAAAAAGATCAAGAATAAATTCTCTCACTTATGAGTATGAACTTTTTAGAATGAACTAAGGAGAAAACATTCAAGAAATGCAAAAGAGGTTCACTCATATTGTAAATCATCTTTCTTCATTGGAAAAAACTTTTCCTAATGAAGACCTTATTAACAAAGTTTTGTGGTATTTGAATAGGAATTGGCAACCCAAAGTGACGACTATTGCGGAGTCAAGAAATCTATCAACAATGACACTACTCACTCTCTTTGGAAAGCTCCAAGAACATGAGTTGGAGCTAAATAGGCTCAATCAAAATGAGACGTATGACAAAAAGAAAAAGAGAATTGCTCTCAAAGCCACCTCCTCCATAATTGATGATGATGATGGAGATGGAATAGAGAACTTTGAGCTAAATGAGGATAATCTTAGTCTCCTTGTAAGAAAGTTTGGAAGATTCCTTAAGAAGAAGGGAATTCAAAGGAGGCCACCTTTCCCTCCAAATAAGACCTATCATAAAGGGGAATGAACATCATCCACTCCAACATGCTACGAGTGTGGAAAATTGGGGCATATGAAGATAGAGTGTCCCATTTATCAAAAAAAGATAGAGAAATTTCAAAAGAAACCTTCTAAAGAAAAGAAGGGAATGAGAGCCTACATTGCATGAGACAATAATGACATAGACTACACTGATAACTCGAACAATGAGGAAGCCTATCTATGTCTTATGACTAAAGGAGAAGAAGATGAAGAAAGTGACATGGAGGCAACTTCTTCTAACCTTGACTCTTCACCTTCCTATAGTGAATTATGATATGCTTTTGGAGAGTTACATGATGATTCTATGAGACTCACAAAATTAGTTTCCTCATCCAAAAAAACAATCATTTATTTGGAAAACAAAATTTCTATTTTAAATAAGGAGATTGAGGAACTCAAAATTGAAAATGAGACTTTAGGGCTAATTGATGCTAACTCATTATGCATGACTTGTTTTTCACATGAAAATGTATCCACATCCTCATCTTGCTCATCATGTAAAGCATTTGAAAAATAAATTGAGGATTTGAAAAACACTTTTTCAAAATTCACCTTTGGAAGAGACAACTTGAATATATTGTTTGGGAAACAAAGATGTGTTTTCTAAAAGGCCAGTTTAAGGTATAATCTCAAAAACCAACAAAAGCTTTACAAAAATTTATTTGTTTTCTCAAGTACTTCAAGTAGCCCCTTCTTTAAATGCTTTCATTATGCAAAAAAAGGGCATAATGCTTCAATATGTAATATGAGGAAGAACATCAACACCAAAGTTAAGACTAAAATTGTTTGGGTCCCCAAGGGCTAATTGCCCAAAGCTAACATATAAGGACTCAAGAAAATTTGGGTACCAAAGGTTAAAAACTAAATGTGTGTTATAGGTGTGCTTCATGACCAAAAACTCAAATTGGTATCTTGATAGTGGTTGCTCCAAGCACATGACTAGCGATGATTCCAAATTTTCCTTCCTTGTCCCCAAGAAGTATGGGCATGTAACGTATGAAGACAATAATAAAGTGAAGATCCTTAGAGTTGGCAAAGTTGGTAAAATCCCTTCCTCTTTTCTATTGAAAATGATTTACTTGTTGAAGGACTTAAATATAATTTGCTTAACATTAGTCAATTGTGTGATAAGGAAAATATAGCTATATTTGATTCTAATTGTTGCATAATTGAAGGAAAAGATGATAAACAAGTTAAGTTTGTTGGTCATAGAGTCAATAACATATATATGATTAGCCTGGATGATATATCTTCAAATGATGCCAAATGTTTTATGAGTATGGAAGATGATTCATGGTTATGGCATAGAAGGATTACTCACATTTATATGAATCACTTAAATAAGTTGGTCTCAAAAGAGCTAGTAATTGGACTTCTCAAGCTCAAATTTGAAAAAGATAAACTATATGATGCATGTCAAAAGGGAAAACAAGTAAAAGTCTCTTTTAAAGCTAAAAATATTGTTTCAACTACTAGACCTTTACAACTTTTGCACATGGATCTTTTTGGTCCCTCTAGAATAATGAACTTTGGTGGGAATTACTATACATTAGTGATTGTGGATGACTTTTCTAGGTTTATATGGACATTATTTCTGTCTCACAAAAATGATGCTTTTTAATGCTTTAAGAAACTAGCCAAAGTTATCCAAAATAAAAAAGGTCTTTGTATTGCATCTATAAGAAGTGATCATGTTGGTGAGTTTGAAAACCATGAGTTTGAAACCTTCTGCGATGAATATATCATTGAGCATAATTTTTCTACCCCTAGAACTCATAACAAAATGAAGTTGTAGAAAGGAAAAAATAATCTTTAGAATAAATAGAAAGAACTATGCTCAATAAGACTAACCTTCCTAAGTATTTTTGGGTAGATGCGATAAGTATCACTTGTTATATAATGAATAGGGCCTGAATATGACCAATTTTAAAGAAAACTCCTTATGAGCTATACAAGGAGAAAAAGTCAAATGTTTCACACTTTCATGTTTTTTTATATAAATGTTTAATAACTTAGAGAAGTTTGATGCTAAATCAGATGAATGTATATTTCTTTGCTATTCTATGCATAGTAAAACTTTTAAAGTTTACAATAAAAGAATTATGACCATAGAAGAGTCAATTCATGTTGCTTTTGATGAAACTAACCCAAATGGTCTGAGAAAGGATTTGGTTGATGATGTTGTAGAAATCTTGGTAAGAACACACTTGGAGAACAAGGAGAAAGATGTCAAGAAGCAAGAAGAAAGCCCATTTGACCTCCCAAGGCAAGATGATTCACATATCATGACCTTTCGAAGGAATGGAGAACATCAAGATATCATTCTCTTGACAAGGTGATAGTGATGTATCAAAAAGGGTAACCACTCGTAATTCTCTTAGAGATGCAGGTAACCATATAACTTTTGTCTCTCAAGTTGAACCTAAAGATATAAATAAGATCATTAATGATGAACATTGGATCTTAGCCATGCAAGAATAACTAAACCAATTTGAAAGAAATCAAGTTTGGGAGTTAGTTTCAAGGCCCAATGATCATCCCATAATTGGCACCAAATGGGTTTTTAGGAACAAACTTGATGAAATGGGATTAATAATAAGAAACAAAGCTAGGCTTGTAGCTAAAGGATATAATCAAGAAGAAGACATAAATTATAAGGAAACATATGCACCCGTAGCTAGATTAGAGGCCATAAGAATGCCAGTTGCATATGCATGCATCATGGATTTCAAACTTTATCAAATGGATGTCAAAAGTGCTTTCTTAACTAGTTTTATACAAGAAAAAGAGTATGTAGAACAACCTCTTGATTTTGAAAACTTTGAACTGCCAACCAAGTTTTTAAATTGAAAAAGGCCTTGTATGACTTAAAACAAGCTCCTGGTGCTTGATATGAAAGACTGAGAAAGTTCCTTTTGGAGAAAGGCTTCTCTAGAGAAAATGTTGACACTACTCTCTTTATTAAGCATAAAAAACATGACATACTTCTTGTTCAAATATATGTTGATGACATAATTTTTGTGCTACTAATGAGTCTCCTTGTAAGGAATTTGCTAACATTATCAAACATGAGTTTGAGATGTCTATGATGGGTGAGTTCAACTTCTTTTTTGGTCTCCAAGTCAAGCAAACAAGGGATGAGATTTTCATAAGTCAATCCAAATATTGCAAAGAGCTACTCAAAAAGTTTGGAATGGACAACACCAAGTATATGCCTACACTTATGGGCATTTCTTGTTATTTGGACAAGGATGAAGGAGGTAAACTTGTAGAAATCTCAAAATATAGAGGTACGATTGATTCACTCCTTTATCTTACTGCAAGTAGGCCAGACATTATGTTTAATGTGTACATGTGTGCTAGATTTCAAGCAAATCCTAAAGAATCACACTTATATGCTGTAAAAAGAATCATGAAATACCTAATAAGCACTTCACAAATGGGTTTGTGGTACCCTAATGGTGCCTCATGTAGCCTCATTAGTTATTCTGATTCTAATTTTGTTGGATGTGTAACATTTTCCATAATTCTAATGAGTCTTAGTATTTTATGAGTAAGGTTATTTGTATTTTATATCAAAGGGACATACGTGTAATTTATAAAATTGTTATTAAGGATGTACATGAAATTAAAAATTTATGCCCACAAGGGACGTACATGAAATAAAAAATTTTGGCATACAAATTGAATTATTTGTATATAGTGTAACATCCCGGGACTGCCTGCAAGATTAATGAGTGTCTCCATAAACTAACATGGGTCTTTTCAACATGCTTTGTCCTCACTCACACGCATCCTAGAAAACTTCCCAGGAGGTCACCCATTCCACAATTGCTCTAGGTCAAGCACACTTAACCATAGAGTTCTTATGTTCTAAGCTCTCGAAAAGAAGTTACAACTTGTTAATATGACTACGTCAAATCAATTTCTTTAAGCTATCCTCAACTATGCAATCCCATACCTGCACACTCTCTGAATCCCTCTCATTCCGGTGCGTATTCAGTTCATTCATGGGACCCTTCGCCTAGAAGCCTGCCAGGAGCCGCTCATTAATGCTTTCTCTTAGCATCGGCGACCACTCCCCACCCTCGCTCGCCCCGGGACGCCACATGCCCACCAACTTCTGCTTGGTTCGTCCCCGAACCACACCGTATTAGAAGAAGTCCTGTCTTTGATACCATCTGTAACATCCCGGGACTGCCTGCAAGATTGATGAATGTCTCCACAAATCAACATGGGTCTTTTCAGCGTGCTTTGTCCTCACTCACACGCATTCTACGAAACTTCCCAAGAGGTCACCCACCCCACAATTGCTCCAGGTCAAGCATGCTTAACTATGGAGTTCTTATGTTCTAGGCTCCCGAAAAGAAGTTATAACTTGTTGATATAGCTATGCTAAATCAATTCCTTTAAGCCATCCTCAACTATGCAGTCTCATACCTGCACAGTCTCTAAATCCCTCTCATTTCGGTGCGTATTTAGCTCATTCATGGGACCCTTCACCTAGAAGCATGCCAAGAGCCGCTCATTGATGCTTTCTCTTAGCACCAGCGACCATTTCCCGCCCTCGTTGGCCTCGAGACACCACATGCCCACCAACTTCCGCTTGGTTCGTCCCCGCACCACTCCGTACTGGGAGAGGTCCCATCTCTGATACCATCTGTAACATCCCGGGACTGCCTGCAAGATTGATGAGTGTCTCCATAAACCAACACGGGTCTTTTTAGCGTGCTTTGTCCTCACTCACACGCATCCTAGGAAACTTCCCAGGAGGTCACTCATCCCACAATTGCTCCAAGTCAAGCACGCTTAACCATGAAGTTCTTATGTTCTAGGCTCCCGAAAAGAAGTTGCAACTTGTTGATATGACTATGTCAAATCAATTCCTTTAAGTCATCCTCAACTATGCAGTCTCATACCTGCACAGTCTCTGAATCCATCTCATTCCGGTGTATATTCAGTTCATTCATGGGACCCTTTGCCTAGAAGCCTGCCAAGAGTCGCTTATTGATGCTTTCTCTTAGCACCAGCTACTACTCCCCGCCTTCGTCGGCCCTGGGATGCCACATATAGTAAGTCCAAAGGACTATCAGAAGATTTCCTAGAACACTAGAGATTGTGAGAAAGGTTTATACGTTATCTAAGATATAAATTTACCGTTAGACAACTTATTAATTATAGAAATTGGAAGGGTTATTAGAGAAATTCCTATAAGTTAGTAACTAGATGCTTAATAAAATGAAACTAATGTAACTAAATTGATAATAGTTTAGTTAGAGTAACAAATTCGTCATGACTTAACTACAAACCAATGAGAAGCTAGACATTTGGTAGGCTTCTAATTGGTTGGAAAACTAAGTCATCATGAACCAACCATGAACCAATGAAAACCTAGCCATTTGGTAAGCTTTTTATTAGTTAGAAACTTGGAGAAGTTACACTTGTTAGACTTGTCATTGGATGACTAGAAAATATAAAAGGAAAAAGAATAGAAAAGAAAGGAGAGGAAGTCTCCTAAAGGTCCTAGAGAATTCGGCCAAGGCAAGTAGAAGGAGGAAAATAAGAAGAAAAATAAGGGAAAAAGGAGAAAAGCTAAGAACAAGAAGGATCCATAGATTTTCAAGCTAGATTTCAATAGAATCAAGTAGTTAGGTTCAAGATCTTTAACTTTCTTGCAAGCTCTTTCAAGGAGAAGAGGAAGAAGAAAGCAAAGGAATATCAAGGAAACAAGGCTAGGAAGTGAGGTAGGGGATACTTGCTTTTAACTTGCTTCTCTCCATCCATAGAACTCTAAATTGAGTTTATGACTTATTTTAAATAAGTTCATGACCACACTTTGCCTTGGAGAGGCTCATGACCAAGCTATGATTTTGGAGAAAGTTTATTGTTTTAATTACTTTTCTTTCTAATGATGCTTAAATGGAATTTGTGTTATTGATTATGATGAGAGAAATAGAAATTTTGATGTTCTTGAATCAAGTTAATCACGACCAAATCCTAGTCATAAGGGTTTTTGTTAAATTAAGTGATTCTTGATGTTTTTATACTTATTTATTAATTAAATTGATTAAGAAATTGAAGATTAATTAATGAATTTCTAAATTTGATATTGAACTTGGATCTTGGCCGTGATATATACATGTCTTGACTACATATGTTTGCTAATAATTATTTATGATATTAAGGATTTAAATTAATCCTTAGATGTTGTTGTAATAACTTTTATACTTGAGATTTTAATATTGAAAATTTAGTAGTTTAAAATTGGACAATTGGCTAAGTAGGCTGAATTCTTGGAGATAGGGTAATCTCCTTTTAGTATTCAATGTTAAGAGCTTTCTTATGATTACTTTGAAGTTTAAATGTTGTTAGTATGATTTACTTGTTGAGAACTTGTGAATAATGATGAATTAAATAGAGTTATGCACTTGTTGTATAACAAAGATTATTTTGCTCCTTGACAAATCAAGTTTAGCTAAGAACTTTGAATTTGTATTGCTCTTTTGAATGCAAAGTTAAGCTATTTGATGTGGATATGAGAATTTGCTCCCTTAATTCTTTAAGGTTGAGCTAGAATAAAAATGACATTGTGTTTGAATATCAGTGCTCATGAGAATTGAATTTGAATTGTATATGAGAATTGTGGATATTTATCCTTGAATGGGAAAAAGAAATGATTCTAGAATGTTATTCCCATCATATGAGTATCCTCTTTGTATTTCAATAGATTTGGCATTTTGCCACATATGAATTTGTTTGGGTATTAGTGAATTATGGAGTTGATCTTTTATGAGGGAAGGGTATCCAAAATTCTATCAGAATTATGGAGATGAACCTCCGTGAGGAAGAGGATCCTATATTCTCAAAATTCCTCACCAGTTTCCTCACTTGCCCCAGTTTCCCTCTTGTAAGTAATGATATTTGGAATAGTTCTGTGTAATAAGTGAATCGTCATAAATAGATTGTAGTGTGCTAACCTAAAAGCTGACTATTGCCAAGCTGAATAAGATACCCAAAATAATTCTGTATGACAAGTGAATCATCATAAATAGGTTGGGATGAACCGACCTGAAAGCAGACTATTACCAAGTTAGAATTAAGGTTATGTGAGGTGACCAGGTTCTATGGGAATTAGCACTAGATAATGAGCACTGAGAAAAATTTGATATTGAATTTAATAATATTTGGAGTAGTTCTGTGTGACTGACGAGTGGTCATGAATAGGTTGAAGTGCACTAACCTGAAAGTAGGCTACTACCAAGAGAATGTGAAAGGAATGGTATTGTGAGGATGAATATTCCCTCCATACCTTTTGAATAATGATAAGAATTGTCAAAAGTGAGATAAGAAGACTTAAGGTACTTGAAGAATGATAAAAAGGAATACAATGAATGATAAGATATAATGAGATATTTTGGAGAATGTTGAAAGATGACGGGTAAATAATTGTGATATATAACGAAATATGATATTTGATTTGATTTGTTATTTTATGTTTTATTATGTGGAATGATTGTAACACCCCAAATTTTCTAACTATTTGACAGTAATTTTGACAATTAACAGAACTTTACTGTTTAGTGATTTTTGTGTACTGTAAAATTATTTTGAGTATTCTGTGAGTATATTTCATCGTTTTGTGTGATTTACTCCATGTCAAGAAAATAATAATTTTCGAGCCGGGAAAAATCTTACGTATTTTAATTCTTACTATTAAGTCTTAATTATTTTACGTAATCTGATTTGATTTTCGTACGTTTTATAATTTTTATGATTTTATGGATGATTATGAAATTTTTATATTTCTCTTATTTTTTTTTGGCTGTCTGTGGGTCCAGTGTAGCCTTATGTGGGCCTGGGGTGGGTCTTGAAAAGTGAAAATTTTTCTGTGGATAGAAAAATTTTGTATTGTTTAGACGGAGACGGGGGATCTTACTAAACCTAAATCCGGAAATAGTTTTTAAAATTTTTTTTACTGTGTTTTGTACTGTATTTAATTATCGAGCAATAAAAATACTGTAAAAATATTATTCGAAGGGTAATAGCAGATAGAAAAATAAATATTATACTGCATAAGTCAACATTGGTAGTTTGGATATCCACCATTGATTTAATCAACGGTGGAGACTTGATCTTGATTTAATCGACGGTGAAGATTTAGTCTTATAAAGTGGCTAGGACCATTTATGACCATTGGATGTAAAGTTTGAAGGAGTAATCTTGACCTTTCATTTTGGAGATACATCTATTGGCTAGGATTTTAAGGAGAAAGATCCAATGGCCTAGATTAAGTCTTCTAATCTAAAGCTAAACCCGGAATATATCTTAATCCTAACCATTGATCTAATCAATGGCTAGGAATGCTCTAAATGGTGACTAGTGATAATGGTCACTTATTGAATGCATATGAAGAGGGGGGACGGTTTTGGTGAATGCTTAAGAGCATAGTATGGTTTCAAGACCATTATTACTCCATCTTGATCATTATTGATCATTTCCAAAAGCCTAAGCTCTTCAAAAATTTCTCTCCATCTCTTCTTCATGGTGGTTTTAGCCAAGACCCCTAGAATTACCTTCCATCACTCTTTAATTTCACACAACCTTATTTCTTGAATCTTTACCTTATTCTAAGCAACTTTCATGTTGGAGACTTTCTCTAAATCTTTCATCTTCAAGGACTTTCTTCAAGAGTAAAGTTATAGGTTTTTTATGGTGAAGTGTAAGGAAACTTCATTTCTTAATTCTTTTTCATGTTCTAAGCCATGTTTGATCCATGGTTTACCTTGTTCAAGCTTGATATGCTAATAAATATATGTTTTGTTTTGTGTTTAAGAAACCTTTGGTGGTGAAGGACTTGGAAAAAGAAGCAAACCAAGGAACTTTTGAGGTTTTTCAAGAAGTAAGAGGGAGATCCATCTCATCAACCAAGTATGGGGGTGAGAGATGGTTTGGTATTTGATGGATGGTGAATCCATGTGAGGATTCATATCCATGGTCATATAATTATTTGTGGGTGTTTATGTGTTTTGATTATTTGCTTATGCTTGATGTGCTTTGCTTGATTTATTTATGCTTGCATGTTTAGTATGATTTCTTGCTTTTATGGTATGCTTGAAATATAATATATTGATTATATTTTTGAAGGCAATTTTAATGATTTTATTTGTGTAAAAACAAGAATGGTACTTAATTGATTTAGAAGAAGAAATATTTGATGGTTTCAATGGCCATGTACCACGGTTTTGAAGGTTTGTAATGCCTTGGTTTTATGAAACAAAGTGATTTTCAAAGTGGAAATATAATTTGATTTAGTACAAGGATTTTGGAATGGAATTAGAGTGTTTTATCACTTGAAAAAAATTGAATTTTCGTATATGAATGGAAAAGAGAGGTTGAAAGTGTTTGAATCTCAATTTATTTTAAAGAGGATTGATTTTTAGAATTGATTTGAGAAAAATGGAGAATATATTGGTAACTTGAAAATTTACTAACGTATAACTCATCTTTTGGGTTTTGGAGTGCGTTAAGAAATTTTAAGTTAGAAACATTGATTTAATTCAATGAAATGGTGAATTTGTGAAATATATTGCGAAAAGGATTTTCTTGAGTAAGAAAATGTGAAAAATAATGTGAGAAGTCATATTATTTTGAGGAAAGGATTTCTTAAAGGAGAAATGTGAAAAATGATGTTGGAAATGATATTGATTTGTTTGAAAGTCCAAAATAATGTTTGGAATATTGAGGAATATTTTACGTGGTTGTAAAATGGTGAAAAATGTTTTATGTAACTTAAAAACGTGATTTTTAAGCTACGCGATTTGAAAAACATTTAAATATTTCCACGTGATTTGAAAAACGTTGAAATATTTTTACGCTATTTGGAAAATGTTTAAATATTTTTATACGTTTGAGATATTGTTGAAAAATCATTACGTGATTTAAAAATGGTGGAATATTTTTACGTGATTGAGAAAATGTTGAAAAATCACTACGTGATTGAAAAATAATGGAATATTTTTACGTGATTGAGAAACGATGAAAAATCACTACGCGATTTGAAAACATAACAGAAATGTTGCAGAATTGTGAAAACATGACAGAAATGTTGCGCGATTGTGAAAACACGACAAAAGTGTTTTGTAACTATGAAAATGCGATAACGTGATTTTGCTATTAAATATACAGTATGGTTACTGTTGAACCAGTGTATGGACACTGTATGAGAAAATGATGAATTTTGCCTGTGATTGACATTAGTGCATTAAATATGCATTGGAAAGATATGCAATGAAGCATATGATGAAATTGAAAAATATGCATTGAGGCATATGATGAAATTGAACAAAAGTGTATTGAGATATTCGTGCATTGAACGAAAATTAATAGCTGATGCTATTGTGACCCTTGTGGTTGAAGAGGGAATGAGAATTGAAAAGTGAAGTCTATGATGGATCTTGGGGGCGTTAAGGCGCGGCGGTCGACCAGTAGATGGTAATTGGCAAAATGACCATGTGTCACTTGGCGATGCAGTCCGTTGCAACGCATTGATGATACCCGACAATAACATGATTCTTTTCAAAGACTGGAGATTGTCTGTTGGGCTAAGGCTGTGCAATTAACTAGAGCATTCTTTTCAAAATTGTGAAAACCTCCATGGAGTAGGACATTGAGTCTATGTGCACATGCATAACATATGCATCATTATTGAGTATTGGTTATGTTAATTGAACTGTTGAATACTTGGATAATAATTGAGGGCATTATCATAAATATTGAATATTTATATCTGTGTGATATAATAATTGAGGAATATTGGATGATGATGATAAATAATGTTGATGACATTATTGTAATTATTGTTATTTTATACATTATGATGATGACATAATTATAATTATGGTGTAATTATGGTATGATATATCTGTATGGTGTGCTGTTTTTGTTATCTCTATGCTACCAACTTGGTATTGGTGTAGATGATCTCACCTCTTTGTTATATTGTTTTGTTATGCTTGTATTATTAAAATTATATAATAGATGGAACGAGTTTCTTAGACGTGACGAGAGATAGATATTCTGAGTTCGGTGACAACATCGAGGAGTGACCATTCCGGACTGATTAGTGTACAGTTTTGAGGAAGAATAGATATATGGCGCATCAAGATGGATACCAGGCAGAAAAAGTATGTTGAATTTTTTTGTTAGTGTTTTACTGTGCTATTAAGTAGGACCCATTATGGGGTTTGCTACTGTTTAAAATTGAGTCTGTAATTTTTATATTTCTTGAATAATTGTTAAATATTAAGTGGTGTCTGTTATATGAGTTTTAAATCAGTTTAAATCTATTTTTCAGTATTACTATAAATATCATTAAGTTTATATTTCCGCGAGAAGAAATTTTGAAACCCACCATTTATAACTCAAACCCTTTATGAATTGATAAGAAGATTATAAGTTGGTAGTCGAAAATGTGATGCCCTAAGGAGGGTGTTACAGTGATTACGTATAATTATTATTATAAATGACTAGTATTGATACTTGATTTGATTTTAGTAAAGAACATGATTTGATACTTTATGATTTATTAGATTGAGCAAATGATTTTTTTATAAAGAATAATAACTGATCCTATGTTTCAGGAAGAGAAAGAACCAGATTTGACATTTTGCCACTTTTCTAAAGTATGTATATATATATATATATATATATATATATATATATATATATATATATAATTTGAGTTTTAAAAGAAAAAAGTTTTTTTCTTGAAACAACTAAAAGTATTACGATGACACATTTTTAATAAACTACTGAGAATTCTTAGAATTCTCACCCCTGTTTTATTATTTTCCATAATATTTCCAAGGAGTGCATTAGGTGCCAAAAGATGATACTTGAAGACAAAGGATTGAACAAGTTGTTTGGTTTTAGGAGTTTTGTAATTTTGGATGTATTTATAGTGACTTAGAGACATGATATGTAATTTTGTACACTGATGTATATTATTTATATAATGTCTTGTACGTTATATATATAATCTCAACCACAACAGGTTCATATTTTGTATATCTCTTATATTTATTTTAAAATAATTTATGATAATTATAAGTGACATACTTAATTCTAATTACTAATACGTAATTCCAGATATGTAAGTAATAATTGTATTAAGGATGTTACAAGATGCAAAATGGATAAGAAGAGCACTAGTGGGACATGCCACTTGCTTGAAAGCTCACTAGTTTCTTAGCATAACAAGAAACAAAATAGTGTGACATTGTCTACAACTGAAGCTGAATATGTTGCAGTTGAGAGTTGTTGTGCTCAAATCCTTTAGATGAAGCAATAACTTCTAGACTATGGACTTCAGCTTGATCACATCCCTATAAGGTGTGATAACACTAGTGCAATCAATTTGTCTAAAAATCTTATTTTACACTCTAGAATAAAGCACATAGAAATAAGGTACCACTTCATTAGAGACCATGTTCAAAAAGGAGATTGCATGCTTAAATTTGTGGAAACAACTAAACAACTTGTAGATATTTTCACTAAGCCTTTGGCAAAAGAAGCATTTTTTTACATTAGAAGAGAATTGAGCATAATTGATAAATCATGCATATGAATGAATGCTTGTGTTTATTATTTTATCACTGATTTATTTTTCTTGAATTATTAATGACTTGAGTGTCAGAGGTATTCCAATTTTTTTTGTAGATACTCCATCTTTGAGTAAGATTCCTCCTCTTAAACTATAACTTTGAACGTGTTTACTGGTGTTTTTTGATAGTTTTATTCGAATAAGGCTTTGCTTATTCGAATAACAAATCCCAGTAGCTCCCAATTTCTATTGTTTTGTATGTTTTATTCAAATAAGGGAATCCTTATTTGAATTACGCTTGGCAGAAGCAATTCTTCTTTGTTCATATCTGGTTCTATTCGAATAACTAGATAGTTTTTCGAATAAAGCTTGGAAGTAAGCCAAGTATGAAGTGCTCTATTATTCGAATAACAACACTATTATTCGAATAACGCTAGGTAGAAAGCTAAACCTATTGGGTTTCCAAGTTTTTATTCGAATAACAACACTGTTATTCGAATAACGCTTAGCAAAAATCCAAGACGTTTGGGTATCCACGTTCTTATTTGAATAACAGAACCATTATTTGAATAAAACACGAGTTTATAAAAGCTTCTATATGCTCTCTGCTTCATTTCTCATATTTCCTCCTCTCTTCTCTGTTTCTGTAACACCCCTTTGGAGGATGTCACACATAAAAGAAAATAAAATAAATAGAAATAAAATCTACCCAAGTTGCGGAATATTTGTTAAAATTATTACGGGTTGTAAAAATAATTCCTGATAAACAGAAATATGTAATAAAAAGATAATACGAAATATACGAAATAAAAAAAAACATCATTACTGATAATATACATATCGTTAAGTTATAAACTGTACAAATAATTTACAACTAAGACTACAACTATTTAAACAAGAACAGTAAAGAAAGCAATAAAAGAGTTAATATATACAGACATACGCTGACGCGCCCAAAAAAAAACATCATGATTATCTAATCCTCTGATGGATCACTCTCAGTCTGAAAATGATCATCGGGAGATAGATATCCCGGATGTCTCGACACACGGCGATAACGGGATCGCGCAGTCGATACGATGCTTATCTCACTAGGCTCGGGGTTTTCAGCACCCCGACCCAATAACGCCTAATGGATAAGGGCAACTCTAAATGCAGAAAAAGCGTCGTCGTCGCAATCGGATCTCCGTCAAACTGATGACGTAGAATCACGGTCATACGTCCAGCATAGGTAACAGAAGCACGATCTCCTCGCAAATGCCAAGCCAGATCACCTCCATGGAATACCAGCTCTATGAATCCCAAAAATGCAGGCGTCGCCATCCCCCACACAATCAATCCAGAGGGTATGGATGATCGGATGGTTCTTGCTCGTAAAACTGATCGTCGGTCTGCTGATCTCCCTCTTCCTCAGGGTACACGATCTCAAGAGGTTGTTCCTCTTCTTCCTCTTCAAACTCTTTACCGCATAAAATAAATAGACAATAGACACATACAATAAAGAGGTAAGACAACATAAAATCATCGCAACATGGCGAATAAGAAGACGACAAATAACAATTACACACTTTATACAATATGAAGAAGCTATAACAGTAATACATATTAAATATCCTAGGGTTTCGAACATCATAGACGGATCACAAATAGAGAAAATCACACGTATAAATCAATCTCACGGATAAGATAAGATAAGAAATAGACAACTAACATAAAAATTATCAGATAAATATAAATAGAGAAAATGTAAGAACATCCAAGATATTACCAGATACAGATAAATAGAGAAAAATGGAATAATATCCAAGATATACTCAAATACACCAAAACACAACCCTACTCCATGGAGCTAAACCCAAACAGATATCAGAGAGAATGACTTGCAAAATCTATTAGTACCACGGCTGCCCAACCAACTATTACGCGATCACACGTTGCGTCGAATAGCCTACGACACTGGAATCCACCATCCAGGCGTAGTATAGTTCACATCTCCGTTGTGGCACTATAGGCAATGTACTACTAGACTTTACAAACCTCGATTAAATATAGTGAATGTCGAGTACATTAGTGTGCTATCGGTTTACCACGGCCCACGTGAGCTACCAACTCATCCACACGTGTGGGATCCCGTACACTAAAGTCTCCAAGTTTATTAGAACAATAAACAACACTACACTTATCGCATCGACAACACGATGTGATTCGTCTCACAACCAAAACACCAAAAATTGGCATAAAGACAATACATAATTCCAAATATATGAAATTACGGAAATGCCCTCAAGATAAAAATATGTCCTCAATGACAAAAAGCACATGCGGGTTCACATTTTCCCGACAATGAAAATAACCTCAAAAGCACATGCGGGTTCACATTTTCCCGACAAATAAAATATAGTAACGGTCAATCGCGTAGAAATTTTATCGCGTTTTTGAAATCTCGTCGTTTTTACAAACGCGTTAAAAATCGGGTAAAAATATTTTTACGTTTTTAAAATCGCGTAGCATTTTTAATACATTTTCTCAATCGCGTAGAATTTTTAAATCATTTTCTTATTCGAATGCCTTTAAAATTACCATTTAAACAGATAGAAATAATATTTAGTACATTTAAACTACGTTGAATAATTTTTCATACCGCATATTGTCATTAGGATATTGTTACTATCTTATAGGTTCATTTTTACTAAAAATTGACAAGATATTTTGTTTAGAAACTTATAATAATGGTTTTCTAAATTTTCCATAAAATTTCTGCTTTACCTAATTTTTAACCATTTCATTAAATTCTTTTGAAATCTCTAACATGCTTCAAAACCAAAAGTGAGCTATATGTTAGAAAATTTCTTAACATTACTGTATTTCCTTCCTAATGATAAAATTATGGATTTTAACCCTTTAGACTTACTTCTAATCAATTGGTTCCTTCATAAATCACTATAGAAAATTTCTTCTTAACTTGTATTGTTTCTTTTTAATTAAAAAAGGTTTAGAAACAAGTTTTTAAAATCATGAATTCCTATAGTGGCATGTTGGCCGAAATTTTATAAAACTTTTGCATTTGATTTCCAAAATGTCTTTCACCTTTTAAATCATATCAAATGTATTCTATAGTCTAAGTTCATTAAATCATTTTAGAAAATAGTTATCTATAGTCAATTTAATCCTTTAGGCATGTTGGCCCAAAATACTAAGTTTGTACCATTTGATTTCTAAATGCATTTTTCTTTGATCAAATCAATTAGAAACTTTCTTGATTCTCCTAGGTTAATTAAGTTACACTTTAGGAAAAATCAAGAGAACATTTTGGTCCTCCAAACTTGTCATTGCCGTGAGCTATTGGATTGTGTTCTTTGGAACACTCATGCAAACTTACACATGTTATTCACATCCTATGACTTATCATACAATTTCTAACACATGCATTATATTTCTAACATATGCAAAATATTTCTAACACATGCAAAATATTTTCTAACACATACAACCTAAATTAAAGCTTGTAGACATGCATTCAAAAGCTAATAAGCATGCAAAATTATTACAATCATCAAACAAGAAAGCTAATAACAATTACCACATAAACTACTAGCAACCACAAAAATTAACAAATACACACATAAATAACACATGACCACCGAATCCTTATGGATTCTACAACATCACAAATAACTCCATCTTCTTACCACCATCAAGGGATGATAAGAATTGTCTTCCTCTTACCTTAAATGAAGACAAAAACTTGCTTTCTCACCTCCTTAGGTCACGGTTTTCACTCCACCAAACACCTAAAATTTTCAAACAAAACCTACATGTTACTAACCATGAAAAAGAAGCTAAACCATGGAAGAATCATGGCTTAGAACTTTGAGAAAGAAGAGAGAAAAGAAAAGTATGAAATTTCACCTTCTAGGTAAAACTTCCAAGGTTGGTTTCCAAGCCTTAGATGGAAGAATTTGAAGAAACTCCCAACTACAAAGGTTCTTAGAATGGTGTTTAGATTAAGGAAACTTGGTTAGAAAAATTTTTGGATGGTTGGAGTGTTAGGAAACAAGCTTGGCCGAATATGGTGGAGAAAATGGGCAAGAATGGTGGCTAGGGTTCTTGATGAGAGAGAAGAGAGAAAAGTGATGAAGACAAAGTGATTTTTAGGTCCTTCCTCCTTCACTTGGCCGTAGCTCTCTAAGGCATGCAAGGTGGCTCCTTGCTTGGCTTCATCCAAGCCATTGGATGAATCAAAGGCTAAGATTAAGCCTTGGTGAGCAAGCCTACTTCTCATTGGTTGGTTCCCGGTGACTCACATGGCTTAGTCACACTGCGTAATAAATGCTCTGTGAGTCAGCTAGCTGAGTCAACTTGTTCTGAAAGTTCTACAGCCTACGGTGATTAATTAATTAAGCTACCGATCTAACCGTTCTGCTAATTGTGGGTCCCGCAAAATATTTCCGGGTCCACTGTCACTAAAACATACTGACTAATAAAATAATATTATAATAATATAAAATTATTTTATTTGACAGTTAAATCCTAAAAATTAAAAGATTATTTTTAGACTCATTCAGAATCGGGTTAAGTAAGATCCCCCAATTCTAAATAATCAAATAAGATTTTCCCCGGCCCGGAATATATTATTTTCCTGCCTCGGAGCAAATCGCACAAAAAGTCCATATAAAATCACAGACAGTATTTTCTGGCATTAAATCAAGAAGAAAACAATTAAAAACAGACAAAAACAGAGAAAACAATATCGTTCGGGACGTAACGGTCATTTTTCTGTTTTTTCCCACAACGTAGGTAATCGTCCAAAACGTTCAAATAAAATATCCAAGAGATTATTTAGTCAGTATATCTTTCGAGAAAAATTAATACAAAGATGCTTTCGAGAAAAATTTTTATTTTACCGTCTCGAAGCAAACTACGTAAAACGATCAAATAAAATTTGAACCTATATTATCGTAATTGTTTTCATACAAAATTCAAGAACAGAAAAAATAGGGACACGGCGGTCATTCATACAAAAGCATGAAAAACGAAAAACAAGACATTCGAATATTTTCTAAAAATTGGGGCGTTACAACACTCCCCACAAATAAAAATTTCGTCCTCGAAATTCGATGTTCATCCGAACAAATGAGGATACGATCCTTCATTTTATCTTCCGGTTCCCAAGTAGCTTCACCCGTCACCTCATTCCATATAACTTTCACCACTCGATCATCTTCCCTCGAAGTGCTTTACCTTTCTGTCCTCTATCCTGACAGGAAAAGTTTCGTAAGTCAAATTCTCCTTTAATTGTACGTCATCTGACTGTATAACATGTGTCGGATCTGGCATATACTTCCGTAACTGAGACACATGAAACACGTCATGCAAATTGGATAGAAACAGTGGCAAAGCAATCGATATGCTACAGGGCCAATACGTCGGATAATCTGATATGGTCCAATGAATTTAGGAGTAAGCTTCTTAGACTTAATTACTCTTCCGACACCAGTCGTAGGAGTAACTCTCAGAAACACATGCTCACCCTCCTCAAATTCAAGAGGTCGTCTTCGCTTATCCGCGTAACTCTTTTGTCTGCTTTGCGTCGTCCTCATCTTCTCTTGTATCATCTTGACTTTATCCGTAGTTTGTTGTACAAGCTCCGGTCCAACAGTCATACTTTCTCCATCTTGATACCAGCATAACGGCGTTCGACATCGTCTTCCATACAATGCTTCATAAGGTGCCATTCCGATGCTTGCGTGAAAACTATTGTTGTAGGTGAATTCTATCAAAGATAAAAATTCATCCCAACTTCCCGTTGTTCCAAAACACAAGCACGCAATAAATCCTCCAAAGATTGTATAGTTCTTTCAGTCTGACCGTCAGTCTGCGGATGATACGCTGAACTCAGTCGTAACTTAGTTCCCATAGCTTCTTGCAGACTTCGCCAAAATCTTGACGTAAACCTCGGATCACGATCAGAAATTATACTTGTCGGTACACCATGTAGTCTGACAATTTCACTGATGTATAACTGGGTTAATCTTTCCAATGAATATTTGATATTGATCGGTAAGAAATGAGCCGATTTCGTAAGTCTATCGACTATAACCCATATTGCGTCATGACCTCTCCTTGTCTTTGGCAAACCAAGTAACGAAATCCATAGAAATGCTTCCCATTTCCATTCTCGGAATCGATAATGGTTGCAACATCCCAAATGGTCTTTGGTGTTCAACTTTCGACTTTTGACAAACTAGACAAGTTGACACGCATCTAACTACATCACCCTTCATTCCATGCCACCGAATAACTTCTTCAAGTCTTGGTACATCTTTGTTATACCTGGATGCATACTCAATAGACTAGTATGGGCATGTTTCACAATATATCTTCTCAACTCTCGATTACGAGGAACACAGACTCTACCCGAAAATCTCGAATTCCATCAGTTCCTTCCTTGAACTCTAGTGTCTCGCCTTGCTTCATTTGCTCCCTTATTCCTTGCAAAAATTTATCGGCATTTTGCTTTTCCCTTATGTCTTCCATCAACTCGCTCGAGATAGTAACCATGCTAATACGATCTTCCCGGTTTTAACTCAACAAATGACCACTCATCTCTAAACTGTTCAATGAGTTCCTTTTCCTTGATCATTAGAGCGAGAAACACTAATAATTTTCTGCTCAAAGCATCGGCCACGACATTCGCTTTACCAGGGTGGTACAAAAGTTGAAAATCGTAATCGTTCGAAATTCCAACCACCTTCGCTGCCTCATATTCAGCTCTTCCGGTCGTACAAGTACTTTAAACTCTTGTGATCACTTGAAAATATTGAACGTTGCTCCATAGAGAAAATGTCTCCATATCTTCAAAGCAAAAACTACCGCAGACAATTCTAAATCATGCGTAGGATAATTCTTTTCATGAACCTTCAATTGTCGAGAAGCATACGCCACCACATTCCGGTCTTGCATCAACACGCATCCTAGTCCTTGATAAGAAGCGTCACAATACACATCGAAAGATTTCGTCGAATCGGTAGGATTAACACCGGCGCAGTTGTTAACCTCTTCTTCAACTCTTGAAAACTAGCTTCACGCTCTTCCGTCCATTCGAAAACTTGACTTTTCCTCGTAAGTTGTGTAAGTGGTCCAATCTTGGAAAAACCTTCGATAAATCTCCGATAATAACCAAGCAAGTCCAACAAAACTTCAAACTTCATTCTTGTTTTAGGTCTCTCCCACTCGTAAAACAGTCTCCACTTTCGATGGGTCCACCGCTATACCTTCTTTAGAAATTACGTGCCCAAGAAATTGAACTTCTTCCAACCAACTCACACTTAGACAACTTCGCATACAACTGTTTCTCCTCAAAATCAAGAATAACACTCGGATGTTCAAGATGTTCTTCCTTCGATTGAGAATAGATCGAATGTCATCGATAAAGACAACGACAAATCTGTCTAGATATGGACGAAATATTCTGTTCATATAATCCATAAATATAGCAGGAGCATTCGTCACCCCGAATGGCATTACACGATACTCATAATGTCCATAACGAGTTCGAAAAGCAGTTTTCGGCACGTCTTCCCCTTTACACGAATACGGTGATAACCTCGATCGTAGATCTATCTTGGAAAATATCACGGCTCCTCTCAATTGATCCATCAAATCGTCGATTCTTGGAAGCGGATATTTATTCTTGATAGTCACCTTGTTCAGCTGCCGATAGTCCACACAAAGTCATGATGTTCCATCCTTCTTTTTGACCAAAAGTACTGGTGCACCCCATGGGGAAACACTAGGCCGTATAAATTCTTTCTCCAACAGTTCCACCAATTGCTTTTTCAGCTCCTCCAACTCTACTGGTGACATACGATATGGTGCAATTGAGATAGGACCTGTTCCCGGTACTAAATCAATTGAGAATTCGATCTCCCGCTCAGGCGGTAAACCAGGTACATCTTCGGAAAAACATCCTAGGAAAATCGTTGACAACAGGAATAGTATTCACATCCTTCTCATTCTTAACTTCTAGAGAAGACAATACCAGATATCCCTGCGCTCCATCTCTCAGTAAAGACTTGACCTTAACAGTGGTTAAGAATCCAGACTCTTCTTCCTTAGGAAAAACTATAGTTTTCTTCGCACAATCTATGAGGATATGGTTAGAACATAACCAGTCCATCCCTAAGATTACATCTATCTCAATAAGAGGCAAACAAATCAAATCAACCAAAAACAAACGGTCCTTCACAACAATAGGACAATCCAAACAGACCTTAGAAGTAACTACAGGTTTAGCAGTTGGCGTAGATACACTCAACATAACATTCAGAGAAGATATAGGCAACTTCAACCTTTCCACACAATCATATGCAATAAATGAGTGTGTAGCACCCGAGTCATACAAGACAGTCAGAAGGTTACCTCCAATGTCTCCTTCTCCTTGAATAAGATCATCAGACTTAGAAATCTCAGATCCCATCATTGTATACACTCGTCCTCCAGATCTCGGTTGAGTACTTCCAGACTTTTGCTGATTAGCTTTAACATACCGAACAACAGGTTTCCTCTCCGGCTGTGGACAATCCTTTGCTATGTGCCCAGGTTGCTTACAATTAAAACAAACTGTACCTTTAACTGTACACTCGGGAGAAATATGACCTTTCTTCCCGCACTTAAAACATGTTGGCGTAAACGCCACCCTGCATCGAGCTCCACTACCACTTGCACTTCCACTAACGGATGGTCGTTGAGATTGACTTCCGTTGGCTGGTATACGGCTTCGCCGAAACCGATTGGCATTACTACCTCCACCTCTCTCGGAACCTTGTCGGTCCAAAATTCCGATTCCTCTCGATCTCTAGATGGCTCCAACTCTTCAAGTCGAGCACAAGCATCCACCAACGCATGAAACCGAGTCATCCTCAAAGATACCACTCCTCGTTTCGGTTCCACCCTTAAACTGATTCAAACTTCCTGCATCTCCACACATCATCTTGTCGTGTCTCGAGCATAATCGAGAATTGAGATAAACTCTCAAATTTTGTGGCATACTCATTCACCGTCATATTCCCTCGTCGCAAACCAAGAAATTCCATTTCCTTGGCATGCCTAGCACTCGCAGGAAAATATTTATCCGAGAAAAGTATTAGAAAACACTTCCCAAGTGATCTCGGTCCCTTCACTTGCAACACTCGGCGGATTCCTCTCCACCAATGTTCTGCATCTCTCTCTCGGCATGAAAACAAAGATAAGTTACTTTCTTTTCATCGGTACATCTCATCCCTCTCAAATATTCTCTCTAAATCTTGCATCCACTGACTCGCTTTCTCGGATCCACCTCGCCTCTAAATTGTGGCGGATTATGACGCCTAAATTCAGATAAATTTAGGGCATCAGCTGTAGCATCTTGCTGTTGGGCTGCTCTCAAATTTTGCTGAGTAATCACTTCAGCCATCTGCCGCATAGCCTCAGCAGCAACCAACATCGGATCCTCATCTCGATTTACATTAGCACGTCCTCTGCCTCTACCAGCCATCTCCTTTCTTCAAACATAACAAAACAAAGTCAGATACATCCTTTAAGATATTTCCAAAAGGATATAAATCACAAAGATCACAGAGAATCACACAAAGCCTGAACAAAAACAGACCCGAACCACAACCCCAAAAGACTCTAACTTGGGCTCGATATAACTAATGTAACACCCTTTGGAGGATGTCACACATAAAAGAAAATAAAATAAATAGAAATAAAATCTACCCAAGTTGCGGAATATTTGTTAAAATTATTACGGGTTGTAAAAATAATTCTGATAAACGAAATATGTAATAAAAAGATAATACGAAATATACGAAATAAAAAAAAACATCATTACTGATAATATACATATCGTTAAGTTATAAACTGTACAAATAATTTACAACTAAGACTACAACTATTTAAACAAGAACAGTAAAGAAAGCAATAAAAGAGTTAATATATACAGACATACGCTGACGCGCCCAAAAAAAACATCATGATTATCTAATCCTCTGATGGATCACTCTCAGTCTGAAAATGATCATCGGGAGATAGATATCCCGGATGTCTCGACACACGGCGATAACGGGATCGCGCAGTCGATACGATGCTTATCTCACTAGGCTCAGGGTTTTCAGCACCCCAATAACGCCTAATGGATAAGGGCAACTCTAAATGCGAAAAAAAGCGTCGTCGTCGCAATCGGATCTCCGTCAACCGATGACGTAGAATCACGGTCATACGTCCGGCATAGGTAACGTGAAGCACGATCTCCTCGCAAATGCCAAGCCGGATCACCTCCATGGAATACCACTCTATGAATCCCAAAAATGCGAGGCGTCGCCATCCCCCACACAATCAATCCGAGAGGGTATGGATGATCGGATGGTTCTTGCTCGTAAACTGATCGTCGGTCTGCTGATCTCCCTCTTCCTCAGGGTACACGATCTCAAGAGGTTGTTCCTCTTCTTCCTCTTCAAACTCTTTACCGCATAAAATAAATAGACAATAGACACATACAATAAAGAGGTAAGACAACATAAAATCATCGCAACATGGCGAATAAGAAGACGACAAATAACAATTACACAGTTTATACAATATGAAGAAGCTATAACAGTAATACATATTAAATATCCTAGGGTTTCAGAACATCATAGACAGATCACAAATAGAGAAAATCACACAGATAAATCAATCTCACAGATAAGATAAGATAAGAAATAGACAACTAACATAAAAATTATCAGATAAATATAAATAGAGAAAATGTAAGAACATCCAAGATATTACCAGATACAGATAAATAGAGAAAAATGGAATAATATCCAAGATATACTCAAATACACCAAAACACAACCCTACTCCATGGAGCTAAACCCAAACAGATATCAGAGAGAATGACTTGCAAAATCTATTAGTACCACGGCTGCCCAACCAACTATTACGCGATCACACGTTGCGTCAATAGCCTACGACACTGGGAATCCACCATCCAGGCGTAGTATAGTTCACAGTCTCCCGTTGTGGCACTATAGGCAATGTACTACTAGACTTTACAAACCTCGATTAAATATAGTGAATGTCGAGTACATTAGTGTGCTATCGGTTTACCACGGCCCAGCGGAGCTACCAACTGTCCACATGTGGGATCCCGTACACTAAAGTCTCCAAGTTTATTAGAACAATAAACAACACTACACTTATCGCATCGACAACACGATGTGATTCGTCTCGTCAACCAAAACACCAAAAATTGGCATAAAGACAATACATAATTCCAAATATATGAAATTACGGAAATGCCCTCAAGATAAAAATATGTCCTCAATGACAAAAAGCCTGTACGGGTTCACATTTTCCCGACAGCGAAATAACCTCAAAAGCCTACGGGTTCACATTTTCCTGACAAAAAAATAAAATATAGTAACGGTCAATCGCGTAGAAATTTTATCGCGTTTTTGAAATCTCGTCGTTTTTACAAACGTTTAAAAATCGGGTAAAAATATTTTTCTGTTTTTAAAATCGCGTAGCATTTTTAATACATTTTCTCAATCGCGTAAATTTTTAAATCATTTTCTTATTCGAATGCCTTTAAAATTACCATTTAAACAGATAGAAATAATATTTAGTACATTTAAACTACGTTGAATAATTTTTCATACCGCATCTTCTGTCATTAGGATATTGTTACTATCTTATAGGTTCATTTTTACTAAAAATTGACAGTATTTTGTTTAGAAACTTATAATAATGGTTTTCTAAATTTTCCATAAAATTTCTGTTTACCTAATTTTTAACCATTTCATTAAATTCTTTTTGAAATCTCTAACATGCTTCAAAACCAAAAGTGAGCTATATGTTAGAAAATTTCTTAACATTACTGTATTTCCTTCCTAATGATAAAATTATGGATTTTAACCCTTTAGACTTACTTCTAATCAATTGGTTCCTTCATAAATCACTATAGAAAATTTCTTCTTAACTTGTATTGTTTCTTTTTAATTAAAAAAGGTTTAGAAACAAGTTTTTAAAATCATGAATTCCTATAGTGGCATGTTGGCCGAAATTTTATAAAACTTTTGCATTTGATTTCCAAAATGTCTTTCACCTTTTAAATCATATCAAATGTATTCTATAGTCTAAGTTCATTAAATCATTTTAGAAAATAGTTATCTATAGTCAATTTAATCCTTTAGGCATGTTGGCCCAAAATACTAAGTTTGTACCATTTGATTTCTAAATGCATTTTTCTTTGATCAAATCAATTAGAAACTTTCTTGATTCTCCTAGGTTAATTAAGTTACACTTTAGGAAAAATCAAGAGAACATTTTGGTCCTCCAAACTTGTCATTGCCGTGAGCTATTGGATTGTGTTCTTTGGAACACTCATGCAAACTTACACATGTTATTCACATCCTATGACTTATCATACAATTTCTAACACATGCATTATATTTCTAACATATGCAAAATATTTCTAACACATGCAAAATATTTTCTAACACATACAACCTAAATTAAAGCTTGTAGACATGCATTCAAAAGCTAATAAGCATGCAAAATTATTACAATCATCAAACAAGAAAGCTAATAACAATTACCACATAAACTACTAGCAACCACAAAAATTAACAAATACACACATAAATAACACATGACCACCGAATCCTTATGGATTCTACAACATCACAAATAACTCCATCTTCTTACCACCATCAAGGGATGATAAGAATTGTCTTCCTCTTACCTTAAATGAAGACAAAAACTTGCTTTCTCACCTCCTTAGGTCACGGTTTTCACTCCACCAAACACCTAAAATTTTCAAACAAAACCTACATGTTACTAACCATGAAAAAGAAGCTAAACCATGGAAGAATCATGGCTTAGAACTTTGAGAAAGAAGAGAGAAAAGAAAAGTATGAAATTTCACCTTCTAGGTAAAACTTCCAAGGTTGGTTTCCAAGCCTTAGATGGAAGAATTTGAAGAAACTCCCAACTACAAAGGTTCTTAGAATGGTGTTTAGATTAAGGAAACTTGGTTAGAAAAATTTTTGGATGGTTGGAGTGTTAGGAAACAAGCTTGGCCGAATATGGTGGAGAAAATGGGCAAGAATGGTGGCTAGGGTTCTTGATGAGAGAGAAGAGAGAAAAGTGATGAAGACAAAGTGATTTTTAGGTCCTTCCTCCTTCACTTGGCCGTAGCTCTCTAAGGCATGCAAGGTGGCTCCTTGCTTGGCTTCATCCAAGCCATTGGATGAATCAAAGGCTAAGATTAAGCCTTGGTGAGCAAGCCTACTTCTCATTGGTTGGTTCCCGGTGACTCACATGGCTTAGTCACACTGCGTAATAAATGCTCTGCTGAGTCAGCTAGCTGAGTCAGCCTGTTCTGGAAAGTTCTACAGCCTACGGTGATTAATTAAGCTACCGATCTAACCGTTCTGCTAATTGTGGGTCCCGCAAAATATTTCCGGGTCCACTGTCACTAAAACATACTGACTAATAAAATAATATTATAATAATATAAAATTATTTTATTTGACAGTTAAATCCTAAAAATTAAAAGATTATTTTTAGACTCATTCAGAATCGGGTTAAGTAAGATCCCCCAATTCTAAATAATCAAATAAGATTTTCCCCGGCCGAATATATTATTTTCCCTCGAGCAAATCGCACAAAAAGTCCATATAAAATCACAGACATTATTTTCGGCATTAAATCAAGAAGAAAACAATTAAAAACAGACAAAAAACAGAGAAAACAAGACGTTCGGGACGTAACGGTCATTTTTTCGTTTTTCCCACAACGTAGGTAATCGTCCAAAACGTTCAAATAAAATATCCAGCAGTATTATTTAGCTGTATATCTTTCAGAAAAATTAATACAGTAGCTCAAAAAAATTTTTATTTTACCGTCTCGAAGCAAACTACGTAAAACGATCAAATAAAATTTGAACTCAGTATTATCGTAATTGTTTTCATACAAAATTCAAGAACAGAAAAATAGGGACACAGATGTCATTCATACAAAAGCATGAAAAACAGAAAACAGTACATTCAGAATATTTTCTAAAAATTGGGGCGTT
This sequence comes from Ormosia emarginata, assembly GCA_029884605.1. Classification (NCBI taxonomy): domain Eukaryota; kingdom Viridiplantae; phylum Streptophyta; class Magnoliopsida; order Fabales; family Fabaceae; genus Ormosia; species Ormosia emarginata. The sequence goes on along the minus strand of JAQQTP010000041.1, from coordinate 2,121,191 downwards.
ACAGTTTCATCTTCCTCTTTTCTCTCTGTGTGTGTTGCGCACCTTATTACTTAAAAAACCAAATCTCCCTTTTCCGCCATTGTTGTTTCCTTGCTCCACCATCCTCACGCCCCAAACGCTATACCCAAACGCCACATGTTCACCCATGACATCCTCTTCCAACCCTAATTGCCCAAGAACCAAAGCTGCACCCACCAACAACCCTCTAGACCTGCGAAGACTCGCCTCTGATCCAAAGGACCTTGGACATTTCAAGACTCATTTTGTGATCAGAAATCTTGAGCAACCTAAGCACATAGATTTGCCTTTCTTTGAAAAGGAAGGTGAGTTTGAATTCTTGGACCTCTTGGCACACCAAGGGTTGCTGAAGCTCTGCTGCTACAATGCCAATGTCTATTCGGACCTTGTAAAGATGTTTTTATGTAATCTAAAGTTGGATGGTCCAAACATCATCTCTGAAGTCAAAGATCAACAGATGGTTATCACTCCTAGTGACTAGTTGGAGATGTTTGACTTGAGGGCAGAGGGCTAACCCATAGAAGAGGGCAACAGGGAATTTGTCAAGGATTTCAAGAGGCAAGAAGCTCTAGAATTGACTGTGAAGCCAGGACTGGAGTTTCATAAGGTTAGTTTGAAAGGTTGTATGCTGACGAGCCAAGATAGGTTGTTACACTATGTGTACACACATATTCTTGCCCCTTGCAGAGGCAATTACGCCTACTTGACTAAAGATGACATCTTTTTGGTATAGATCTTGAGACAGGGTCACAAAATCAACAGGCCCAACTTCATCGCGAAGCACATGATGAAGGCCAAAGGCAAGGAGAAATCTGACTTGTGTAACATCCTCTTTTTAGCATGTTAGACTTGTATAAGATTACAGAGGCAGCTTAATACTTGTTTAACATGTCTATTAAATTTTGTGAAATTTTGAGCTAATTTAGGCACTTTGCCGCAACACAGAATGTGCAAAATGGTTATTTTAACTTAGGAAAATAGCATAAATTGCTTGGTTACGAGAAATAAATATGAAAAGTCACAAATATGTAGAAGAGGATGTAGTTAAATTTTGAGGATAAACAGAGTTAGTTTTGTATTTTTAAAGACACTGAGTGAGTGTTTAAATACCGAATCGATGAGTCACAGATGTGGAAAGTTATGGAAATGGTGACATAAGGATTAAGATGAATCTTAGGATTTATTTTAATGCTTTTGGAGGTTAGGAAACTTGATTTAGTAAAATCAGAGTGTTCTTAATAGATACGAAGTTTTAGCAAAAAGACTAAGTTATCCCTAGTATTTATCTATAAAGTAAGATTCCATCTCACTTTTCTCTTCTCTCACACGATGGTCTGCAGCCAAGAAAGGAGAACCAGAAATGAAAAATAGAGAAAAAAAAAGGAAGAGAAGAAGGGAGAAAAAGAAGGGGAAGGAAAGAAATCAATAGGTAAAATTCAAGCTTGAGGTAGAAGGGTTTTTCTCACTTTTTCTTCTTCATCTTTTGTATTTCAAGATTTGAAATCTTGATGTTTGTGAGTGAGATTTTGAGTTGATGATGAAAGATACATGTTTTATAATTTAGATATGATTGAAAAGTTTTAAGTTTGGGTGTGTTTTTGCAAAAATTTGGGGAACCTAGGAAAAATAGGGAGAGTTGCGGCACATTTCATGAAGAGCCGCGACACCAAAGTCTCTAGAACGCAGGAAATGTGACCAGAGAAGGAAGAGTCGCGGCACAAAAAGGGAAAGAGCTACGACACCCATCAAAAGAAAAGGAGAGCCGCGAAACTTATAGAGAGGGAGACGCGACATATCCTAGAAATAATGCTTCTAAGCTTGTTTTTCTGTGTGTTTTGCTATGAAATCCATGATGTTTTGATATGAGATGATTAAAGGAATGCAATAGTGTTTGATTAATGAAATATTATTGCATGATGAATGGAATTACATAAGAAGTGAATCATTGTATGAACTTTGTATTAAATGAATAGTATGAGTGAATGATGTTATATGGTACTGAATTTTCAGGATGAAATGCTGCTCATTCGTAGTTAAAATTTTGATGTGTCTAAGCATGAAATTGGTGAAGGATGATAGGGGGATTTCTTTCTTCTCATATCTTCTATTGTTTTCTTTTTCATGCTAAGAATAACATGTGTGAGTTTAAGAATGGATTTGTATGGTTTTCATGATTTGTGCCTTGAAATGAGTTTGGATTTGAATGAACAACTCGAGGATTTTGGTTGAGGAATGATTATGTTAACGGATAAAGTTATTTGAGAATGTTTTTAAATAGTATAATGATCTTTTATGTGACTGAAAATATGTTAGATTCATGGTTTAAAAGGATAAGGGTAGATTGAGGTTGTGTGTGAGTCACTACCTCTCTACAAGCATAAAATGTCTTGTATGAATGAAAAGCTTGATGCTTGAGGTTATGCCTCTTTATTATGTAAAGAAAAGCAAGGTTATGTGAAAAGTGAATGACAGAAAGGTTTTAAATGTTCTTGCATGTTTTGGTTTTTAAACTTGATGATTACTATTTTCACGTATTTGGCTTGGGCCAAAGGTGCTCCCAATGCTAGGGTAATGATATTAAAGGAGGTTAAGGAACATAGGTTCATGAGGTCAAGGAACAAAGGTTGTCCTAATACCTCATTTTACCCAGAGAAAATACAAGGAACAAAGGTTGTCCTGGGAATATGCAAACATCATGAGTTTTCCTAAAACAAAATGCTTTTACTAACATTGTATAAGCATACATTATGGAATCTATTAGGCATAATCATACATCATAATGCATTGCATAAAATGATAATTGTGTGGGCAATTGTCCTATTTTCAAAATTAAAGTAATAAGAACCAAGGTGGAAGCTTGACTTGAAAGTATCCATAAGGAATGAAATATGCTTATAGACAAAGTGTGTAATTTATGAAGTAAGAGATTTGAAGAGTATCACATTAAAATATGAAACTTGAAATATAAAGAATTATATGAATATGAGAATGATAAGATATTAAAATATATGATATAAAAACTAAGTTTAGTTGTGGATCAATACAATAACTAATTTGATTTGTTACTTTATGTGTTATTGTGAAGAATTATCAGTAGGACAAATATTTTATATGATTAAGTATGATATTTGGTTTGATTATGTAAATGACTTGATTTGATAAAGAACTTGATTTGGTTATATATGATGTCTTTGTTTATATAAGGATTTTATAAAGGTTAATAATTGAACCTCTGTTTCGGGAAGAGAAAGGATTAGATTTGGCAGTTTTTCACCTCTTTAATTTTAACAAATATATTTATGTTGAGTTTTAATTGAAGAATGTGTTTTTTCCCGAAACAGTTGGAAATACTACGATGTCACATTTTCATAAAACTATTGAGAATTCCTTGAATTCTCACCCCACACCTTTGGTATTTCTGTATTATTTCCAAGTACATTGGAAGCATCAGTAAGCAAAAGAGAAGATTATATAGAGTCGTAAAGAAAATGTGTGGCTGAAGATACTAGAAAAGTTTTGTATATAACTTGTATAGGTATTGCCATGGAGGCATATATTGATGTATTTGTATAATGCATCTTTCAATATATTTATATTATAATACCTAAAATAGGCTCATATTTTTGTATAAACTATATTCATTTTCATAAACTTGTTTTTAGTTTTAAAGTGACATGACTAATGCTAACTACTGAGACATGATCCTAGGCATGTCATTAGTGTGGGTATTAGGGTGTTACATTTTGGTATCAGAACACTTCATCCTGTTAAGCTGAGGTATGAACTAGCTATGTTTGTTATGCATTTGTCTTATCTTAATGATGAGATGCATAGGTAGAATTGCATAACGACATTGAGTTTGTATATGCATAGTTAATTGTCGTACTGTTACATGATATTGAGTCTGATAAACTCAATATGTAGTGTGTTGTGTGTGCAGAAAACTACGATATCAACCAGGCGAACCTGAAGTCAAGGTACTAGATATATCTGAAGTCTTTAGAGACATAGTTGTTGCGATAAGACAACAAGCAACCATGACAAACATGATATTGGAAGAAAAAAGAGCCTATGCGCAACGAACACCAGTGAACCAATGTGGTTTAGTGGGGAGTCAAGACTTCTATGATTTGTCCGAATTCAGAAAAGCTGACCCTCCATCATTCCACATAAGTATGATTCATCGATAGCAAAGGAATGGTCGAGAGAGTTGGAAACGATTTTTGTGGTAATGAGATGTAGTGATGATTAAAAGATATTGTTTGCTTCCTATATATTGAAAGGGGGAAAATTGAGTAATGGTGGGATGATATTAAAACATTAAAGGAAGCAGTAGGTATTCAAATAATTTGAGAAGTATTAAGGACGACTTTTCTAGATAAATACTTCCAAGGAATTTGCAAGAAACAAAAGAGTTATAATTTTTAAAATTTGAGTAAAGGAAAAAGACAATGGAATAGTACGTGACAAAGTCTGAATAATTATTGAAGGAGAAATTGTGAAATTGTGAGATTGATTATTAATTTGATTGAAGCTTTGTGTCCTAGGTCTCATGGCCATGATGTGGATTGAAGGTGTTTATATTTCTTTTATTTGTATATTTATTCCTGTTGATGAATTTGTTGAATTGTGATGTTGTATTGAATAGAAAATGATTGAATCTTGAAGTTGAGTGGTCATGACTATGTAGGCCTTATTTGTGACCAGAATTCTTATTATATGTAAGCATGAATTTGTGGTTAAAATGATGTTGAATATTGGTGGCAAAAGGCTACCCATTAATGACCAAAAAATAATGTATTTATGTATAAAAATTTTGGCTTGTGTGGTGTGTGAAAGTCATGACAGAATGTTGCCTTGGGTGACTATAATTTTTGACATCTTTGTACATGGAATTATGACTTAAAAAGGTGAATAAAACTTAAAGTTGAAGACTATTATGACACTATCATAATTTGAGTTTGTTATGTATTAAAGTTTTAGTTGATTGAAAATGTTAGTTCTAGAATGAGCATAATGCTCACTGCTAAATGTGTTTTGTTAAGGAAAGTATTTGAGTTATGTATTGAACTAAAATGATATTGAACGGTATTGGATACTTGAGAGGTACCAGAGTAATTAAATTGGAATGGAATTGATCTTGTGAAGTAAGAATTTGCATTGTATGAATAGTGCATTTGAGAATGTACTTTGATTGCACCATTGAGTATTGGAATTATAAATTTAAATTGTATATTTATAAATTTGAGAATATACCCGCTTAAATTATGAAGGCTGAGCTAAAATGGTATTTTTAGTCTTAACCCCATAGATTTTACTTGAGTTGTAAGTTAAGAAACATGTTAGGTGGAGATTGATTCTTTAATCCAGGTTTGAAGGAGTTAAGAGAGTGTAAATAATTTAAAACATAACTAGAGGCCTTGATTGAGGTTAGACAACCTCTAAGAACTAATCTTGAGAGGTAAAACTTGGTTAGAACCAAGACTTATGTACAACACGCTCTGTGGAACGTGTTTGATGTGTAATAGAAACACGTAAGGTACATTAGGTGCTTCATAACCGATTACCAGGACCCCATAACCGATTATGAGCAAGTTAAAAAATTAGAATTTAGATGTCTAACTCAAGTTATCTAGAGGGATAAGAGATTATAGACATTAGGAGACATAGTTTCAGGTTGTTAAACCTTGACAAAAGATTGTGGAACCCCTAGTATGAATAAAAGAAGTTCTCTAGGATATGATATGAAGGGATATAATTAAATACATAAAAGATTATTTGAATACCTACTACTTCCTTTATTCTTTTAATATCATCCCACCATTACTCAGTTTTCCCCTTTTCAATATATAGGAAGCAAACAATATCTTTTAATCATCACTACAACTCATTACCACAAAAATCTTTTCCAACTCTCTCGACCATTCCTTTGCTTCTGATGAATGATACTTACGTGGAATGATGGAGGGTTAGCTTTTCAGAATTCAGACAAAATCATGGAAGTCTTGACTCCCAACTAAAACCACATTGGTTCATTGGTGTTCGTTGCACATAGACTTTCTTTTCTTCCAATATCTTGTTTGTCATGGTTGCTTGTTGTCTTATTGCAACAACTATGTCTCTAAGGACTTCAGACATATCTAGTGTATTATAGTTTTCATAAAACTATTGAGAATTCCTTGAATTCTCACCCTGCACCTTTGGTATTTTCGTATTATTTCCAGGTACATTGGAAGCATCAGTGAGCAAATGAGAAGATTAGAGTCACAAAGAAAATGTGTGGCTGAAGATATTATAAAAGTTTTGTATAGAACTTGTATAGGTATTGCCATGGAGGCATATATTGATGTATTTGTATAATTCTTCTTTCGATATATGGATATTATAATACTTGAGGCTTATATTTTTGTATAAACTATATTCATTTTCATAAACTTGTTTTTAGTTTTAAAGTGACATCACTAATGATAACTACTGAGACATGATCCTAGGCATGTCATTAGTGTTGGTACTAGGGTGTTACAATATGCCTTATACTTTCTTGGTCTGCCTTTCTCATGAAATACTTACAGATATTGGAGGCCGAGCAGCCTATGAAGCTGACACACCACAATGTCTTTGGTTCCTTCATGCTTAAGAAGACGAAGATGGTAAGGGGCAAAGATGGTTGGGTGTATCCGGACGAGATGGAAGAGACTGGTGCTGATGAGGAAGTAGGAGAACTTGTTGCTACTGTTGCTGCTGTTGGCCCGATCACAAATGAACAACTTATGGCGACCATACTAGACATGAAAGCCTACATGGAGCACACTTTTACTGTTCTCTTTGATAGGATTGAAGCAGTGGAGCATGCGCAGGATGCTTTGAGGGCTTTGCTGACTGACAGAGCACCCAACTCCCCTCCTCTGCTCCCGGATGCATACTTTTAGGATCTATAGACTTAGGATCTTTGCTTGCTCTTTGGATGTTTTGGCTGTTCCCATTATGAACATGAAATGTAAATTGGCAGCTTTGATTGTTTTGATGAATAAATAAAATGCCTTCTTTTTTTGAATTATCATGTGTCTAATGCCTATTTGATTACATTGCTACTAGTCAGTGTTTAAATGATAAATGTACTGCCTTAAATAAAAGTAAAAAGCTGGACTTAAATGAATATTAATTGTTTATGCTTTGACTTTCTCTTTCCTCATCATTTTTATCATGACAAAAGTGAGAGAAAAAACTAAAGTTCTCATGTTTTGAGATTGTTTTGAAAAAAGACAGGTTAATATAAAACGAATTTTGAGATTCCAAAACTAAGGAAGAGTTGCGCATATCTCTGAACACTATAAATAAATAAATAATTTATAATAATTTTAATACGACAGTTCTTAAAAACTATCGTAATATATAGTATAATATGACAATTCTTATAAAACGATGGTTTGATTCATAAAACGACAGTTTGAAATTGCCCTTTTAAATTTTAATTTTAATAAAAATATTACATAATTTATCTTTTTTTGTTGTTTTCGTCTTCCCTCACTTTCTCTATTGCTCTCCCATGAACGTTCCCTCTTTTTTCCCTAACATTTTCATCTTCCCTCCTTACGGATCAATCAACCACTGGGAACAACTCCAGCAGACAATCTCTCAGCCACCACAGCATCTCGAGTAGGCAACCATGATGCCATCGCAGGCAACCACATAGTAATTTCAGATCTTGGATTTCATTTGTGAAGAGAACTAAAACCCTAGAGCTCACATAGATCACAAGGCAATCAACATGGATTCAGTGGCTCGAAGAAGCAGAGGAGGAGGCATTCTCGAAGGCCTTTACAAGGTTATCATGCACCATAACTCTGTCTATGTCACCTTTGACATCATTGGCACTTTCCTCGGAGAACAGGTTAGTTTTTTCATTTTACATTGCAACCACAATAATTGCATTCTGTTCCCTCGAAAATTCTATCAGTAAGTGCATTTATGGTAGTAGGTAGCTCAGAGATTCGAAATTTGGTTTGTGTTTGTTCAACTATCTTCTTATCGCAGAAATGATAGGAGTCCATGTTTTTGTTTTATTATTATTTTAAATGCTAATGGATAGCTGAGAAGGTTGTAGGTCGAAAAACACAGGATTTTGAGTATTATGTATTCTAAGTATTTGTTTCACGAGAAAGTTTCCAATACGACGCCAATGTGGTTAAGTAGGATTTGGAGGATACCTCACATCTCACAATTGAAGAGTACGTGTAGGAGGGTAAAGATTGTTATGTGATTTAAGGGAAACCTTAATTGTAACCTTACCTAGTCCTTTGGAGGTAAAGCATATGTGGTTTGTTGTCAAAATAATTGAATCAATTACTTTATTTTGGAAGAGGACTGAATATTTCCAATGATATTTATAACTTTGGTGTGCAAGTTTGTTTGCGTTGAATTTTGGTTTTATCTTTCTTTCTTCCATATGTTATTAATAGTTTCCTTTGGCTTCCTTGACATTATACTTTTGTAAGTTGAATTACTGAGAGATTCCTGTTTTTGGTTACAGGCTGTGGATTATGGAGTTCACAAGATCTGGGAGTACAATAATGTTGGGGTATTAAATCTGCTTAACTATATGTTTATACGCCATGGTTTATGTATTGATTTTACGGTGCCTGCCATGTGATGATCATTTAGTTTGTTGAGATAATAAATTTGATTGATAAAATTGAAATGATACTGTGTTTGGATCTTATTATTGTTGGTCTTCGTGTGTTAAAACTTGGAAAGGGCTTCTTTTTTGTCAAATCTCCAATCTTCCTAATAGCATAGGTTTTAAGATATATATATTATATAACTTTGAAAGGGATTCAACTTCTAATAATTCTGCTGTCTTGAGTGCAATGATAGTTCACAATATTTTCATGCATTCTTATTAAGAGTCTTAATATTTTCACTACATTATTTGAAGTGTTGAATTTTGTGTACCTCAAAACGTATTAGACATTAATGCTTTTGGTGTTTCTTCTGATTTCATGTCACAAATTGGTATTAATGTCTTGGTAGCCACTGTGAGCATAATTTTTTTTTATTATTTCTGGGACTTGACTTATTTGGATTTGTTATTTAGTTGCTGCAATTTATTAGTTGTCTATGTACAGAATTTCCTCAAATTTTTATTCCTTAGAAACCTAAGACTATGATTGTATAATGTGGTCTACCATAATTTGTGAAGATTGTTCTTTAGAATTAAACTTGATATTAACAACTATTTTCCCGATTCACACAGAAGTTAGGAATAAGTTTTTTCCTAATTACACCATATCTTATGTTTCCATATGGTGATGACAATGGCAGTGAAAGAACTCGAGTTTTGTTGACAAGTGCTGTATATGTTCATTTAAAACATCATGACTTTTCCAAGCACACCAGGAACCTCTCACTAGTGAGCAGGGCTATTTTGCTCTCGGGTCCTACAAGTAAATTATGTACAAGTTTAATCATGTCCTGCAAAAAAATAGTTTCCAAGTCTGTTTGACTAACACTAGATATATTTAACTTTTGAATAACTTTACCAGCAAATGCTTGCCGAAGCTTTAGCACATTGCTTTGAATTGAAGTTGCTGTTGCTAGATATTACTGACTTCTCTGTGAAGGTAATTATTTACAGATTCTCATTTTATTTGCTTTGACTGGCCATATACATATATTAATACCTGTCATGTTTTCCCTTGTACAGATGTAGAGCAAATCAGCATATTTGTCAAGTATCATCTCCATTTGGGGAAGCAATGGGGGATTAGATGCATAGTATTGCAACAAAATGTGTAAATTATGAAAATTACTTGAAATGATGTATTGAATATTAATTTAAAGGTGAAAAAAGATATAATATGAGATTTTGGTTCTGAATGATATTAATCTGCAAGAGTTTGTTTTGATAACATTATATTTGTATATTTACTGGAAAAGAGAGACAAATGTCGTTTTTTTCACTCTGCACTTTGCTTGGAAACAGGATTATGTGCCAACTGTGACAATTTCAACGCAAATGTGGTTGTCAATGGAAGCATTATTAATCTGGGTTTGTGGGACACTGCTGGTAATGTTGCATATTTACATGGAAATGTTTCCATAAAGGTACTTATCACTCTTTACTGTGTGTCCCTTGTTATGTTTTATATGCACTTCTGCTTTTTTCCTTTGAAGATAATATTAGGTTCCTAATATACTGATTATGTTATATATTAATAAAATATTCATATTTATAAAAATTTGCTGATAAATTGTATGTGTGTTGGTTTCATTTCCAGTGGATTCTAGAGTTGAAGCATTATGCACCTGGTGTCCCTATAATTCTGGTCGGCACAAAGCTTGGTAAGTTTATTCCTGCCTAATATGATACTGATATTGTGATATCATGCATCCCCTTAAAGGGAGAAGAGCTTAGGAAGCTGATTAATAAACCCGCTTACATTGAATGCATTTCGAAAATGCAGGAGGTACATAATTGAATCTATTTCTAATTTTTTTTTATCTCAATTGTTAATTTAATATGTAGTTTTTTTTCTGGTATTTATTGCAGAACGTGAAGGCAGTTTTTGATGCAGCCATAAGAGTTGTCCTTCAACCACCGAAGCAGAAGAAAAATAGGAGTAAAGCACAAAAGGCTTGTTCAATATTGTGATTCACTAGGTGTAAACATTTGACTGCCCTATTTTCTACTTGTATTCACCTTCTCCTTCTTCCTTTTCATAATTTCTTTGCTATTGAAGAAGTTGGAGTCTGGTGTTTGTCTGACAAATGCTCTAAATCTCCTTGAAGCATAAGGTGGTTTAATGCTTTGCTTTCTTGGAATTATTGTCAACTCTAATAGTCAAATTTGCATTTCATGGTTCCCACCTTTTTTCTTATAACTTCCGTTTTGATTTATGTATTAATAGACTGAAATATCCCAGTTAGGACAACGACCTTGTTTGCTTGAAGATATATATACATTATATTAAAATTATTTGTATTTTGATATAAAGCTTGGCAGTGTGTTGTGAACTCTGCCTATGCTGAGCTTTGTTGCAAATTCTTACATAGCCGGTCCCAAGCCCGGATAAAAGAGGAGGGTTGTGTTAGGCAGTCGACAGCCAACGTAAAACTTTGTCGAATCTTTATGACATGGATCAAAGAAGTAATTGTGTTAATGCTAGGTCGTTGCCCTGTCCTAAGCAACGCTTATTGTATATGGCTCGAGTACGTGTCAAATGAGCAAGAGCTACATCGCCGCTTTGGGTGTAGTGAAAAATAAGCAAGGGTTCCTACATTTTCGTGAACGGGTGTGGGTAAAGTTTAGTTCACAAGAGTAGGATGCGTTTTGGAACTGGTTTTAGGTAAATTAATGGAAATAGTTGACACTATGATTAGGAGGAGGATTAATTTTATGTCCTACAAGAAACTTGGGTTGGAGAAAAGGCAAAGGAACTCGACAAATTTAAATAAAATCTAGAAACGGGGTAGGCATAATAGTAGATAAGAATTGGAAGAATAATGTTGTGGATGTGACAAGACTTGGAGATAGGATTATAGCTTTGAAGTTTGTTGTGGAACGGAGACTTTAATATTATCACACAGTGCGTATGCACCCAAGTAGGGTTAGACGAATACTACAAGATTAAATTTTGGGAGGATTTAGAAGGTTTAGTGCAGAGAATACCTTTGGGAGAGAAGATTTTTCTAGGTGGGGACCTAAATGGTCATGTGGGGAGCGAATCTAGGGGGTATGAGGGTTTGCATGGGGTTATGGTCTAGGAGTAGTTAATGCAGAGGGCGACGATTCTAGATTTTGCGGTAGCGTTTGATCTTACAATAGCTAACACTTGTTTTAGGAAGCGGGAAGAGCATCTTATCACATATAGAAGCGGGAGTTCTTTATCTCAAATTGATTTCTTTCTATTAAGGAAATCGATAGAAAGATTTGCATGGATTGCAAAGTCATCCCTGAGAGTTGAAACCCAACACAGGGGTTTTGGTTATGGATGTACGAGTTAAGATGAGAGTAAGGAGAAATTGTCGAGACAGAGAGCCAAGGATCAAATGGTGGCAATTAAAGGGCAACAAATGCTCTTTCGGAGGAGGATTATGGAGGAAGAGATTTGGGAAGTACAAGAGAGTGCTAATGATATGTGGAACGAGATGGCTAAAGGGATTAGGAAGGTAGCAAAAGAGACACAATGAATCAAGGGGCTTTGGACCCAAGGATAAAGAATCTTGGTGGTGGGACACAAGTGTACTAGATAAGGTTAAGGTTAAAAGGGAATGTTATAAAGCTTGGCACGTGTGTAAAAATGATGAAAATTGGGAAAAATATAAGGCATAAAAAAAAGATACTAAAAGGCGGTGAGCGGGCGAAAGCTAAAGCGTTTAATGGGTTATATCAATCGTTGGGCACCAAAGACGGAGAAAGGTATATCTACAAGCTTGCTAAAAGTAGGGAAAGGAAGACAAGAGACCCTGGATCAAGTGAAATGCATTAAGGATGAAGAGGGTAAAGTTTTGGTTACGGAACAAGACATCAAAGATCGATGGAAGGGTTATTTTCACAAGTTATTTAATAGGAACACGGGGCATTAGGAGACTCGGACATTCTAAACACTAGAGAGGAAGACCAAAATAAAACATTTTATCGTAGAATTCGGGAGTTTGAGGTAAAAGAAGCATTGAAGAGGATAGTTAATGGAAAAGCTTTGGACCGTATAATATACCTATTGAGATATGGAAGTGCCAGGAGATAAAGGTATAAGTGACTTACAAAGTTGTTTAACAAGATATTGAGGTCTAAGAAGATGCCAAATGAATGGAGGAGAAGCACTTTAATCCCTATTTATAAGAATAAGGGAGATATACAAAACCGTGCAAATTACGGAGGATTAAGCTCATGAGTCATACTATGAAGTTATGAGAAAGAGTCATTGAAAGGAGACTAAGACAAGAGACTCATATTTTCGGAGAATCAATTTGGTTTTATGCAAGGTCAACCATGGAAGCAATCTATCTTCTACGAAGATTGACGGAGCGGTATCGGAGGAAGCAAAAAGACCTACACATGGTTTTCATTGATCTGGAAAAAGCCTACGATAGTGCACCGAGAGAAGTCTTGTGGAAGGCTTTGGAGAAAAAAGAGTTCGTATTGCCTATATTCGAGCAATCCAAGATATGTATGATGAGGTTAAAACCAAGTGTGAGAACAGGAGTGGGGTCACGAAGAGTTCCCTATAACTATAGGATCCACTGAAAGGGTCGGCTTTGTGTCCTTATCTTTTTACCTTGGTCTTGGATGTGCCGACTACGCATATCCAAGAGCCGTGCCACAATGCATGCTTTTTGCGGATGATATAGTCTTAGTTGGAGAGTCGAGAGATAAACGGGAAGCTAGAGTTATGGAGACGGGCTTTGGAAGAACATGGCTTTCGTCCTAGCGAAGACGGAGTATATGGAATGTAAATTCAGGTAAGCAACATGCTAATGCTAGCTTAGCGGTAAAAATTGGAGATCATATCATACCACAAGTTACACGTTTAAGTATCTTGGATCCATCATACAAAATGATGGAGAGATAGAAGGAGATGTAAACCATAGGATTCAAGTGGATGGATGAAATGGAGGTGTGCTTCAGGGAGTTATTTGTGATAAGTAAGTGCCTCTCAAGCTTAAGGGTAAATTTTACCGCAATATAAGGCCCGCAATGTTGTATGGTACTTGAATGTTGGGCGGTAAAAAGCCAACAAGAGCACAAGATCGGTGTCGCGGAGATGAGGATGTTGCGTTGGATGTGTGGCCATACTAGACAAGATAGGATTAGGAATGAATGCATTAGAGAGAAAGTAGGGTAGCACCTATTGTGGAAAAGATGGGAGAATCTCGCCTTAGGTGGTTTAGACATGTAAGGAGAAGACCCTTAGAAGCCCCTGTAAGAAGAGTAGATCAGATGGAGAATAGCCCAATAGTTAGAAGTAGAGGAAGACCAAGAAAGACTATAGGTGAAACGGTTAAAAAAGATCTAGATTTGAATGGCTTTTCTGAAAACTTGGTTCATGATAGGACACAATGGCGTCGTCTGATCCATGTAGCCGACCCCACCTAGTGGGAAAAGGCTTGGTTGTTGTTGTTGTTGTTGTTGTTGTAGTGTGTTGTGATTTTTTTGGTTGGCTTTGGGTAAATTATGACAGTTCTAACTACCATTTTATGCAAAAACTAAATTTGGTGAGTTTTTTTTTTTGATTGGTTTTAGGTAAAATACGATAGTTTTAGTCGTCATTTTATGCAAAAATTAAATTGTCATTTTATACATGATAAAATTATGGCAGTTAATGAGAAACTATTGTATTATATCGAATAGCAGAGGTAATTACATCAGTTTTAGAAACTACCATTGAGGCAAAAAATGACATTTATAACCTCCATAATTTGCAACAAATAATTGCTATTTTAAGGGGGAGTAAGTCTCTCTAACAATATTGTGAATTCTAATTTATGAAACTAACTATTTTTTCAATGATTGTTTGTCATCGTAAAAAAGTGGGAAAGTGTAATTGGCTATTGACCTTTGAAAATTTGTTTTGATGATAACAAACATGAAGATGTTGCAAGATCAAGTTCAAGACTTTCAAGAATAGTTTTAGGATTTAGATCATTGTGTAAATGTATAAAGAGGTTCACACTAAAGCTCTAAACTTGTTTTTCAAAGAACCAAAATAACACACATATTTTTAAGGCTTTAAAATGATTTTTGGTTTCTTAAGAAAAAATATCTAAATGCCCAAAAGCTTGCTAGAACATTTGGAATCAATTGGCAAATTTTTAAAATTATTTAAAATGTTTTTCAGAAAGATTTATTCGAATAAAGGATCCCTTATTCGAATAACTAAAGTAAGAGAAGTCAAGAATTTCATCTTCTCAAGCTTTATTCGAATAAACACGTTTAATGATCCAATCACCCCCCAACGAATCTTTAATGCTTTGGGTTATAAATACAAGTTGTTGGGCATTAAAGTCTGTAAGGAAATCAATCTAAAATTCATTGTTGAGCATTAATGCGAGCTTTCACAACCATTTTCATAAAACTTCTATTTTGAGCTTTAAAGTGTGAATCCTTATACCCTTTGAGCTTCAATTTGTATTATTTACTCTTGTGAGAGTTTCCTTTCATTCATATTATGATTAATTCTGTAAAGAGGGTGATGTATCCCTCAAAGTTGTATGGGTGAGGTATCCCATGTTGTTGAGGCTCAAGCACAAAGGGTGAGACATCCCAAAGTGTTGTTAAGTGCTCTAGTTTGTAAAGGTAGCAAGCACCTGTTCAAGCTTGAAGTTATAGTAGCAAAATCTTGAGTGATTACTTAAGGACTGGTTGTAAGCCATAAAGAGTGGCTGAATCAGGTTAAATCTTGTGTATGATTTTCTAAACTCAAACTCCTTTATATTTGTGATTTGATTTTATATGCTTGCTTGAATACTATTTGTCTTTGCTTATTCTTTTGTGCGTGAAAATACTCAATCTTTTCTATTTATTCACCTTAATCAATCAATAGCTTCAACGAAAATTGATATTCAAGTGTTTTACAAAAGAATTGAGAAAAACATTTATAAACTCAATTCACCCCCTCTTGAGTATTGAAGCCACTTGGTAACAAAAGAGCATATATTGCATGGGAAGACAATGACACAGACTCTTCAGATGAATAAGATGATAAAGTATTCAACTTTTGTCTCATGACTAAAGATGACTTAGATGTAGAATCTCAAACTCATGAATCTCAACCTTCTTATGAGGAATTGCAAGATGCCTTTGATGAATTGCATGAAGAATCCATGAGACTTGCAAAAATAGTTTCATCTTCAAAGAAAACAATTTCCTCTCTTGAAAATCAAATTTCTTCTTTAAACAAAGAAATTGAGGAATTGAAGTTAAAAAATGAGACTCTTAAATTAATTTATACTAATTCCTCATGCTCCGTAACACCTCAAAATTTCTTGTTTTTCAGTTATATTTGATTTTTATGATTTTTTTTATTTTTATAAATTGTTTGATTTATTTTTATTATTTTATTATTATTTTGGAATTTTTGTGTGATTTAAGTAGGGCTAAAAAAATAAAAAAATTTTAAAGCCAGAAAATTTTGGACTGTTATTGTGGGGCCGGGGGAGCTTACTAAACCCAAAATCGGAAATAATTTTCGAAATTTTTCTTTATCTGAGATTTGATTTGAAAATGAAATTTAGGTACATTTTATTATCCATTGGACAATAACCCCTGCATTTTCTAGTAGTAATCTTTGTCCATTGGATAATAGCTTCCAGTAAAAATCTAGTTAGTTGATTCTAGACTTAAGTTTAGTCATCTTCTCTAGAGACTTCTCTTTGTACCTCACTTTGGTGACTCACTTGGTTGAACCAATTAGAAGGCTAGTCAACCAAAGTGATTATGACTCACTACATGACTCACTACATGACTCACTACATGACTCATTGCATGACTCACTACATGACTCAAACATGTGACTCACTTTAGGTGAATCCCACGGCCAAGTGAGGGCTTGGAGGGTTCTAGATTTAGTTAATCATTTGTTCATTATCATCTTCACTTTCATGAAACAACAATACACAAAAGCTCTCATCTTTTCTCTCTTTGAAGCTCACGGCCAAGGCACCTAGAAACACCTTCCAATCTTCCTTAATTCAAACTAACCTTATATCTTGAACCTACACATCATTTCAAGACACTTTTGTGTTGTGACCATCATCTAGTTTATCCATCTTCCATATTTTTCTTCAAGCTTAAGGTATGAAGCTTTTAAGGTGAAATTCTTTAATCTTCATTTTTCTTTTCATTTTCAAGTTCTAGACCGTAACTTTGATCCATGGTCATCTTTGTTCAAGCCTTAGATGTTAATACTTGTGTGTTTGTTTTGTTTCAAGAACAACTTGGTGGTGCAAGTTTGCATCAATAAGTTATACAAGGAGCTTTTGAGCATCTTCTAAGGTAAGAGGGAGATTAACCTCATCAACCAGTCATGGTGGTAAGGAACGAAAATTTGGGTTGTAGGTGAAAAATCCATGTGAGGATTTATTCACTTGTTTGTATTAATTTGTTGATTTGTATTTATTTGCTTTATATAATTTTATGGCTTTAATAGTATGCATGAACTTGCTATAGTAGAATTATGATGATTGAAGCATGTTGTATACTATGATTTACGTTGGAAAGGAAAGAATTTTTGGTCCCAATGACCATTAGCGCTCACGGCCTTCATGCCCAATTAGGGAAATCCAAGTCAAAAATATTTTATTAATTGTGAACTCAGATGATTAGGTAACAAGGAATTGGATTAAGGATTTACAAAATAGAAAAAGGAATGAATAAAAATTTTATTATTGATCATCAAGCAATTTTCGGCCATGATGTTGGAAAATAGGGTTGAGAAGTAAATTGAAAATTTAATGTATTTTATTTAAAAAAATTTTTAGTAAAGTAAATGGGAAAATTTTTATTAAATTAAAATAATGCAGATTTTGGTAAAAATGTTAGAAAATATTACATAAAGGAGTTTTAGCAAGGAAATATTGGAATTAAGGTTAAATTTTATATTAAACTTGGAAAGTTTTAAAATTAAGTTTAGAAAGTCAATAAAAGCTTTACGCGATTGAAAAATTGTGATAAAACCTTATGTGTATAAAAAATGATGATTTTTGAGCTACGCGATTGAGAAAACATTTAAAAACTTTTACGCAATTGAGAAAAATGTTAGAAAATGTTTACGCAATTTGAAAACGTAACAAAAGTATTACGCGATTGTGAAAATGCGATAAAAGTGCTATGTGACTGAGAAGAACAGTAGTTTGCTATCTGGCCGATGTATTGGACTCAGAGATGTCGATATATGGTTTTGACCAGTGGTGGCTTGTTTTGTGGAAAACCATGTTTTGACATTTATCCGTGCATTGAATCATTAATCATGCATTAAAAGTCGTATAGACTGTGTTTATTGAGGCTATTTGCTTAGGAGTTGAATTACACCTAAGTGCGAGTGTGAATCGTGTAGCGCAGGTCACTTGTTGATCTTGGAGCCGTCGGGGCGCGAGTATCCCACAAGTGGATAATTAGTAGCTCCACTGGGCCGTGGTGACTGAGCACCGCATCGACGATCTCGACCAGGCACTATTATATTCTCGATCTAGTGAAGAATGTCTTGTATAAACCATGATGCGTACGCTAAATTTGTGATAGCACTTTGTTGATGCTAATGATATGTGGACATGTCTCCCATATCATTCTCTCCGAAATTGTGATCTAACTCTGTGGAGTAGGAATTGGTCCATTGTGCATATACATAGTTAGTTGAAATATTATTGTGATGTATATATGTTGAATTATCTATTATTTAATACCATGAATATACTTGTTATTTCAATATTTGAATGACATTATTGTCATTACTGTTTCAATGCTGCCATGCTGGTGTGTGATGTAGGGGATCTCACCTCTTTATTGTATTATTCTATTTTATGTTTATGCTTGATGAAGACTGTGAAGAAGACGAGGCAGGATCGCCTGGGTTTTGTTTGATGTGATTTTTCTGGGTTTTGGAATGGCGTCGAGACGAGATCTTTTCAGTTTTGTTAGAGTTTATTTCACGAAGGCACTTATATCAACCTGGATACGGAGCATGTTATCTATGTTGGGGATGTGACCCTAACGTTGAGTAGGACCTGTCATAGTGTTCCTATGTTTCCTTTTGATGTTTCTGTACATTTGGAGTTCTTTATGCCTATTAGAGAGTTGTGGGGTGATTGTCATCATAACCCTAGAGAGGACTCTGTTATGTCGTCTAGACGGACTCTTGTCCGTAGGACCATGTACCACCCTAGGTTTTTATCTTCTAAGGAGACAGAGGAGGATTCAGAAGAAGATTCATCTGAGGACCCTTCTCATTAGGTGTATGATGTTAAGATAGTTTACGTTTTTCTACAGAGTTTTTTATATATGTCTTTTGAGTACAAATCTTATGTATGTAAGTTGTCAGTGAACTAGGTCTCATATGTATGTATGATGTGTATTATTCAGTTATTGTGTTCTTTTTATTTTGTTAAATTATGTTATCCGCAAAAAGAAATTTTGAAAACTGTACATACAATATTAAATTTTTTACAACTTAGTTCTAGTTTGGTAAGTTTGAAGTCTCAAATGTAATACCCTAGGGAAGGTGTTATATTAGTTAGTATTAGAGTCCCAGTTTGAGTCTTTTAAGTTTTGTAGTTAGGTTTGTCTCGTTTGTGTTGTGTGATTCTCTGTGTTTAGTTTCCGAAAGGAGAGAATATTGTTTGAAATGACAATATTTGATTTTTCATTATGTTTTGTTTAGCCTAATTTGAAGAAGAGCGATGGCTCGTGGTAGAGGTACACATGTGAACGTGGGACGAGACAATGAAAGTACGGCTGCAACTGCTAAAGCAATGCAGAGGATGACAAATTTTATAGTGCAACAGAACCAGAGGGCTGCCCAATAGCAGAAACGATTGTTGAAGCTTAGAAATTGTTGGAGTTTCATCGCAATAATCCGCCACAATTTAAAGGAGAATTTGATCTGAAGAAAGTGAATTTTTAGATCAAGGAGTTAGAGAAAATATTTAGAGGGATGAGATGTACCGATAAGAGGAAGGTAACTTATGCTACCTTTATGCTTGTTGGAGATGGCGAGGATTGATGGGTAGGAACACAACAATTGTTAGAAGCTGAAGGAAGGATGATCACATGGGAAGTCTTTCGGAATAAATTCCTAGAGAAATATTTTCCAGCCAGTATGAGGCATGCTAAGGAGATGGAGTTCCTTGGTCTAAAACAAGGAAGAATGACTGTCATTGAATATGCTGCTAGGTTCGAAAGCCTATGAAAATTCTCAAGGTATTTTCAACTACAGCCTGATGAGGAATGTAAGTGCCAAAAATTTGAAGAAGGGTTGAGGCATGATTTGAAACGAGCGGTATTACCTTTGGGGATAGAGCAGTTTCTAACTTTGCTGGATAAGTGTCACCGAATTGAGAAGTTGGACCAATCTCGAGACACGAGAAACAGTAACTTTGGACCATCTCGGTTCCAAAGGGGAAAAAATAGCAGTGCCTGTAACACCCCAATTTTTCTAACTATTTGACAGTAATTTTGACAGTTATAACAGAATTCTACTGTTTAGTGATTTCTGTGTAATGTAAAATTATTTTGAGTATTCCGTGAATTCATTTGATCATTTTGTGTGATTTACTTCGTGTCAGGAAAATAATAATTTTTGGGTCGGAGAAAATCTTACGTATTTTAATTATTACTGTTAAGTCTTAATTATTTTACTTAATCTGATTTGATTTTCGTAAGTTTTATAATTTTTATGATTTTGTGAATGATTATAAAATTTTTATATTTCTCTGATTATTTTAATGTTATCCATGGGTCGTCTGTGGGCCTAGGGGGCTGTATGTGGGCCCAGGTGGGTCCAGAAAAGTGAAAATTTTTTTACAGCCAGGAAATTTTGTACTGTTAAGATGGAGACGGGGGGTCTTACTAAACCTGAATCCGGAAACAGTTTTTGAAATTTTCTTTTACTGTGTTTTGTACTGTATTTAATTATCAGGCAATAAAAATACAGTAAAAATATTATTCGTAGGGTTATAGCAGATAAAAATAAATATTGTACTCCGTAGTCAACATTAGTGGTTATGACGACTTTATGATGGACCAATAGGAAGCAAGTTTAATGTTGAAGCCTTTGAATATCAACCATTGATTTAATCAAAGGAGGAGAATTGGTCTTATAAAATGGCTAGGACCATTTATGACCATTGGATGTAAAGTATGAAGGACTGATCTTGACCCTTCATTATGGAGATACAACTAATGGCTTGGATTTCAAGGAGAAAAGATCTAATGGCCTAGATTAAGTCTTACATCTAAAGGCTATACCTAGAATCTACATTAATCCTAACCATTGATCTAATCAATGGCTAAGAATGCTCAAAATGGTGGCTAGTGAGATTGGTCACTCATTGAGAGTGCAAGAGTGGAGGGGGGGACAGTTTTGTGGTTGTTTAAGGGCATAGCAAAGTTTCAAGACCACGATTGTAACACCCCAACTTTTGGCTAAATTACATTTTTGTCCTAATTGTACTATTTTCTGTTTTCTGTGTTATAAAGTTAATTTGACTGTTTCGTAACTGTATTTAATTGTTTTGTGTGATTTACTCCGAGTCAAAAAATAATAATTTTTGACCTAGGAAAAATCTTGTTTGATTATTTGGAGTGGGGATCTTACTAAACCCAATTCCGAATAATACGTATATCAATCTTTTAATTTTTAGGATTTTTCTGTATAATAAAAATATTTATCATGCAGAAAAGTCTGTGGAACCCACATTTGTTTTGTGGGACCCACGTTTGGGTTTGTGGGACCCACTTTTAGGAAAAGTTTACTAACGTAATTGGCTTGTAAAATTCTAAAACAAAAGGTTAAAAATCCATAAAAATGGTTAGATTTAGTAGATTAGTTAGTTTAAAACCTAACTTAATGGAATAATTAGTCTAAAACCTAATTAAGTTAATCTAAAGGGTTTAAGTGATAATTAAATGGATTAAACCTAATTAGTTTTTCATCAAATTTTAGTTAGACAATGTATTAGAATAATTAAGTAGAAGATTAAGGATTATAAGTAAACTAATGATTAACTAAAATACAAAGGAATCTAACTAATATTAATTAAAACAAACTAGAAGGACTAAAACATAAATAGGTTTATGAAATCAATCAAATTTTGATTGAATTTCCTATACATATTTCGGCCATATGCTCTAAGTATGCAATCATGGAGTTGCTAGAAGCTTAGCCATCCACCATTCAATCCATCAAAGGCCATTATGAAGCTAATTTGTCAACAAAGGTGGCTAGCTCTTTGATTGAGCTCTACGGCCATGCATTGTGGGGGGGGGGGGCTAATATTCACTTCATAATCATTCATTCAATTATTCTAAATCATTCTCTCATTTCTATTCCTACCAAGAACTCAAAGAAAAACTCCAAAGCTCTCCTATTAGCACCATTCGGCCATCAAGCTTCTCTAACACTTCCACTCATCAAAAATTTCATCCAACTTCATTTCCTAAATCTAAACCATATTCTAAGAACATCTCTAGTTGTGAGTTTTTGCTAAATCATTCATTTGGAGCTTGGAAAATCACTTTGAAGTTTCTTTCCTATAAGGTGAAAATTCTTGTTTCTTGTTTCTAATTTGATTTTTGATGTTCTAAGCTATGATTGATCCATGGTTTATTTTTTTCAACTATAATTTATGACTTTATAATTTGTTTAAGCATGCTAGGATTTTTGTTGAAGCTACACAAAATTTCTAAAGAGGAGTCCAAGGAGATCTTGTCTTCCTTATAGGTAAGAGGGAGATTTAATCTCATCAACCATGTGTGGTGGTGAGAAAATGGATGTAATTGTGGTGAAGAATCCATAAGGATTCATTCACTTGGTTGTTTGTTGTCTTTTCTATTTGTGATTAATTTTGTGTGCATGTTTATTGTCTTTTCTATTTGTGATTTATTATGCATGCAAGCATGTCTATAGCTTTGATATTTTGGTATGTGTTTTATGATTGCTTTAATATATGGTATGTGTTTATAGATATATGATATCTATTGTGATATGTGAATAATATGCTGAGATTTGCATAAGTGTTCCAAAGAACACATAATGAAGAGCTCACGATTTTTACTATGAAAAAAAAAGAACCAAAATGTTCTCAACCATTTTTGAAAGGATGACTTAATTGATTTGATTAAGTTAATGGATTTTACAATAATTTAGAGGATGGAAAATAATTTAAAAATGATTTGTACAAAGAATGGTGGAATTCGGTCAAAAATGCTTTTTAATGTATAATTAATCCAAAATTTATTTTCTATGTGTAGACTAGTTAGTTAACCTAAAAAGAATTCATTTACAATGGATTTTCAAGAACCAAATAAGTAAACAAATTTTTATTAGAAGTTTAGTATAGAAAAGAAATAAATTTTAGACACTTGAAAAATACTTACCCTTTGAGTTTTTAAAGTATGGTAGCAATTTTCAAAGTGAATTTTATGGTTATAATTAAATGAATAAATTTTTAAAAGGAAAACGTAGAAAATATCACTTAGTGGATTTTCTAAACGAAATGCTGTCAAAATTGATTAGTAATGAGCAAGTATTGAAGAACGTTTCAAAATGGCATTTAGAAAGCAAGGAAATATTTTACGTAGTTAAAGAATAAAATTAACTGTAGAAGAATTTATTAAAATCGAATTTTTGAGAAAAACGTCAGAAATTATTACTTAGAGTAATTTTTGTAAGAAAAATGGAAAATAATGTCTAAATAATATTTTTAGTTTTGGAAAGTTTAAAAATGTAATTTGGAATGTCAAGAAATATTTTATACAAAGTGAAAAACAATAGAAATAACTTACGCGTATTTAAAATAGTGGATTTTAAACTACGCGATTGAGAAAAATTGAAAAATATTTACGCGATTGAAAAATGCGATAAAATGTTTACGCGACTAATAGGAATAGTAATTTTTACTGTCGGGCCAAAGTGATGAACCCAGACATGTTGGGAAATAGTACTGTCAAGTGGAGACATACTGTTTTTGGAATTATTGATACTAAGGGTATTTTTGTAATTATGGTGATGATGAGGATATTTATGTAATTATGATTCATGGTGATACTGAGGGTATTTTTGTAATTATGGATCATTACATACATAGAGTGGTATGTCAATTTGGTTAAAATTGACGATTGACTGACGAGATGAATTACACTGTGTTGCGGGTGTGATAGGCGTAGTGTGTTCATGTGGAGAACTTGGAGGCGTTAGTGTGCAGTAGATTCCACATGTGGACAGTTGGTAGCTCCTCTAGGCTGTGGTAACTGATAACACACACTAGCGATCTCGATAAATACTATTCTTAATCATGATCTATTGGGGACTGTCTGGTACTATGCTCGGTCGTACATGACATATTTGACTGTGTACCATTCACACGACGTATTTGACTGTGTGCTGTTTACACGACGTTTTTAACTGTATAACAGTTGGTTGAGGCAGCCTGATGTGCAGACATGTCTACCGGATTATTCTCTCTGATGTTTGTGTTTAGCTCCTTGGAGTAGGAACGAGTCTGGGTACATGGCATATTTAATCTGCATCATTATGTAAATAGTTATAATTTGATTTATGATATTTTGCATATGTGATAATATGAATTGTTATATTAACTATTATATTTGTTTGTATTGTCATTTTCTTTACTGCTATGCTGGTAATGATGTAGATTGTCTCACCTTTTTGTATATATTTTCTGTATTATTATTTATGTTCTGTAAAGTCGTTGAGGAAGTAGAAGAAGAGCAACTACTGGATTGTCAATACAACGAGGAGCAGCAACCGAGTAACCAGTTCGAGGAAGGCGAACCTCGAGATCATCCATATCATATGGATTGATTGCAGGCGTGGTATGGTGTTACCAGTATTTCTGTCTTCCGATGATCTTCCCAAGGAGGATTCTTCGGAGGATCGAACTTTTAGTGTTATGCTTGGGCTAGTTTTTATGGTTTGCTTTAAACCGCATGAGACGCTTTACTATTTTAAATTAAATAGTTTGTAATATGTAAATTATTTGTACCTATTAAAAACAAAATCATATGTATAATTATGGTGTGTATTGTAATAGTTTGTTTTATTTTATGTTCTATTTATTTTATTTTATAATATAATGTTAAAAAAATATATTTGTACTTGTAATATAATTATTAAAATAAAAATATATTTTATTTTAGTTTTACGGTGATGAATGTATACTTAATCAAACTTTTCCTCTTGATTTCATCACAAGCAACCATTGACTTTGAGATTGTACTGTATGTTTGGAACTTTGGTATCAGAGCACAGTTTGAGTCTTTTGGGGTTTTGTGGTTAGGTCTGTTTTGCTTGTATTGTGTTCTCTGTGTGTTTGATTTCCGAAAGGAAACAATGTTTATTTGAAATGGTTACATCTGGTTTCCATTGTATTTTGATTCGTGTGTCTTTGAAGAGAGGACGATGACTCGTAATAGACGTATGCGTGTGGAAGCGAGACATAATGATGGTGATATGACGACAACTTTGGAAGTGATACGAAAAGCAACTGATGTAAATATACAGCAAACTCATAAGACTGTTCAGCGGCAAGAATTGATAGTTAAAGCTAAGATTTTGTTAAAGTTAAATCAATTTCAGGATGAGAGACCCTGTAACGTTGGACCATATTAGTTACGAAGAAGGAGAAATCGTAAGGTCAAGCGATTCCAGTAGAAAACGTACTCGAAATCTCCGGGAAGTCAACGACAACAACAATCTTTTGGAGGAAGTACTAGTAGTAGCAGGTTTGGTCTGACTATGACATCTGCACCAAAATGTCAGAAGTGTGGGAAAGATCATCTAACAAAAGATTGTACGTTCAAGGAAAAAATTTGTTTCAAGTGCCAAAAGCCTAGACACATTTTCAGAGATTGTGTTCCATCAAAGACAAAGTCATCCGTTAGTAATAAACGTGCTTCGATATCTCAAGTAGGATGGAGCGTTGATTCTCCAAATGGAGCAAAAGTACTCCAGACTGATGACCTAAGTAAAAAAAATTGTGTCACAGAAAGTGATCCTTTGATTGTACTGTATAATTCTGGAGGTAACCCATTTCTCTATGGCATATGATCGTGTAGATTAATTAGAGTTATTTGTGTCTTTGTTATCTTCTGACTTATTTACTTTTGTTTCTATAACTAGCCTATTGAGCTACTCAAGTTATTCAAATTATCCTATTATTATAGATCAAATTTTTGTGTTATTTTGATCTGTTTCATAAATAGATATGATCTTTGAAACAGACTGGTTATTTTCCAACCATATTCGATGAGATTGTCTCAATAAAGTGTTAGTATTCTAGAAAATTCGTTCTTAAAATCAGGTAATATCAAATTCTTTGTTGGATATGTCTGGTAACATATCATATAGTTTCATTATTCTTTTTCTTTCTGACCTTTACAATGTTTTTCATGTATCGCAATTTGCAAGAAAGAATATTTTGCAAGAAAGGATATTCCTATCTATATCCATGTTATAGTATCAGAGTGACGTAGCAGAAGCGTGGTGGATCCTTCAAAGGTTGAAACCGTTTTTCAGTGAGAAAAATCAAACACAGTAATGGGAATACTGGAAAAATTCTAGATCGTGGAACTTCTTACCTAGCTTACTAGAAATAATTAAGTATTTGTATAGACTGATGCATACAAGGAGAATTTTTTAGGAGTTGAAATATGTTTGAGTACTTTTTTGGTATTAGTTTTGTCTAATCTCAGTAAACCACTAGAGGTGAACAGTGACATATTACATTGGAGTTTAAGATATGTGCATATGCAGAATAAAAGAGTTGTAGGGTATGATTTGAGGAAATTGAAGTCATTTGAGAAAAGCTATTCTACGCATGAATGGAGGTTGGTAGATGCTGTGTTTGTATTAGACGTATAGATATACTTTCTTTATGGAGTAAAATTTAACATCTTTAGTAATTATAAGAGTCTGAGATATCTGTTTGATCAGGAGAAATGGAATGAGAGACAAAGAGATTTCATTGATTAAAATCGTTTAAAATGATGTAAGTGGAGAAGCAATATAAGAGTTAGAACAAAAGATAAAAGAGTAATATCTATATTTATTCTGAGGATGTGAAATCAAATTTATTAAATTTTGAGGACGAAATTTCTTTTTGGAGGGGGAGTATTGTAACTCCCTAAAATTTCCTATCTATTAGACAGTTAACAGAATTCTGCTGTTTAGTGATTTCTGTGCACTGTAAAATTATTTTGAGTATTCTGTCAACGTATTTGATCGTTTTGAGTGATTTACTCTGTGTCAAAAAATAATAATTTTCGGGCTGGAGAAAATCTTTAAGTATTTATTTTTCTTGTCTGTTAATTATTTTTTTACAATCTGACTTGATTTTCATATGTTTTCTAATATTTGTGATTTTTGTGGATGATTATAAATTTTTATGGTTATCTGGTTGTTTTTGGGCTGTTTGTGGGCCCTAGTGGTCCTACGTGGGCCCGGGGTGAGTTCAAAAACATGAAAATTTTTTTACGTATAGAAAAATTTGTACTGTTGAGATGGAGACAGGAGATCTTACTAAACCTAAATCTGGAAACAATTTTTAGAAAATTTATTGTACTGTGTTTTGTACTGTATTTAATTATCAGGTGATAAAAATACAGTAAATATATTCTTTCGTGGGGTTTTAGCAGATAAAAATAGAAATTATACTGCTTAAGTCAACAATAGTGGTTATGACAACTTTTGACAGACCAATAGGAAAACAAGTTTATTTCTTTTGACGGACCAATGGGAAGCAAGTCTAATATTGAAGACTTTGATATCAACCGTCGATTTAATCAACGGTGTAGGATTAGTCTAAGAAAATGGCTATGACCATTTATAACCGTTGGATTTAGAATTAGATCAAGGGTGGAGATTTGGTCTTACAAAGTGGCTAGGACCATTTCTGACCGTTGGATTCGGATTAAATCAACAGTGGAGATGGATCATTTATGACCATTGGATGTGGATTTAATCAATAGTGGAGATTTGGTCTTCTAAAAAGGCTATGACTAATTATGACCCTTGGATTGAAAGTAAGAAGGAGTAATCTTGACCCTTCATTTTTGGAGATGGATCTAATGGCTAGAATTTTAAGGAGAAAGATCTAATGACCTAGATTAAGTCTTCTAATCAAAAGTCTACCTTAATCCTAACCATTGAATTAATCAATGGCCTAAAATGCTCTAAATGGTGGCTTGAAAAAGATGACAACTTTGCTAGATGCAAGGATGGATGGCGGACAGTTTTGTGCTTCATTTTGGAGCTAAAGAAAAGCTTTATGACCATCATTAGATGCCTTGGTCAATTATGCATCATTATTGATCATTTAGCACTCTTAGGAGAATGCTTGGAGGATTAACTAAATTTTTGGGACGGTTTTGTGCATGCTTAAGGGCATAGAATGGTTTCAAGACCATTATTACTCCATCTTGATCATTATTGATCATTTTTAAGAAGCTAACTCTTCAAAAATTTCTCTCCATCTCTTCTCTAAGCTAATTTCGGCCAAGCACCCTAGAACCACCTTCCATCACTCAAAAATTTTATCCAACCTTATTTCTTGAATCCTTACCTCATTCTAAGAACATCTCTAGTTATGAGTTTTCACTAAATCATTCATTTTGAGCTTCAAATCCAAGCTTCAAGTTTCTATGAAAAAGGGTAAAGTTCATATTTCTTCATCCAATCTTTTAGTTTTGATTTTCGAAGCCATGTTTGAATCATGGTTTACCTATTCTTTTACTTGTTATTGATTTTAAGATTTGTTTATGATTTTTAGGGATTTTTCCAAGGAGCTCTACGAAATTTGTGGAAGGAAAACTAAGTGTTTTCACTTCATTCTTTACCTTAACCAAGTCTAAGAAGCCTTTCTTTCACAAAAAATAAAAAACTTCATCTTTGTTCTACAAGAGGAACCATTAGGCCATACCACCTAAAATCATCATCCAATCTCTTTTAATTTCATCCAACCATAGATCTTAAATCTACATGATATTCTAAGCAACTTTCATGTTAGAGACTTTCTCTAAATCATTCATTTTCAACCTTGTTCTTCAAGCTAAAGATTGAAGCTTTAATGGTGAAGTTTATTAATCTTCACTTTTCTTTTGATTTTCAAGGTTCTAAGCCATGTTTGATCCATGGTTTATCTTGTTCAAGCTTGATTTACTAATAAATATATGTTTTGTTTTGTATTTGAGAAGCCCTTGGTGGTGAAGGACTTGGAAAAAGAAAGCAAAACAAGGAGTTTTTTCAGGATCTTCAAGAGGTAAGAGGGAGATTCATCTCACCAACTAAGTATGGTGGTGAGAGATGGTTTGTGTATTTGATGGGTAACTGTAAACACCGAATTTTGTCCGGGACATTTTGTAAATAAAAAAATAAAAATAAAAATAAAAAATAAATAAATAAAAAAAATAAATAAAAAATGATAATAAAAATATCCAGCCCAATCCATTAACCTACCTATTGACCCAATATTCAGCCCAATTCATTAACATATCCATTGACCCAATATTCAACCCATGACCTATTATCCATTATCCAACCCATAACCCATATCTTAAACTATAACTCAAACTTATCATAAACTAACTCAAACACTCATCTTAAACAAACCCTATCACCAGTCTAAACAAACTCATCCTAACTAAACCCCATCAGTCAACCAACCCAACACTCATCCTAAACAAATCTCAATACTTATCCTAAACTAATCCTAATCACACTTTAACTAAAACACCTTAACCTAATCCTCTCTTATAAAAACCTATAACCCACACTTTACTTGGGACTTTCACTTTGACCTTTAACACACACTTTTAACCTTGACCTACAGATTTCAGCCTCC
Organism: Ormosia emarginata; assembly: GCA_029884605.1. NCBI lineage: Eukaryota > Viridiplantae > Streptophyta > Magnoliopsida > Fabales > Fabaceae > Ormosia > Ormosia emarginata. The sequence goes on along the minus strand of JAQQTP010000041.1, from coordinate 2,091,602 downwards.
ACCAAAATATCTCTCCATCACCTCTCATATACGAAACTGACACCTACAAACTGCTCTTCACCGTGTCGCTAACCATCTGTCAAACCGCGCTATCCACCGTGCAGAAGCCGCCGCAGAAACAGCGTCACATCGTCGCACTGCACAATCTGCAACCAGACCCAATTGTCGGCGCTTCACCAACCCGGACCAGCCTAACCACCGTCGCCGCTGGCCTTCATCTTCCTTGCTCCTCTTTTTTTTCTTCCTACAAATACCCAAAAAGAAAGAAGCAAAACTCCTTTGTCTCATTTTTCGTAAGTTTGTTCTTTTAATTTCTGATATTTTTTTTTTGTTTTAAGTGAAATAGGCTTGTAATTAAATGGGCTAAGCTTTAAAATATATATATATATAAAAAAACAATGGTAAGACTACAAAGTAAAACTATAAAAATAATTAATTTTTTTAAAAAAAGATCGAAATAGGATTAACCGAGTTGTGACAGCTTGTTAATCTTGTAACTATTTTTGGATTATCTGAGTTGTGACAATCTAATGGTTCAAATTATAAAAAATAAATTACTATTTAATAAAGATTCAATTTTTATTATTATGATTCTTTTTTTAAAGATAATTTTAGATTAAAAAAAAATCTCATTTAATAACAATAAATTCAATAATCAATGGGTGACGTTTCTAGCGTGACACGAGCTTCACCTATTCAAACTTTAATTTGGTTAACAGTCGCGACACCTGACTGTTAATTCAAATTTTTATAAAAATAAAAAAAAAATAAATCTTTTCTTTAAATAAAAGCAACCAACCCACAAGTATTTTATATAGAACTACGTGACTTTGAGTTCCTCATTGCACTGAGGCTATGTAGGAAATATTTAAATTTTTATTTCATCAAGCCAAATTTTAAACTTTCACAAATTATTTATTTTTTTAGTTTTTTTAAATAAAAGGGTAAAACAAACATATTCTGAGATTATTAAGTTTTGCATAACTAATTTAGGATAACCGTTTTAGGATGGATGTTTTAGGGTCTTTGTGGGGTTAACTCTCCACCCTTCCCTATGCATAACCGACTCCCGAATCCAATCTGGTTCCAAAGACCATTTTCTAAAAGGGTTTTCCAATTTTTCCTAAATTAAATAAAATTGGTGGCGACTCCTAACTTATTTATTTTGTTTCGCCGCTTCCGCCGCGATTACGGTCGCAACAATGGTGAATCCATGTGAGGATTCATATCCATGGTCGTGTAATAATTTGTGGGTGTTTATATGCTTTGATTATTTGTCTATGCTTGATATGATTTGCATGATTTATTGCTTGATTATGACATGCTTGTGATATATATTTGAATATATATGTGTATGCCATGATTTAATGATGAAAAGGAAATTGATTTTTGGTTCCAAAGACCAAGAGGATTTCGGCCAAGACACCTCAAAATGGGTGTTCACAAATTAATATTTTCAAGAATGATAAAATTGGATGATTAGAAAAGCAAGGAAAATAAACAAAGGGTTTGTTTTTCAAGAAATAGTATTCACGGTTTTGAGAAGGATTTTTATTGATTTATTTTGTGTAAAAAGTTTCTAAGCATTTTACTAAACAAGAGTTTTAAATGAAAAGAGTAATGAGTTGTTAATTTTAAGGATTTGCAAAGAAAATGAAAAATGAAAATGAACAAATGATTTGATTTCAAAGACCAAGTGCTCACGGTTTTTGTTAAGGAATTTTTAATGGTTTTGTTTGTGTAAAATCATATTGACTTAGAAGGAAAAATATTTGATGGTTTAAATAATCAAGTACCATGGTTTTGAAGGCTTATGAATGCCTTGATTTTATGAAACAAAGTGATTTTCAAATGGAAATATAATTAATTTGGCATAAGAAATTTGGAAAGGGAATCAGAGTGTTTTATCACTTGAGAAATGAAATTTTCATATGGGAATGGAAAAGAGAGGTTGAAAGTGTTTGAACCTCAATTTATTTTAAAGAGAATTGATTTTAGAATTGATTTGAGAAAAATGGAGAATATAATAGTGATTTGATATTTTCTAACGTGTAACTCATCCTTTGGGTTTTGGAGAGCGTTAGTAATTTTTAAAGTTTGAAAACATTGATTTAATTCAATGGAATTGTGAATTTGTGGAATAAATTACGAAAAGAATTTTCTTGAGTAAGAAAATGTGGAAAATAATGTGAGTAGTCATATTATTTTGAGAAAGGTTGAAACGAAATTTTTGAAGGTTGATAACTATTTTTCGTAATGGAATTATGGTGAAAATGATTTACATAACTTAAAAACGTGATTTTTAAGCTACGCGATTTGAAAAACGTTTAAATATTTTCACGCAATTTGAAAAACATTGAAATATTTCTACGCAATTTGAAAAGTGTTTAAATATTTTTACACGTTTGAGATATTATTAAAAAATCACTACGCGATTTAAAAATGGTGGAATATTTTTACGTGATTGAGAAAACGTTGAAAAATCACGTGATTTGAAAATGCAACGGAAATGTTGTAAAATTTTGAAAACGTAACAGAAATGTTGCGCTATTGTGAAAACACGATGAAAGTGTTTTGTGACTATGAAAACGTGATAATATGATTTTGATGTCGAAAATACAGTATGATTACTGTTGGGCCAATGTGTGGACCCTGATTATGAGATAATGAAATTAAACTGAGAATGGGCCAATGTGTGGACCCTGAATATGAAAGTGTGAATTTTGCCTGTGATTGGCATTGGTGCATTGAACATGCAATGGAAATGAGGAATTTTACCTGTGATTGGCATTGGTGCATTGAACATGTATTGAAAAGATATGCATTGAGGCATATGATGATTTTGAATTAAAAAAAAATTTGATAGCTGATGCTATTGGGACCCTTGTGGTTGAAGAGGGAATGTGAATTGATAGTGAGGTCTATGATGGATCTTGGGGTGCGTCGAGGCGCGGCGGTCGACCAGTGGATATCTGTCTATGGGCTACGGCTGGATCATATGCCACTTGGCGATGCAGTCTGTTGCAACGCATTGACGATACCCGACAAGAACACGATTCTTTTCAAAAGCTGGACATTTGTCTGTGGGCTAATCTGGAAGATTGTCTTTGGGCTAAGGCTGACAATTAACAGAGCATTCTTCTCGAAATTGTCAAAACCTCCATGGAGTAGGATATTGAGTCTAGATGCATAACATATGCATAAATCTGAGTATCTATATCTGCATGATATAATAATTGAGGAATATTGGATGATGATGATAATAATCATGTTGATGGCATTATTGTGATTATTGTGTGATGATAATAATGTTAATGGCATGATGATGATAGTTGATTAATGTTGAGTGCATTATTGGAATTTTGGTATGATATACTTGTATGATATATTGTTTGTGTTATCTCTGTGCTACCATGTTAGTATTGGCGTAGATGATCTCACCTCTTTGTTATATTGTGTTGTTGTGCTTGTATTGGTAAAAACTATATAATAGATGGAACGAGTTGTCTTAGACATACAGGTGATAAATACTCTGATATCGGAGACAACATCAGAGAATGACCATTCCAGATTTGATGGCGTGCAGTGTTGACAAGGAACAGATGTCTGATGCATCAAGATGGATACAAGAAGAAATAAGTATGTTAAGTTTTACCGTTAGTGTCTTACCGTGACATACGTTCCACCGAATTGTTTACTGTTACCCAAGTGGCTTCAGTACTCAAGAGGAGGGTGAATTGAGTAATTAAAAAACTTTTTCGTAAACCTTTTTTAATACAAATTTCTTGAAGCAATATAATTAATATGTGTAAAGATGATAAAATGCCTTAAGAACAGAAAATAAACAATTATACAATGATAAATAAATTACAATAAATAAAGAGATAAATGATAGAAGAGCAGACACAATATTTATCCTGGTTCGACCACCAACCACTTGTGGCCTACGTCCAGTCCCCGAAACACAGTTCGAGATTTTTCACTATTCAACACAAGCTTAAACACAGTGCTTGCAACCTTTACATACAGGGATACCTCACCCTATTTACTAGAGGGATACCTCACCCCCTTTGAAGGATACCTCACCTTCTTCACAATAAGGGATACCTCACCCTCACAATTTCACTAAGGGATACCTCACCCTTTTTACAGAAGCAGAAAATAGATGAAGAGAATCTCTCACTTAGAGCAAATGTTACAAATTGAAGCACTAGGAAGCTCTTTTATGATATCTCAATGTTTTTGGAAAAAAGAGCATATAAAATATGTAAAATTCAAAACTACGTTTTAGCACAAGCAAAGAATGATTCAGATCATTGGGCATGTTTAAAAGATGACCCAAAACCATGTATTTATAGTGTTCCAAGAAAAAGAGCCGTTGGGTATTAATTTCATTTATTAAAAGCTCAAGAAAATAGCCGTTACGCGATTTCTGGGTCGTGGTATTCGAATACCATATTTGGTCTTCGAATAGATCCTTCAAAAACGTGTTCTGGAACGTTTTCTATGTTGAGGTATTCGAATACCCCTTTAGGTATTCGAATAGATCTAAAAACACGTTAAAAACTTTTCTGGGGTGTGGTATTCGAATACCTATGTGGTGTATTTGAATACACCACTCTGATTTTGAAATCTAACTTTAAATGGTCATAACTTCTTCATTTCTTATCCGTTTAAAGCAAATGACCAGTCATTGGAAAGATATTTGAGTCTATTTTCAAATGAAATAAGTTTCGAAACAAAACTCAAATTATTTTGAAAGTTATGATCAAAAGAGTAACTAAAGGTCAGATTTTCAAAACTCAAACTTGGCTATTTTTCATAAATTTGAACTACCATCATAACTAAACCTTCAAAACTTGTTTGTTGGGTATTTTAATATGTGAAAACCATTTTTAAATATTTGAAAACATATTTGAGATATCTAGAAGGCTTCTTACAAAAAGACCCTAAGTCCTATAAGCTATACCATTTAATCTTCCTTTGGACTTGGTCTTTGACATGATTTTGTTGTTATCAAAACCTTCTTCTCCTTGAGTTGAGCATAAATGAGATTTTTGCTTTCTTGTTGCAATGCTCACTCTTGGTACTTGAACTATACATCATCTTCATCATGTTTGTTATCATCAAAACTACTTTCCATGTCAGCTAGCCAATTACATTCTCCCCCTTTTTGATGATGACAAACTATCATTGAGAAAAGCATTAGTTCACATAAATTGGAATTCACAAAGTTTGTTTAGAGATACTTACTCCCCCTCTTTTTCATAAGAGGTGATTTATATCAGAGATGTGCACAGTAGCTCCCCCTTACTTTTAGAATCCAATTTCCATTTTTGTCTTACCGAACTTTTACTTTTTCTCCCCCTGACTTTTCTCAAACAAATAATTCAAGCTTTTTCTCCCCCTTTTGTCATGATCAAAAAGATGGGGCAAGATAAAGCATAAGGCTAAACAGAGTATATGCCAGTCCAACAAGATATGTTCATTCATAGCATACAAGAATAGCAATAGAGTTTAATTTTATAAATTTAGCAATATAAGCACAATATTCAGCACATAAGCAAAGATATATTCATTCATAGATCAACTAATTGCATTGTATTATCATCAAAACAGTCATTACATTTACCAAAAGAATTACTTATATTTGATACCACTTGTTATCAAAATGTAAAACATTTACCACTTGTTATTAAAATCTTATAAATCTGTCATATATCAAGAGAATCATAGATATTAAACATTTTACTTGATGAAATATGCTATAGGGATCAGAGTATTGTATAGAACTAGCATTATTTACCCTATATGCAATGACAACAAAAAATATCCAATTTGGCACTTTTGTCAATGCTAAGCATGCTACTCAAAAAAAATTTAATCATTTAAGATAGATTTGAGCTTCCTTCCATTGAGTATTCCATTCAATTGTACTTGAAGAAAGTCTCTTCATGTCCTCTTCATCCATTTTCCCTCAAGTTGAATAATTTTCATTTAAAATTTTGCTTGAGGTAGTTATAACCCTACAAAACAATTCAAAGAATTTTCCTTGGTATCCATTAATTTTTGGATCCATAGAGGTTAGCCAAACTTATAGGCAAATAATTATTAAAAAAAATAAATAAGGCAAAATATCAAATGAGTTCACATGGGCAAAAGATATTTCATTGATTAATTTGGCCAATTAACCACTTGTTATTACTTGTTATTACGTTCATACCACTTTGTTCGATACCACTTGTTGCACTTGTTCATATATTTATTAAAACAGTAGCTAATTATATTAAGCATTTACCTTACAAAGAATTTAAATATGCAGTATATTCTAGAGAAAAAGAAGGTGCAAAAGCAAGCTAAGAAATATACATTTAAGAACATCATGTAATTTTTATTTAAGGCATAAAACATATGCTCAAAAGAAGTAAGATATATTTCACCAAAAGCATGTTATTCATAGAGTAAAAAAAATTTGGCCAAGTATATTTGTATTTGCAAAAAGAGATCAAAGCATAATAGAGATAAGGCCATAATCATGGCTTTCTGCCAAGGGTTATTCGAATACATGTTTAGGTATTCGAATACACCAACTTATACAACCATAAGAATGCTGTACTGATGTATGGTATTCGAATACCTTATGATGGTATTCGAATAGACCTATCAGGAAAAAACAGATTTTCACATTCAAAGCAATGGTATTCGAATACCAAAGGGAGGTATTCGAATAACTTAAACAGGAGAAGCATTTTTACATGTTACGAGAGGTGCATTCTGAGAAAGGAAAAACTTGTTACCCAAAGATGAAGTATTTATTCCATGATTGCAACTCCTAGCTTCATGAAAATAAGGAAGGGAGCTTGAAGTTATTTCCGGTCTTGTGCTTGCAGTAACCACTTTCAAAAATGCCATCGTTAGCTCTTGGCCTTCAAGCACACCTACAACACATTTCAATTTGTGGCTTTTGGTACCCAAATTTTCTTGGGGTCCTTGAATGTCAGTTTTGGGTATAGTACCCTTAGGAACCCATACCATTTTAGTTCCAATTTTTGTATTAATATTTTTCCTTGCATTGCATGTTGATGCACTATGACCCTTTTTCCCACAATAGAAACATTTAATAAATGGGCTACATGAAATGCTAGAATTAACAAAGAAATTTTTATAAAATTTTTGTTGATTTTTCGGGTTATAACCAATTCCAGCTTTTTCAAAAACAACCATTTGTTTTCCTAATATGATATTTAAATTTTCTCTTCCGAAAGTGAATTTAGCAAGAGTGTTCTTTAATTCTTCAATTTCTTTTTCAAGCATATGACATGAAGAACAAGATGAAGAAGTAGAAGCATGTGAGGAATGAAATGAGCATGCATCAATTAATCCTAATGTCTCATTTTCAATTTTTAATTCTTTAATTTCTTCATTTAAAATTAGAATTTGATTTTCCAAAGAAGAAATAGTTTTCTTAGATGAAGAAATTAATTTTGTGAGCCTTATCGATTCGTCATGCAATTCTTCGAAAGCATCTTGTAATTCATCATAAGAAGGAGATAAGTCAGAATTTACCTCGTTGTCGCTTTCTTCTTCTTCTTCCTCTCCTTTGGCCATAAAACATAGATGGGCTTCTTCACTATCTGAACTATCGGTTAAGTCCATGTCGTTGTCGTCCCATGCTATGTAAGCTCTTCTTTCCTTTGAGGGCTTCTTTTCAAATTTCTTTTGAGAGTAAGGCGATCTTCTTTGAGTTCTTTTCTTTTTGAGAAACCTTCCGAATTTCTTCACTAGAAGACTGAGGTTCTCTTCATTTAACTCAATGTTGTCCACATCATCTGCATCGTCTTCTTCTTCATTATTGATAGAGGAGGTGGTGGCTTTAAGTGCAATCCCTTTCTTCTTCTTATCGTGTTCCTCACTTTGGTCAAGCCTGTTGAGTTCTAATTCGTGCTCTTGAAGCTTTCCAAAGAGGGTAGCCAAAGACATGGTTGTCAAGTCCCTTGATTCTGAAATTGCTGTTACCTTTGGTTGCCAAATCTAGCTTAAACATATTAATACTTTGTTAATTAAATCTTCGTTAGTAAAACTCTTTCCTAATGATGCAAGATGATTAACAATGTGGGTGAACCTCTTTTGCATTTCCTGAATGCTTTCAGCATGGTTCATTCTAAATAATTCATATTCTCGAGTTAGAGAATTGATTCTCGACCTTTTAACTTCACTAGTACCCTCATGGGTAACTTGTAAAGTGTCCCACATTTCTTTAGCAGTTTTGCAATTTGAAATTTTAAAAAATTCATCATACCCCAAAGCAGTGGTAATGATGTTTTTGGCTATCAATTTATATTGAACTTTTCTTTTATCATCTTTAGACCAATCATTTCTAGGTGTCTCGGTTTTTACACCATTAACAACTCGTGTAAGTATAAATGCGCCATTTTCGACAGCATTCCACACATCTAGATCAACAGCCTCGATAAAGATTTTCATTCTTTCCTTCCAATATGCATAACCATCCCCATTGAAAAAGGGTGGTCGATTTATAGAAGTTCCTTCTAAAAAACCATTTGATGAAGCCATGTACTCTTGAAGCGGCTAAGCTCTTTATACAAGAGTCTAGCTCTGATACCACTTGTTACCCAAAATGGCTTCAGTACTCAAGAGGGGGGTGAATTGAGTAATTAAAAAACTTTTTCGTAAACCCTTTTTAATGCAAATTTCTTGAAGCAATATAATTAATATGTGTAAAGATGATAAAATTCCTTAAGAACAGAAAATAAACAATTATACAATGATAAATAAATTACAATAAATAAAGAGATAAAGGATAGAAGAAGCGAGGCACAATATTTATCACTGGTTCACCACCAACCACTTGTGGCCTACGTCCAGATCCCAAACATAGTTCGAGATTTTTCACTATTCAACACAAGCTTAAAACAGTGCTTGCAACCTTTACATAAACAGGGATACCTCACCCTATTTACTAGAGGGATACCTCACCCCTTAACAAAGGATACCTCACCTTCTTCACAATAAGGGATACCTCACCCTCACAATTTCACTAAGGGATACCTCACCCTTTTTACAGAAGCAGAAAATAGATGAAGAGAATCTCTCACTTAGAGCAAATGTTACAAATTGAAGCACTAGGAAGCTCTTTTATGATATCTCAATGTTTTTGGCAAAAAGAGCACATAAAATATGTAAAATTGAAAACTACGTTTTAGCACAAGCAAAGAATGATTCAGATCATTGGGCATGTTTAAAAGATGACCCAAAACCATGTATTTATAGTGTTCCAAGAAAAAAGAGTTTGGGTATTAATTTCATTCATTAAAAGCTCAAGAAAATAGCCGTTACGTGATTTAATCGTGGTATTCGAATCCCATATTTGGTATTCGAATAGATCCTTCAAAAACGTGTTCTGGAACGTTTTATGTTGAGGTATTCGAATACCCCTTTAGGTATTCGAATAGATCCTTAAAAACACGTTAAAACTTTCTCGGGGTGTGGTATTCGAATACCTATGTGGTGTATTCGAATACACCACTCTGATTTTGAAATCTAACTTTAAATGGTCATAACTTCTTCATTTCTTATCCGTTTAAAGCAAATAACCAGTCATTGGAAAGATATTTGAGTCTATTTTCAAATGAAATAAGTTTCAAAACAAAACTCAAATTATTTTGAAAGTTATGATCAAAAGAATAACCAAAGGTCAGATTTTCAAAACTCAAACTTGGCTATTTTTCATAAATTTGAACTACCATCATAACTAAACCTTCAAAACTTGTTTGTTGGGTATTTTAATATGTGAAAGCCATTTTTAAATATTTGAAAACATATTTGAGATATCTAGAAGGCTTCTTACAAAAAGACCCTAAGTCCTATAAGCTATACCATTTAATCTTCCTTTGGACTTGGTCTTTGACATGATTTTGTTGTTATCAAAACCTTCTTCTCCTTGAGTTGAGCATAAATGAGATTTTTGCTTTCTTATTGCAATGCTAACTCTTGGTACTTGAACTATACATCATCTTCATCATGTTTGTTATCATCAAAACTACTTTCCATGTCAGCTAGCTAATTACATTTACAAGCTCGGTATTATGAGTATCGTTCATCACAAGCCATTTACGTTGAGCTGAAAATCTTATTCAAGGAAAAGGTGTCGTAGCAGGTAATCTTTTGACTGTACTATATGATTCAGGTGCGACGCATTCATTTGTTGCTTATGAATGTGTGGATCGGTTGAAATTACCTATATCTTCTTTGAGTTTTCAATTGATTATTTCTACACCAACTGGCAAGCCTGTTGTTACATCTAAAGTATATTTGAACTATCCTATTACCATAAATGATCGAGTCTTTTCGGTCAATCTAATTTGCTTACCTTTTGTTGAAATAGATATAATATTAGGAATGGATTGGTTATCTTCTAACCATATCCTATTAGATTGTGCCAATAAAACCTTAGTTTTTCCTAAGGATGAGGATTCTGGATTTTTAACTGCCATCAAAGTCAAATCTTTGTTGAGGGACGGAGCTCAAGGATACATGCTGCTGTCTTCTTTGGAAGTTAAGAGTGAAAAAGATGTGAATGCTACTCCAATTGTGAATGAGTTTCCAGAAGTTTTTCATGATGATGTTCCTGGCTTACCACCGGAAAGAGAAATCGAGTTTGCTATTGATTTAGTACCAGGAGCAGGTCCAATTTCAATTGCATCATATAGGATGTCGCCATCAGAATTGGTGGAGTTGAAGAAGCAATTGGAGGAATTGTTAGAAAATTAGTTTGTGCGACCGAGTGTTTCACCGTGGGGAGCACTAGTACTACTAGTCAAGAAGAAGGATGGAACTTCTCGTCTTTGCGTAGACTATCGTCATCTGAACAAGGTCACAATAAAGAACAAATATCCACTTCCAAGGATCGATGATTTGATGGACCAGCTGAAAAGAGTAGCTATTTTCTCTAAAATAGATCTGCGATCAGGTTATCATCAGATTCGTGTCAAGGTTGAGGATATACCTAAGACAACTTTTTGAACTCGTTATGGACATTATGAGTATCAAGTGATGCCATTCGGAGTGACGAATGCTCTTGCAATATTCATGGATTATATGAATAGGATTTTTCATCCATACCTAGACAGATTTGTTATCGTTTTTATCGATGACATTCTGATCTACTCCCAAAATAAGGAAGAGTATGCTAAACATCTCAGTATAGTTCTCCAAATTTTGAAAGACAAGAAGCTGTATGCAAAATTCACAAAGTGTGAGTTTTGGTTGGAAGAAGTTCAATTTCTGGGTCACGTAATTTCCAAGGAAGGTATTGCGGTGGACCCATCGAAAATAGAAACTATTTTGCAATGGGAGAGGCCGAAGATGGTAACCAAAATCCGAAGTTTTGTTGGATTGGCTGGATATTATCGGAGGTTCATTGAAGGTTTTTCTAAGATAGCTGGACCTCTTACATAACTCACAAGGAAGAGTCAAGCTTTTGATTGGACGAAAGAATGTGAGGCAAGTTTTCAAGAGTTGAAGAAAAGATTGACGACTGCACCAGTGCTGATTTTGCCGGATCCTAACGAGGCTTTTGAGGTGTATTGTGACGTTTCTTACCAAGGGTTAGGATGCGTGTTGATGCAAAACAGAAATGTGGTAGCCTATACTTCAAGACAGTTGAAGGTTCATGAGAGGAACTATCCAACTCACGATTTGGAGCTCGCTGCAGTGGTCTTTGCGTTGAAAGTGTGGAGACATTTTCTGTATGGAGCTGTGTTCAATGTCTTCAGTGACCACAAGAGTTTAAAATACCTGTTCAATCAAAAGGAATTGAACATGAGGCGAGAAATGATGGTTAGAGTTCTTGAAGGACTACGATTTTCACTTCAATACCATCGGGAAAGGCGAATGTGGTGGCGGATGCCTTAAGTAGAAAGGTGATCAGTGTTTCTACCATGATGATAAATGAGGAAGAATTGATCAATCAGTTTAGAGATTTACGGTTGTCAGTGGAATTGGCACCAGGAAGAATTCATCTAAGTAAAGTTACTGTTTTGAATGACTTGCTGGAGGAAATCAAGGAAAAACAGGATAAGGATCCATATTTGTTGAATGAGAAAGAATTTTTAAAGCAAGGTCATAAGGCAACGGTTGAGGAAGGATCTGATGGAGTCTTAAGGTTTAAAGGAAGGATTTGTATACCTGATGATCCCGATCTTAAACAAGCAATTTTGGACGAAGCTCATACTAGTAGGTTGAGTATGCATCCGGGGATGACAAAGATGTACCAAGATTTAAAGCGGATGTTTTGGTGGCCAAGGATGAAGAGAGATGTTGCGGAACGTGTGGCGTCTTGTCTGGTTTGTCAAAAGGCAAAAGTTGAACATCAAAGACCAGCTAGTATGTTACAACCTTTAACTATTCCCGAGTGGAAATGGGATAGTATCTCAATGGATTTTGTTACTGGATTGCCAAGAACGAAGAAGGGTCATGATTCTATATGGGTTATAGTTGATAGGCTTACAAAGTCAGCACACTTCTTGCCGATCAATATCAAGTATTCGTTGGAACGATTAACCCAGGTGTACATTAGTGAAATTGTTACACTTCATGGTGTACCCTCAAGTATAGTTTCTGATAGAGACCCGAGGTTTACGTCAAGGTTTTGGCGAAGCCTACAAGAAGCCATGGGGACTAAGTTACGTCTAAGTTCTGCTTATCATCCGCAGACTGATGGTCAAACGGAGAGGACTATTCAATTGCTGGAAGATCTGTTGCATGCTTGTGTGTTGGAACAACAAGGGAGTTGGGATGAATTTCTGTCTTTGATAGAATTCACCTACAACAATAGTTTTCACTCAAGTATAGGGATGACACCCTATGAAGCACTTTATGGGCAACGATGCCGAACCCCTTTGTATTGGTATCAAGATGGGAAAAGTATGACCATTGGACCTGATCTTGTGCAATAAACTACGGAAAAGGTGAAAATGATTCAAGAGAAAATGAGGATGACTCAAAGCCGTCAGAAAAGCTATACTGATAAGCAGATGAGACCTCTTGAATTTAATGAAGGTGAGCATGTGTTTTTACGAGTAACACCTACGACTGGTGTCGAAAGGGTTATCAAATCTAGAAAACTCACTCCTAAATTCATTGGACCTTATCAAATCATTCGTCGAATAGGTCCTGTAGCCTACCAGATAGCTTTACCACCTTTTCTATCCAATCTCCATAATGTATTCCATGTGTCTCAGTTAGAAAATATATTCTTGATCTAACGCATGTCATTCAACCTGATGAAGTATAACTGAAAGATAATTTGACGTATGAGACACTTCCTGTTAAGATTGAGGACATGAGAGTGAAGCAACTTCAAGGGAAGATGATTGTATTGGTAAAGGTAATATGGAATGAGGTAACGGGAGATGCTACTTGGGAGCTGGAAGACAAAATGAGGGAGCAGTACCCACATCTTTTCTAAGGTACGATAAATTTCGAGGACGAAATTTCTGTTAGTGGGGGAGAGTTGTAACACCCCAACTTTTGGCTAAATTATATTTTTGTCCTAATTGTACTGTTTTCTATTTTCTGTGTGTTATAAAATTAATTTGACTGTTTCGTAACTGTATTTGATTGTTTTGTGTTATTTACTCCGAGTCAAGAAAATAATAATTTTCGGGCCCAAAAAAATCTTGTTTGATTATTTGGAGCTGGGGGATCTTACTAAACCCAATTCCGAATAATACGTATATCAATCTTTTAATTTTTAGGATTTTTCTGTATAATAAAAATATTTATCATGCAGAAAAGTCTGTGGGACCCACATTTGTTTTGTGGGACCCACGTTTGGGTTTGTGAGACCCACTTTTAGGAAAAGTTTACCAATGTAATTGACTTGTAAAATTCTAAACCAAAAGGTTAAAAATCCATAAAAATGGTTAGATTTAGTAGATTAGTTAGTTTAAAACCTAACTTAATGGAATAATTAGTCTAAAACCTAATTAAGTTAATCTAAATGGTTTAAGTGATAATTAAATGGATTAAACCTAATTAGTTTTTCATCAAATTTTAGTTAGACAATGTATTAGTATAATTAAGTAGAAGATTAAGGATTATAAGTAAACTAATGATTAACTAAAATACAAAGGAATCTAACTAATATTAATTAAAACAAACTAGGAGGACTAAAACATAAATAGGTTTATGAAATCAATCAAATTTTTGATTGAATTTCCTATGCATATTTCGGCCATATGCTCTAAGTATGCAATCATGGAGTTGCTAGAAGCTTAGCCATCCACCATTCAATCCATCAAAGGCCATTATGAAGCTAATTTGTCAACAAAGGTGGCTAGCTCTTTGATTGAGCTCTACGCCCATGCATTGTGGGGGGGGGGGTTAATATTCACTTCATAATCATTCATGCAATTATTCTAAATCATTCTCTCATTTCTCTTCCTACCAAGAACTCAAAGAAAAACTCCAAAGCTCTCCTATTAGCACCATTCGACCATCAAGCTTCTCTAATGTGAATGTAAATGGTATTGGTTTTGATTATCAACAAACAAGAAAGCAATGAGGTACAAAGATCTAGTCCAAGGCTTCTTTAGACTAGCCATTAGGTTCTAAACAATATGTAAAGGTAAATGGATTCACACAAAAAGCTCTTTTCCTCTTTCAAATTCATTCTTAAATGTCTTTACATAATCTTCCTTTTTCATCTTGTGAAAATTGAGTTCATGTTTTAAGTAAAACTCCTTTGTTAGAAAGTTTGGAAAGCATTTGGATAACCTTGGTTGTGAGAATCTATCAAAATCCTTTGTCTCTAAATAAGCCATATTCGAATATGAGATTCCTCATATTCGGTTATGAGCTCTAAAACAAAATGTGTCTTGTGATTCTTTAAAAGGCCATAACCGAATATGGCTTATCCTATATTTGATTATTCTGATTTCCATTCGTGTCTTTTGTTTTCTCAAAAGCCATATTCGAATATGGCATATCCTATAATCGGTTATGAGCATTCTCATAACAGATTATAAGACTCTTCATATTCGAATATGAGTTAAGTCATAATAGATTATTTTGACAAACAGAGACGATGGAAACTCCTTATTCATGCCATAACCGAATATGGAAATGCCATAATAGATTATAGACACTTCCAGATCTCTTTTCCAATGGCTTTTTCAATGGCATTTAATGCCCTCAACCACCTCTAACGTCTCTAAACTCTTTTGGGCTATAAATGAAAGTTGTTGGCCATTGATTAAGGGTTGGAAAACTTTCTGAAAATCATCTTAGAGCATTTATAACGAGTTTTATGATCATCTCTTTCAAAACCCTGTTTTGAGCTTCAACTTGTGTGAATCCTAAATACCATAGCTCTTCAATTTGTATAATCTGCTCTCGAGTGAGTTTCTTTCATCTAAACCTTGTATAATCTGAAAAGAGAGGGTGAGGTATCCCTCAAAACTATTAGGGTGAGGTATCCCTTGAATATAGAGGCTCAAACACAAGGGTGAGGCATCCCAAGGTGTGTTGAGTGCTCCAACTTTAAGGTTATCAAGCACTTGTTGAAGCTTGAAGAACTAGTGGAAAATCTCGGTGGTTACTTGAGGACTGGACGTAAGCCACAAGTGGATTGGTGGATGAACTAGGATAAATCTTGT
The DNA here is from genome assembly GCA_029884605.1 of Ormosia emarginata. Classification (NCBI taxonomy): domain Eukaryota; kingdom Viridiplantae; phylum Streptophyta; class Magnoliopsida; order Fabales; family Fabaceae; genus Ormosia; species Ormosia emarginata. Next base: position 2,075,922 of record JAQQTP010000041.1, on the reverse strand, counting down.
GTTTGTTCTTCTAAACTCATCTCTTTAATATTGTGCACTGTTTCATTAAGTTTGTTTTGAATACTAGCTTGGTTGTTTGTAATATTTGTTATTGGAAGTCTTATATCTCATCTATCAATTCATTTCAAACATTCAATAGCTTCAACAAAAATCAATATTTAAGTGATTTGCGAAAGTTTTGTGAACTTGTTTTAGAACTCAATTCACCACCCCTCTTGAGTATTGAGGCCACTTGGTAACAAGTGGTATCAGAGTTAGACTCTTGTATAAAGAGCTTAGCCGCTTCAAGAGTAAAGATGGCTTCAAATGGTTTTTCTAATGAAGGTTCTTTTATAAATAGGCCTCCCTTCTTTAATGAGGATGGTTATGCATATTGGAAAGAAAGAATGAAGGTTTTCATTGAAGCTATTGATATTGATGTGTGGGATGCCATTGAAAATGGTCCTTTTATCCCCACACGTCTTGTTGATGGTGTTAGAATAAATACACCAAGAAATGAATGGACCGATGATGACAAGAAGAAGGTCCAATATAACTTGAGAGTTAAAAATATTATCACTACTTCTTTAGGATATGATAAATTTTTTAGGGTCTCAAATTGTAAAACTGCTCAAGAAATGTGGGATACATTACAAGTAACCCATGAAGGTACAAGTGAGGTAAAAAGATTTAGGATTAACACACTCACTCATGAATATGAATTATTTAGAATGAATCAAGGGGAAAGCATTCAAGATATGCAAAAACGTTTTACTCATATAGTTAATCATCTTGCTTCATTGGGAAAGACTTTTGCCAATGAAGATCTTATTAACAAAGTTTTGAGGTGCTTGAGCAGGAATTGGCAACCCAAAGTGACGGCCATATCGGAGTCAAGAAATCTTGCCACAATGACCTTGGCCACCCTCTTTGGAAAGCTTTAAGAGCATGAGTTGGAGCTAAATCGACTAAGTCAAAATGAGGAACAAGATAAGAAGAAAAATGGGATTGCTCTCAAAGCTACCTCTTCCTCAATTGAGTATGAAGATAAAGATGATGGAAATGATCTTGATAACATCGAAATAAATGAAGAGAATTTTAGTCTCCTTGTGAAAATGTTCGGAAGGTTTCTCAAGAAGAAAGGAAACCAAAGAAGACCTCCTTTTCCTCCTAAGAAGTCATACCAAAAGGGAGAAGGAACTACATCCACTCCAACTTGCTGTGAATGTGGAAAACCGGGACACATGAAGATGGAATGTCCAGTTTACCAAAAGAAGACGGAGAAGTTCGAAAAGAAGCCCTTCAAGGAAAGGAAAGGAAGAAGAGCATACATTGCATGGGAAGACAATGATATGGACTCCTCCGATGATTCAGAAGATGATGAAGCCCACCTTTGCCTTATGGCAAATGGAGAAGAAGAAGAAGAAAGCGAAACTGACGTAACCGCATCTAATCTTGAACTATCTCCTTCATATAGTGAATTACAAGATGCATTTCAAGAATTGCATGATGAATCCATGAGGCTCACTAAAATGGTTTTAACTTCCAACAAAACAATCTCCTTAATGACCAACAAAATTTCTATTTTAACTAAAGAGATTGAAGAACTCAAAGTTGAAAATGAAACTCTAGGACTTATTGATGCTAACTCATCATGCATGGTTTGTTCTTCACATGTTAATGCACCCACACCCTCATATTGTTCATCATGTAAATCACTTGAGAATGAAATTGAGGATTTGAAAAACACACTTGCAAAATTTACCTTTGGAAGAGACAACTTGAATGTATTGCTAGGGAAACAAAGATGTGTTTTCCAAAAAGCCGATTTAGGGTATAATCCTAACAATCAACAAAAATTTCTCAAAAATTTCTTTATTTCCTCAAGTACCTCAAGTACTCCCTTTATTAAATGTTTTCATTGTGGAAAGAAAGGGCATAGTGCATCAACATGTAATGTAAAGAAGAAAATCAACACAAAGGTTGGAATCAAAATGGTTTGGGTTCCTAAGGGCACCTTGCCTAACACTAACTCACAAGGACCCAAGAAGATTTGGGTACCAAAGGTTAAAATCTGAATGTGTGTTGTAGGTGTGCTTGAAGACCAAGAGTTCAAGTTGGTATCTTGATAGTGGATGCTCCAAGCACATGACCGGTGATGGCTCCAAGTTCTCCTTCCTTGTCCCCAAGAAGAGTGGACATGTGACTTATGGTGACAACAACAAAAGAAAGATCCTTGGAGTCGGTAAAGTTGGTAAGACTCCTTCCTCATCCATTGATAATGTCTTACTTGTTGAAGGACTCAAACATAACTTGCTTAGCATTAGTCAATTGTGTGATAAGGGGAATAGAGTAATATTTGATTCAAATTGTTGCATAATTGAGGGTAAGGATGATAAGCATGTTAAGTTTGTTGGTCATAGGGTCAATAACATATATATGATTAGCCTTGATAACATTTCCTCAAATGATGCTAATTGCTTTATGACTAGAGAAAATGATTCATGGTTATGGCATAGAAGAATTGCTCACATTTACATGGACCACTTAAACAAATTAGTTTTTAAAGAACTAGTAATTGGTCTTCCAAAACTCAAATTTGAAAAAGATAAACTTTATGATGCATGTCAAAAGGGAAAACAAGTAAAGGTCTCTTTTAAAGCTAAAAATGTAGTTTCAACCTCTAGACCTCTACAACTTTTGCACATAGATCTTTTTGGTCCCTCTAGAACTATGAGCTTTAGTGGAAATTACTATGCCTTAGTGATTGTGGATGATTTTTCTAGGTTTACATAGACATTGTTTTTATCTCACAAAAATGATGCTTTTCAATCATTCAAAAAACTTGCTAAAGTTATCCAAAATGAAAAAGATTTTTGTATTGCATCCATAAGAAGTGATCATGGTGGTGAATTTGAAAACCATGAATTTGAAACCTTTTGTGATGAACATGGCATTGAGCATAATTTTTCAGCCCCTAGAACACCGCAACAAAATGGTGTTGTAGAAAGGAAAAATCGATCTTTGGAAGAAATGGCAAGAACTATGCTCAATGAGGCTAACCTTCCTAAGTATTTTTGCCGATGTTTAACACCGAATGAATAGGGCTCTAATAAGGCTGATTTTAAAGAAAACCCCCTATGAATTATACAAAGGAAGAAAACCTAATGTCTCACACTTTCATGTCTTTGGATGTAAATGCTTTGTTTTAAATAATGGAAAGGATAACTTGGGAAAGTTTGATGCAAAATCTGATGATGGAATATTTCTTGGTTATTCTATACATAGTAAGGCCTTTAGAGTTTATAATAAACGAACTATGACCATAGAAGAGTCCATACATGTTGCATTTGATGAAACTAACCCAAACAAGCCAAGAAAGGAGCTTGTTGATGATGTTGCAGAAATTCTTGCAAGAACTCACCTAGAGAATCAAGAAAAAGAAGTCAAGAAGCAAGAAGAAAGCCCATATGATTTTCCAAGACAAGAGGACTCTCAAATCATAGATCTTCCCAAGGAATGGAGAACATCAAGATATCATCCTCTTGACAAAGTGATAGGTGATGTATCGAAAGGGGTAATCACTCATGACTCTCTTAGAGATGCATGTAATCATATGGCTTTCATTTCTCAAGTTGAACCTAAAAACATAAATGAGACCATTAATGATGAACATTGGATCTTGGCCATGCAAGAAGAACTAAATCAATTTGGAAGGAATCAAGTTTGGGAAATAGTTCCAAGGCCCAATGATCATCCAATAATTGGCACCAAATGGGTTTTTAGGAACAAACTTGATGAAACGGGCTTAATAATAAGAAATAAAGCTAGGCTTGTAGCTAAGGGTTATAATCAAGAAGAAGGTATAGATTATGAAGAAACATATGCTCCCGTAGCTAGACTAGAAGCAATTAGAATGCTACTTGCATATGCTTGCATCATGGATTTCAAACTCTTCCAAATGGATGTCAAAAGTGCTTTTTTAAATGGTTTTATCCAACAGGAAGTGTATGTGGATCAACCTCCCTGTTTTGAAAACTTTGAACTGCCCAACCATGTTTTTAAACTTAAAAAGGCCTTGTATGGCTTGAAACAAGCTCCTAGAGCTTGGCATGAAAGGTTGAGCAAGTTCCTTTTAGAAAATGGTTTCTGTAGGGAAAAGGTTGACACAACCCTTTTTATCAAATACAAAAAGTATGACATTCTACTTGTTCAAATATATGTTGATGATATTATATTTGGTACTACTAATGACTCTCTTTGTAAAGAATTTGCTAAAATCATGCAAAGTGAATTTGAGATGTCCATGATGGGTGAGCTCAACTTCTTCCTTGGTCTTCAAATCAAGCAAACAAGAGATGAGACTTTTATAAGTCAATCCAAATATTGCAAGGAGTTACTCTAGAAGTTTGGAATGGAAGGGGCCAAGCACATGGCTACACCAATGGGCACTTCTTGTTACTTAGACAAGGATGAAGGAGGTAAACCGGTAGAAATTACTAAGTATAGAGGTATGATTGGATCACTTCTTTACCTTACAGCTAGTAGGCCGGATATAATGTTTAGTGTATGCATGTGTGCTAGATATCAAGCAAATCCTAAAGAATCTCACTTATGTGCTGTAAAACGTATTATGAGATATCTAATAGGCACTTCACAAATGGGATTATGGTACCTTAAGGGTGCTTCATGTAGCCTAATTGGTTATTCCGATTCTGACTTTGCTGGTTACAAAATGGATAGGAAAAGCACTAGTGGGACATGCCACTTGCTTGGAAGCTCATTAGTTTCTTGGCATAGCAAGAAGCAAAATAGTGTGGCATTGTCAACCGCTGAAGCTGAATATGTAGCAGCTGGTAGTTGTTGTGCTCAAATCCTTTGGATGAAACAACAACTTCAAGACTATGGTCTTGAGCTTGATCACATTCCTATAAGGTGTGACAACACTAGTGCAATCAATTTGTCTAAAAATCTCATTCTGCACTCTATAACAAAACACATTGAAATTAGGCATCACTTTATTTGTGATCATGTTCAAAAAGGTGATTGCATGCTTGAGTTTGTGGAAACAACTAAACAACTAGCTGATATCTTCACCAAACCCTTAAACAAAGAAGCATTCTTTTATATAAGAACTGAACTTGGCATATTAGACCATTCATGCATCCAATTTGCTGCATAATATGCATATTCACTGTGTAAAGTTAACCCTCTGCTGCAAAATTTGTATACTTGCTGCATAATCTGATATATTACATAATATTCTTGTTTGAATCCAATACTAACTTGAGCATTGGAGTTTCCCCCAAGTTTGTTTTGCAGGTACTTGATCCATGCTCAAGTCCCCCAAATTTCTAATCTCAATTTCTTGTTGAAGAAATTAGATTCAAGCTCCTTCAAAGAAGTACAATCAGTTTTTGAGCTATTTAAGGTGTTTAAAGGTGATGGAAACATAGCCAAGTCAAGTAAATTCTTAAGAATGGAATAAGCTGTTGATATATTAAAGGATGCATTTTTGAAGAATTTTTCTAGCTTTGATGGTGAATGGCAAGTATTGATGGTCTTAAAGGATGAATTCTTGAAGATTTTTTTGGTTTTGGTTGAGAAATAATCTGTTAGAATATTGTCATAATCTATTATGGAAAGAGTTTCTGGTTTTTGTTTGAAGAATAATCAAATTGTAAGAGGACTTTAATCTGTTATGAGGATTGTGGGAATGTCCAGAACCTTGAAAAGGCTCTCTATCAAGCAAAAATAATTGATTATGACAAGGGTATAATCAATTATAAAGTCATATATCAATCTGGAGGCTCTCTGGAACTCTCATATAATCAATTATGCCTCCTTTATAATCGGTTATGAGTATTCAACTCTGGTTTGGAACATTTGCTTGGCTCTCTGGAGTTCACATATAACCAAATATGACCGTCTTCATATTCGGTTATAGATCACTTCCTTTGTCTTGGTACGTATTGCTTGGTCCCTGTTTTCCCAAATAACCGAATATGAACTCCTTCATATTTGGTTATTGGCCTTCCTCTTAACCAAAACCCGAAGCCCTCATCTTCCCTACGCACCTCCATTTCCTCCATAGCTCTCTTTCTCCTCTACCACCCACTCCTACCCACTCCCTCAAACACCTCTCCCACCATAAATCCACCCAAAATCCACCATTAAAACTCCATATCCCTCACATTCCTTCAACTTCCACCATCAAAACCCCCCATTTTCTTCCATTTTCTCACCTTTCTTCCTACTTTCTCTCTCCTCAAATTGAGCCCTACAACCATTGTTGCCCATGGCAAGTAGCTCCTCCTATGTTCCTAAATGTTCACGCACAAAAAATCCCAATGTGCCTAAGGAACCACCTTCACACACTGATGAACCAGATTATTCACGTGACCTTGACCTTGGGAGGTTCTTGTCTCATCCAGCTCAAAAGAAGAAGTTTCAACTAGAGTTTTATGGCAGAAACCTCATACAACCTAAGTATATGGACTGGGAATTCTTTGTTAAAGTGGGATTCAGCTTCCTAACAGATCTCTTGGAGTTCCAGAATCTGAAAACCTTTGTCTCTGCTCCAAGTAAGTGTTTCTACACTGAAGCTATTAAAGTTTTCTTCTGTAATCTGAGCATTGTTGGAGTCCAATTGGTATCTGAAGTTAAAGGAAAGAGAATAATTGTTACACCTGGACAACTACTCTGTTTGACTTAAATTTCTCTGGGGAAAGGTTTGCTGATGAAAATCACTCACAATGGGAAAACTTTGATAAGAAAACCGCCATTGAGGGAATGCTTCAACCAGGCGTCCCTTTTCCAACTAAAAGAAACTTCAATGCTGGTTTATTGAAACCTCAAGACCATCTTCTTCACTTTGTTTTAGTTCATATTCTTGTCCCAAGGGCTGGCAATTATGCCCTGGTTGAGGAAGAAGATGTATTCTTAATGTAGGCCATTAAAGAACGAATCCATATCAATTGGCCCTTTTACATAATGTACTACATGAAGAAAGCAAAGGTTAAACAAATGATGGATCTTCCATATGCCCTTGCTGTTACAAAAATTCTGGATCATAATAATCTCCATGAAGCTTCTGTAATTGAAATTACTGGCCACCACAAGTTTGGGAAAGCTTCCTTCAACCGCATACAAATCAAAAAAATTGATGGTGAATGGGTTTATGGAAGAGGACAAGAAGCAGCACCGGGTGAAAGTTCTCATGCTCCCTTGGAGGATTCTCTTGCCACAAATCAAGATCATCTTCTCACTATTCTTCATAATATTCAAGCTCAGAATGAAAGAATTGAAGCAAGGCTAACAAATCTCCAAGCTTATCAAGAAAACAGCACCACACCACTTTATGATCGTCTCAGTGCCATGGAAGATCGTTTGGATAGACTTAAACGTCGCTTTCTGGAAGATCATGGGACTTGAGTTTTGGATCCCTTTGTACTTTATCCATAGGTTTGTTTGTACCATTAACTCAGTCACTACTATGTTTTGCTAAAATCTTAAGTCATGCAATCTAACTACTTATGATTGGTTCCTGCTCTTGCTTTGCCTAGTGTAACTTTGTATGTGGAAATCCTCTTGTGTTTTGATGATACTACTGCTCACATTTACTCTTTCTTATAATCTAGTAGTTCTTGTTTTGCCCTATATCTTTTTTTGATTATGACAAAAGGGGGAGAAGAAACACAAATTATTGAGAAAAGATATATAATCAATGATTTTGGTATTCCAATATCAAGGGGGAGCTGTGCAAACTCTGAACTTGTCACTTCTTGAAAAATAGAGGAGGAGTAAGTTGTATTTAATACCTTGCATGAATACCGATTTAAATTGAACTAACATCCTTCTCAATTGATTGTTTGTCATCATCAAAAAGGGGGAGAATGTGAATGTAAATGGTATTAGTTTTGATGATCAACAAACAAGAAAGCAATGAGGTACAAAGATCTAGTCCAAGGCTTCTCTAGACTAGCCATTAGGTTCTAAACAATATGTAAAGGTAAATGGATTCACACAAAAAGCTCTTTTCCTCTTTCAAATTCATTCTTAAATGTCTTTACATAATCTTCCTTTTTCATCTTGTGAAAATTGAGTTCATGTTTTAAGTAAAACTCCTTTGTTAGAAAGTTTGGAAAGCATTTGGATAACCTTGGTTGTGAGAATCTATCAAAATCCTTTGTCTCTAAATAAGCCATATTCGAATATGAGATTCCTCATATTCGGTTATGAACTCTAAAACAGAACGTGTCCTGTGATTCTTTAAAAGGCCATAACCAAATATGGCTTATCCTATATTTGATTATTCTGATTTCCATTCGTGTCTTTTGTTTTCTCAAAAGCCATATTCGAATATGGCATATCCTATAATAGGTTATGAGCATTCTCATAATAGATTATAAGACTCTTCATATTCGAATATGAGTTAAGTCATAATAGATTATTTTGACAAACAGAGACGATGGAAACTCCTTATTCATGCCATAACCGAATATGGAAATGCCATAATAGATTATGGACACTTCCAGATCTCTTCTCCAATGGCTCTTCCAATGGCATTTAATGCTCTCAACCACCTCTAACGTCTCTAAACTCTTTTGGGCTATAAATGAAAGTTGTTGGGCATTGATTAAGGGTTGGAAAACTTTCTAAAAATAATCTTAGAGCATTTATAACGAGTTTTATGATCATCTCTTTCAAAACCCTATTTTGAGCTTCAACTTGTGTGAATCCTAAATACCATAGCTCTTTAATTTGTATAATCTGCTCTCGAGTGAGTTTCTTTCATCTAAACCTTGTATAATCTGAAAAGAGAGGGTGAGGTATCCCTCAAAACTATTAGGGTGAGGTATCCCTTGAATATAGAGGCTCAAACACAAGGGTGAGGCATCCCAAGGAATGTTGAGTGCTCCAACTTGTAAAGGTTATCAAGCACCTGTTGAAGCTTGAAGAACTAGTGAAAATCTCGGGTGGTTACTTGAGGACTGGACGTAAGCCACAAGTGGATTGGTGGCTGAACCAGGATAAATCTTGTGTTTGTTCATCTAAACTCATCTCTTTAATATTGTGCACTGTTTCATTAAGTTTGTTTTGAATACTAGCTTAGTTGTTTGTAATATTTATTATTGGAAGTCTTATATCTCATCTATCATTTCATTTCAAACATTCAATAGCTTCAACAAAAATCAATATTCAAGTGATTTGCAAATGTTTTGTGAACTTGTTTTAGAACTCAATTCACCTCCCCTCTTGAGTATTTAGGCCACTTGGTAACATCTAACACTTCCACTTATCAAAAATTTCATCCAACTTCATTTCCTAAATCTAAACCATATTCTAAGAACATCTCTAGTTGTGAGTTTTTGCTAAATCATTCATTTGGAGCTTGGAAAATCACTTTGAAGTTTCTTTCCTAAAAGGTGAAAATTCTTGTTTCTTGTTTCTAATTTGATTTTTGATGTTCTACGCCATGATTGATCCATGGTTTATCTTTTTCAATCATAGTTTATGACTTTATAATTTGTTTAAGCTTGCTAGGATTTTTGTTGAAGCTACACAAAATTTCTAAAGAGGAGTCCAAGGAGATCTTGTCTTCCTTATAGGTAAGAGGGAGATTTAATCTCATCAACCATGTGTGGTGGTGACAAAATGGATATAATTGTGGTGAAGAATCCATAAGGATTCATTCACTTGGTTGTTTGTTGTCTTTTCTATTTGTGATTAATTTTGTGTGCATGTTTATTGTCTTTTCTATTTGTGATTTATTATGCATGCAAGCATGCCTATAGCTTTGATATTTTGGTATGTGTTTTTGCTTTAATATATGGTATGTGTTCATAGATATATGATATCTATTGTGATATGTGAATAATATGTTGAAATTTGCATAAGTGTTCCAAAGAACACATGATGAAGAGCTCACAGTTTTTACTATGAAAAAAAAAGAACCAAAATGTTCTCAACCATTTTTGAAAGGATGACTTAATTGATTTGATTAAGTTAATGGATTTTACAATAATTTAGAGGATGGAAAATAATTTAAAAATAATTTGTACAAAGAATGGTGGAATTCGGTCAAAAATGCTTTTTAATGTATAATTAATCCAAAATTTATTTTCTATGTGTAGACTAGTTAGTTAACCTAAAAAGAATTCATTTACAATGGATTTTCAAGAACCAAATAAGTAAACAAATTTTTATTAGAAGTCTAGTATAGAAAAGAAATAAATTTTAGACACTTGAAAAATACTTACCCTTTGAGTTTTTAAAGTATGTTAGCAATTTTCAAAGTGAATTTTATGGTTATATTTAAATAAAGAAATTTTTAAAAGGAAAAGGTAGAAAATATCACTTAGTGAATTTTCTAAACGAAATGCTGTCAAAATTGATTAATAATGAGCAAGTATTGAAGAACATTTCAAAATGGCATTTAGAAAGCAAGGAAATATTTTACATAGTTAAAGAATAAAATTAACTGTAGATGAATATATTAAAATTGAATTTTTGAGAAAAACGTCAGAAATTATTACTTAGAGTAATTTTTGTAAGAAAAATGGAAAATAATGTCTAAATAATATTTTTCATTTTGAAAAGTTTAAAAATGTAATTTGGAATGTCAAGAAATATTTTATACAGTGAAAAACAGTAGAAATAGCTTATGCGTATTTAAAATAGTGGATTTTAAACTGCGCGATTGAAAAACACAATAAAATGTTTACACGACTAATAAGAATAGTAATTTTTACTGTCGAGCCAAAGTGGTGGACCCGGACATGTTGGGAAATAGTACTGTCAAGTGGAGACATATTGTACTTGGAATTGTTGATACTAAGGGTATTTTTGTAAATATGGTGATGATGAGGATATTTATGTAATTATGATTCATGGTGATACTGAGGGTATTTTTTGTAATTATGGATCATTACATACATAAAGTGGTATGTCAATTTGGTTGAAATTTACGATTGACTGACGAGATGAATTACACGGTGTTGCAGGTGTGATAGAAGTAGTGTGTTCATGTGGAGAACTTGGAGGCGTTAGTGTGCAGTAGATTCCACATGTGGACAGTTGGTAGCTCCTCTGGGCCGTGGTAACTGATAACACACACTAGCGATCTCGACAAATACTATTCTTAATCATGATCTACTGGGGACTGTTTGGTACTATGCCTGGTCGTACACAACGTATTTGACTGTGTACCATTCACACGACGTATTTGACTGTGTGCTATTTACACGACGTATTTGACTGTGTAACAGTTGGTTGAGGCAGCCTGATGTGCAAACATGTCTACCAGATTATTCTCTCTGATGTTTGTGTTTAGTTCCATGGAGTAGGAACGAGTCTGAGTACATGGCATATTTAATCTGCATCATTATGTGAATAGTTATAATTTGATTTATGATATTTTGCATATGTGATAATATGAATTGTTATATTAACTATTATATTTGTTTGTATTATCGTTTTCTTTACTGCTATGCTGGTAATGATGTAGATTGTCTCACCTCTTTGTATATATTTTTTGTATTATTATTTATGTTCCGTAAAGTCGTTGAGGAAGTAGAAGAGGAACAACTGTTTGGATTGTCAATACAACGGAGGAGCAAGAACCGAGTGACCAGTTCGAGGAAGGCGAACCTCGAGATCATCCATATCATATGGATTGATTGCAGCGTGGTATGATGTTACCAGAGTATTTCTGTCTTCCGATGATCTTCCCGAGGAGGATTCTTCGGAGGATCAGAACTTTTAGTGTTATGCTTGGGCTAGTTTATGGTTTGCTTTAAACCAGACAGTTTATTGTTTTTAATTAAATAGTTTGTAATATGTAAATTATTTGTACCTATTAAAAACAAAATCATATGTATAATTACGGTGTTTATTGTAATAGTTTGTTTTATCTTATGTTCTGTTTATTTTATTTTATAATATAATGTTAAAAAAATATATTTTTACAACCTATATTATTATATATTACGAAATAACTTATAACTTGGGTAAAGGTTTTATTATTATTGTTTGGAAATGTGACATCCCCAGTTAGGTGTTGCATTAGTCCGCAGACAATGCCCAGCCTTAGCCCACAGACAAATGTCCAACTTTTGAAAAGAATCGTGTTCTTGTCGGGTATCGTCAATGCGTTGCAACGAACTGCATCGCCAAGTGGTATATGGTCCAGCCGTAACCCACAGACAGATATCCACTGGTTGACCGCCGCGTCTCGACGCACCCCAAGATCCATCATAGACTTCACTATCAATTCACATTTCCTCTTCAACCACAAGGGTTCCAATAGCATCAACTATCAAATTTTTTTTAAATTCAAAATCATCATATGCCTCAATGCATATCTTTTCAATGCATGTTCAATGCACCAATGCCAATCACAGGCAAAATTCCTCATTTCCAATCCATATTCAATGCACCAATGCCAATCACATGCAAAATTCACACTTTCATAGTCAGGGTCCACACATTAGCCTATTCTCAATTTAATTTCATTATCTCATAATCAGGGTCCATACACTGGCCCAACAGTAATCATACTGTATTTTCAACAGCAAAATCATATTATCACGTTTTTATAGTCGCAAAACACTTTCGTCGTATTTTCACAATCGCGCAACATTTTTGTTATGTTCTCAAAATTTTACAACATTTCCGTTGCATTTTCAAATCACGTAGTGATTTTTTAACGTTTCTCATTCACGTAAAAATATTCCACCATTTTTAAATCGCGTAGCGATTTTTCAACAATATCTCAAACGTGTAAAAATATTTAAACGCTTTCCAAATTGCGTAGAAATATTTCAACATTTTTCAAATTGTGTGGAAATATTTAAACGTTTTTCAAATCGCGTAGCTTAAAAATCACGTTTTTAAGTTACATAAATCATTTTTCACCATAATTCCATTACGAAAAATATTTATCAACCTTCAAAAATTCTATTTCAACCTTTCTCAAAATAAAATGACTAACATTATTTTTCACATTTTCTTACTCAAGAAAATCCTTTTCGCAATTTATTCCACAAATTCACAATTCCATTGAATTAAATCAATGTTTTTAAACTTTAAAAAAATTACTAACGCTCTCCAATACCCAAAGGATGAGTTACACGTTAGAAAATATCAAATCACTATTACATTCTCTATTTTTCTCAAATCAATTGTAAAATCAATTCTCTTTAAAATAAATTGAGGTTCAAACACTTTCAACCTCTCTTTTCTATTCCCATATGAAAATTTCATTTCTCAAGTGATAAAACACTCTGATTCCCTTTCCAAATTTCTTATGCCAAATTAATTATATTTCCATTTGGAAATCAATTTGTTTCATAAAATCAAGGCATTCATAAGCCTTCAAAACCATGGTACTTGATTATTTAAACCATCAAATATTTTTCCTTCTAAGTCAATATGGTTTTACACAAACAAAACCATTAAAAATTCCTTAACAAAAACCGTGAGCATTTGGTCTTTGAAATCAAATCATTTGTTCATTTTCATTTTTCACTTTCTTTGCAAATCTTTAAAATTAACAACTCATTGCTCTTTTCATTTAAAACTCTTGTTTAGTAAAATGCTTAAAAACTTTTTACACAAAATAAATCAATAAAAATCCTTCTCAAAACCGTGAACACTATTTCTTGAAAAACAAACCCTTTGTTTATTTTCCTTGCTTTTCTAATCATCCAATTTTATCATTCATGAAAATATTAATTTGTGAACACCTATTTTGAGGTGTCTTGGCCTAAATTCTCTTGGTCTTTGGAACCAAAAATCAATTTCCTTTCCATCATCAAATCATGGCATACACATACATATTCAAATATATATCACAAGCATGCCATAATCAAAGCAATAAATCATGCAAATCGTACCAAGCATAGGCAAATAATCAAAGCACATAAATATACACAAATTATTACATGACCATGGATATGAATCCTCACATGGATTCACCATCCATCAAATACCAAACCATCTCTCACCACCATACTTGGTTGGTGAGATGAATCTCCCTCTTACCTCTTGAAGATCCTTAAAAGCTCTTTGTTTTGCTTCTCTTTCCAAGTCCTTCACCACCAAGGGCTTCTCAAATACAAAACAAAACATATATTTATTAGTAAATCAAGTTTGAACAAGATAAACCATGGATCAAACATGGCTTAGAACCTTGAAGATCAAAAGAAAAGTGAAGATTAATAAACTTCACCATTAAAGCTTCAATCTTTAGCTTGAAGAACAAGGTTGAAAATGAATGATTTAGAGAAAGTCTCCAACATGAAAGTTGATTAGAATATCATGTAGATTTAAGATCTATGGTTGGATGAAATTAAAAGAGATTGGATGGTGATTTTGGGTGGTATGACCAAAATTCCTCTTGAAGAACAAAGATGAAATTTTTAATTTTTTGTGAAAGAAAGGCTTCTTAGACTTGGTTAAGGTAAAGAATGAAGTGAAAACACTTAGTTTTCCTTCCACAAATTTCGTAGAGCTCCTTGGAAAAATTCTTAAAAATCATAAACAAATCTTAAAATCAATAACAAGTAAAAGAATAGGTAAACCATGATTCAAGCATGGCTTATAAAATCAAAACTAAAAGATTGGGTGAAGAAATATGAACTTTATCCTTTTTGATAGAAACTTTAAGCTTGGATTTGAAGCTCAAAATGAATGATTTAGTGAAAACTCATAACTAGAGATGTTCTTAGAATGAGGTAAGGATTTAAGAAATAAGGTTGGATAAAATTTTTGAGTGATGGAGGGTGGTTCTAGGGTGCTTGGCCGAAATTAGCTTGGAGAAGAGATGGAGATAAATTTTTGAAGAGTTAGCTTCTTGAAAATGATCAATAATGATCAAGATGGAGCAATAATGGTCTTGAAACCATTCTAAAGCATGCACAAAACCGTCCCCCCTCCAAGCATTCTCCTAAGAGTGCTAAATGATCAATAATGATGCATAATTGACCAAGGCATCTAATAATGGTCATAAAGCTTTTCTTTAGCTCCAAAATGAAGCACAAAATTGTCCCCCCTCCATCCTTGCATCTAACAAAGTTGTCATCTTTTTCAAGCCATCATTTAGAGCATTTTAGGCTATTGATTAATTCAATGGTTAGGATTAAGGTAGACTTTTGATTAGAAGACTTAATCTAGGCCATTAGATCCATCTCCAAAAATGAAGGGTCAAGATTGCTCCTTCTTACTTTCAATCCAAGGGTCATAATTAGTCATAGCCTTTTTAGAAGACCAAATCTCCACCATTGATTAAATCCACATCCATTGGTCATAAATGATCCATCTCTACCGTTGATTTAATCCGAATCCAATGGTTACAAATGGTCCTAGCCACTTTGTAAGACCAAATCTCCACCCTTGATCTAATTCGAAATCCAATGGTTATAAATGGTCACAGCCATTTTATTAGACTAATCCTACACCGTTGATTAAATCGACGGTTGATATCAAAGTCTTCAATATTAGACTTGCTTCCTATTGGTCCGTCAAAAGAATTAAACTTGTTTTCCTATTGGTCCGTCAAAAGTTGTCATAACCACTATTGTTGACATAAGCAGTATAATTTCTATTTTTATTTGCTATAACCCCACAAAAGAATATATTTACTGTATTTTTATCACCCGATAATTAAATACAGTACAAAACACGGTACAATAAATTTTCTAAAAACTGTTTCTGGATTCAGGTTTAGTAAGATCCCCTATCTCCGTCTCAACAATACAAATTTTTCTATACGTAAATTTTTTTTCATGTTTTGGGACTCACCCCGAGCCCACGTAGGACTACTGGGGCCCACAAATAGCCCAAAAACAACCAGATAACCATAAAAATTTATAATCATTCACAAAAATAACAAATATTAGAAAACGTATGAAAATCAAGTCAGATTGTAAAAAAAAATAATTAACAGATAAGAGAAATAAATACTTAAAGATTTTCTCCGGCCCGAAAATTATTATTTTCTTGACACGGAGTAAATCACTCAAAACGATCAAATACGTTGATGGAATACTCAAAATAATTTTACAGTGCACATAAATCACTAAACAGTAGAATTCTGTTAACTGTCAAAATTACTGTCTAATAGATAGGAAATTTTGGGATGTTACAATAATCCCCCTCTAAAAAGAAATTTCGTCCTCGAAATTTAATAAATCTGATTTCACATCCTCAGAATAAATATAGATATTACTCTTTTATCTTTGCTTCTAACTTTTATATTGCTTCTCCACTTACATCATTCTAAACGATTTTAATCAATGAAATCTCTTTGTCTCTCATTCCATTTCTCCTGATCAAATAGATATCTCAGACTCTTATAATTACTGAAGATGTTAAATTTTACTCCATAAAGAAAGTATATCTATACTTCTAATACAAACACAGCATCTACCAACCTCCATTCATGCGTAGAATAGCTTTTCTCAAATGACTTCAATTTCCTCAAATCATACCCTACAACTCTTCTATTCTGCATATGCACATATCTTAAACTTTGATGTAATACGTCAATATTCACCTCTAATGGTTTACTGAGATTAGACAAAACTAATACCAGAAAAGTACTCAAACATATTTCAACTCCTAAAAAATTCTCCTTGTATGCATCAGTCTATACAAATACTTAATTCTTTCTAGTAAGCTAGGTAAGAAGTTCCACGATCTAGAAATTTTTTAGTATTCCCATTACTGTGTTTGATTTTTCTCACTGAAAAACTGTTTCAACCTTTGAAGGATCCACCATGCTTCCGCTACGTCACTCTGATACTATGACATGGATATAGATAGGAATATCCTTTCTTGCAAAATATTCTTTCTTGCAAATTGTGATACATGAAAAACATTGTGAAGGTCAGAAAGAAAAAGAATAATGAAACTATATGATATGTTACTAGACATATCCAACAAAGAATTTGATATTGCCTGATTTTAAGAACGAATTTTTTGGAATACTAACACTTTATTGAGACAATCTCATCGGATATGGTTGGAAAATAACTAGTCCGTTTCAAAGATCATATCTATTTATGAAACAGATCAAACTAACACAAAAATTTGATCTATAACAATAGGATAATTTGAATAACTTGAGTAGCTCAATAGGCTAGTTATAGAAACAGAAGTAAATAAGTCAGAAGATAACAAAGACATGAATAACTCTAATTGATCTACACGATCATATGCCATAGAGAAATGGGTTACCTCCAGAATTATATAGTACAATCAAAGGATCACTTTCTGTGACACAATCTTCTTTACTTAGGTCATCAGTCTGGAGTACTTTTGCTCCATTTGGAGAATCAACGCTCCATTCTACTTGAGATATCGAAGCACGTTTATTACTAACGAATGACTTTGTCTTTGATGGAACACAATCTCTGAAAATGTGTCCAGGCTTTCCGCACTTGAAACAAATTTTTTCCTTGAACGTATAATCTTTTGTCAGATGATCTTTCCCACACTTCTGACATTTCGGTGCAGATGTCGCAGTCAAACCAAACCTGCTACTACTAGTACTTCCTCCAAAAGATTGTTGTTGCCGTTGACTTCCCGGAGATTTCGAGTACATTTTCTGCTGGAATCGCTTGACCTTACGATTTCTCCTTCTTCGTAACCAATATGGTCCAATGTTACAGGGTCTCTCATCCTGAAATTGATTCAACTATAACAAAATTTTAGCTTCAGCTATCAATTCTTGCCGCTGAACAATCTTCTGAGTTTGCTGTATATTTACATCAGTTGCTTTTTGTATCACTTCCAAAGTTGCCGTCATATCACCATCATTACGTCTCGCATTCCACACGTGTACGTCTATTACGAGCCATCGTCCTCTCTTCAAAGACACACGAATCAAAATACAATGGAAACCAGATGTAACCATTTCAAATAAACATTGTTTCCTTTCGGAAATCAAACACAGAGAACACAACACAAGCAAAACAGACCTAATCACAAAACCCCAAAAGACTCAAACTGTGCTCTGAGGAAACATCAAAATAAGTTAATGAGAAAGCAAGCAGTGATTAGGTAAAAACGTGACCATAATTGATCAATTTTGATAAAGGTGTTTTATCACTCAAAAATTTTATCCAACCTAGTTTCTTGAATCCTTACCTTATTCTAAGAACATCTCTAGTTAAGTGTTTTCACAAAATCATTCATCTTGAGTTTCAAATCCAAGCTTCAAGTTTCTATCAAAAAGGGTAAAGTTCATATTTCTTCATCCAATCTTTTAGTTTTGATTTTCTAAGCCATGTTTGAATCATGGTTTACCTATTCTTTTACTTGTTATTGATTTTAAGATTTGTTTATGATTTTTAGGGATTTTTCCAAGGAGCTCTACAAAATTTGTGGAAGGAAAACCAAGTGTTTTCACTTTATTCTTTATCTTAACCAAGTTTAAGAAACCTTTCCCTCACAAAAATAAAAAATTCCATCTTTGTTCTTCAAGAGGAACCATTCGGCCATACCATCTAAAATCACCATCCAATCTCTTTTAATTTCATCCAACCATAGATCTTAAATCTACATGATATTCTAAGCAACTTTCATGTTGGAGACTTTCTCTAAATCATTCATTTTCAACCTTGTTCTTCAAGCTAAAGATTGAAGCTTTAATGGTGAAGTTTATTAATCTTCACTTTTCTTTTGATTTTCAAGGTTCTAAGCCATGTTTGATCCATGGTTTATCTTGTTCAAGCTTGATTTACTAATAAATATATGTTTTGTTTTGTATTTGAGAAGCCCTTGGTGGTGAAGGACTTGGAAAGAGAAGTAAAACAATGAGCTTTTGAGGATCTTCAAGAGGTAAGAAGGAGATTCATCTCACCAACCAAGTATGGTGGTGAGAGATGGTTTGTGTATTTGATGGATATAGAATCCATGTGAGGATTCATATCCATGGTCATGTAATAATTTGTGAGTGTTTATATCTTTTGATTATTTGCCTATGCTTGGTATGATTTGCATGATTTATTGCTTGATTATGACATGCTTGTGATATATATTTGAATATGTATGTGTATGCCATGATTTGATGATGGAAAGGAAATTTATTTTTGGTTCCAAAGACCAAGAGGATTTCGGCCAAGACACCTCAAAATAGGTGTTCACAAATTAATATTTTCATGAATGATAAAATTAGATGATTAGAAAAGCAAGGAAAATAAACAAAGGGTTTATTTTTCAAGAAATAGTGTTCACGATTTTGAGAAGGATTTTTATTGATTTATTTTGTGCAAAAAGTTTCTAAGCATTTTACTAAACAAGAGTTTTAAATTAAAAGAGCAATAAGTTGTTAATTTTAAGGATTTGCAAAGAAAGTGAAAAATGAAAATGAACAAAATGATTTGATTTCAAAGACCAAGTGCTCACGGTTTTTGTTAAGGAATTTTTAATGGTTTTGTTTATGTAAAACCATATTGATTTAGAAAGAAAAATATTTGATGGTTTAAATAATCAAGTACCACGGTTTTGAAGGCTTATGAATGCCTTGATTTTATGAAACAAAGTGATTTTCAAATGGAAATATAATTAATTTGGCATAAGAAATTTGGAAAGGGAATCAGAGTGTTTTATCACATATGACCATAATTGATCAATTTTGCTTTCCAATTAAGCAGTGATTAAGTCATCTTTTTCGCCTGGTTTAAAAATGTGATTTTTAAGCTACGCGATTTAAAAAATGTTTAAATATTTCCATGCGATTTGAAAAATATTGAAGTATTTCTACGCAATTTGGAAAACGGTTAAATATTTTTACACATTTGAGATATTGTTGAAAAATCGCTACGCGATTTAAAAATGGTGAAATATTTTTACGTGATTGAGAAAACGTTGAAAAATCACTACGTGATTTGAAAATGCAATGGAAATGTTGTAAAATTTTGAAAACGTAACAAAAAATGTTGCGCGATTGTGAAAACACAACGAAAGTGTTTTGTGACTATAAAAACGTGATAATATGATTTCGCTGTTGAAAATACAGTATGATTACTGTTGCGCCAGTGTGTGGACCCTGATTATGAGATAATGAAATTAAACTGAGAATGGGCCAATATGTGGACCCTGAATATGAAAGTGTGAATTTTGCCTGTGATTGGCATTGGTGCATTGAACATGCATTGGAAATGAGGAATTTTGCCTGTGATTGGCATTGGTGCTTTGAACATGCATTGAAAAGATATGCATTGAGGCATATGATGATTTTGAATTAAAAAAAAAAATTAATAGCTGATGCTATTGGGACACTTGTGGTTGAAGAGGGAATGTGAATTAATAGTGAGGTCTATGATGGATCTTGGGGTGCGTCGAGGCGCGGTGGTCGACCAGTGGATATCTGTCTGTGGGCTACGGCTGGACCATATGCCACTTGGCGATGTAGTCCATTGCAACGCATTGACGATACCCGACAAGAACACGATTCTTTTCAAAAGCTGGACATTTGTCTGTGGGCTAAGGCTGGGCATTGTCTGTGGGCTAATCTGGAAGATTGTCTTTGGGCTAAGGCTGACAATTAACAGAGCATTCTTCTCGAAATTGTGAAAACCTCCATGGAGTAGGACATTGAGTCTACATGCATAACATATGCATAAATATGAGTATCTATATCTGCATGATATAATAATTGAGGAATATTTGATGATGATGATGATGATAAGCATGTTGATAGCATTATTGTGATTATTGTGTGATGATAATAATGTTAATGGCATGATGATGATAGTTGATTAATGTTGAGTGCATTATTAGAATTCTGGTATGATATACTTGTATGATATGTTATTTGTGTTATCTCTGTGTTACTATGTTGGTATTGGCGTAGGTGATCTTACCTCTTTGTTATATTGTGTTGTTGTGCTTGTATTGGTAAAAACTATATAATAGATGGAACGAGTTGTCTTAGACATACGGGTGATAAATACTCTGAGATCGGAGACAACATCAGAGAATGACCATTCCAGATTTGGTAGTGTGTAGTGTTGACAAGGAACAGATATCTGATGCATCAAGATGGATACAAGAAGAAATAAGTATGTTAAGTTTTACCGTTAATGTCTTACCGTGCTATTAAGTAGGACCTGTCATGGGGTTTGCTACTATTAAAAAGAGAGTATGTTAGTCTTATATTTCTCTTTAAATTGTTAAATATTAATTGGTGTCAATATTGTATATTAGTAATACTTATGGATTTCAGTAAGTTTATGTTTCTGTAATAAGAAATTTTAAAACTCACATTTTATAACTCAAACCTTTTATTGAAATCATTATTAGATTGGGAGTTGGGAGTCAGAAATATGATACCCTGAGGAGGGTGTTACATTAGTGGAGATCATTAGAATATAGAAAACCTCGGTCAATGTTATCCCACGTCGCAATCAATCCATATGATATGGATGATGTCGAGGCTCGCCCTCCTCAAACTACTCGTTTGGTTGTTGCTCTACTTCCTACTGAAAATCTAGCGGTAGCCCCTCTTCTACTTCCTCAACAACTTTACAGAACATAAATAATAATACAAAAAATATATATACAAAGAGGTGAGATAATCTACATCAATACTAGCATAGCAGTAAAGAAAACAACAAAACATACAGATATAACAGTTAAAACAACAAAATCAAATTAGCACAGCATACATCATATCTCAACCAAGTATAAATGTCACATGAGCAAAATATCATAAAAATCAAATTATAACTATTCACACAGTGATGCAGATTAAATATGCCATGTACTCAGATGCGTTCTTACTCCATGGAGCTAAACACAAACATCAGAGAGAATGATTTGGTAGACATGTCTGCACATAAGGCTGCTTCAACCAACTGTTGCACAGTCAAATACGTCGTGTAAACAGCACATAGTCAAATACGTCGTGTGAATGGTACACAGTCAAATACGTCGTGTACGTCCAGATATAGTACTAGACAGTCCCCAATAGATCATGATTAAGAATATTATTTGTCGAGATCGCTAGTGTGTGTTATCAGTTATCACGGCCCAGGGGAGCTACCAACTGTCCACATGTGGAATCTACTGCACACTAACACCTCCAAGTTCTCCACATGAACACACTACGCCTATCATACCCGCAACACAGTGTAATTCATATCGTCAGTCAATCGTCAATTTCAAGCAAATTGACATACCACTCTATGTATGTAATGATCCATAATTACAAAAATACCCTCAGTATCACCATGAATCATAATTACATAAATATCCTCATCGTCACCATAATTACAAAAATACCCTTAGTATCAATAATTCTAGAAACAGTATGTCTCCACTTGACAGTACTATTTCCCAACATGTCCGGGTCCACCACTTTGGCCCGATAGTAAAAATTACTATTCCTATTAGTCGCGTAAACATTTTATCGTGTTTTTCAATTGCGTAAATATTTTTCAATGTTTTCTCAATTGCGTAGTTTAAAATCCACTATTTTAAATACGCGTAAACTATTTCTACTATTTTTCACTATATATAATATTTCTTGACGTTCCAAATTACATTTTTAAACTTTCCAAAACTAAAAATATTATTTAGACATTATTTTCCATTTTTCTTACAAAAATTACTCTAAGTAATAATTTCTTATGTTTTTCTCAAAAATTCGATTTTAATAAATTCTTCTACAGGTAATTTTATTCTTTAACTACGCAAAATATTTCCTTGCTTTCTAAATGCCATTTTGAAACGTTCTTCAATACTTGCTCATTATTAATCAATTTTGACAGCATTTCGTTTAGAAAATCCACTAAGTGATATTTTCTACGTTTTCCTTTTAAAAATTTCTTTATTTAATTATAACCATAAAATTCACTTTGAAAATTGCTAACATACTTTAAAAACTCAAAGGGTAAGTATTTTTCAAGTGTCTAAAATTTATTTCTTTTCTATACTAGACTTCTAATAAAAATTTGTTTACTTATTTGTTTCTTGAAAATCCATTATAAATGAATTCTTTTTAGGTTAACTAACTAGTCTACACATAGAAAATAAATTTTGGATTAACTATACATTAAAAAGCATTTTTGACCGAATTCCACCATTCTTTGTACAAATCATTTTTAAATTATTTTCCATCCTCTAAATTATTGTAAAATCCATTAACTTAATCAAATCAATTAAGTCATCCTTTCAAAAATGGTTGAGAACATTTTGGTTTTTTTTTTCATAGTGAAAACTGTGAGCTCTTCATTATGTGTTCTTTGGAACACTTATGCAAATCTCAACATATTATTCACATATCACAATAGATATCATATATCTATGAACACATACCATATATTAAAGCAATCATAAAACACATACCAAAATATCAAAGCTATAGACATGCTTGCATGCATAATAAATCACAAATAGAAAAGACAATAAACATGCACACAAAATTAATCACAAATAGAAAAGACAACAAACAACCAAGTGAATGAATCCTTATGGATTCTTCACCACAATTACATCTATTTTCTCACCACCACACATGATTGATAAGATTAAATCTCCCTCTTACCTATAAGGAAGAGAAGATCTCCTTGGACTCCTCTTTAGAAATTTTGTGTAGCTTCAACTAAAATCCTAGCAAGCTTAAACAAATTATAAAGTCATAAACTATGGTTGAAAAAGATACAAAAATATCTTTTGTATCTTTTTCAAAAGATACAAATAATAGAAACCAACAATTTTCATAATTGTTGATATTTTGGTTATAAATTTTCATATTTTTGTATCTTTGATCTTTTTTAAGGTTGAGGATATACCTAAAATAGCTTTTCGAACTCGTTATGGACATTATGAGTATCAAGTGATGCCGTTCGGAGTGACGAATGCTCCTGCAATATTCATGAATTATATGAATAGGATTTTTCATCCATACCTAGACAGATTTGTTGTCGTTTTTATCGATGACATTCTGATCAACTCCCAAAATAAGGAAAAGCATGTTGAACATCTCAGTATAGTTCTCCAAATTTTGAAAGACAAGAAGATATATGCAAAATTGGCAAAGTGTGAGTTTTGGTTAGAAGAAGTTCAATTTCTGGGTCACGTAATTTTGAAGGAATGTATTGCGGTGGACCCATCAAAAATAGAAACTATTTTGCAATGGGAGAGGCCGAAGATGGTAACTGAAATCTGAAGTTTTGTTGGATTGGCCGGATATTATCGGAGGTTCATTGAAGGTTTTTCTAAGATAGCTGGACCTCTTACACAACTCACAAGGAAGAGTCAAGCTTTTGATTGGACGAAAGAATGTGAGGCAAGTTTTAAAGAGTTGAAGAAGAGATTGACGACTGCACCAGTGCTGATTTTGCCGGATCCTAACGAGGCTTTTGAGGTGTATTGTGACGCTTCTTACCAAGGGTTAGGATGCGTGTTGATGCAGAATAGAAATATGGTAGCCTCTGCTTTAAGACAGTTGAAGGTTCATGAGAGGAACTATCTAACTCACGATTTGGAGCTTGCTGCAGTGGTCTTTGCGTTGAAAGTGTGGAGACATTTTCTGTATGGAGCTGTGTTCAATGTCTTCAGTGACCACAAGAGTTTAAAATACCTGTTCAATCAAAAGGAATTGAACATGAGGCAGAGGCGATGGTTAGAGTTCTTGAAGGACTACGATCTTCAGCTTCAATACCATCCGGGAAAGGCGAATGTGGTAGCGGATGCCTTAAGTAGAAAGGTGATCAGTGTTTCTACCATGATGATAAAGGAGGAAGAATTGATCAATCAGTTTAGAGATTTACGGTTGTCAGTAGAATTGGCACCAGGAAGAATTCGTCTAAGTAAAGTTACTGTTCTGAATGACTAGCTGGAGGAAATCAAGGAAAAACAGGATAAGGATCCATATTTGTTGAATGAGAAAGAATTTTTCAGGCAAGGTCATAAGGCAACGGTTGAGGAAGGATCTGATGGAGTCTTAATGTAACACCCTCCATAGGGCGTCACATTTTAAATAAAAACATAAACCAAATGAAAATCATTTTATAAAAGTTTTAAATTCTAAAAGACAAATTGTTAAAATTTCCTTTCGCGGAACATAACTTACCGAAAATTTTAAGTAAAACAAAAATTAAATTTAACAGATTAACATACATATCACCAATTATTCCATATAAGTTAAAACGTAACATTTACAGACTCAGAGAAACAGTAGCAAACCCAAAGACGGGTACTACTAATAGCACGGTAACAACACTAAAGAGAAAAACCCAACCTACATAATCTGTTTCTTCACCAACTGCATCCTGTTGAAATCTGAAAGACCACTCAATGACGCCGTCACCATCTTCAGAATATTGTCTCCCATAGGTTTAAGAATGTGCTCCGCCTACTATACGAATTCAAATAATACAAACCAAACAAAATAACACAGGAAAGAGGTGAGATCCCCTTTCACCAATACCAGTACGGTAGCAAAGAATGATTTCGAATGACAAAGTCATTCCATACATACAGATAGCACAAATATAGTCATGTTATCAATTTACAAATAATTCTAATATGCATATAACCTAAATAAAATAAACAAAGAATAACATTATCAGGATAAATAAAACAATTCATACCATATAAAATATCATAACAAGACAATATAAAAGAAAGAATCAAATGTCATAACAACAGAAATATCACAAATAAAAGGTCACGGATAAAATATAATAGATAAAAGATAACAAATAAAAGATAACGAATAAAAGATAGATAAAAATAACAAATAAAAGAAATAACAAATAAAAGATAATAGATAAAAATAACAAATAAAAGAAATAATAAATAAAAGATAACAATGCACCACATATCAACATATACAATAAGACACAATCCTACTCCGTGGAGCTAAAACACACAAGTATCAGAGAGAATGACTCGTAAAATCTATTAGTACCACGGTTACCCAACCAACTATTGCGCTGTTACCCTTTGCGTCTATAGCCCACATCACTGGGAATTTACCATCCAGGCGTGGTGTAGTTCACTGTCTCTCGTTGTGGCACTACAGGCAATGTACTACTAGACCTTACAAATCTCGATTAAATATAGTGCGTGTCGAGTCCATTAGTGTGCTATCGGTTTACCACGGCCCAGCGGAGCTACCAACTGTCCATATATGGAATCCCGTATACTAAAGTCTCCAAGTTCATTAGAACAATGAACCACACTACGTTTATCGCATCGACAACACGATGTGATTCACCTCGTCAACCAAATAACATATCCTCAAAGATAAAAAGATACAGTAAGTCCCACCGGACAAATACTGATCCAAAGCATGTACGGGTTCACCTCATAGCCCGACAGCAGAAAGATATTCAAAAAGCCTGTACGGCAGAAAAATACAGAAAAATCCAGAAAAAGATAGAAAAATACTGTTTCGGTCAATCGCGTAGAAATTTTATCGCATTTTCACAATCTCGACATTTTGACAAACGTTTTCAAATAGTGTAAATTTATTTTTCTATTTTCAAAGTCACGTAGCGTTTTTAATACGTTTTCTCAATTGCGTAAGGTTTTTAAATCATTTTCTTACCCAAATCCCTTAAAATTATTGTTTAAATAAACAGAAATAATAATTAGTACGTTTAAACTACGTAAAATATTTTCCATACCGTATACTATCTTTTGGACATCTTTTCTATCTTATTTGTCCGTTTTTACTAAAAATTGACAGTATTTTGTTTAGAAATTTATATTTAATGGTTTCCTAATTTTTCCGTAAAAATTCTGTTTATTTAAATAAACCGTATAATTTAATCTTTTAAAAACTCCTAACATGCTTCAAAATATAACATGAGCCATATGTTAAAAATTCTTAAAATTTACTGTATTTCCTTTATAACAATAAAATCATTGATTTTAGTTCCTTAAACTTAATTCTAACCCATTGATTTCTTGAAAACTCATTTTAGAAAAATTCTTGTTAACATATAATGCCTTCTTTATACTTAAAAATGGTTTGGAATTGATTTTAGAAATCATGTATACTTGGTTTGGCATGTTGGCCTAAACATAAAATTATGTCATTTAATTTCTAAATTATTTTTCATCTTCTAAATACTTGTCAAACATTATTGTATTGTCTAAATTCATTAACCCATTGTTTTAGAAAACAGTTTTAGAAATCAACACATTCATTTTAGGCATGTTGGCCGAAAATACTAAGTCTTACCATTTGATTTCTAAATTCATTTTCTTTAATCTAATCAACTTGAAACCTTCTTAATTCTCCTAGGTTAATTAAATTACCTTTTAAGAAAATTAAGAGAACATTTTGGTTCTCAATTTGGTTAGAGGCCGTGAGCCTTGGTGTGGTGTTCTTTGGAACACTCATACAATCCTTGACATATTATTCACATCCTATATATTATCATGCATTTCTAACACATGCAATATTATCAAAGCTTGTAGACATGCAAATTAAAGCTTGTAGACATGCAAATTATTACGACCATCAAATAAAGAAGCTACTAACAAATACACAACAACCTACTAGCAAACACAAAATTATCAAACACACAAATAATAAACACACAAATAATTTACACATATAATCAATCATAATTAGGAAAAACTATAAACAATCAAGTGAATGAATCCTTATGGATTCTTCACCACAACCACAAACATTCCTCACCACCAACACATGGTTGATGAGGGTAATCTCCCTCTTACCTCTTGTAGAAACCTCCAAGTCCATTGTATGTCTCCTTCAAGCAAGCTTCCTCCACCAAGAGCTCCTTGAAAACAAAGAAAACATACAATATTAATACCTAAGGCTCTAAACTAGAATAATCATGGATTAAAATCATGATTAAAACTTTAAAATGGATAGAAATATGAAGATCAAAGAATCCTACCTTCAAGGCTTCAAACTTAAGCTTTGAAGAACAAGGTAGAAAATGGAAGATTTAGGCTTAAGTTTCAACTACAAAGAGTCTTGAAATGAAGTAAAGAAGCAAGAAACAAGGTAGTTTAGAATTATAGAAGAATGATTGATATACTTAGTGTGGAGGCCGTAAGGTTTGAAGAAGAAAAAGAGAAAGAAAAGTTGAGAGCTTTTGCTTTATTTGATGTATTTGGAGAAAGATGAAGACTTTGAGTAATAAAAACAAGTCTCCTTTGGCTTTTCTAAGCTTTGGACGTGAATGACCTTGAGAGGAAGTGAGAGATATTAGTTGTTTTGTTTCCTTGAATAATTGCTAATTGTAGGAGTTCACCAAAGGTGAATTGCCGTAGAAGCCAACAAGAGAGCCACCAAAATTGACTTGATGTTAGGATATTAAATTAGCTTTATTTCCTTTTTGAAATGCTTGGAGAGCAAGAATATATTGAAGTGTTGGAATTGCCTTCCTAAAGGCATGCATTGCCGTAAATGCATCATGAAAAGAAGCCATCAATATTGACTTTGTCACACTTGGTTAATTAATAAAAGATAGAAAGAAATCAATTGTAATATTTTGCCTTACAAAGATTTAGCTTTGCTGTGGAAGCAACAAAGAAAAGCCACTAAATTGACTAGTCTTCCTTTTATTCAATTTGGCATCCTACATGCATTTTACAAAGCCTTCTACGTGAATTTACTTTATGAATTTGGCTATTAGAGCCAATTCCTCCACCGTAGAACCATTGCATTTCAAGAAGCCTAAATTTATTTGATAGCTTGTTTTCTATTGGTTCTTAAAAATTCAAGCCATTAATCTTGACCAATTTCTATTGGTTAAATATTTACTAACTTGATTCTTATTGGTTGCTACTTTTGTTGACCAATTCCTATTGGTGCACATTGTATATTTTCTAACATACTTTAACCAATAAACAATAATTATACAAGAATTACTGTTTATAAAGTCAGTGTTTATTGTCTAATGGGTAGTAAAATATACATAGATTTTTATTTTAGACTAACAGAGTAGCAATTATTATTAATCATTTTTTTTCTCTTGATTACCCTTGATGAGTCATAAAGCGAGTCATCAAAGAGAAATTTCTAGAATATGTGACTCACTACGATGAGTCGGATGATGAGTCATCGTGGAATTTTCTAGAACGGGTGAGTCAACATGGCGAGTTAGCGTAGATATTTTCTAGAGCAGATGAGTCAGCATGGCGAGTCATCACCGAGTCACTTGATCGCATCATTGGTCAGTCGGCATGGCGAGTCGGATCTTGAATCATCGGAGAAGCTTCGGGCCGGCGAGTCATCATGGTGAGTCACAGTGAGTCACCACTTCGGAACCTTCTAGAAGCTGCCGAGTCATGATGCTTTGAGGTGTCACGCCTCGTGTCATCGTCCCTATTGGCCCGTTGCGATGAGTCATAGCCACCAATTTTGACCACCTCCTCATTGGTCCACGTGTACAGCACTTGATGACTAAACGTGGGTCCCGCAAAATATTTCCGGGTCCGCTGTCACTTATTTGTACTGACTAATAAAATAATATTATAATAATATAAAATTATTTTATTTGACAGTCAAATCCTAAAAATTAAAAGATTAATTTTAAGCTCATTCAAAATTGGGTTTAGTAAGATCCCCCGCCTCTGAATAATTAAAAACAGATTTTCCTGGTCCGGAAAAATATTATTTTCCTTCCTCGGAGAAAATCACACAAAAAGTCCAAATAAAATCATAGATAGTAATATTGAGCACTGTATCAAATAGAAAACAATTAAAAACAGCAAAAACATCAAAAACAGCACATTCAGGACGTAATGATCATTTTCCCATTTTTTCCCACAATGTAGCTAATCATCCAAAACGTTCAAATAAAATATCCAAAGAAGATTATATAGCTGTATATTACACAGAAAAATTTAAAACAATGATTCAAGAAAAATTTTATTTCACTTGTCTTGAAGAAAAATACATAAAACGATTATATAAAATACCAGACAAGATTATACATCTGTTTTTCACACGTAAAAAATTTAAAACAAGAAATTTGATAAAATTTTTATTTTACTTGTACCGAAAAAAATTATGTAAAACGACCAAATAAAATAACAAACAAGATATTTTTTTCGTATTTCATACGTAAAAACAAGAAACAAGATAAAATAGGGACACAACGGTCTTTTATCCAAAAGTTGGGGTGTTACAACTCTCCCCTCCTAAAAAGAATTTCGCCCCCGAAATTCGTAGCAGTCTCTGATCAATCATGGATACTATTCTTCCATCTTGTCTTTTAGTTCCCACGTTGCATATCCGTTTACGCCATTGCAGGTTACCTCGATAAACGAAAACTCCTTGCATCGCGTAAAACGATTCCTCATGATTTCGAGAATAGATCAGAATGTCGTTAATAAAGATAATGACAATTCTGTCTAAATAACACTACAACAAATTTGGTCTAAGGCTACATTTTTTTAAGCTACATTTAAAAAGTGTAGTCTAAAGTCTTAATAGACAACACTTTTATAAGAGTAGCTTTTTGGAGAGGTATTGGCAACTACATTTTTGGCAACAGGTGAAAAACGTACCCTTAGAGTCTAAAGGGTATGTTTTTATAAGTGTTGTCATATTATACATTCAAGCACACTTTTTCTGATAAAATGCAACAGCTATAAAACGTAGCTTATCTATCGTTCTATGGCAACGTTTTGTAAATGTGCCCTAATATATTCCCTTAACCCGCGCACACCATTCTGTTTCCCACTAAATTTTTTTGTGCAAATTCTTCCAAACAACCGCTTCATCTTTTCTTTGAGAACCAAAAAGAAAAATCAGTAAAGTCATCCGCCCGTCGTACGTCTCCACCCCGTAAGGCTCAAAGAACAAAGATCTGGAAGCCCTCTCAGTGACGAACAAAGATCTGGAAGCCAGCGTCTTCGACGAGCAATCTATTAAGCTCAAAGACAAGGTTGCGCTTGTTGCTTACATCGCTAAGCTCGAAACTGAGGTTCGTAACCCTAACCCTTCTTATTCTTTTTTCCCTTCTTTCATTTTTGGATTTATGAGTAATAACACCTTAACTTCTGAGATTTTTGATTGAGAGACTGTTTGACATTATTGTTTTATTGAGAGATAATTTATGATTAAGTGTTTCTGAGATAGTTCATCCTCCAAAGAGTTTTGCGACAGAAAAATGTGATTTCGCACAGAAAATCAAAAGGAAGAATTTCCTGAAAATTAGGTAGAGTGAAAAGTTGCATATGGTAAATTATTAGCGAGATTGACTTGCTTTTCTTCTTTTTGTAAATATACTTTACCTGTTACGATTAGTAATATTTGGGAGAATGAGTGATATTATTGAAAGGGAAATAGGCTCTTATAGAGCTACAGAATAACAAACCAAAAGATAAGATCCGAATTTAGAGTAACAAGCTAAAACTGAAATTTAAACTAGCAACTTATCCTAACATCCTAACAGACTTTGTGATAAGTCTCATAACAAATAGGATAAGATCTTACTAACAGCAACACAACTTAACACCCTCCCTTAAACTAATTGCATAATGAAAAGAAAAAACTTAATGAAAAAACTTAGAGATAATCAGTGAGCCCTTCCCTGCAACTAAGCAATTAGTTTATGCTGGGAACTTCACATACCCCTATCTGTTTTCAAAGCTCCAGAAAAGTGTCCAGTTTCAATGGTTTGGTCAAGAGGTCATCAATCTGATCTCTGGTCCCACAGTGAACTAATCCAATAGTGCTTTCTTTGGTGAGATCTCTGAGGAAATGAAAACGCACATCAATGTGCTTACTTCTATCGTGCATGACTGGATTCTTTGACAATTTGATTGTTGAGCTGTTGTCACACATTATTGTAGTGCAACCTTCCTATGAATGGTCTAGTTCCTATAGAATTCTTCTCATCCAAACTGCTTGGCATGCACAAGCTGCTGCTGCTACAAATTCAGCCTTTGTGGTAGAAAGAGTAACAATAGGCTGTTTCTTTGAAGACCAAGCTACTGCTCCATTACTCAGAAGAAAAACATAGCCAGACGTGCTCTTCCTATCTTCTATATCTCCAGCATAGTCTGAATCTGTGTAGGATAACAAGTCTTCATTCCCTCCCTTCTTGTAGTGAATTCCAAAGTTTACAGTTCCTTGCAAGTATCTAAGAACTCTTTTAGCTGCCTGGAAATGCATTTGTGTTGGCTGTGACATAAAACGACTAATGAGACTCACTACAAGCATCATATCGGGTCTGGTGGCAGTAATGTAGATGAGGCTTCCCACCATTTGCTTGTATTGTGTCTCATCCACTTTAACCCATTTTTCATCTTTGCATAGCTTGTTTCCTGGTACTAATGACCGTTGATATTTTCTTATTCAAGAAATCAAGTGAAGCAGCCTTCCTCATTATAACAGACTCAGGCATCCCAAAAATATTGGTTTTTTACATATGAAACAAAAAAAATATAATTATTGATATAACCGGTATTCAAAGATGGTGTACATGTCTAAGCAAAATAGAAAAACATTCCTTGTAGAATCTGGAAAATTATTACATAGAGCCTGAGATTTAAATTTGGATCAGCAGCTAAGATTTGTTAACATGCCCATGACAAAAAGAAAATAAACACTGCATCAATCAAGATAATATATTTTTAGTTCAAAATCTGAAATTCCAAAAACATAAATTTAAAACTTACATGTAATTTCTATTTTCCACTTATCAGTAATTGATTTGCTTTACTCCAAGATCTATTTCTCAAAGATATATAACGATAACTAAAAACTGCAGTATGCATTAGCAGCCTCATCACTACACAAGAACAATCTCCTTCCAAAAGGATTACTTAGACATGATGGACTTGTAATAAAATAATTTGAAACTTATAAGCTTTTGATCTGTCCACACACAGGTAATGACTTGTAACGTACACTAACTTCTTATTTGGCTTCTGGTTCAAAGACTGCAGGTAATTATTAAGTCTAAGCAAAAGGAGGCATTAATTAATCAAACAATATACCAAAACTGTAGTTTGAAGTCTCATGGTTCCAAGAATCACAAACTTAATTTGTAATTCAATTTAAAAAAGGAATAGTCTGTGTTAGAGTCTGTTACTTGATAACAGAATTAGTTTAATGATAGTTGCTAAACAGAGTTAGTTAGAGGTTTGTTAAGAAAGTTTCTAATAGTAGTATATAAGTCAAATTCTGTTAGTTACTGAATATCTTGGTTTTTCAATCATTCATTTGTGATACTATTCAGAAATTTTACTATTCATTTTCTTTCACTTTCTCTTTTTTCTCTCTTTACTGTTCTTACAGTTTCTCTATATTCTCTTCTTACAATTTCTTCACAAATCTCAACATGGTATCCAGAGCTAATGATCCTGAGGATTCTCCAAACGATTCTACAATTTCAACAACTAAATCTCCTGCCACGTTTAATCACTCAATCACCATCAAGCTTGATGATAAAAATCATCTATTATGGAAGCAACAGATTCTTGCTGCAATCAAAGGTTACATAGCCCTTTGGTTGCTCCACATAGACATTTTCTGTTAATGTTCCATACAAGAAAGCAGATTTGACATCCAATTGATATAGTTTCCAGCCTTTATTAGCTGCAATAGCTATAATCATCCTCCCGGTACCCCAAAGGAGCACTCTCCTTTCACACTGATTGTTGAGCAATTGAAATGTAGGGAATTTCAAGCATTGAGAAATATTTGTGTAGAATATGTTTACAAAGTTATGTAGACTAAACAAAACAACACTTAATAATTGCATGAATTTGTGTTATATAATTATCTTATTTTAACAGTAACAAAATGTTAATTGTTGATTGATTTACTCTACACAACTTACATACACAAAGTCTACACAAGTATTTGTTGCATCATGCTACCTGTTACCTGCTTTCTGAAACTTAACTAGCTTGCTCATGTATATTCATTTTGCTTGTGTGCCATTTTGACAGTCCTGAATTGTTGATTAGATAACAAGTTCAATTACTGTCACTGTAACTCAGTAAATCAATCTTTATCCAATGATGCTTGTGGGGGCGTTTGATGTGGGCAATTTCAGTGTCATACACTTACCATCTATCAACACACAGAAAATCATATATTATAGTTAGTTAGAACCCTGAAGCCAGTGTATGAAAATCCTGGCTTGTTAACAATGTTGAAAATGGTCTAGAAGTTCATATGGGTTACCAATCTGATTTAACCCTTGCTTTCCACATGATGTAATTCATGTTGTTACAAATGAAAGAAACTCTAGTAAAAACTAGTACCAAAAAATATTACTACAACAAATTCAAGATGCTTTAATTCAAACATAGATAATTGTTTAATTATTTACTATATCCTAAACTTTCATCTCGATCTTCATAAAAGGCAGTGCTAGTTAATTAATGTAATGTCCTACGTAGGGGCAAATGAACCATTTAAAAATCAAAATCAATCATATATTGACAAGTGCCCAATAAAAATCAGTGGAATATAGAGTTCAATGTACATAGTAATTCTAAATTATTGACTGATTAGTTCTCAAATTACTTGGCTTGTTGTGTGTATGCCTTGTATACATATATATTTATATAGATAGGAGGAATGGTCTCAACCCAGAAATTTTCATTATTTTTAAAAACTTACAACTATGTGACAACTATGATTTTTATACATGACATGTAATTGATTGTTCTTTGCTCAAGGCAGAATAATCAAGACTTGGGAAGATCTATAGTGGACTTGAAGTTAAGTTTTGAGTTACAATCAGTGTCATGGCTAGGTAAGAAAACTCTTATCCTATTTATTTTCTTATGTTGTTATTATTTATAGAACATTTTTTCTTTCTTTCTATTTTTTTTATTATTTGTATTCCTATAAAGTCTAGTTAATGCATAAATGAATATTTATTTGAAGCCTTACTATCAAAATTCGATTAATTAGGTTTTTTCAAGATGTGTCCAAGCATTGGATGGATTTACTGAGGTATAGCAAAGAGTATTGTGATGGTGTTCAATGTTTCTTGGACTTTGCTTACTCGGTTGGAAATCCCGAAGGTGAAGAAATTCAATGTCCCTGTGCGAAGTGTTGTAATATCTACTGGTATCGGAGAAACATAGTATATGATCATCTCATATTAGATGATATAATTTTGATCTTAATTGTTGTTGTCTGTTAGCAAATACTCATTCAGTTATTAATTTCAATTTCATGTAGCAAATACTCATGCAAGTAGCTTTTATTTAAAGCGTTTAATAATTATTAATTTCAATTTCATGTAGCAGTTATTAAATGAATTGGGATTTAATCCTTCAAAATCAGCTTTTAGCATAGCATTGCTTGCCGTAAAATATTAGCTAGCTGGAACATGTGATTGGAGTATGAAACTTGGGAATTTGTCTTTCAAACTACTCTTGACTAAGCATATATAGATTGCATTCACTTTGGATCTAGTTCTTAAGAAACATGACCGAGCCTTGAGAGATCTGTGGGATGATACAAGTGTGATAATTTCTACTGTGCTTAAGGAAAACTAGTGTCAATAACGAAACTCTATTTTAGTTGCCACACTAGAAATTTTTCTTTTTGTAGAAGACATATAGCTGCCAATTGCCTATTTGATATTTTGATCTCAATGTCCAGTATGCATATTCTTTTCATTAACATGCATAAGAATGCCTATCAACAGCAAGACCCTTAAAAGCCTTTATTAATAAAGATAATGCCAATCCTAGCAATACGGTTGTAGCAAGAAATGGTTTCAAGCCAATTCCTTATTCATTTGCCATTGACAGAAAGCAACAAAAAATGGTTATTCTCCTCCCTTGCATTATTCTTTTATCTGCAATGATATCTCAGTTGATGATATGGCTCAAAGAATAAACGAACACATACACCAATCAAACATTTATTTATTTGCTGTAAATACATGAAGAAAAAATTGAATTGGTGCAACCGCTTGTAGGATGTCATATAGACACATAGGATACATATAGATACATATAGACGCTAGCGTGCAACCAATTTACGAAATTAAAGTTAGATAATAAACAGGTCATGTGTTTGAATGATTTTATTTTTTTCATATATATGAGCTGATGAGATTTTATTTTCTGTGTCTCTTTTGTAGGACAATGTTGGTACTGCATTTGGGGATGATGATAGAGCAAATATTTGATGTGATTAAGTATTTTCGATTATATAAATGATGGCGAGTATTTTGGATTATTTGATTTCGTCAATGTATTATTGTGGATATTTTGGTTAATACTTTGAACAATGGAACACATTATTAGTTTATGATTGAAATTATACTTCATATAAATTTATGTGTATATTCTAAAATTAAAATTCTACAAAAATTATTTGATTAGCAAATGTTTTTTACAAATGATAAAAACAGTAGTCATAATAAAATTTTAAAAAAACAACATAAGGGAACGCTTATAAAGTGATCCTTAGGTAAGGGCAGGCGTGCAGACATAAGGGAACGCTTTGAAAGCGTACCCATAGAGTGTAACATAAGGCAACACTTTGAAAGCGTACTTATACAGTTTGACATAAGGGAACACTTTAAAAGCGTACCCATAGAGTGCAACATAAGGCAACACTTTGAAAGCGTACTCATACAGTTTGACATAAGGGAACACTTTAAAAGCGTACCCATAGGGTTAGACATTAGGCAACGCTTTTCTAGCGAATCCATAGAGTGCAACATAAGGGAACACTTTGAAAGCGTACCCATAGGGCTAGACATAAGGCAACGCTTTGAAAGCGTACCCATAGAGTGAAGAAGAAAAGCGTAGCCTTTGACTGTGAAAAAGCGTAGCCTTAGATAATAGGTCACGCTTGAATCAACCACCCCTCAATAAGCGTTGCCTTAGGGCCAAAAAGTGTAGCCTTCCTCAAAGGCTACACTTAAGTGTATTTTAGAGTACATTTTTGAAGAGTTGCTATAGGCTAATTTTGTTGTAGTGTAAGGATGAAAGATACTATCCACTACGCTTCTGCTGCGTCACTCTGATCAGTACTATTTGAAATTATCCCTACTTTTGTACCGCTTCACTCTCCTGCCTTTGCCTTTAACAGGAAGTGCCTCACAACTCAAGTTCTCTTTTTCAACAATACTGTATCTGATACTTATGACATAATTTTGACTAAAAATATCCATTCTTTTGCAATTGCAATACATAAAAGGACATTATAAAAATTTTGAAAGAGAAGATAGAGAAACTATCTAAATTGTTACCAGACATGTCCAACAAAGAATCTGACATTGTCCGATTTTTAAGAATGAGTTTTCTGGGACACCAAAGTTTTACTGAAATAACTATAGGATATGAGTAAAGATAACCAATCCATGTATAAGATCACATCTCTCTCTCGAAAGAGGTAGACAGTTTAGATTAACAGAAAAGATTGTTTAAGTAACTGGATAATAACAATAGGTTTGGTAACAAAAGCAGAAATAGATAAATCAAAAGGTAACAAAGGTATTAATAGCTCTAATCAACTCAAATAGTCAATTAGTCATAAAAGAATGAGTTAGACCAAAAGTACATTTCCCGCATATTTCGTAATTGCGGCATATGAAGAATATCATGGAAGCATAGAAATAAGAGATGATAGAATCATCCATACCACCGAACCCATCCAATAGAGAAATTGATATGGTCCAATAAATTTAGAAGTAAACTTTTTAAGTTGAACACTTTGACCAACTGGTCTAACAAAACATGGATGGTCGGAAAAATACCCAATCCACATTTTTAGATCACGTCTGTTTTGAGAAAGAAGCATACAAATTGAATCAACAGAAAAGATTCAATTATTTAACAGACTTAGGATGGTTTAAGCAACTCAAGTCCTCAACCGCATGTTTTAGCAATAGAAATAGAAACAACCAGATCAAAAGATAATGAAGACACAAATAATTCTAATTGACCCACACAATATATGCCATAAAGAAATAGGTTACTCTCGGAATTATACAATATGGTTAAAGGATCACTTTTTTGTGACACAATATCCTTTGTTTAGGTCCTCAGTCTAAGACGCTTTTACTCCACTTGAAGAATCATTGCTCCATTCTACTTAAGATGTCGAAGCACGTACGTTATTAACAGATGACCTTGCCTTTTGGCGAGATACACTTTTCGGCAAAAAGTCTGGATATTCCACACGCTTGAAACATATGATTTTCCTTCAATTACATAGTCCCTTGTTAGCTGATCTTCCGCATACTTCCAATATCTTGTTACAGATGTCACAGACCGACCAACCTTGCTACTTGCTAACTTTTCCTTCACGGGCTAATCGTCAAGTTGTTGTTGATTTTCCGATGATCACAATTACGTTTGTCCGCTGGAATCGCTTAACCTTACGATTTTTTCTCCTTGAGAACCAATATGCTCCAACGTTATGAAATCTCGTATTCTAAGATTTATTTCGACTTTGTCTGATTCTTATTCTCACCATCGTTCCTCACTGCTGAGTAATCCTCAAATCATATTGTACTATTCCTTCAACTATTCTTTACCTTGTTTTCATAGTTGCAGTCATATCGCCGCTATCGCGTCCTGCTTTCTCACGTGCATGTTTATCACGAATCATCATCTTTCTTCAAAGACAGACGAATCATAGTACAATGGATACCAAAGTAACCATTCCAAAGAAACATTGTCTCCTTTCGGAGTCCAAGCACAGAGAGTCACACAACAAAAACAAGACAGACCTAACCACAAACCCCAAAAGACTCTAACCGTGCTCTGATACTAACTAATGTAACACCCTCCATAGGGCGTCACATTTTAAATAAAAACATAAACCAAATGAAAATCATTTTATAAAAGTTTTAAATTCTAAAAGACAAATTGTTAAAATTTCCTTTCGCGGAACATAACTTACCGAAAATTTTAAGTAAAACAAAAATTAAATTTAACAGTTAACATACATATCACCAATTATTCCATATAAGTTAAAACATAACATTTACTGAGACTCGAGAGAAACAAAGAGTAGCAAACCCAAAGACGGGTACTACTAATAGCACGGTAAATAACACTAAAGAGAAAAACCCAACCTACATAGTCCGTTTCTTCACCAATCGCATCCCGTTGAAATCTGAAAGACCACTCAATGACGCCACCATCTTCGAATATTGTCTCCCATAGGTTTAAGAATGTGCTCCGCCTACTATACGAATTCAAATAATACAAACCAAACAAAACAACACAGGAAAGAGGTGAGATCCCCTTTCACCAATACCAAGATAGTAGCAAAGAATGATTTCGAATGACAAAGTCATTCCATACATACAGATAGCACAAATATAGTCATGTTATCAATTTACAAATAATTCTCATATGCATATAACCTAAATAAAATAAACAAAGAATAACATTATCGGGATAAATAAAACAATTCATACCATATAAAATATCATAACAAGACAATATAAAAGAAAGAATCAAATGTCATAACAACATAAATATCACAAATAAAAGGTCACAGATAAAATATAATAGATAAAAGATAACAAATAAAAGATAACGAATAAAAGATAGATAAAAATAACAAATAAAAGAAATAACAAATAAAAGATAATAGATAAAAATAACAAATAAAAGAAATAATAAATAAAAGATAACAATGCACCACATATCAACATATACAATAAGACACAATCCTACTCCATGGAGCTAAAACACACAAGTATCAGAGAGAATGACTCATAAAATCTATTAGTACCACGGCTGCCCAACCAACTATTGCGCTGTCACCCTTTGCGTCTATAGCCCACATCACTGGGAATTTACCATCCAGGGCGTGGTGTAGTTCACTTGTCTCTCGTTGTGGCACTACAGGCAATGTACTACTAGACCTTACAAATCTCGATTAAATATAGTGCGTGTCGAGTCCATTAGTGTGCTATCGGTTTACCACGGCCCAGCGGAGCTACCAACTGTCCATATATGGAATCCTAGTACACTAAACTCTCCAAGTTCATTAGAACAATGAACCACACTACGTTTATCGCATCGACAACACGATGTGATTCACCTTGTCAACCAAATAACATATCCTCAAAGATAAAAAGATACAGTAAGTCCCACCTGGACAAATATCGATCCAAAGCCCATGTACGGGTTCACCTCATAGCCCGACAGGCAGTGAAAAGATATTCAAAAAGCACATCGTACGGCGTAAAAATACGAAAAAATCCAGAAAAAGATAGAAAAATACTGCTTCGGTCAATCGCGTAGAAATTTTATCGCATTTTCACAATCTCGACGTTTTGACAAACGTTTTCAAATTGCGTAAATTTATTTTTCTATTTTCAAAGTCGCGTAGCGTTTTAATACGTTTTCTCAATTGCGTAAGGTTTTTAAATCATTTTCTTACCCAAATCCCTTAAAATTACTTGTTTAAATAAACGAAATAATAATTAGTACGTTTAAACTACGTAAAATATTTTCCATACCGTATACTTGTCTTTTGGACATCTTTTCTATCTTATTTGTCCGTTTTTACTAAAAATTGACAAGATTTTGTTTAGAAATTTATATTTAATGGTTTCCTAATTTTTCCGTAGAAAATTCTGTTTATTTAAATAAACCGTATAATTTAATCTTTTAAAAACTCCTAACATGCTTCAAAATATAACATGAGCCATATGTTAAAAATTCTTAAAATTTACTCGTATTTCCTTTATAACAATAAAATCATTGATTTTAGTTCCTTAAACTTAATTCTAACCCATTGATTTCTTGAAAACTCATTTTAGAAAAATTCTTGTTAACATATAATGCCTTCTTTATACTTAAAAATGGTTTGGAATTGATTTTAGAAATCATGTATACTTGGTTTGGCATGTTGGCCTAAACATAAAATTATGTCATTTAATTTCTAAATTATTTTTCATCTTCTAAATACTTGTCAAACATTATTGTATTGTCTAAATTCATTAACCCATTGTTTTAGAAAACAGTTTTAGAAATCAACACATTCATTTTAGGCATGTTGGCCGAAAAATACTAAGTCTTACCATTTGATTTCTAAATTCATTTTCTTTAATCTAATCAACTTGAAACCTTCTTAATTCTCCTAGGTTAATTAAATTACCTTTTAAGAAAATTAAGAGAACATTTTGGTTCTCAATTTGGTTAGAGGCCGTGAGCCTTGGTGTGGTGTTCTTTGGAACACTCATACAATCCTTGACATATTATTCACATCCTATATATTATCATGCATTTCTAACACATGCAATATTATCAAAGCTTGTAGACATGCAAATTAAAGCTTGTAGACATGCAAATTATTACGACCATCAAATAAAGAAGCTACTAACAAATACACAACAACCTACTAGCAAACACAAAATTATCAAACACACAAATAATAAACACACAAATAATTTACACATATAATCAATCATAATTAGGAAAAACTATAAACAATCAAGTGAATGAATCCTTATGGATTCTTCACCACAACCACAAACATTCCTCACCACCAACACATGGTTGATGAGGGTAATCTCCCTCTTACCTCTTGTAGAAACCTCCAAGTCCATTGTATGTCTCCTTCAAGCAAGCTTCCTCCACCAAGAGCTCCTTGAAAACAAAGAAAACATACAATATTAATACCTAAGGCTCTAAACTAGAATAATCATGGATTAAAATCATGATTAAAACTTTAAAATGGATAGAAATATGAAGATCAAAGAATCCTACCTTCAAGGCTTCAAACTTAAGCTTTGAAGAACAAGGTAGAAAATGGAAGATTTAGGCTTAAGTTTCAACTACAAAGAGTCTTGAAATGAAGTAAAGAAGCAAGAAACAAGGTAGTTTAGAATTATAGAAGAATGATTGATATACTTAGTGTGGAGGCCGTAAGGTTTGAAGAAGAAAAAGAGAAAGAAAAGTTGAGAGCTTTTGCTTTATTTGATGTATTTGGAGAAAGATGAAGACTTTGAGTAATAAAAACAAGTCTCCTTTGGCTTTTCTAAGCTTTGGACGTGAATGACCTTGAGAGGAAGTGAGAGATATTAGTTGTTTTGTTTCCTTGAATAATTGCTAATTGTAGGAGTTCACCAAAGGTGAATTGCCGTAGAAGCCAACAAGAGAGCCACCAAAATTGACTTGATGTTAGGATATTAAATTAGCTTTATTTCCTTTTTTGAAATGCTTGGAGAGCAAGAATATATTGAAGTGTTGGAATTGCCTTCCTAAAGGCATGCATTGCCGTAAATGCATCATGAAAAGAAGCCATCAATATTGACTTTGTCACACTTGGTTAATTAATAAAAGATAGAAAGAAATCAATTGTAATATTTTGCCTTACAAAGATTTAGCTTTGCCGTGGAAGCAACAAAGAAAAGCCACTAAATTGACTAGTCTTCCTTTTATTCAATTTGGCATCCTACATGCATTTTACAAAGCCTTCTACGTGAATTTACTTTATGAATTTGGCTATTAGAGCCAATTCCTCCACCGTAGAACCATTGCATTTCAAGAAGCCTAAATTTATTTGATAGCTTGTTTTCTATTGGTTCTTAAAAATTCAAGCCATTAATCTTGACCAATTTCTATTGGTTAAATATTTACTAACTTGATTCTTATTGGTTGCTACTTTTGTTGACCAATTCCTATTGGTGCACATTGTATATTTTCTAACATACTTTAACCAATAAACAATAATTATACAATAATTACTTTTGTTTATAAAGTCAGTGTTTATTGTCTAATGGGTAATAAAATATACATAGATTTTTATTTTAGACTAACAGAGTAGCAATTATTATTAATCATTTTTTTTCTACTGATTACCCTTGATGAGTCATAAAGCGAGTCATCAAAGAGAAATTTCTAGAATATGTGACTCACTACGATGAGTCAGTATGATGAGTCATCGTGGAATTTTCTAGAACGGGTGAGTCAACATGGCGAGTCAGCGTAGATATTTTCTAGAGCAGATGAGTCAGCATGGCGAGTCATCACCGAGTCACTTGATCGCATCATTGGTCAGTGTCGGCATGGCGAGTCGACATCTTCGAATCATCGAGAAGCTTCGAATCGGGCGAGTCATCATGGTGAGTCACAGGTGAGTCACCAC
Source organism: Ormosia emarginata (assembly GCA_029884605.1). Taxonomy (NCBI): domain Eukaryota; kingdom Viridiplantae; phylum Streptophyta; class Magnoliopsida; order Fabales; family Fabaceae; genus Ormosia; species Ormosia emarginata. The sequence goes on along the minus strand of JAQQTP010000041.1, from coordinate 2,032,880 downwards.
TTCGGAACCTTCTAGAAGTCAGCCGAGTCATGATGCTTTGAGGTGTCACGCCTCGTGTCATCGTCCTATTGGCCCGTTGCGATGAGTCATAGCCACCAATTTTGACCAGGCTCCTCATTGGTCCACGTGTACAAAGACTTGATGACTAAACGTGGGTCCCGCAAAATATTTCCGGTCCGTCATTGTCACTTATTTGTCTTGACTAATAAAATAATATTATAATAATATAAAATTATTTTATTTGACACCATCAAATCCTAAAAATTAAAAGATTAATTTTAAGCTCATTCAAAATTGGGTTTAGTAAGATCCCCCGCCTCAATAATTAAAAACAGATTTTCCTGGTCCGGAAAAATATTATTTTCCTTCCTCGAGAAAATCACACAAAAAGTCCAAATAAAATCATAGATAGTAATATTGAGCAATCGTATCAAATAGAAAACAATTAAAAACAAAAAAAACATCAAAAACAAAGACATTCGGACGTAATGATCATTTTCCCATTTTTTCCCACAATGTAGCTAATCATCCAAAACGTTCAAATAAAATATCCAAATAAGATTATATAGCTGTATATTACACGTAAAAATTTAAAACAATGGATTCAAGAAAAATTTTATTTCACTGTCTTGAAGAAAAATACATAAAACGATTATATAAAATACCAGACAAGATATACATCTGTTTTTCACACGTAAAAATTTAAAACAAGAATTTGATAAAATTTTTATTTTACTTGTACACGAAAAAAATTATGTAAAACGACCAAATAAAATAACAAACAAGATATTTTTCTCGTATTTCATACGTAAAAACAAGAAACAAAAATAGGGACACAACGGTCTTTTATCCAAAAGTTGGGGTGTTACAACTCTCCTCCTAAAAAGAATTTCGCCCCCGAAATTCGTAGCAGTCTCTGATCAATCATGGATACTATTCTTCCATCTTGTCTTTTAGTTCCCACGTTGCATATCCGTTTACGCCATTGCAGGTTACCTCGATAAACGAAAACTCCTTGCATCGCGTAAAACGATTCCTCATGATTTCGAGAATAGATCAGAATGTCGTTAATAAAGATAATGACAATTCTGTCTAAATAACACTACAACAAATTTGGTCTAAGGCTACATTTTTTTAAGCTACATTTAAAAAGTGTAGTCTAAAGTCTTAATAGACAACACTTTTATAAGAGTAGCTTTTTGGAGAGGTATTGGCAACTACATTTTTGGCAACAGGTGAAAAACGTACCCTTAGAGTCTAAAGGGTACGTTTTTATAAGTGTTGTCATATTATACATTCAAGCACACTTTTTCTGATAAAATGCAACATCTATAAAACGTAGCTTATCTATCGTTCTATGGCAACGTTTTGTAAATGTGCCCTAATATATTCCCTTAACCCGCGCACACCATTCTGTTTCCCACTAAATTTTTTTGTGCAAATTCTTCCAAACAACCGCTTCATCTTTTCTTTGAGAACCAAAAAGAAAAATCAGTAAAGTCATCCGCCCGTCGTACGTCTCCACCCCGTAAGGCTCAAAGAACAAAGATCTGGAAGCCCTCTCAGTGACGAACAAAGATCTGGAAGCCAGCGTCTTCGACGAGCAATCTATTAAGCTCAAAGACAAGGTTGCGCTTGTTGCTTACATCGCTAAGCTCGAAACTGAGGTTCGTAACCCTAACCCTTCTTATTCTTTTTCCTTCTTTCATTTTTGGATTTATGAGTAATAACACCTTAACTTCTGAGATTTTTGATTGAGAGACTGTTTGACATTATTGTTTTATTGAGAGATAATTTATGATTAAGTGTTTCTGAGATAGTTCATCCTCCAAAGAGTTTTGCGACAGAAAAATGTGATTTCGCACAGAAAATCAAAAGGAAGAATTTCCTGAAAATTAGGTAGAGTGAAAAGTTGCATATGGTAAATTATTAGCGAGATTGACTTGCTTTTCTTCTTTTTGTAAATATACTTTACCTGTTACGATTAGTAATATTTGGGAGAATGAGTGATATTATTGAAAGGGAAATAGGCTCTTATAGAGCTACAGAATAACAAACCAAAAGATAAGATCCGAATTTAGAGTAACAAGCTAAAACTGAAATTTAAACTAGCAACTTATCCTAACATCCTAACAGACTTTGTGATAAGTCTCATAACAAATAGGATAAGATCTTACTAACAGCAACACAACTTAACACCCTCCCTTAAACTAATTGCATAATGAAAAGAAAAAACTTAATGAAAAAACTTAGAGATAATCAGTGAGCCCTTCCCTGCAACTAAGCAATTAGTTTATGCTGGGAACTTCACATACCCCTATCTGTTTTCAAAGCTCCAGAAAAGTGTCCAGTTTCAATGGTTTGGTCAAGAGGTCATCAATCTGATCTCTGGTCCCACAGTGAACTAATCCAATAGTGCTTTCTTTGGTGAGATCTCTGAGGAAATGAAAACGCACATCAATGTGCTTACTTCTATCGTGCATGACTGGATTCTTTGACAATTTGATTGTTGAGCTGTTGTCACACATTATTGTAGTGCAACCTTCCTATGAATGGTCTAGTTCCTATAGAATTCTTCTCATCCAAACTGCTTGGCATGCACAAGCTGCTGCTGCTACAAATTCAGCCTTTGTGGTAGAAAGAGTAACAATAGGTTGTTTCTTTGAAGACCAAGCTACTGCTCCATTACTCAGAAAAAAACATAGCCAGACGTGCTCTTCCTATCTTCTATATCTCCAGCATAGTCTGAATCTGTGTAGGATAACAAGTCTTCATTCCCTCCCTTCTTGTAGTGAATTCCAAAGTTTACAGTTCCTTGCAAGTATCTAAGAACTCTTTTAGCCGCCTGGAAATGCATTTGTGTTGGCTGTGACATAAAACGACTAATGAGACTCACTACAAGCATCATATCGGGTCTGGTGGCAGTAATGTAGATGAGGCTTCCCACCATTTGCTTGTATTGTGTCTCATCCACTTTAACCCATTTTTCATCTTTGCATAGCTTGTTTCCTGGTACTAATGACCGTTGATATTTTCTTATTCAAGAAATCAAGTGAAGCAGCCTTCCTCATTATAACAGACTCAGGCATCCCAAAAATATTGGTTTTTTACATATGAAACAAAAAAAAATATAATTATTGATATAACCGGTATTCAAAGATGGTGTACATGTCTAAGCAAAATAGAAAAACATTCCTTGTAGAATCTGGAAAATTATTACATAGAGCCTGAGATTTAAATTTGGATCAGCAGCTAAGATTTGTTAACATGCCCATGACAAAAAGAAAATAAACACTGCATCAATCAAGATAATATATTTTTAGTTCAAAATCTGAAATTCCAAAAACATAAATTTAAAACTTACATGTAATTTCTATTTTCCACTTATCAGTAATTGATTTGCTTTACTCCAAGATCTATTTCTCAAAGATATATAACGATAACTAAAAACTCATAAAGATGCATTAGCAAATTTCATCACTACACAAGAACAATCTCCTTCCAAAAGGATTACTTAGACATGATGGACTTGTAATAAAATAATTTGAAACTTATAAGCTTTTGATCTGTCCACACACAGGTAATGACTTGTAATGTACACTAACTTCTTATTTGGCTTCTGGTTCAAAGACTGCAGGTAATTATTAAGTCTAAGCAAAAGGAGGCATTAATTAATCAAACAATATACCAAAACTGTAGTTTGAAGTCTCATGGTTCCAAGAATCACAAACTTAATTTGTAATTCAATTTAAAAAAGGAATAGTCTGTGTTAGAGTCTGTTACTTGATAACAGAATTAGTTTAATGATAGTTGCTAAACAGAGTTAGTTAGAGGTTTGTTAAGAAAGTTTCTAATAGTAGTATATAAGTCAAATTCTGTTAGTTACTGAATATCTTGGTTTTTCAATCATTCATTTGTGATACTATTCAGAAATTTTACTATTCATTTTCTTTCACTTTCTCTTTTTTCTCTCTTTTCTGTTCTTACAGTTTCTCTATATTCTCTTCTTACAATTTCTTCACAAATCTCAACATGGTATCCAGAGCTAATGATCCTGAGGATTCTCCAAACGATTCTACAATTTCAACAACTAAATCTCCTGCCACGTTTAATCACTCAATCACCATCAAGCTTGATGATAAAAATCATCTATTATGGAAGCAACAGATTCTTGCTGCAATCAAAGGTTACATAGCCCTTTGGTTGCTCCACATAGACATTTTCTGTTAATGTTCCATACAAGAAAGCAGATTTGACATCCAATTGATATAGTTTCCAGCCTTTATTAGCTGCAATAGCTATAATCATCCTCCCGGTACCCCAAAGGAGCACTCTCCTTTCACACTGATTGTTGAGCAATTGAAATGTAGGGAATTTCAAGCATTGAGAAATATTTGTGTAGAATATGTTTACAAAGTTATGTAGACTAAACAAAACAACACTTAATAATTGCATGAATTTGTGTTATATAATTATCTTATTTTAACAGTAACAAAATGTTAATTGTTGATTGATTTACTCTACACAACTTACATACACAAAGTCTACACAAGTATTTGTTGCATCATGCTACCTGTTACCTGCTTTCTGAAACTTAACTAGCTTGCTCATGTATATTCATTTTGCTTGTGTGCCATTTTGACAGTCCTGAATTGTTGATTAGATAACAAGTTCAATTACTGTCACTGTAACTCAGTAAATCAATCTTTATCCAATGATGCTTGTGGGGGCGTTTGATGTGGGCAATTTCAGTGTCATACACTTACCATCTATCAACACACAGAAAATCATATATTATAGTTAGTTAGAACCCTGAAGCCAGTGTATGAAAATCCTGGCTTGTTAACAATGTTGAAAATGGTCTAGAAGTTCATATGGGTTACCAATCTGATTTAACCCTTGCTTTCCACATGATGTAATTCATGTTGTTACAAATGAAAGAAACTCTAGTAAAAACTAGTACCAAAAAATATTACTACAACAAATTCAAGATGCTTTAATTCAAACATAGATAATTGTTTAATTATTTACTATATCCTAAACTTTCATCTCGATCTTCATAAAAGGCAGTGCTAGTTAATTAATGTAATGTCCTACGTAGGGGCAAATGAACCATTTAAAAATCAAAATCAATCATATATTGACAAGTGCCCAATAAAAATCAGTGGAATATAGAGTTCAATGTACAGAGTAATTCTAAATTATTGACTGATTAGTTCTCAAAATTACTGGCTTCTGTGTGTGTATGCCTTGTATACATATATATTTATATAGATAGGAGGAATGGTCTCAACCCTGTAAATTTTCATTATTTTTAAAAACTTACAACTATGTGACAACTATGATTTTTATACATGACATGTAATTGATTGTTCTTTGCTCAAGGCAGAATAATCAAGACTTGGGAAGATCTATAGTGGACTTGAAGTTAAGTTTTGAGTTACAATCAGTGTCATGGCTAGGTAAGAAAACTCTTATCCTATTTATTTTCTTATGTTGTTATTATTTATAGAACATTTTTTCTTTCTTTCTATTTTTTTTATTATTTGTATTCCTATAAAGTCTAGTTAATGCATAAATGAATATTTATTTGAAGCCTTACTATCAAAATTCGATTAATTAGGTTTTTTCAAGATGTGTCCAAGCATTGGATGGATTTACTGAGGTATAGCAAAGAGTATTGTGATGGTGTTCAATGTTTCTTGGACTTTGCTTACTCGGTTGGAAATCCCGAAGGTGAAGAAATTCAATGTCCCTGTGCGAAGTGTTGTAATATCTACTGGTATCGGAGAAACATAGTATATGATCATCTCATATTAGATGATATAATTTTGATCTTAATTGTTGTTGTCTGTTAGCAAATACTCACTCAGTTATTAATTTCAATTTCATGTAGCAAATACTCATGCAAGTAGCTTTTATTTAAAGCGTTTAATAATTATTAATTTCAATTTCATGTAGCAGTTATTAAATGAATTGGGATTTAATCCTTCAAAATCAGCTTTTAGCATAGCATTGCTTGCCGTAAAATATTAGCTAGCTGGAACATGTGATTGGAGTATGAAACTTGGGAATTTGTCTTTCAAACTACTCTTGACTAAGCATATATAGATTGCATTCACTTTGGATCTAGTTCTTAAGAAACATGACCGAGCCTTGATAGAGATCTGTGGGACGATACAAGTGTGATAATTTCTACTGTGCTTAAGGAAAACTAGTGTCAATAACGAAACTCTATTTTAGTTGCCACACTAGAAATTTTTCTTTTTGTAGAAGACATATAGCTGCCAATTGCCTATTTGATATTTTGATCTCAATGTCCAGTATGCATATTCTTTTCATTAACATGCATAAGAATGCCTATCAACAGCAAGACCCTTAAAAGCCTTTATTAATAAAGATAATGCCAATCCTAGCAATACGGTTGTAGCAAGAAATGGTTTCAAGCCAATTCCTTATTCATTTGCCATTGACAGAAAGCAACAAAAAATGGTTATTCTCCTCCCTTGCATTATTCTTTTATCTGCAATGATATCTCAGTTGATGATATGGCTCAAAGAATAAACGAACACATACACCAATCAAACATTTATTTATTTGCTGTAAATACATGAAGAAAAAATTGAATTGGTGCAACCGCTTGTAGGATGTCATATAGACACATAGGATACATATAGATACATATAGACGCTAGCGTGCAACCAATTTACGAAATTAAAGTTAGATAATAAACAGGTCATGTGTTTGAATGATTTTATTTTTTTCATATATATGAGCTGATGAGATTTTATTTTCTGTGTCTCTCTTTTGTAGGACAATGTTGGTACTGCATTTGGGGATGATGATAGAGCAAATATTTGATGTGATTAAGTATTTTCGATTATATAAATGATGGCGAGTATTTTGGATTATTTGATTTCGTCAATGTATTATTGTGGATATTTTGGTTAATACTTTGAACAATGGAACACATTATTAGTTTATGATTGAAATTATACTTCATATAAATTTATGTGTATATTCTAAAATTAAAATTCTACAAAAATTATTTGATTAGCAAATGTTTTTTACAAATGATAAAAACAGTAGTCATAATAAAATTTAAAAAAAAAACAACATAAGGGAACGCTTATAAAGTGATCCTTAGGTAAGGGCAGGCGTGCAGACATAAGGGAACGCTTTGAAAGCGTACCCATAGAGTGTAACATAAGGCAACACTTTGAAAGCGTACTTATACAGTTTGACATAAGGGAACACTTTAAAAGCGTACCCATAGAGTGCAACATAAGGCAACACTTTGAAAGCGTACTCATACAGTTTGACATAAGGGAACACTTTAAAAGCGTACCCATAGGGTTAGACATTAGGCAACGCTTTTCTAGCGAATCCATAGAGTGCAACATAAGGGAACACTTTGAAAGCGTACCCATAGGGCTAGACATAAGGCAACGCTTTGAAAGCGTACCCATAGAGTGAAGAAGAAAAGCGTAGCCTTTGACTGTGAAAAAGCGTAGCCTTAGATAATAGGTCACGCTTGAATCAACCACCCCTCAATAAGCGTTGCCTTAGGGCCAAAAAGTGTAGCCTTCCTCAAAGGCTACACTTAAGTGTATTTTAGAGTACATTTTTGAAGAGTTGCTATAGGCTAATTTTGTTGTAGTGTAAGGATGAAAGATACTATCCACTACGCTTCGTCACTACTTCGATCAAGGTACTATTTGAAATTATCCCTACTTTTGTACCGCTTCACTCTCCTGCCTTTGCCTTTAACAGGAAGTGCCTCACAACTCAAGTTCTCTTTTTCAACAATACTGTATCTGATACTTATGACATAATTTTGACTAAAAATATCCATTCTTTTGCAATTGCAATACATAAAAGGACATTATAAAAATTTTGAAAGAGAAGATAGAGAAACTATCTAAATTGTTACCAGACATGTCCAACAAAGAATCTGACATTGTCCGATTTTTAAGAATGAGTTTTCTGGGACACCAAAGTTTTACTGAAATAACTATAGGATATGAGTAAAGATAACCAATCCATGTATAAGATCACATCTCTCTCTCGAAAGAGGTAGACAGTTTAGATTAACAAAAAAGATTGTTTAAGTAACTGGATAATAACAATAGGTTTGGTAACAAAAGCAGAAATAGATAAATCAAAAGGTAACAAAGGTATTAATAGCTCTAATCAACTCAAATAGTCAATTAGTCATAAAAGAATGAGTTAGACCAAAAGTACATTTCCCGCATATTTCGTAATTGCGGCATATGAAGAATATCATGGAAGCATAGAAATAAGAGATGATAGAATCATCCATACCACCGAACCCATCCAATAGAGAAATTGATATGGTCCAATAAATTTAGAAGTAAACTTTTTAAGTTGAACACTTTGACCAACTGGTCTAACAAAACATGGATGGTCGGAAAAATACCCAATCCACATTTTTAGATCACGTCTGTTTTGAGAAAGAAGCATACAAATTGAATCAACAGAAAAGATTCAATTATTTAACAGACTTAGGATGGTTTAAGCAACTCAAGTCCTCAACCGCATGTTTTAGCAATAGAAATAGAAACAACCAGATCAAAAGATAATGAAGACACAAATAATTCTAATTGACCCACACAATATATGCCATAAAGAAATAGGTTACTCTCGGAATTATACAATATGGTTAAAGGATCACTTTTTTGTGACACAATATCCTTTGTTTAGGTCCTCAGTCTAAGACGCTTTTACTCCACTTGAAGAATCATTGCTCCATTCTACTTAAGATGTCGAAGCACGTACGTTATTAACAGATGACCTTGCCTTTTGGCGAGATACACTTTTCGGCAAAAAGTCTGGATATTCCACACGCTTGAAACATATGATTTTCCTTCAATTACATAGTCCCTTGTTAGCTGATCTTCCGCATACTTCCAATATCTTGTTACAGATGTCACAGTCCGACCAACCTTGCTACTGCTAACTTTTCCTTCACGGAACTGCTGTTGTTGTTGATTTTCCGATGATCACAATTACGTTTGTCCGCTGGAATCGCTTAACCTTACGATTTTTTCTCCTTGAGAACCAATATGCTCCAACGTTATGAAATCTCGTATTCTAAGATTTATTTCGACTTTGTCTGATTCTTATTCTCAGCCATCGTTCCTCACTGCTGAGTAATCCTCAAATCATATTGTACTATTCCTTCAACTATTCTTTACCTTGTTTTCATAGTTGCAGTCATATCGCCGCTATCGCGTCCTGCTTTCTCACGTGCATGTTTATCACGAATCATCATCTTTCTTCAAAGACAGACGAATCATAGTACAATGGATACCAAAGTAACCATTCCAAAGAAACATTGTCTCCTTTCGGAGTCCAAGCACAGAGAGTCACACAACAAAAACAAGACAGACCTAACCACAAACCCCAAAAAGACTCTAACCGTGCTCGATACCAACTAATGTAACACCCTCCATAGGGCGTCACATTTTAAATAAAAACATAAACCAAATGAAAATCATTTTATAAAAGTTTTAAATTCTAAAAGACAAATTGTTAAAATTTCCTTTCGCGGAACATAACTTACCGAAAATTTTAAGTAAAACAAAAATTAAATTTAACATTAACATACATATCACCAATTATTCCATATAAGTTAAAACATAACATTTACAGACTCGAGAAACAAAGAGCAAACCCAAAGACGGGTACTACTAATAGCACGGTAACAACACTAAAGAGAAAACCCAACCTACATAGTCTGTTTCTTCACCAATCGCATCCCGTTGAAATCTGAAAGACCACTCAATGACGCCGTCACCATCTTCGAATATTGTCTCCCATAGGTTTAAGAATGTGCTCCGCCTACTATACGAATTCAAATAATACAAACCAAACAAAACAACACAGGAAAGAGGTGAGATCCCCTTTCACCAATACCAATACGGTAGCAAAGAATGATTTCGAATGACAAAGTCATTCCATACATACAGATAGCACAAATATAGTCATGTTATCAATTTACAAATAATTCTCATATGCATATAACCTAAATAAAATAAACAAAGAATAACATTATCAGGATAAATAAAACAATTCATACCATATAAAATATCATAACAGTACAATATAAAAGAAAGAATCAAATGTCATAACAACATAAATATCACAAATAAAAGGTCACAGATAAAATATAATAGATAAAAGATAACAAATAAAAGATAACGAATAAAAGATAGATAAAAATAACAAATAAAAGAAATAACAAATAAAAGATAATAGATAAAAATAACAAATAAAAGAAATAATAAATAAAAGATAACAATGCACCACATATCAACATATACAATAAGACACAATCCTACTCCATGGAGCTAAAACACACAAGTATCAGAGAGAATGACTCATAAAATCTATTAGTACCACGCCCAACCAACTATTGCAGTTGTCACCCTTTGCGTCTATAGCCCACATCACTGGGAATTTACCATCCAGGCGTGGTGTAGTTCACTGTCTCTCGTTGTGGCACTACAGGCAATGTACTACTAGACCTTACAAATCTCGATTAAATATAGTGCGTGTCGAGTCCATTAGTGTGCTATCGGTTTACCACGGCCCAGCGGAGCTACCAACTGTCCATATATGGAATCCGGTACACTAAACTCTCCAAGTTCATTAGAACAATGAACCACACTACGTTTATCGCATCGACAACACGATGTGATTCACCTTGTCAACCAAATAACATATCCTCAAAGATAAAAAGATACAGTAAGTCCCACCGGACAAATACTGATCCAAAGCCTGTACGGGTTCACCTCATAGCCCGACAGCAGAAAGATATTCAAAAAGCCTGTACGGCAGAAAAATACAGAAAAATCCAGAAAAAGATAGAAAAATACTGTTTCGGTCAATCGCGTAGAAATTTTATCGCATTTTCACAATCTCGACGTTTTGACAAACGTTTTCAAATCGCGTAAATTTATTTTTCTGTTTTCAAAGTCGCGTAGCGTTTTTAATACGTTTTCTCAATTGCGTAAGGTTTTTAAATCATTTTCTTACCCAAATCCCTTAAAATTACTGTTTAAATAAACAGAAATAATAATTAGTACGTTTAAACTACGTAAAATATTTTCCATACCGTATACTGTCTTTTGGACATCTTTTCTATCTTATTTGTCCGTTTTTACTAAAAATTGACAGTATTTTGTTTAGAAATTTATATTTAATGGTTTCCTAATTTTTCCGTAAAAATTCTGTTTATTTAAATAAACCGTATAATTTAATCTTTTAAAAACTCCTAACATGCTTCAAAATATAACATGAGCCATATGTTAAAAATTCTTAAAATTTACTGTATTTCCTTTATAACAATAAAATCATTGATTTTAGTTCCTTAAACTTAATTCTAACCCATTGATTTCTTGAAAACTCATTTTAGAAAAATTCTTGTTAACATATAATGCCTTCTTTATACTTAAAAATGGTTTGGAATTGATTTTAGAAATCATGTATACTTGGTTTGGCATGTTGGCCTAAACATAAAATTATGTCATTTAATTTCTAAATTATTTTTCATCTTCTAAATACTTGTCAAACATTATTGTATTGTCTAAATTCATTAACCCATTGTTTTAGAAAACAGTTTTAGAAATCAACACATTCATTTTAGGCATGTTGGCCGAAAAATACTAAGTCTTACCATTTGATTTCTAAATTCATTTTCTTTAATCTAATCAACTTGAAACCTTCTTAATTCTCCTAGGTTAATTAAATTACCTTTTAAGAAAATTAAGAGAACATTTTGGTTCTCAATTTGGTTAGAGGTCGTGAGCCTTGGTGTGGTGTTCTTTGGAACACTCATACAATCCTTGACATATTATTCACATCCTATATATTATCATGCATTTCTAACACATGCAATATTATCAAAGCTTGTAGACATGCAAATTAAAGCTTGTAGACATGCAAATTATTACGACCATCAAATAAAGAAGCTACTAACAAATACACAACAACCTACTAGCAAACACAAAATTATCAAACACACAAATAATAAACACACAAATAATTTACACATATAATCAATCATAATTAGGAAAAACTATAAACAATCAAGTGAATGAATCCTTATGGATTCTTCACCACAACCACAAACATTCCTCACCACCAACACATGGTTGATGAGGGTAATCTCCCTCTTACCTCTTGTAGAAACCTCCAAGTCCATTGTATGTCTCCTTCAAGCAAGCTTCCTCCACCAAGAGCTCCTTGAAAACAAAGAAAACATACAATATTAATACCTAAGGCTCTAAACTAGAATAATCATGGATTAAAATCATGATTAAAACTTTAAAATGGATAGAAATATGAAGATCAAAGAATCCTACCTTCAAGGCTTCAAACTTAAGCTTTGAAGAACAAGGTAGAAAATGGAAGATTTAGGCTTAAGTTTCAACTACAAAGAGTCTTGAAATGAAGTAAAGAAGCAAGAAACAAGGTAGTTTAGAATTATAGAAGAATGATTGATATACTTAGTGTGGAGGCCGTAAGGTTTGAAGAAGAAAAAGAGAAAGAAAAGTTGAGAGCTTTTGCTTTATTTGATGTATTTGGAGAAAGATGAAGACTTTGAGTAATAAAAACAAGTCTCCTTTGGCTTTTCTAAGCTTTGGACGTGAATGACCTTGAGAGGAAGTGAGAGATATTAGTTGTTTTGTTTCCTTGAATAATTGCTAATTGTAGGAGTTCACCAAAGGTGAATTGCCGTAGAAGCCAACAAGAGAGCCACCAAAATTGACTTGATGTTAGGATATTAAATTAGCTTTATTTCCTTTTTGAAATGCTTGGAGAGCAAGAATATATTGAAGTGTTGGAATTGCCTTCCTAAAGGCATGCATTGCCGTAAATGCATCATGAAAAGAAGCCATCAATATTGACTTTGTCACACTTGGTTAATTAATAAAAGATAGAAAGAAATCAATTGTAATATTTTGCCTTACAAAGATTTAGCTTTGCCGTGGAAGCAACAAAGAAAAGCCACTAAATTGACTAGTCTTCCTTTTATTCAATTTGGCATCCTACATGCATTTTACAAAGCCTTCTACGTGAATTTACTTTATGAATTTGGCTATTAGAGCCAATTCCTCCACCGTAGAACCATTGCATTTCAAGAAGCCTAAATTTATTTGATAGCTTGTTTTCTATTGGTTCTTAAAAATTCAAGCCATTAATCTTGACCAATTTCTATTGGTTAAATATTTACTAACTTGATTCTTATTGGTTGCTACTTTTGTTGACCAATTCCTATTGGTGCACATTGTATATTTTCTAACATACTTTAACCAATAAACAATAATTATACAATAATTACTGTTTATAAAGTCAATGTTTATTGTCTAATGGGTAGTAAAATATACATAGATTTTTATTTTAGACTAACAGAGTAGCAATTATTATTAATCATTTTTTTTCTACTGATTACCCTTGATGAGTCATAAAGCGAGTCATCAAAGAGAAATTTCTAGAATATGTGACTCACTACGATGAGTCAGTATGATGAGTCATCGTGGAATTTTCTAGAACGGGTGAGTCAACATGGCGAGTCAGCGTAGATATTTTCTAGAGCGAGATGAGTCGATGGCGAGTCATCACCGAGTCACCGATCGCATCATTGGTCGTGTCGGCATGGCGAGTCGAAGATCTTTGAATCATCGAGAAGCTTCGGGCTCGGCGAGTCATCATGGTGAGTCACAGGTGAGTCACCACTTCGGAACCTTCTAGAAGCTGCTGAGTCATGATGCTGAGGTGTCACGCCTCGTGTCATCGTCCTATTGGCCCGTTGCGATGAGTCATAGCCACCAATTTTGACCAGCTCCTCATTGGTCCACGTGTACAGCACTTGATGACTAAACGTGGGTCCCGCAAAATATTTCCGGTCCGTCATTGTCACTTATTTGTCTTGACTAATAAAATAATATTATAATAATATAAAATTATTTTATTTGACAGTCAAATCCTAAAAATTAAAAGATTAATTTTAAGCTCATTCAAAATTGGGTTTAGTAAGATCCCCCGCCTCTGAATAATTAAAAACAGATTTTCCTGGTCCGGAAAAATATTATTTTCCTTCCTCGGAGAAAATCACACAAAAAGTCCAAATAAAATCATAGATAGTAATATTGAGCACTGTATCAAATAGAAAACAATTAAAAACAGCAAAAACATCAAAAACAGCACATTCAGGACGTAATGATCATTTTCCCATTTTTTCCCACAATGTAGCTAATCATCCAAAACGTTCAAATAAAATATCCAAAGAAGATTATATAGTCAGTATATTACACTGAGAAAAATTTAAAACAATGGATTCAAGAAAAATTTTATTTCACTTGTCTTGAAGAAAAATACATAAAACGATTATATAAAATACCAGACAGTATTATACATCTGTTTTTCACACAGAAAAATTTAAAACAGTAATTTGATAAAATTTTTATTTTACTGTACCGAAAAAAATTATGTAAAACGACCAAATAAAATAACAAACAATATATTTTTCTCGTATTTCATACAGAAAAACAAGAAACAGTAAAATAGGGACACAACGGTCTTTTATCCAAAAGTTGGGGTGTTACAACTCTCCCCTCCTAAAAAGAATTTCGCCCCCGAAATTCGTAGCAGTCTCTGATCAATCATGGATACTATTCTTCCATCTTGTCTTTTAGTTCCCACGTTGCATATCCGTTTACGCCATTGCAGGTTACCTCGATAAACGAAAACTCCTTGCATCGCGTAAAACGATTCCTCATGATTTCGAGAATAGATCAGAATGTCGTTAATAAAGATAATGACAATTCTGTCTAAATAACACTACAACAAATTTGGTCTAAGGCTACATTTTTTTAAGCTACATTTAAAAAGTGTAGTCTAAAGTCTTAATAGACAACACTTTTATAAGAGTAGCCTTTTTGGAGAGGTTTTGGCAACTACATTTTTGGCAACAGTGTGAAAAACGTACCCTTAGAGTCTAAAGGGTATGTTTTTATAAGTGTTGTCATATTATACATTCAAGCACACTTTTTCTGATAAAATGCAACAGCTATAAAACGTAGCTTATCTATCGTTCTATGGCAACGTTTTGTAAATGTGCCCTAATATATTCCCTTAACCCGCGCACACCATTCTGTTTCCCACTAAATTTTTTTGTGCAAATTCTTCCAAACAACCGCTTCATCTTTTCTTTGAGAACCAAAAAGAAAAATCAGTAAAGTCATCCGCCCGTCGTACGTCTCCACCCCGTAAGGCTCAAAGAACAAAGATCTGGAAGCCCTCTCAGTGACGAACAAAGATCTGGAAGCCAGCGTCTTCGACGAGCAATCTATTAAGCTCAAAGACAAGGTTGCGCTTGTTGCTTACATCGCTAAGCTCGAAACTGAGGTTCGTAACCCTAACCCTTCTTATTCTTTTTTCCCTTCTTTCATTTTTGGATTTATGAGTAATAACACCTTAACTTCTGAGATTTTTGATTGAGAGACTGTTTGACATTATTGTTTTATTGAGAGATAATTTATGATTAAGTGTTTCTGAGATAGTTCATCCTCCAAAGAGTTTTGCGACAGAAAAATGTGATTTCGCACAGAAAATCAAAAGGAAGAATTTCCTGAAAATTAGGTAGAGTGAAAAGTTGCATATGGTACATTATTAGCGAGATTGACTTGCTTTTCTTCTTTTTGTAAATATACTTTACCTGTTACGATTAGTAATATTTGGGAGAATGAGTGATATTATTGAAAGGGAAATAGGCTCTTATAGAGCTACAGAATAACAAACCAAAAGATAAGATCCGAATTTAGAGTAACAAGCTAAAACTGAAATTTAAACTAGCAACTTATCCTAACATCCTAACAAACTTTGTGATAAGTCTCATAACAAATAGGATAAGATCTTACTAACGGCAACACAACTTAACACCCTCCCTTAAACTAATTGCATAATGAAAAGAAAAAACTTAATGAAAAAACTTAGAGATAATCAGTGAGCCCTTCCCTGCAACTAAGCAATTAGTTTATGCTGGGAACTTCACATACCTCTATCTGTTTTCAAAGCTCCAGAAAAGTGTCCAGTTTCAATGGTTTGGTCAAGAGGTCATCAATCTGATCTCTGGTCCCACAGTGAACTAATCCAATAGTGCTTTCTTTGGTGAGATCTCTGAGGAAATGAAAACGCACATCAATGTGCTTACTTCTATCGTGCATGACTGGATTCTTTGACAATTTGATCGTTGAGCTGTTGTCACACATTATTGTAGTGCAACCTTCCTATGAATGGTCTAGTTCCTATAGAATTCTTCTCATCCAAACTGCTTGGCATGCACAAGCTGCTGCTGCTACAAATTCAGCCTTTGTGGTAGAAAGAGTAACAATAGGCTGTTTCTTTGAAGACCAAGCTACTGCTCCATTACTCAGAAGAAAAACATAGCCAGACGTGCTCTTCCTATCTTCTATATCTCCAGCATAGTCTGAATCTGTGTAGGATAACAAGTCTTCATTCCCTCCCTTCTTGTAGTGAATTCCAAAGTTTACAGTTCCTTGCAAGTATCTAAGAACTCTTTTAGCCGCCTGGAAATGCATTTGTGTTGGCTGTGACATAAAACGACTAATGAGACTCACTACAAGCATCATATCGGGTCTGGTGGCAGTAATGTAGATGAGGCTTCCCACCATTTGCTTGTATTGTGTCTCATCCACTTTAACCCCTTTTTCATCTTTGCATAGCTTGTTTCCTGGTACTAATGACCGTTGATATTTTCTTATTCAAGAAATCAAGTGAAGCAGCCTTCCTCATTATAACAGACTCAGGCATCCCAAAAATATTGGTTTTTTACATATGAAACAAAAAAAAATATAATTATTGATATAACCGGTATTCAAAGATGGTGTACATGTCTAAGCAAAATAGAAAAACATTCCTTGTAGAATCTGGAAAATTATTACATAGAGCCTGAGATTTAAATTTGGATCAGCAGCTAAGATTTGTTAACATGCCCATGACAAAAAGAAAATAAACACTGCATCAATCAAGATAATATATTTTTAGTTCAAAATCTGAAATTCCAAAAACATAAATTTAAAACTTACATGTAATTTCTATTTTCCACTTATCAGTAATTGATTTGCTTTACTCCAAGATCTATTTCTCAAAGATATATAACGATAACTAAAAACCGCTATAGATGTATGCATTAGCGACCTTTCATCACTACACAAGAACAATCTCCTTCCAAAAGGATTACTTAGACATGATGGACTTGTAATAAAATAATTTGAAACTTATAAGCTTTTGATCTGTCCACACACAGGTAATGACTTGTAACGTACACTAACTTCTTATTTGGCTTCTGGTTCAAAGACTGCAGGTAATTATTAAGTCTAAGCAAAAGGAGGCATTAATTAATCAAACAATATACCAAAACTGTAGTTTGAAGTCTCATGGTTCCAAGAATCACAAACTTAATTTGCAATTCAATTTAAAAAAGGAATAGTCTGTGTTAGAGTCTGTTACTTGATAACAGAATTAGTTTAATGATAGTTGCTAAACAGAGTTAGTTAGAGGTTTGTTAAGAAAGTTTCTAATAGTAGTATATAAGTCAAATTCTGTTAGTTACTGAATATCTTGGTTTTTCAATCATTCATTTGTGATACTATTCAGAAATTTTACTATTCATTTTCTTTCACTTTCTCTTTTTTCTCTCTTTTCTGTTCTTACAGTTTCTCTATATTCTCTTCTTACAATTTCTTCACAAATCTCAACATGGTATCCAGAGCTAATGATCCTGAGGATTCTCCAAACGATTCTACAATTTCAACAGCTAAATCTCCTGCCACGTTTAATCACTCAATCACCATCAAGCTTGATGATAAAAATCATCTATTATGGAAGCAGCAGATTCTTGCTGCAATCAAAGGTCACATAGCCCTTTGGTTGCTCCACATAGACATTTTCTGTTAATGTTCCATACAAGAAAGCAGATTTGACATCCAATTGATATAGTTTCCAGCCTTTATTAGCTGCAATAGCTATAATCATCCTCCCGGTACCCCAAAGGAGCACTCTCCTTTCACACTGATTGTTGAGCAATTGAAATGTAGGGAATTTCAAGCATTGAGAAATATTTGTGTAGAATATGTTTACAAAGTTATGTAGACTAAACAAAACAACACTTAATAATTGCATGAATTTGTGTTATATAATTATCTTATTTTAACAGTAACAAAATGTTAATTGTTGATTGATTTACTCTACACAACTTACATACACAAAGTCTACACAAGTATTTGTTGCATCATGCTACCTCGTTACCTTTCAAACTTAACTAGCTTGCTCATGTATATTCATTTTGCTTGTGTGCCATTTTGTGATCCCCGAATTGTTGATTAGATAACAAGTTCAATTCATCATCACTTTGTAACTCAAGAAATCAATCTTTATCCAATGATGCTTGTGGGGCGTTTGATGTGGGCAATTTCGGTGTCATACACTTACCATCTATCAACACACAGAAAATCATATATTATAGTTAGTTAGAACCCTGAAGCCAGTGTATGAAAATCCTGGCTTGTTAACAATGTTGAAAATGGTCTAGAAGTTCATATGGGTTACCAATCTGATTTAACCCTTGTTTTCCACATGATGTAATTCATGTTGTTACAAATGAAAGAAACTCTAGTAAAAACTAGTACCAAAAAATATTACTACAACAAATTCAAGATGCTTTAATTCAAACATAGATAATTGTTTAATTATTTACTATATCCTAAACTTTCATCTCGATCTTCATAAAAGGCAGTGCTAGTTAATTAATGTAATGTCCTACGTAGGGGCAAATGAACCATTTAAAAATCAAAATCAATCATATATTGACAAGTGCCCAATAAAAATCAGTGGAATATAGAGTTCAATGTACAGAGTAATTCTAAATTATTGACTGATTAGTTCTGAAATTACTGGCTTGCTGTGTGTATGCCTTGTATACATATATATTTATATAGATAGGAGGAATGGTCTCAACCCTGTAAATTTTCATTATTTTTAAAAACTTACAACTATGTGACAACTATGATTTTTATACATGACATGTAATTGATTGTTCTTTGCTCAAGGCAGAATAATCAAGACTTGGGAAGATCTATAGTGGACTTGAAGTTAAGTTTTGAGTTACAATCAGTGTCATGGCTAGGTAAGAAAACTCTTATCCTATTTATTTTCTTATGTTGTTATTATTTATAGAACATTTTTTCTTTCTTTCTATTTTTTTTATTATTTGTATTCCTATAAAGTCTAGTTAATGCATAAATGAATATTTATTTGAAGCCTTACTATCAAAATTCGATTAATTAGGTTTTTTCAAGATGTGTCCAAGCATTGGATGGATTTACTTGAGGTATAGCAAAGAGTATTGTGATGGTGTTCAATGTTTCTTGGACTTTGCTTACTCGGTTGGAAATCCCGAAGGTGAAGAAATTCAATGTCCCTGTGCGAAGTGTTGTAATATCTACTGGTATCGGAGAAACATAGTATATGATCATCTCATATTAGATGATATAATTTTGATCTTAATTGTTGTTGTCTGTTAGCAAATACTCATTCAGTTATTAATTTCAATTTCATGTAGCAAATACTCATGCAAGTAGCTTTTATTTAAAGCGTTTAATAATTATTAATTTCAATTTCATGTAGCAGTTATTAAATGAATTGGGATTTAATCCTTCAAAATCAGCTTTTAGCATAGCATTGCTTGCCGTAAAATATTAGCTAGCTGGAACATGTGATTGGAGTATGAAACTTGGGAATTTGTCTTTCAAACTACTCTTGACTAAGCATATATAGATTGCATTCACTTTGGATCTAGTTCTTAAGAAACATGACCGAGCCTTGACAGAGATCTGTGGGATGATACAAGTGTGATAATTTCTACTGTGCTTAAGGAAAACTAGTGTCAATAACGAAACTCTATTTTAGTTGCCACACTAGAAATTTTTCTTTTTGTAGAAGACATATAGCTGCCAATTGCCTATTTGATATTTTGATCTCAATGTCCAGTATGCATATTCTTTTCATTAACATGCATAAGAATGCCTATCAACAGCAAGACCCTTAAAAGCCTTTATTAATAAAGATAATGCCAATCCTAGCAATACGGTTGTAGCAAGAAATGGTTTCAAGCCAATTCCTTATTCATTTGCCATTGACAGAAAGCAACAAAAAATGGTTATTCTCCTCCCTTGCATTATTCTTTTATCTGCAATGATATCTCAGTTGATGATATGGCTCAAAGAATAAACGAACACATACACCAATCAAACATTTATTTATTTGCTGTAAATACATGAAGAAAAAATTGAATTGGTGCAACCGCTTGTAGGATGTCATATAGACACATAGGATACATATAGATACATATAGACGCTAGCGTGCAACCAATTTACGAAATTAAAGTTAGATAATAAACAGGTCATGTGTTTGAATGATTTTATTTTTTTCATATATATGAGCTGATGAGATTTTATTTTCTGTGTCTCTCTTTTGTAGGACAATGTTGGTACTGCATTTGGGGATGATGATAGAGCAAATATTTGATGTGATTAAGTATTTTCGATTATATAAATGATGGCGAGTATTTTGGATTATTTGATTTCGTCAATGTATTATTGTGGATATTTTGGTTAATACTTTGAACAATGGAACACATTATTAGTTTATGATTGAAATTATACTTCATATAAATTTATGTGTATATTCTAAAATTAAAATTCTACAAAAATTATTTGATTAGCAAATGTTTTTTACAAATGATAAAAACAGTAGTCATAATAAAATTTTAAAAAAACAACATAAGGGAACGCTTATAAAGTGATCCTTAGGTAAGGGCAGGCGTGCAGACATAAGGGAACGCTTTGAAAGCGTACCCATAGAGTGTAACATAAGGCAACACTTTGAAAGCGTACTTATACAGTTTGACATAAGGGAACACTTTAAAAGCGTACCCATAGAGTGCAACATAAGGCAACACTTTGAAAGCGTACTCATACAGTTTGACATAAGGGAACACTTTAAAAGCGTACCCATAGGGTTAGACATTAGGCAACGCTTTTCTAGCGAATCCATAGAGTGCAACATAAGGGAACACTTTGAAAGCGTACCCATAGGGCTAGACATAAGGCAACGCTTTGAAAGCGTACCCATAGAGTGAAGAAGAAAAGCGTAGCCTTTGACTGTGAAAAAGCGTAGCCTTAGATAATAGGTCACGCTTGAATCAACCACCCTCAATAAGCGTTGCCTTAGGGCCAAAAAGTGTAGCCTTCTCAAAGGCTACACTTAAGTGTATTTTAGAGTACATTTTTGAAGAGTTGCTATAGGCTAATTTTGTTGTAGTGTAAGGATGAAAGATACTATCCACTACGCTCACAAGCCACTACGATCAAGACTATTTGAAATTATCCCTACTTTTGTACCGCTTCACTCTCCTGCCTTTGCCTTTAACAGGAAGTGCCTCACAACTCAAGTTCTCTTTTTCAACAATACTGTATCTGATACTTATGACATAATTTTGACTAAAAATATCCATTCTTTTGCAATTGCAATACATAAAAGGACATTATAAAAATTTTGAAAGAGAAGATAGAGAAACTATCTAAATTGTTACCAGACATGTCCAACAAAGAATCTGACATTGTCCGATTTTTAAGAATGAGTTTTCTGGGACACCAAAGTTTTACTGAAATAACTATAGGATATGAGTAAAGATAACCAATCCATGTATAAGATCACATCTCTCTCTCGAAAGAGGTAGACAGTTTAGATTAACAGAAAAGATTGTTTAAGTAACTGGATAATAACAATAGGTTTGGTAACAAAAGCAGAAATAGATAAATCAAAAGGTAACAAAGGTATTAATAGCTCTAATCAACTCAAATAGTCAATTAGTCATAAAAGAATGAGTTAGACCAAAAGTACATTTCCGCATATTTCGTAATTGCGGCATATGAAGAATATCATGGAAGCATAGAAATAAGAGATGATAGAATCATCCATACCACCGAACCCATCCAATAGAGAAATTGATATGGTCCAATAAATTTAGAAGTAAACTTTTTAAGTTGAACACTTTGACCAACTGGTCTAACAAAACATGGATGGTCGGAAAAATACCCAATCCACATTTTTAGATCACGTCTGTTTTGAGAAAGAAGCATACAAATTGAATCAACAAAAGATTCAATTATTTAACAGACTTAGGATGGTTTAAGCAACTCAAGTCCTCAACCGCATGTTTTAGCAATAGAAATAGAAACAACCAGATCAAAGATAATGAAGACACAAATAATTCTAATTGACCCACACAATATATGCCATAAAGAAATAGGTTACTCTCGGAATTATACAATATGGTTAAAGGATCACTTTTTGTGACACAATATCCTTTGTTTAGGTCCTCAGTCTAAGACGCTTTTACTCCACTTGAAGAATCATTGCTCCATTCTACTTAAGATGTCGAAGCACGTACGTTATTAACGATGACCTTGCCTTTTGGCGAGATACACTTTTCGGCAAAAAGTCTGGATATTCCACACGCTTGAAACATATGATTTTCCTTCAATTACATAGTCCCTTGTTAGCTGATCTTCCGCATACTTCCAATATCTTGTTACAGATGTCACAGATCCGACCAACCTTGCTACTGCTAACTTTTCCTTCACGGAACTGCTGTTGTTGTTGATTTTCCGATGATCACAATTACGTTTGTCCGCTGGAATCGCTTAACCTTACGATTTTTTCTCCTTGAGAACCAATATGCTCCAACGTTATGAAATCTCGTATTCTAAGATTTATTTCGACTTTGTCTGATTCTTATTCTCAGCCATCGTTCCTCACTGCTGAGTAATCCTCAAATCATATTGTACTATTCCTTCAACTATTCTTTACCTTGTTTTCATAGTTGCAGTCATATCGCCGCTATCGCGTCCTGCTTTCTCACGTGCATGTTTATCACGAATCATCATCTTTCTTCAAAGACAGACGAATCATAGTACAATGGATACCAAAGTAACCATTCCAAAGAAACATTGTCTCCTTTCGGAGTCCAAGCACAGAGAGTCACACAACAAAAACAAGACAGACCTAACCACAAACCCCAAAAAGACTCTAACCGTGCTCTGATACCAACTAATGTAACACCCTCCATAGGGCGTCACATTTTAAATAAAAACATAAACCAAATGAAAATCATTTTATAAAAGTTTTAAATTCTAAAAGACAAATTGTTAAAATTTCCTTTCGCGGAACATAACTTACCGAAAATTTTAAGTAAAACAAAAATTAAATTTAACAGATTAACATACATATCACCAATTATTCCATATAAGTTAAAACGTAACATTTACAGACTCAGAGAAACAGTAGCAAACCCAAAGACGGGTACTACTAATAGCACGGTAACAACACTAAAGAGAAAAACCCAACCTACATAGTCTGTTTCTTCACCAACTGCATCCTGTTGAAATCTGAAAGACCACTCAATGACGCCATCACCATCTTCAGAATATTGTCTCCCATAGGTTTAAGAATGTGCTCCGCCTACTATACGAATTCAAATAATACAAACCAAACAAAACAACACAGGTGAGATCCCCTTTCACCAATACCAGTATGGTAGCAAAGAATGATTTCGAATGACAAAGTCATTCCATACATACAGATAGCACAAATATAGTCATGTTATCAATTTACAAACAATTCTAATATGCATATAACCTAAATAAAATAAACAGCAATAACATTATCAGGATAAATAAAACAATTCATACCATATAAAATATCATAACAGTACAATATAAAAGAAAGAATCAAATGTCATAACAACATAAATATCACAAATAAAAGGTCACAGATAAAATATAATAGATAAAAGATAACAAATAAAAGATAACGAATAAAAGATAGATAAAAATAACAAATAAAAGAAATAACAAATAAAAGATAATAGATAAAAATAACAAATAAAAGAAATAATAAATAAAAGATAATAATGCACCACATATCAACATATACAATAAGACACAATCCTACTCCATGGAGCTAAAACACACAAGTATCAGAGAGAATGACTCATAAAATCTATTAGTACCACGGCTGCCCAACCAACTATTGCGCTGTCACCCTTTGCGTCTATAGCCCACATCACTGGGAATTTACCATCCAGGCGTGGTGTAGTTCACTGTCTCTCGTTGTGGCACTACAGGCAATGTACTACTAGACCTTACAAATCTCGATTAAATATAGTGCGTGTCGAGTCCATTAGTGTGCTATCGGTTTACCACGGCCCAGCGGAGCTACCAACTGTCCATATATGGAATCCGGTACACTAAACTCTCCAAGTTCATTAGAACAATGAACCACACTACGTTTATCGCATCGACAACACGATGTGATTCACCTTGTCAACCAAATAACATATCCTCAAAGATAAAAAGATACAGTAAGTCCCACCGGACAAATACTGATCCAAAGCCTGTACGGGTTCACCTCATAGCCCGACAATGAGAAAGATATTCAAAAAGCACATGTACGGCATAAAAATACAGAAAAATCCAGAAAAAGATAGAAAAATACTTGTTTCGGTCAATCGCGTAGAAATTTTATCGCATTTTCACAATCTCGACGTTTTGACAAACGTTTTCAAATTGCGTAAATTTATTTTTCTATTTTCAAAGTCGCGTAAGCGTTTTAATACGTTTTCTCAATTGCGTAAGGTTTTTAAATCATTTTCTTACCCAAATCCCTTAAAATTACTTGTTTTAAATAAACAAAATAATAATTAGTACGTTTAAACTACGTAAAATATTTTCCATACCGTATATCTTGTCTTTTGGACATCTTTTCTATCTTATTTGTCCGTTTTTACTAAAAATTGACAGTATTTTGTTTAGAAATTTATATTTAATGGTTTCCTAATTTTTCCGTAAAAATTCTGTTTATTTAAATAAACCGTATAATTTAATCTTTTAAAAACTCCTAACATGCTTCAAAATATAACATGAGCCATATGTTAAAAATTCTTAAAATTTACTTGTATTTCCTTTATAACAATAAAATCATTGATTTTAGTTCCTTAAACTTAATTCTAACCCATTGATTTCTTGAAAACTCATTTTAGAAAAATTCTTGTTAACATATAATGCCTTCTTTATACTTAAAAATGGTTTGGAATTGATTTTAGAAATCATGTATACTTGGTTTGGCATGTTGGCCTAAACATAAAATTATGTCATTTAATTTCTAAATTATTTTTCATCTTCTAAATACTTGTCAAACATTATTGTATTGTCTAAATTCATTAACCCATTGTTTTAGAAAACAGTTTTAGAAATCAACACATTCATTTTAGGCATGTTGGCCGAAAATACTAAGTCTTACCATTTGATTTCTAAATTCATTTTCTTTAATCTAATCAACTTGAAACCTTCTTAATTCTCCTAGGTTAATTAAATTACCTTTTAAGAAAATTAAGAGAACATTTTGGTTCTCAATTTGGTTAGAGGCCGTGAGCCTTGGTGTGGTGTTCTTTGGAACACTCATACAATCCTTGACATATTATTCACATCCTATATATTATCATGCATTTCTAACACATGCAATATTATCAAAGCTTGTAGACATGCAAATTAAAGCTTGTAGACATGCAAATTATTACGACCATCAAATAAAGAAGCTACTAACAAATACACAACAACCTACTAGCAAACACAAAATTATCAAACACACAAATAATAAACACACAAATAATTTACACATATAATCAATCATAATTAGGAAAAACTATAAACAATCAAGTGAATGAATCCTTATGGATTCTTCACCACAACCACAAACATTCCTCACCACCAACACATGGTTGATGAGGGTAATCTCCCTCTTACCTCTTGTAGAAACCTCCAAGTCCATTGTATGTCTCCTTCAAGCAAGCTTCCTCCACCAAGAGCTCCTTGAAAACAAAGAAAACATACAATATTAATACCTAAGGCTCTAAACTAGAATAATCATGGATTAAAATCATGATTAAAACTTTAAAATGGATAGAAATATGAAGATCAAAGAATCCTACCTTCAAGGCTTCAAACTTAAGCTTTGAAGAACAAGGTAGAAAATGGAAGATTTAGGCTTAAGTTTCAACTACAAAGAGTCTTGAAATGAAGTAAAGAAGCAAGAAACAAGGTAGTTTAGAATTATAGAAGAATGATTGATATACTTAGTGTGGAGGCCGTAAGGTTTGAAGAAGAAAAAGAGAAAGAAAAGTTGAGAGCTTTTGCTTTATTTGATGTATTTGGAGAAAGATGAAGACTTTGAGTAATAAAAACAAGTCTCCTTTGGCTTTTCTAAGCTTTGGACGTGAATGACCTTGAGAGGAAGTGAGAGATATTAGTTGTTTTGTTTCCTTGAATAATTGCTAATTGTAGGAGTTCACCAAAGGTGAATTGCCGTAGAAGCCAACAAGAGAGCCACCAAAATTGACTTGATGTTAGGATATTAAATTAGCTTTATTTCCTTTTTGAAATGCTTGGAGAGCAAGAATATATTGAAGTGTTGGAATTGCCTTCCTAAAGGCATGCATTGCCGTAAATGCATCATGAAAAGAAGCCATCAATATTGACTTTGTCACACTTGGTTAATTAATAAAAGATAGAAAGAAATCAATTGTAATATTTTGCCTTACAAAGATTTAGCTTTGCCGTGGAAGCAACAAAGAAAAGCCACTAAATTGACTAGTCTTCCTTTTATTCAATTTGGCATCCTACATGCATTTTACAAAGCCTTCTACGTGAATTTACTTTATGAATTTGGCTATTAGAGCCAATTCCTCCACCGTAGAACCATTGCATTTCAAGAAGCCTAAATTTATTTGATAGCTTGTTTTCTATTGGTTCTTAAAAATTCAAGCCATTAATCTTGACCAATTTCTATTGGTTAAATATTTACTAACTTGATTCTTATTGGTTGCTACTTTTGTTGACCAATTCCTATTGGTGCACATTGTATATTTTCTAACATACTTTAACCAATAAACAATAATTATACAAGAATTAATTACTTGTTTATAAAGTCAATGTTTATTGTCTAATGGGTAGTAAAATATACATAGATTTTTATTTTAGACTAACAGAGTAGCAATTATTATTAATCATTTTTTTTCTACTGATTACCCTTGATGAGTCATAAAGCGAGTCATCAAAGAGAAATTTCTAGAATATGTGACTCACTACGATGAGTCAGTATGATGAGTCATCGTGGAATTTTCTAGAACGGGTGAGTCAACATGGCGAGTTAGCGTAGATATTTTCTAGAGTAGATGAGTCAGCATGGCGAGTCATCACCGAGTGACCGATCACGACGCATCATTGGGCGTGTGTCGGATGGCGAGTCGACATCTTTGAATCATCGGAGAAGCTTCTGGAACTGGCGAGTCATCATGGTGAGTCACAGGCTGAGTCACCACTTCTGGAACCTTCTAGAAGCTGCTGAGTCATGATGCTGAGGTGTCACGCCTCGTGTCATCGTCCTATTGGCCCGTTGCGATGAGTCATAGCCACCAATTTTGACCAGCTCCTCATTGGTCCACGTGTACAAAGACTTGATGACTAAACGTGGGTCTCGCAAAAATATTTTCGGTCCATTGTCACTTATTTGTCTTGACTAATAAAATAATATTATAATAATATAAAATTATTTTATTTGTGATCAAAATCCTAAAAATTAAAAGATTAATTTTAAGCTCATTCAGAATTGGGTTTAGTAAGATCCCCGCCTTTGAATAATTAAAAACAAATTTTTTCGGTCCGGAAAAATATTATTTTCCTTCCTCGGAGCAAATCACACAAAAAGTCCAAATAAAATCACAGACAGTAATATTGAGCAATCGTATCAAATAGAAAATAATTAAAAACAAGAAAAACATCAAAAACAAAGACATTCGGGATGTAATGGTCATTTTCCCATTTTTTCCCACAATGTAGCTAATCATCCAAAACGTTCAAATAAAATATCCAAAGAAGATTATATAGCTGTATATTACAGAAAAAATTTAAAACAACAGTATTCAAGAAAAAATTTATTTCACTTGTCTTGAAGAAAAATACATAAAACGATTATATAAAATACCGTGACAAGATATACATCCGTTTTTCACACGAGAAAAATTTAAAACAAAGATAATTTGATAAAATTTTAATTTTACTGCATCAAACAAATTATGTAAAATGACCAAATAAAATAACAAACAGTATTATTTTTCTGTATTTCATACAGAAAAACAAGAAATAGTAAAATAGGGACACAACGGTCTTTTACCCAAAAGTTGGGGTGTTACAAACTAGCCGGTATGTTACAATCTTTAACTATTTCTGAGTGGAAATGAGATAGTATCTCGATGAATTTTGTTACCGAATTGAAAAGAATGAAGAAGGGTCACGATTCTATATGGGTTATAGTTGATAGGCTTACAAAGTCAGCACACTTCTTGCCGATCAATATTAAGTATTTGTTAGAACGATTAACCAGGTGTATATTAGTGAAATTGTTAGACTTCACGATGTACCCTCAAGTATAGTTTCTGATAGAGACTCGAGGTTTACGTCAAGGTTTTGGCGAAGCCTACAAGAAGCCATGGGGACAAAGTTACGTATAAGTTCTGCTTATCATCCACAGACTGATGGTCAAACGGAGAGGACTATTCAATCGCTGAAAGATCTGTTGTGTGCTTGTGTGTTGGAACAACAAGGGAGTTGGGATGAATTTCTGTCTTTGATAGAATTCATCTACAACAATAGTTTTCACTCAAGTATAGGGATGGCACCCTATGAAGCACTATATAGGCGACGATGCCGAACACCTTTGTGTTGGTATCAAGATGGAGAAAGTATAACCATTGGACCTAATCTTGTGCAACAAACTACGGAGAAGGTGAAGATGATTCAGGAGAAAATGAAGACGACTCAGAGCCGACAGAAAAGCTATGCTGATAAGCGGAGGAGACCTCTTGAATTTGAGGAAGGTGAGCATATGTGTTTGCGAGTAACACCTACGACTGGTGTCAGAAGGGTTATCAAATCCAGAAAACTCACTCCTAAAATCATTGGACCTTATCAAATCATTTGTCGAATAAGTCCTGTAACCTACCAGATAGCTTTACCACCTTTTCTATCCAATCTCCATAATGTATTCCATGTGTCTCAGTTGAGAAAATATATTCCTGATCCAACACATGTCATTCAACCTGATGAAGTACAATTGAAAGTTAATTTGACATATGAGATGTTTCCTGTTAAGATTGAGGACAGGAGAGTGAAACAGCTTCGAGGGAAGATGATTGTATTAGTAAAGGTTATATGGAATGAGGTAACGGGAGATGCTACTTGGGAGCTGGAAAATAAAATGAGGGAGTAGTACCCGCATCTTTTCTAAGGTACGATAAATTTCGGGGACGAAATTTCTGTTAGTGTGAGAGAGTTGTAACACCCCAACTTTTGGCTAAATTATTTTTTTGTCCGAATTGTACTGTTTTCTGTTTTCTATGGGTTATAAAATTAATTTGACTGTTTCGTAACTATATTTAATTGTTTTGTGTGATTTACTCCGAGTCAAGAAAATAATAATTTTTAGGCCGGGGAAAATCTTGTTTGATTATTTGGAGCTGGAGGATCTTACTAAACCCAATTCCGAATAATATGTATATCAATCTTTTAATTTTTAGGATTTTTCTGTATAATAAAAATATTTATCATGCAGAAAATTCTGTGGGACCCACGTTTGGCTTGTGGGACCCACATTTGTGTTTGTAGGACCCACGTTTGGGTTTGTGAGACCCATTTTTAGGAAAATTAGTCAACATAAATGGCTTGTAAAATTCTAAACCAAAAGGAGGAAAATCCATAAAAAAATGGTTGGATTTAATAGATTAGTTAGTTTAAAACTTAATTTAATAGATTAGTTAATTTAAAACTTAATTAAGTTAATCTAAAGGGTTTAAGTAGTAATCAAATAGATTAAAACCTAGTTAGTTATTCATTAAAATTTTAGTTAGCCAATGTACAAGTATAATTAAGAAGGAGATTAGTGTTTCTAAATAAATAGATGATTAACTAAATAATAAAGGAACCTAGCTAATTTTCAATTAAACATAACTAGAAGGACTTAAGCATAATTAGGACATTGAAATCAATCAAAACTTGATTGAGTTTCCTATGCTCAATTATGGCCAAAGCACTCATAATGCAACCAAGAAGATGCTAGACACTTGAACATCCACCCTTGAATCCATCTAAGGCCATTAGGAGCTTAGAATTGTCAACAAAAGTGGCTAGCTCGTTGATTTGCACTCTACAGACATGCATAATGGAGGAAGACAATTATTCACTTCATCATCTTCATTTCAATCATTCTAATTTATTCTCTCATTTCTCTTTATTTCAAGACACCAAGAAAAAAACTCCAAAACTTCTCTCCATACATCATTCGACCATCAACCATTCTTGAACCTCCACTCATCTAAAATTTTATCTAACATCATTTCCTAAACCTAAACCATATTCTAAGAACATCTCTAGTTGTGAGTTTTTGCTAAATCATCCATTTGGAGCTTGGAAAATTACTTTGAAGTTTCTTTCCTATAAGGTGAAAATTCTTGTTTCTTGTTTCTAATTTGATTTTTGATGTTCTAAGCCATGATTGATCCATGGTTTATCTTTTTCAACCATAATTTATGACTTTATAATTTGTTTAAGCTTGTTAGGATTTTTGTTGAAGCTACACGAAATTTCTAAGGAGGAGTTCAAGGAGATCTTGTCTTCCTTAGAGGTAAGAGGGAGATTTAATCTCATCAACCATGTGTGGTGGTGAGAAAATGGATGTAATTGTGGTGAAGAATCCATAAGGATTCATTCACTTGGTTGTTTGTTGTCTTTTCTATTTGTGATTAATTTTGTGTGCATGTTTATTGTCTTTTCTATTTGTGATTTATTATGCATGCAAGCATGTCTATAGCTTTGATATTTTGGTATGTGTTTTATGATTGCTTTAATATATGGTATATGTTCATAGATATAAGATATCTATTGTGAGATGTAAATAATATGTTGAGATTTGCATAAGTGTTCCAAAGAACACATGATGAAGAGCTCACGGTTTTTACTATGAAAAAGAGAACCAAAATGATCTCAACCATTTTTGAATGGATGACTTAATTGATTTGATTAAGTTAATAGATTTTACAATAATTTTGAGGATGGAAAATAATTTAAAAATGATTTGTACAAAGAATGGTGGAATTTAGTCAAAAATGCTTTTTAATGTATAATTAATCCAAAATTTATTTTCTATGTGTAGACTAGTTAGTTAACCTAAAAAGAATTCATTTACAATGGATTTTCAAGAAACAAATAAGTAAACAATTTTTTATTAGAAGTCTAGTATAGAAAAGAAATAAATTTTAGACACTTGAAAAATACTTACCCTTTGAGTTTTTAAAGTATGTTAGCAATTTTCAAAGTGAATTTTATGGTTATAATTAAATAAAAAAAATTTTAAAAGGAAAACGTAGAAAATATCACTTAGTGGATTTTCTAAACGAAATGCTGTCAAAATTGATTAATAATGAGCAAGTATTGAAGAACGTTTCAAAATGGCATTTAGAAAGTAAGGAAATATTTTACGTAGTTAAAGAATAAAATTAATCGTAGAAGAATTTATTAAAATTGAATTTTTTAGAAAAACGTAAGAAATTATTACTTAGAGTAATTTTTGTAAGAAAAATGGAAAATAATGTCTAAATAATATTTTTAGTTTTGGAAAGTTTAAAAATGTAATTTGCAATGTCAAGAAATATTTATACAGTGAAAAATAGTAAAAATAGCTTACGTGTATTTAAAATAGTGGATTTTAAACTACGCGATTGAGAAAATGTTGAAAAATATTTACGCAATTGAAAAACACGATAAACTGTTTACATGACTAATGGAAATAGTAATTTTTACTATCAGGCCAAAGTGGTGGACCCGGACATGTTAGGAAATAGTATTGTCAAGTGGAGACATACTGTTTTTAGAATTATTGATACTAAGGGTATTTTTGTAATTATGACGACAATGAGGATATTTATGTAATTATAATTCAAGGTGATACTGAGGGTATTTTTGTAATTATGGATCATTACATACATAAAGTGGTATGTCAATTTGGTTGAAATCGACGATTGACTGACGAGATGAATTACACTGTGTTGCGGGTGTGATAGGCGTAGTGTGTTCATGTGGAGAACTTGGAGGTGTTAGTGTGCAGTAGATTCCACATGTGGACAGTTGGTAGCTCCTCTGGGCCGTGATAACTGATAACACACACTAGCGATCTCGACAAATACTATTCTTAATTAGGATCTATTGGGGACTGTCTGGTACTATGCCTATACACGACGTATTTGACTGTGTACCATTCACATGACGTATTTGACTGTGTCCTGTTTACACGACGTATTTGACTGTGTAACAGTTGGTTGAGGCAGCCTTATGTGCGGACATGTCTACCAGATCATTCTCTCTGATGTTTGTGTTTAGCTCCATGGAGTAGGAACGCGTCTGAGTATATGGCATATTTAATCTGCATCACTGTGTGAATAGTTATAATTTGATTTATGATATTTTGCATATGTGACATTTATACTTGGTTGAGATATGATGTATGCTGTGCTAATATGATTTTGTTGTTTTAACTGCTATATCTGTATGTTTTGTCGTTTTCTTTATTGCTATGCTGGTATTGATATAGATTGTCTCACCTCTTTGTATATATTTTTTCTTGTATTATTATTTATGTTCTGTAAAGTTGTTGAGGAAGTAGAAGAGCAGCTGCCGCTGGATTTTCAGTACGAAGAAGAGCAACAACCGAACGAGCAGTTTGAGGAGGGCGAGCCTTGAGATCATCCATATCATATGGATTGATTGCGATGTGGGATAACATTGATCGAGGTTTTCTGTATTCTAATGATCTCCCCGAGGAAGATCCTTCGGAGAATCAAAACTTTTAGTGTTATGCTTGGGCTAGTTTATGGTTTGCTTTAAACTAAACAATTTACTTGTTTTTAATTAAATAGTTTGTAATATGTAAATTATTTGTACCTATTAAAAACAAAATCATATATATAATTATGGTGTGTATGTAATAGTTATTTTATTTTATGTTCTGTTTATTTTATTTTATAATATAATGTTAAAAAAAAAATATTGTACCTATTAAAAACAAAATCATATATATAATTATGGTGTGTATGTGTAATAATTATTTTATTTTATGTTCTGTTTATTTTATTTTATAATATAATGTTAAAAAAATATATTTTACAACCTATATTATTATATATTATGAAATAATTTATAACTTGGGTAACAATTTTATTATTATTGTTCGGAAATGTGATATCCTCTCGTAAGGTGTTGTATTTAGTTGGTATCAGAGCCTAAGTTAAAATCTTTTGGGGTTGTGGTTGGGTCTGTTTTTACTTGTGTTGTGTGATTCTCTATGATTTGTTTCCGAAAGGTTACATCTGACTTTGTTTTGTCTTGTTTGATTGAAGAAAAAGATGTCTGCTGGTAGAAGAACGCGTGCGAATGTGGAACGTAATGTTGACCCAATGACTGCAGCTGCTGAGGCTATGCAACGTATGGCACAGGTGATTACGCAACAAAATGAACGAGCAGCTCAATAGCAAGATGCGACTGCTGATGCTCTAAACTTGTCTGAGTTTAGGCGCAACAACCCGCCGCAGTTTAGAGGTGAATTTAATCCAGAGAAGGCGAGTCTTTGGATCCAAGATCTCGAAAAGATATTTGAAGGAATGGGGTGCGCCGATGATTGAAAGGTGACGTATGCTAAATTTATGCTGAGAGGGGATGGTGAGAACTGGTGGAGAGGAACTCAATGATTACTACAAGCTGAGGGAACTAAAATTACCTGGGAGGTATTCTGTGAAGTATTTTTGGAAAAGTACTTTCCTGCCAGTGCTCAACATGCCAAGGAGATGGAATTTCTTGGTTTACGTCAAGACAATATGACTGTTGGCGAGTATGCTTCCAAATTTGAGAGTTTGTCATAGTTCTCAAACTATGTCCAAACCCAACAAGATGATACATGGAAATGCTGTAAGTTTGAGGAAGGGCTGAGGGTAGAGTTGAGGAGAGAAGTGCTACCCTTGAGGATGAACCAATTTCATGCTTTGGTGGACACATGTGTACGGCTCGAGGAGTTAGAGCCGTCACGTGATCCAAGAAATTGTAACTTTGGACTGACAAGGTTCCAAAGAGGAGGCAATAACAATAACAACCGATTTCAGCGCAAACCGTATTCGAGACCACTGGGGAATCAACCTCTACGTCCATCAGTTGGGGGAAGTTCTAGTGGTAACAAAGCTGGTACAAATGTGGCGTTTACGCCAAGATGTTTTAAATGTGGAAAGAGTGGCCACATATCTAGAGACTGTTCAATCAAAGGGCCAATCTGTTTCAAGTGTGGAAGGCCTGGGCATGTTTCTAAGGAATGTGACCAGTCAGAAAGGAAGTCAGTTGTGAGCAATGTTCGTGCTACTCAGCCGCGATCTGGAAGGCGAGTGTACATGATGAGCGGAACTGAGGCTTCTCAGTCTGAAAATCTTATTCAAGGAAAAGGTGTCGTAGCAGGTAATCTTTTGACTGTACTATATGATTCAGGTGCGACGCATTCATTTGTTGCATATGAATGTGTGGATCGATTGAAATTACCTATGTCTTCTTTGAGTTTTCCATTGATTGTTTCTACACCATCTGTAACATCCCGGGACTGCCCGCAGGATTGACGAGTGTCTCCACAAACCAACACAAGTCTTTTCAGCATGCTTTGTCCTCACTCACACGCATCCTAGGAAACTTCCCAGGAGGTCACCCATCCTACAATTGCTCCAGGTCAAGCACATTTAACAATGGAGTTCTTATGTTCTAGGTTCCCGAAAAGAAGTTACAACTTGTTGATATGGTTACGCCTAATCAATTCCTTTAAGCCATCCTCAACTATGCAGTCCCATACCTGCACGCCTCGAATCCTCTCATTCCTGCGTATTCAGTTCATTCATGGGACCCTTCGCCTAGAAGCATGCCAGGAGCCGCTCCTTGTACGTGCTTCTCATGCACCGGCGTTCACTCCCCACCCTCATCAACCCCGGGACACCACATGCCCACCAGCTTCGGCCTGGTTCGTCCCCGAACCACACTATACTGGGAGAGGTCCCGTCTCTGATACCATCTGTAACATCCTGGGACTACCTATAGGATTGACGAGTGTCTCCACAAACCAACACAGGTCTTTTCAGCGATTAAATAGTCCTCTTTGTTTGACCATCAGTCTGCGGATGATAAGCAGAACATAGACGTAACTTAGTCGCCATGGCTTCTTGTAGGCTTCGCCAAAACCTTGACGTAAACCTCGGGTCTCTATCAGAAACTATACTTGAGGGTACATCATGAAGTCTAACAATTTCACTAATATACACCTGGGTTAATCGTTCCAACGAATACTTAATATTGATCGGCAAGAAGTGTGCTGACTTCGTAAGCCTATCAACTATAACCCATATAGAATCATGACCCTTCTTCGTTCTTAGCAATCCGATAACAAAATCTATCGAGATACTATCTCATTTCCACTCAGGAATAGTTAAAGATTGTAACATACGCTGGTCTTTGATGTTCCACTTTTGCTTTCTGACAAAAGTGGAACATCAAGTGATGGTTGTATGAATAGAAAATTCATAAACAGAACATAAAATAAAACAAACTATTACAATACACACCATAATTATACATATGATTTTGTTTTTAATAGGTACAAATAATTTACATATTACAAACTATTTAATTAAAAACAATAAACTGTCTGGTTTAAAGCAAACCATAAACTAGCTCAAGCATAACACTAAAAGTTCTGATCCTCCGAAGAATCCTCCTAGGGAAGATCATCAGAAGACAGAAATACTCTGGTAACACTATACCACGCTGCAATCAATCCATATGATATGGATGATCTCGAGGTTCGCCTTCCTCGAGCTGGTCACTTGGTTCTTTGCTCCTTGTTGTATTGACAATCCAAATAGCTTGCTCCTTTTCTACTTCCTCAATGACTTTACTGGAACATAAATAATAATACGTAAAATATATACAA
This sequence comes from Ormosia emarginata, assembly GCA_029884605.1. Lineage (NCBI taxonomy): Eukaryota > Viridiplantae > Streptophyta > Magnoliopsida > Fabales > Fabaceae > Ormosia > Ormosia emarginata. The sequence continues at coordinate 1,996,598 of JAQQTP010000041.1, read as the reverse complement.
AGAGGTGAGACAATCTACATCATTACCAAAGCATAGCAAGAAAGAAAACAACAATACAAACAAATATATAATAGTTAATATAACAATTCATATTATCACATATGCAAAATATCATAAATCAAATTATAACTATTCACACAGTGATGCAGATTAAAAATGCCATGTACTCAGACTCGTTCTTACTCCATGGAGTTAAACACAAACATCAGAGAGAATAATCCGGTAGACATGTCCGCACATCAGGCTGCCTCAACCAACTGTTACACAGTCAAATACATCGTGTAAACAGCACATAGTCAAATACGTCGTGTGAATGATACACAGTCAAATACATTGTGTACGACTAGGTATAGTACCAGACAGTCCCCAATAGATCATGATTAAGAATAGTATTTGTCGAGATCGCTAATGTGTGTTATTAGTTACCACGGCCTAGAGGAGCTACCAACTGTCCATATGTGGAATCTACTGCACACTAACGCCTCCAAGTTCTCCATATGAACACACTACGCCTATCACACCCGCAACACAGTGTAATTCATCTCATCAGTCAATCGTCAATTTCAACCAAATTAACATACCACTCTATGTATGTAATGATCCATAATTACAAAAATACCCTCAGTATCACCATGAATCATAATTACATAAATATCCTCATTGTCGCCATAATTACAAAAATACCCTTAGTATCAATAATTCTAAAAATAGTATGTCTCCACTTGACAATACTATTTCCCAACATGTCCGGGTCCACCACTTTGGCCCGACAGTAAAAATTACTATTTCCATTAGTCGTGTAAACATTTTATCGCATTTTTCAATCGCGTAAATATTTTTCAACATTTTCTCAATCGCGTAGTTTAAAATCCACTATTTTAAATACGCGTAAGCTATTTTTACTGTTTTTTACTGTATAAAATATTTCTTGACATTCCAAATTACATTTTTAAACTTTCCAAAACTAAAAATATTATTTGGACATTATTTTCCATTTTTCTTACAAAAATTACTCTAAGTAATAATTTCTTACGTTTTTCTCAAAAATTCGATTTTAATAAATTCTTCTACAGTTAATTTTATTCTTTAACTACGTAAAATATTTCCTTGCTTTCTAAATGCCATTTTGAAATGTTCTTCAATACTTGTTCATTATTAATCAATTTTGACAGCATTTCGTTTAGAAAATCCACTAAGTGATATTTTCTATGTTTTCCTTTTAAATTTTTTTTTATTTAATTATAACCATAAAATTCACTTTGAAAATTGCTAACATACTTTAAAAACTCAAAGGGTAAGTATTTTTCAAGTGTCTAAAATTTATTTCTTTTCTATACTAGACTTCTAATAAAAATTTGTTTACTTATTTGTCTCTTGAAAATCCATTGTAAATGAATTCTTTTTAGGTTAACTAACTAGTCTACACATAGAAAATAAATTTTGGATTAATTATACATTAAAAAGCATTTTTGACTAAATTCCACCATTCTTTGTACAAATCATTTTTAAATTATTTTCCATCCTCTAAATTATTGTAAAATCTATTAACTTAATCAAATCAATTAAGTCATCCAATCTAAAATGGTTGAGAACATTTTGGTTCTCTTTTTCATAGTAAAAACCATGAGCTCTTCATCATGTGTTCTTTGGAACACTTATGCAAATCTCAACATATTATTCACATCTCACAATAGATATCATATATCTATGAACATATACCATATATTAAACCAATCATAAAACACATACCAAAATATCAAAGCTATAGACATGCTTGTATGCATAATAAATCACAAATAGAAAAGACAATAAACATGCACACAAAATTAATCACAAATAGAAAAGACAACAAACAACCAAGTGAATGAATCCTTATGGATTCTTCACCACAATTACATCCATTTTCTCACCACCACACATGGTTGATGAGATTAAATCTCCCTCTTACCTATAAGGAAGACAAGATCTCCTTGAACTCCTCCTTAGAAATTTTGTGTAGCTTCAACAAAAATCCTAACAAGCTTAAACAAATTATAAAGTCATAAATTATGGTTGAAAAAGATAAACCATGTATCAATCATTGCTTAGAACATCAAAAATCAAATTAGAAACAAGAAACAAGAATTTTCACCTTATAGGAAAGAAACTTCAAAGTGATTTTCCAAGCTCCAAATGGATGATTTAGCAAAAACTCATAACTAGAGATGTTCTTAGAATATGGTTATGGTTTAGGAAATGATGTTGGATACAATTTTAGATGAGTGGAGGTTCAAGTATGGTTGATGGCCGAATGGTGTATGGAGAGAAGTTTTGGAGTTTTTTTCTTGGTGTCTTGAAACAAAGAGAAATGAGAGAATAAATTAGAATGATTGAAATGAAGATGATGAAGTGAATAATTGTCTTCCTCCATTATGCAAGTCCGTAGAGCTCAATCAAAGAGCTAGCCACCTTTGTTGACAAAAGTGGAACATCAAGTGATGGTTGACACCTATGACTGGAGTTGGACGAGTGCTTAAGTCCAAGAAGCTCACTCCAAAGTTTATCGGGCCATATCAAATTTTACGTCGAGTAGTTCCGGTAGCTTATCAGATTGCAGTACCACCATTGTTATCAAATCTTGACAATGTATTTCACGTATCGTAACTACGAAAGTATATTTCTGATCCTACTCATGTTATTGAGCCTGATACAGTATAGCTAAAGGAAAACTTAACCTATGAAATGTTTCCAGTCAAGATTAAGGATCGAAGAATAAAGCAACTTCGAGGTAAGGAAATTTCATTGGTTAAAATTGTTTGGAATGATGTAAATGGTGAAGCTACATGGGAACTAGAAGAAAAGATAAAGGAACAATATCCGTATTTATTCTGAGGATGTGAAATCAAGTCTATCAAGTTTCGAGGACGAAACTTCTTTTTAGAGGGGGAGTATTGTAACACCCCAAACTTCCTAAATATAAGACAACAATTTTGACAGTTAACAGAATTCTACTATTTAGTGATTTCTGTGTACTGTAAAATTATTTTGATTATTCCGTGACTGCTTTTGATCGTTTTGAGTGATTTACTCCGTGTCAGGAAAATAATAATTTTCGGGCCGGAGAAAATTTTACGTAATTTAATTATTATTGTCAAGTATTAATTATTTTACGTAATCTGATTTAATATTTGTACATTTTCTAATTTTTGTGATTTTATGTGTGATTATGAAATTTTTATATTACTCTGTTTATTTTAGCATTATCCGTGGGCCATCTGTGGGCCCAGGGAGGTCGTGTGTGGGCCTCGCATGGGTCCAGAAAGGTAAAGATTTTTCTATAATCAGAAAAATTTGTACTATTAAGACAGAGACGGTGGATCTTACTAAATCTGAATCCGGAAATAGTTTTTAAAATTTTATTTTATTGTGTTTTGTATTGTATTTAATTATCAGGTGATAAAAATACAGTAAAAATATTATTCGAATGGCAATAACAGATACAAAAATAAATATTATACTGCGAAGTCAACATTAGTGGCTTGGATACTACCATTAATGTAATCAACGGTGGAGACTTGATCTTGATTTAATCAACGGTTGAGATTTAGTCTTATAAAGTGGCTAGGACCATTTATAGCCCTTGGATGTAAAGTTTGAAGGAGTAATCTTGACCCTTCATTTTGGAGACACATCTAATGGCTAGGATTTCAAGGAGGAAAGATCCAATGGCCTAAATTAAGTCTTCTATCTAAGCCTAAACCTAGAAGCTACATTAAATCCTAACCATTGATCTAATCAATGGTTAAGATGACCTAAAATGATGGCTAGGAGATTTGTTGCATTTTGAAGAGTGCATGGAGGAGGGGGGACGGTTTGGTGCTGCATTTAGGAGCTAAAACAACAAGTTGAAGACCATAATTGATCACTTTAGCCATTATTGATCACCTTGGTCTTCATTGAACATTTTCAAGAAAACAAAGTTATCAAAATTTCTCTCCATCTCTCTTCTTCTCTAAGCTCACGGCCAAGCACTCCAAAATAGCCTTCCATCACTTTTTAATTTCAAACAACCATATTTCTTGAATCTACACCTAATTCTAAGACACTTTGTAGTTTACACAAAGTCCTAAATCTTTCATCTTCAAGGAGTTTTTCCAAGAGTAAGTTCTAGGGTTCTTAAGGTGAAGTTATGGAAAACTTCATTTTTTCTCTTCTTTTTCATGTTCTAAATCATGTTTGATCCATGGTTCCTCTTATTCAAGCTTAATATACTAATTTCTTTGTGTTAGTTTTGTGTTCAAAAGACTTTTGCTGGTGGAGATCTTGTTCAAAATACAAAGCAAGGAACTTTTTTGTGGTTCTTTAAGAGGTAAGAGGGAGATCCATCTCACCAACCAAATATGGTGGTGAGAGATGATTTTATATTTGATGGATGGTGAATCCATGTGAGGATTCATATCCATGGTCATGTAATAATTTGTGTGTGTTTTTGTGCTTTGATTATTTGCCTATGCTTGATATGTTTTGCATGATTTTATTGCTTATATGGTATGCTTATAATATGCATGATGAAGATATGTAGAATATATTATGATTAGATGTATGATAAAACAAGAAATTTTGGCTCCAATGGCCAAGGGGAGGTCACGGTTTTGACACCCAAAAATTAGGGTTTCATGTTGAAATTTTTCAAGAATAAGGAAATTGATTTATTTAAAGAAACTATGAAGTGGAGAAAATTATTTTTGGTTTCAAGGACCATGGTGAATTTCGGCTTTATCACCTCAAAATAGGTGTTTACAAATTAATATTTTCATGAATAGTAAAAATAGATGTTTAGAACAACTAGGAAAATAAACAAACGGTTTGTTTTCAAGAAACAAGTGCTCACGGTTTTAGCTAGAATTTTTAATGGTTTTGTTTGTGTAAAATCATATCAATTTAAAAGAAAAAATATTTGATGGTTTCAATGGCCATGTCCACGGTTTTTGAAGGCTTGTAATGCCTTGATTTTTATGAACAAAGTGATTTTTCAAAGTGGAAATATAACTTGATTTAATAGAAGGAATTTGAAAAGGGAATCCGAGTGTTTTAACACTTGAGAATTAGAATTTTCATACGTGAATGGAAAAGAGAGGTTGAAAATGTTTGAACCTCAATTTATTTTAAAAAGGATTGATTTTTAGAATTGATTTGGAATTATAAAGAATACGTTGGTAACTTGGAATTTTCTAACGTGTAACTCATTATTTGGGTTTTGGAGAGCGTTAGTAAATTTTAAAGGTAAAAACATTGATTTAATTCAATGAAATGATGATTTTATGGAATAAATTATGAAAAGTATTTTCTTGAATAAGAAATGTGTAAAATAATGTGAGAAGTAATATTATTTTGAAAAATGTTGAAAAGGAATTTTTAACGGTTGAGAAATATTTTACGAAGTTGAAAAATAGTGAAAAATGATTTACGTAACTTAAAAACGTGATTTTTAAGCTACGCGATTGGAAAAATGTTTTAATATTTCCACGCGATTTGAAAAATGTTGAAATATTTCTACGCAGTTTGGAAAGTGTTTAAATATTTTTACGTGATTGAAATATTGTTAAAAAATCACTCAGTGATTTAAAAATGGTGGAATATTTTTATGTAATTGATGAAAACATTGAAAAATCTATATGTGATTTGAAAACGTAACAGAAATGTTACTAAATTGTGAAAACGCGACAAAAGTGGTGCGCGACTATGAAAATGCAATAAAATGATTTTCGCGACTAAATATACAGTAAAATTACTGTTGAACCAGTGGATGAACACTGTATGAGAAAATGATAATTTTGCCTATGATTGGCATTGGTGCATTATATATGCATGAACTGGTGTATGAATACTGCATATGAATTTTTGCCTACGATTGGCATTGGTGCATTAAACATGCATTGGAAAGGTCCGAGGGATTGTATGAGGCTATTTGCCTAGGAGAGACATACACCTCTTGAGTGGGTGCGATATGCGTAGTGTAAGTCACTTGTTGACCTTGGGGGCATTGGGGTGCGGGTTGCTTACATGGGTGGTTGGTAGCTCTTCTTCCCGTAAGTTAGACCAATGCAACGCACTGATGATCCTGACCGAGACACTATTCTTAATCGAGATCTCGTAAAGATTGTCGTGTATATGCTAGATGTGCAAATACAAATGAGAATTGTAGCACTTGGTCTGAGGCCTTTTGGTACAGATAGATCTTTCGGATCAACTTCTCCGAACTGAGTATTAGCTCCATGGAGTAGGACATTGAGTCTATGTGCGTATGCATAAAACTGAGCATTTATATCTATGTGATATATATTAATTGAGGAATATTGGCTATGACAATTGTTCTGTTGAGAAAATACTTAGATGATGATGATGATAATACTGTTAATGGCATGATGGTAAATGTTATTTATTGTATCTGTTATTTAATACATTATTTTGATGTCATAATTGTTATTATTAATACATTATGATGATGTCATAGTTGTTATTATAGTATGATATATCTGTATGGTATGCTGTATGTATTATCTCTGTGCTACCATATTGGTATTGACATAAGTGATCTCACCTCTTTGTATGTTTATTTGGTATTGTAAATATATTTGTAAAGACACTGAGCAAAGGGTTGAACAAGTGGGTGAAGAAGAACAGGTTCCAGAGGAAGCTGAGTTTTGATCGGATGGCATCCCGGTCAAGTTTCTTTGGTTACGTGAGATTGCAGTTCCACGATGGAGCTGGAGCGTGGAGGACTAGTCCCAATGAGAGGGGACTAATTTATGAGAGACACTTGACAGTAAACTTTAGCAGGATATTTCATGGGGATCCGTTTTTCTCTGTAACTATTTTTGTGCATGTGGAATTTTCGCTGTCTATTAGGCGACATTGGGATACTAGAAACTATGTCCCAACAGAAAGTAGTATTGTGTCATCAGCCCAGACACTTGTCCAAAGGGCTACGCATCAAATCAGATTCTTACCTGCTGAGGAGTCTGAGGAGGACCTGTCTGAGGGTTCTGCTGCTTAGTTAGACTTGGGCGAGTCTAAACTCTATTACAAACTATGTCTGTATATATTTAAGTGTGTTATTTAGTTTTAGAGAAATGCTCTGTATATAAATAATCCTGACAGTACGTTTGTAATGTATGATGATGTAAATTATGTGTGATGATGTATAATATTTTACTTTCCGCTAAGGATATTTTATAGTTATCAAAGAAAAAAGAAAAAAAAAATTTACAACTCATATTTGATCACAACATCACATTTTATAACTTGGGGGTAATTTAGGAATTAAGTAACATAAATGTAGCACCCTACAGTGGGTGTTACATTAGTTGGTATCAGAGCCCAAGTTAGAGTCTTTTGGGTTTGTGGTTAGGTCTGTCTTGTTTGTGTTGTGTGATTCTCTGTTATTGTTTTCTGAAAAGAAACAATATTGTTTGAAGATTGACCTTACTTTCTTTGTGTTGTCCAGTTAAGTAGAGAAAGTAATGGCTGGAAGAGGACGAGGACGTGTCAATACTAGAACTGGAATGGAAAATACTGGCAATGATAACCAGAACATGGCTGCAGCTGCAACAACGATGCAACGGATGGCTGATGTCGTTGCACAACAAAATCAAAGAGCAACTGAGGATGCTCACAGTTTATCTGAATTCCATAAGAATAATCCACCGAAGTTTCAGGGAGAATTTGACCCAAAGAAAGCTGAATGATGGATCCAAGAATTAGAGAAAATATTTGAAGGTATGGGATGTACTGATGAACGCAAGCTGACCTTTGCAACTTTTATGTTAGTCGGAGATGGTGAGAACTGGTGGGCAGGAGCCCGAAGATTGTTAGAAGCTGAAGGAAGAGTTGTAACATGGCAACTCTTTAGGCAGAAGTTTTTGGCAAAGTATTTTCCAGCAAGTGCGCGTCATGCTAAGGAGATGGAATTTCTTAGTCTGAGGCAAGCAGTAATGTCTGTTAGTGAGCATGCGGCAAAGTTCGAGAGCTTATCTAAGTTTTTGAGGTATTTCCAAATGCATCCAGATGAGGACTGGAAGTGTAGGAAATTTGAGGAAGGATTGAAGCTTGACATTAAGCGAGCTGTAGCAACCCTAGGAATTGAGCAGTTTCCAGAATTGTTGGACAAGTGCCGTAAGGTTGAGGAGATTGATCAACAGTGTGCAGCGAGAAACAAGAACTTTGGACCTACAAGATTCCAGAGAGGAAATAGTAGTGGAGGAAACCATTTTTAACAGAAACCATATACTAAGCCGGCAGGAAATCAGAACCAGCAGCAATTTGTTGGAGGAAGTTCTGGTGGCAATAAGGAAAGTCAAGCTGGGACTCCTACGTATAACTGTTACAAGTGTTAGAAGAACCATCTGACCAAGGATTGTCAGCATAAAGGAATTGTTTGTTTTAGATGTGGGAAACCTGGACATTTATCCAGGGATTGTGATCAGATAAAGAGGGAACCTTCTGTGGGAAATGTTCGTACAGCAAAGCCACAAGCGGGTGGTCGAGTGTATACTATGAGCGGAGAGGAAGCCGTGAAATCTGAGGATTTAATCATGGAGGAATGTGCTATTGAAGGTAATCCTTTAACCGTACTCTATGATTCGAGAGTAACACATTCTTTTATTGCATGTGATTATGTGGAACGTTTGGGATTGACTGTGACTACATTGTCATATGATTTGAGTGTTGCTACTCCTACTGATAAGCCTGTGATAACAACAAAAGTATGTTTGAATTGCCCTGTATGTGTTAGGGATAGAATCTTTCATGTGGATTTGATTTGTTTGCCTCTTTCCAAGATTAATGTAATCTTAGGAATGGATTGGTTATCTTCTAACCATATCCTAATTGATTGTTCGAATAAGACATTAGTATTTCCTGAGGCTAAAGATCCTAGATTCCTAACGGCAACTCAAGTAGAAGCTTGTTTGAAGGGAGGAGATCATGGGTATCTATTGTTGTCTTCTTTGGAGGTTCAGTGTGAAGATGTCTTAAAGGATATTTTCATGGTTAATGAATTTCCTGAGGTATTTCCTGAAGATATACCTGGACTACCGCCAGAAAGGGAAATTGAGTTTGCTATTGATTTAGTATCTAGAGTTGGACCTATATCTATTGCGCTATATCGGATGTCGCCGGTAGAGTTGGCAGAGCTTAAGAAACAACTGGAGGATTTATTGGAAAAGCAATTCGTGATACCTAGTGTGTCACTATGGGGAGTTCCAGTATTGTTGGTTAAGAAGAAGGACGGAACTTCTCGTCTATGTGTAGACTACTGACAATTGAATAAGGTTACGATTAAGAATAAATATCCACTTCCAAGGATTGATGATCTGATGGATCAATTGCGAGGAGCCGCAATATTTTCCAAGATTGATTTACGATCTGGGTATCACCAGATTCGTGTGAAAGTGGAAGATATTCCCAAAACTACATTTCGGAGTCGTTATGGGCATTATGAATATCTTGTGATGCCATTTGGTGTGACGAATGCACTTGTCATATTCATGGACTTTGTGAATAGAATTTTTCGTTCGTACTTAGATAAGTTTGTTGTTGTCTTTATAGATGACATTTTGATTTATTCTCGAAGTCAGGAGGAACATGCTGAACATCTCAGAGTGGTTCTCCAGATTTCGAAGGAGAATAATTGTATGCTAAGTTGTCCAAATGTGAATTTTGGTTAAGCGAAGTTCAATTTTTGGGACATGTGATATCGGAGGAAGGAATTGAAGTTGATGCTTCAAAGGTGGAGACAGTTTTGGAATGGGAAAGACCAACGACTGTAATAGAAATTCGTAGTTTTATCGGATTAGCTGGTTACTATAGACGGTTCATTGAGGGGTTTTCAAAGATAGCAGGACCTCTTACCCAACTTACACGGAAGAATCAACCGTTCGTATGGACTGATGCATGTGAAGAAAGTTTTCAAGAGTTGAAAAGACGATTGACTACTTCACCGGTATTGATTTTACCTGATCCAAATGAACCTTTTGATGTATATTGTGATGCTTCGTACCAAGGATTAGGTTGTGTACTTATGCAGAATCGTAAGGTGGTGGCTTATGCTTCAAGGCAGTTGAAAAATCATGAGAGGAATTATCTGACTCATGACTTGGAGTTGGCAGCTATGGTGTTTGCATTGAAAGTGTGGAGACATTTTCTCTATGGAGCAACATTCATTGTTTTTAGTGATCATAAAAGTTTAAAGTATCTGTTTGACCAGAAATAGTTGAACATGAGACAAAGGCGTTGGTTAGAGTTTCTGAAGGATTATGACTTTCAGTTACAATATCATCCCAGAAAGGCGAATGTCATAGCGGATGCGTTGAGCAGGAATATGTTTGGATATTTAGAAAATACTTAGTGCTTCCATTGTTTGGATATGATGATCAAGGAGAAGGAAATGATAGAATATTAAAAAGAATTTTGGGATATACGTTTATCCCATCTCATTCCATCCTTTTTAACATAACCAAACAATGAAACTTACACCCTTCTAGAAAGATGCGGAGAAGGAAATGATAAACATGATCACCATTTCAAATTATTTGATGGTTAGAATAAGAGATGGACAAAACAGTGACCAGTACTTGCAAGAAGCAAAGAGCCAAGGTGCAGAGGTAGAATTTAGAGAAGGTGCTAATGGAATTTGGAAGTTTCAAGGCAGAGTTTGTGTGCCTAATGATCCAGAAATTAGGAGATTGATTTTGGATGAAGCTCACAGGAGTAAGTTGAGTATGCATCCAGGAGCCACAAAGATGTACCACAATTTAAAATAATTATATTGGTGGCAAGGAATGAAGAAAGATATTGCTGAGTATGTATCATCCTGTTTAGTTTGTCAGAAGGCTAAGGTGGAACATCAAAGACCTTCGGGAATGTTGCAACCTTTGCCTATACCTGAGTGGAAATAGGATGACATAGCAATGGATTTTGTGTCAGGACTACCAAAAACTCGGAAAGGTCATGATTCTATTTGGGTAAATGTTGATCGGCTTACAAAGTTGGCACATTTTTTGCCGATTAATATTAAGTACTCGATGGAAAAATTAGCCCAAGTGTACATCAGTGAAATTGTTAAACTTCATGGTGTACCATCTAGTATTATTTCATATCGAGATCTGAGATTTACATCGAGATTTTGCAATAGTTTGCAAGAAGCGATGGGAACAAAGCTACGACTGAGTTCTGCTTACCATCCACAGACTGATGGTCAGTCAGAAAGAATGATTCAGTCGTTAGAAGACTTGTTGAGAGCTTGTGTTCTGGAAGAAACTAGTTGTTGGGATGAATTTTTGCCATTGATAGAGTTCACATACAACAACAATTTTCATTCGAGCATAGGGATGGCACCCTATGAGGCATTGTATGGAAGACAATGCAGAATACCGTTGTGTTGGTATCAGGACGGTGAAAGTGTTGTATTAGGACTGGAGATTGTTCAACAGACAACTGAGAAAGTGAAGATGATACAAGACAAGATGAAAATAACTCAAACTCGACAAAAGAGCTATGCTGATAAAAGGAGAAAATCGCTTGAGTTTGAAGAAGGTGACCATGTATTTCTGCGAGTGACACCTATGACTGGAGTTGGACGAGTGATTAAGTCCAAGAAGCTCACTCCAAAGTTTATCGAGCCGTATCAGATTTTACGTCGAGTAGGTCCAGTAGCTTTTCAGATTGCATTACCACCATTGTTATCAAATCTTCACAATGTATTTCACGTATCGCAACTACGGAAGTATATTTCTGATCTTACTCATGTTATCGAGCCAGACACAATACAACTGAAGGAAAACTTAACTTATGAAACGTTTCCAGTCAAGATTGAGGATCAAAGAATAAAGCAACTTCGAGGTAAGGAAATTTCATTGGTTAAAATCGTTTGGAATGATGTAAGTGGTGAAGCTACATGGGAACTAGAAGAAAAGATAAAGGAACAATATTCGTATTTATTCTGAGGATGTGAAATCAAGTCTATCAAGTTTCGAGGACGAAACTTTTTTTTAGAGGGGGAGTATTGTAACACCCCAAACTTCCTAAATATAAGACAGTAATTTTGACAGCAATGTAATTCTCTTGTTTAGTGATTTTCGTGTCTTTGTAAAATTATTTTGATTATTCCATGACTGCTTTTGATCATTTTGAGTGATTTACTCCGTGTCAGAAAAATAATAATTTTCGGACCGGAGAAAATTTTACGTAATTTAATTATTACTGTCAAGTCTTAATTATTTTATGTAATCTGATTTGATATTTGTGTATTTTCTAATTTTTGTGATTTTGTGTGTGATTATGAAATTTTATATTACTTTGTTTATTTTAGCGTTATCTGTGGGCCATCTGTGGGCCTAGGGAGGTCGTGTGTGGGCCCCGCATGGGTCCAGAAAGGTAAAAATTTTTCTATAATTAGAAAAATCCGTACTGTTGAGACGGAGATGAGGGATCTTGCTAAACCTGAATCCGGAAACAGTTTTTAAAATTTTCTTTTACTATGTTTTGCACTATATTTAATTATCGGGTGATAAAAATACAGTAAAAATATTATTCGAATGACAATAGCAAATACAAAAATAAATATTATACTGCAAAGTCAACATTAGTGGCTTAGATATCTACCATTGATGTAATCAACGATGGAGACTTGATCTTGATTTAATCAACGGTTGAGATTTAGTCTTATAAAGTGGCTAGGACCATTTATAGCCCTTTGATGTAAAGTTTGAAGGAGTAATCTTGACCCTTCATTTTGGAGACACATCTAATGGCTAGGATTTCAAGGAGGAAAGATCCAATGGCCTAAATTAAGTTTTCTATCTAAGCCTAAACCTAGAAGCTACATTGAATCCTAACCATTGATCTAATCAATGGTTAAGATGACCTAAAATGATGGGTAGGAGATTTGTTGCATTTTGAAGAGTGCATGGAGGAGGGGGGATGGTTTGGTGCTGCATTTAGGAGCTAAAGCAACAAGTTGAAGATCATAATTGATCACTTTAGTCATTATTGATCACCTTGGTCTTCATTGAACATTTTCAAAGAAACAAAGTTATCAAAATTTCTCTCCATCTCTCTTCTTCTCTAAGCTCACGGCCAAGCACTCCAAAACAGTCTTCCATCACTTTTTAATTTCAAATAACCATATTTCTTGAATCTACACTAATTCTAAGACACTTTGTAGTTTACACCAAGTCCTAAATCTTTCATCTTCAAGGAGTTTTTCCAAGAGCAAGTTCTAGGGTTCTTAAGGTGAAGTTATGGAAGACTTCATTTTTTCTCTTCTTTTTCATGTTCTAAACCATGTTTGATCCATGGTTCCTCTTATTCAAGCTTAATATACTAATTTCTTTGTGTTTGTTTTGTGTTCAAGAGACTTTTGTTGGTAGAGATCTTGTTCAAAATACAAAGAAAAGAACTTTTTGTGGTTCTTCAAGAGGTAAGAGGGAGATATACTAACTAAATGCAACACCCTACTGAGGATATCACATTTCCGAATAATAATAATAAAATTTTTACCCAAGTTATAAATTATTTCGTAATATATAATAATATAGGTTGTAAAAATATAATTTTTTTTTAACATTATATTATAAAATAAAATAAACAAAACATAAAATAAAATAACTATTACATACACACCATAATTATACATATGATTTTGTTTTTAATAGGTGCAAATAATTTACATATTACAAACTATTTAATTAAAAACAGTAAACTGTTTGGTTTAAAACAAACCATAAACTAGCCCAAGCATAACACTAAAAGTTTTGATTCTCTGAAGAATCCTCCTCGGGAAGATCATCGGAAGACAAAAATACTTTGGTAACATCATACCACGTTGTAATCAATCCATATGATATAGATGATCTCGAGGTTCGCCTTCCTCGAACTAGTCACTCGGTTGCTGCTCCTCGTTGTATTGACAATCCAGGAGTTGCTCCTCTTCTACTTCCTCAACAACCTTACAGAACATAAATAATAATACAAAAAAATATATATACAAAGAGGTGAGACAATCTACATCAATACCAGCATAGCAGTAAATAAAACGACAAAACATATAGATACAGTAGTTAAAACAACAAAATCATATTAGCACAACATACATCATATCTCAACCAAGTATAAATGGCTCATATGCAAAATATCATAAATCAAATTATAACTATTCACACAGTGATGCAGCTTAAATATGTCATGTACTCAAACTCGTTCCTACACCATGGAGCTAAACACAAACATCAGAGAGAATGATCCGGTAGACATGTTCGCACGTAAGGCTGCCTCAACCAACTATTACACAGTCAAATACATCGTGTAAATAGCACAATCAAATATGTCGTGTGAATGGTACACAATCAAATACGTTGTGTACGTCCAGACATAGTACCAGACAGTCCCCAATAGATCCTGATTAAGAATAGTATTTGTCGAGATCGCTAGTGTGTGTTATCAGTTACCATGGCCCAGAGGAGCTACCAACTGTCCACATGTGGAATCTATTGCACACTAACGCCTCCAAGTTCTCCACATGAACACACTATGCCTATCACACCCGCAACATAGTGTAATTCATCTTGTCAGTCAATCGTCAATTTCAACCAAATTGACATACCACTCTATGTATGTAATGATCCATAATTACAAAAATACCCTCAGTATCACCATGAGTCATAATTACATAAATATCCTCATTGTCGCCATAATTATAAAAATACCCTTAGTATCAATAATTCTAAAAATAGTATGTCTCCACTTCACAGTACTATTTCCCAACATGTTCGGGTCCACCACTTTGGCCCGACAGTAAAAATTACTATTCCCATTAGTTGCATAAACATTTTATCGCATTTTTCAATCGCGTAAATATTTTTTAATATTTTCTCAATTGCGTAGTTTAAAATCCACTATTTTAAATACGCGTAAGCTATTTCTACTGTTTTTCACTGTATAAAATATTTCTTGACAGTCCAAATTACATTTTTAAACTTTCCAAAACTAAAAATATTATTTAGACATTATTTTCCAATTTTCTTACAAAAATTACTCTAAGTAATAATTTCTGACATTTTTCTCAAAAATTTGATTTTAATAAATTCTTCTACAGTTAATTTTATTCTTTAACTATGTAAAATATTTCCTTACTTTCTAAATGCCATTTTGAAATGTTTTTCAATACTTGCTCATTATTAATCAATTTTGACAGCATTTCGTTTAGAAAATCCACTAAGTGATATTTTCTACGTTTTCCTTTTAAAAATTTCTTTATTCAATTATAACCATAAAATTCACTTTGAAAATTGCTAACATACTTTAAAAACTCAAAGGGTAAGTATTTTTCAAGTGTCTAAAATTTATTTCTTTTCTATACTAGACTTCTAATAAAAATTTGTTTACTTATTTGGTTCTTGAAAATCCATTGTAAATGAATTCTTTTTAGGTTAACTAACTAGTCTACACATAGAAAATAAATTTTGGATTAATTATACATTAAAAAGAATTTTTGACCAAATTCCACCATTCTTTGTACAAATCATTTTTAAATTATTTTCCATCCTCTAAATTATTGTAAAATTCATTAACTTAATCAAATCAATTAAGTCATCCTTTTAAAGGAAGCCAGTTGTGAGCAATGTTCGTGCTATTTAGCCGCGATCTGGAGGGCGAGTGTACACGATGAGCAAAACTTAGGCTTCTCAGTCTAAAAATCTTATTCAAGGAAAAGGTGTCGTAGCGGGTAATCTTTTGACTGTACTATATGATTCAGGTGCGACGCATTCATTTGTTGCATATAAATGTGTGGATCGGTTGAAATTACCTATGTCTTCTTTGAGTTTTCAATTGATTGTTTCTACACAAACTAGCAAGCCTGTTGTTACATCTAAAGTATATTTGAACTATCCTATTACCATAAATGATCGAGTCTTTTCGGTCAATCTAATTTGCTTACCTCTTGTTGAAATAGATATAGTATTAGGAATGAATTGGTTACCTTCTAACCATATCCTATTAGATTGTGCCAATAAAACCTTAGTTTTTCCTAAGGATGAGGATTCTGGATTTTTAACTGCCGTCAAAGTCAAATCTTTGTTGAGGGACGAAGCTCAAGGATATATGCTGCTGTCTTCTTTGGAAGTCAAGAGTGAAAAAGGTGTGAATGCTATTCCAATCGTGAATGAGTTTCCAGAAGTTTTTCCTGATAATGTACCTGGCTTACCACCGGAAAGAGAAATCGAGTTTGCTATTGATTTGGTACCAGGAGCAGGTCCTATTTCAATTGCACCATATAGGATGTCGCCATCAGAATTGGTGGAGTTGAAGAAGCAATTGGAGAAATTGTTGGAAAAGCAGTTTGTGCGACCGAGTGTTTCACCATGGGAAGCGCCAGTACTACTAGTCAAGAAGAAGGATGGAACTTCTCGTCTTTGCGTAGACTATCGTCAGCTGAACAAGGTCACAATAAAGAACAAATATCCACTTCCAAGGATCGATGATTTGATGGACCAGCTGAAAGGAGCAGCTATTTTCTCTAAAATAGATCTACGATCAGGTTATCATCAGATTCGTGTCAAGGTTAACGATGTGCCTAAAACAGCTTTCCGAACTCGTTACAGGCATTATGAGTATCAAGTGATGCCGTTCGGAGTGATGAATACTCCTGCAATATTCATGGATTATATGAATAAGATTTTTCGTCCATACCTAGACAGATTTGTTGTCGTTTTTATCGATGACATTCTGATCTACTCCCAAAATAAGGAAGAGCATGCTGAACATCTAAGTATCATTCTCCAAATTTTGAAAGACAAGAAGCTGTATGCAAAATTGGCAAAGTGTGAGTTTTGGTTAGAAGAAGTTCAATTTTTGGGTCACGTAATTTCCAAGGAAGGTATTGCGGTGGACCCATCGAAAATAGAAACTATTTTGCAATGGGAGAGGCTGAAGACGGTAACTGAAATCTGAAGTTTTATTGGATTGGCCGGATATTATCAGAGGTTCATTGAAGGTTTTTCTAAGATAGCTAGACCTCTTACACAACTTACAAGGAAGAGTCAAGCTTTTCCTTAGACGAAAGAATGTGAGGCAAGTTTTCAAGAGTTGAAGAAGAGATTGACGACTACACCAGTGCTGATTTTGCCAAATCCTAACGAGGCTTTTGAGGTGTATTGTGACGCTTCTTACCAAGGGTTAGGATGCGTGTTGATGCAGAATAGAAATGTGGTAGCCTATGCTTTAAGACAGTTGAAGGTTCATGAGAGGAACTATCCAACTCACGATTTAGAGCTAGCTGCAGTGGTCTTTGTGTTGAAAGTGTGGAGACATTTTTTGTATGGAGCTGTGTTCAATGTCTTCAGTGACCACAAGAGTTTAAAATACCTGTTCAATCAAAAGGAATTGAACATGAGGCAGAGGCGATGGTTAGAGTTCTTGAAGGACTACGATTTTCAGCTTCAATACCATCCGGGAAAGGCGAATGTGGTGGCGGATGGCTTAAGTAAAAAGGTGATCAGTGTTTCTCCCATGATGATAAAGGAGGAAGAATTGATTAATCAGTTTAGAGATTTACGGTTGTCAGTGGAATTGGCACCAAGAAGAATTCGTCTAAGTAAAGTTACTGTTCTGAATGACTTGCTGGAGGAAATCAAGGAAAAATAGGATAAGGATCTATATTTACTGAATGAGAAAGAATTTTTAAAGCAAGGTCATAAGGCAACAGTTGAGGAAGGATCTAATGGAGTTTTATGGTTTAAAGGAAGGATTTGTATACTTGATGATCCCGATCTTAAACAAGCAATTCTAGACGAAGCTCATACTAGTAGGTTGAGTATGCATCCATGGATGACAAAGATGTATCAAGATTTAAAGCAAATGTTTTGGTGGCCAAGGATGAAGAGAGATGTTACGGAATGTGTGGCGTCTTGTCTGGTTTGTCAAAAGGCAAAAGTTGAACATCAAAGACTAGCCGGTATATTACAACCTTTAACTATTCCCGAGTGGAAATGGGATAGTATCTCAATGGATTTTGTTACCGGATTGCCAAGAACGAAGAAGGGCCATGATTCTATATGGGTTATAGTTAATAGGCTTACAAAGTCAGCACACTTCTTGCCGATCAATATTAAGTATTCGTTGGAACGATTAACCCAGGTGTACAATAGTGAAATTGTTAGACTTCACGATGTACCCTCAAGTATAGTTTCTGATAGAGACCCGAGGTTTACGTCAAGGTTTTGGCGAAGCCTACAAGAAGCCATGGGGACTATGTTACGTCTAAGCTCTGCTTATCATCCGCAGACTGATGGTCAAATAGAAAGGACTATTCAATCGCTGGAAGATCTGTTGCGTGCTTGTGTGTTAGAATAACAAGGGAGTTGGGATGAATTTTTGTCTTTGATAGAATTCACCTACAACAATAGTTTTCACTCAAGTATAGGGATGGCACCCTATGAAGTACTATATGGGTGACGATGCCGAACACCTTTGTGTTGGTATCAAGATGCGAAAAGTATGACCATTGGACCTGATCATGTGCAACAAACTACGGAGAAGGTGAAGATGATTCAGGAGAAAATAAAGACGACTCATAGCCGACAGAAAAGCTATGCTGATAAGCGAAGGAGACCTCTTGAATTTGAGGAAGGTGAGCATGTGTTTTTGTGAGTAACACCTACGACTGGTGTCAGAAGGGTTATCAAATCCAGAAAACTCACTCCTAAATTCATTGGACCTTATCAAATCATTCATCGAATAGGTCCTGTAGCCTACCAGATAGCTTTACCACCTTTTCTATCCAATCACCATAATGTATTCCATATGTCTCAGTTGAGAAAATATATTCCTGATCTAACACATGCCATTCAACCTGATGAAGTACAACTGAAAGATAATTTGACGTATGAGATACTTCCTGTTAAGATTGAGGACAAGAGAGTGAAGCAGCTTCGAGGGAAGGTGATTGTATTGGTAAAGGTAATATGGAATGAGGTAACGGGAGATGCTACTTGGGAGCTGGAAGACAAAATGAGGGAGCAGTACCCACATCTTTTCGAAGTTACGATAAATTTCAGGGACAAAATTTCTATTAGTGGGGGAGAGTTGTAACACCCCAACTTTTGGCTAAATTATATTTTTGTCCTAATTGTATTGTTTTCTATTTTCTGTGGATTATAAAATTAATTTGACTGTTTCATAACTGTATTTAATTATTTTGTGTGATTTACTCCGAGTCAAGAAAATAATAATTTTCAGGCCGGGGAAAATCTTGTTTGATTATTTGGAGTTGGGGGATCTTACTAAACCCAATTCTGAATAATACGTATATCAATCTTTTAATTTTTAGAATTTTTCTATATAATAAAAATATTTATCATGTAGAAAAGTCTGTCAACGTAATGGCTTATAAAATTCTAAACCAAAAGGAGGAAAATCCATAAAAAAAATGATTGGATTTAATAGATTAGTTAGTTTAAAACTTAATTTAATAGATTAGTTAATTTAAAACTTAATTAAGTTAATCTAAAGGGTTTAAGTAGTAATCAAATGGATTAAAACCTAGTTAGTTATTCATTAAAATTTTAGTTAGCAATGTACAAGTATAATTAAGAAGGAGATTAGTGTTTCTAAATAAATAGATGATTAACTAAATAATAAAGGAACCTAGCTAATTTTTAATTAAACATAATTAGAAGTACTTAAGCATAATTAGGACATTGAAATCAATCAAAACTTGATTGAGTTTCCTATGCTCAATTTCAGCCAAAGCACTCATAACGCAACCAAGAAGATGCTAGACACTTGAACATCCACCCTT
Organism: Ormosia emarginata; assembly: GCA_029884605.1. Classification (NCBI taxonomy): domain Eukaryota; kingdom Viridiplantae; phylum Streptophyta; class Magnoliopsida; order Fabales; family Fabaceae; genus Ormosia; species Ormosia emarginata. Next base: position 1,976,761 of record JAQQTP010000041.1, on the reverse strand, counting down.
GAATCCATCTAAGGCCATTAGGAGCTTAGAATTGTCAACAAAAGTGGCTAGCTCTTTGATTTGCACTCTACGGACATGCATAATGGAGGAAGACAATTATTCACTTCATAATCATTCATTCGATTATTCTAAATCATTCTCTCATTTCTCTTCCTACCAAGAACTCAAAGAAAAACTCCAAAGCTCTCCTATTAGCACCATTCGGCCATCAAGCTTCTCTAACACTTCCACTCATAAAAAATTTCATCCAACTTCATTTCCCAAATCTAAACCATATTTTAAGAACATCTCTAGTTGTGAGTTTTTGCTAAATCATTCATTTGGAGCTTGGAAAATCACTTTGAAGTTTCTTTCTTATAAGGTGAAAATTCTTGTTTCTTGTTTCTTGTTTCTAATTTGATTTTTGATGTTCTAAGCCATGATTGATCCATGGTTTATCTTTTTCAACCATAGTTTATGACTTTATAATTTGTTTAAGCTTGCTAGGATTTTTGTTGAAACTACACAAAATTTCTAAAGAGGAGTCCAAGGAGATCTTGTCTTCCTTATAGGTAAGAGGGAGATTTAATCTCATCAACTATGTGTGGTGGTGAGAAAATGGATGTAATTGTGGTGAAGAATCTATAAGGATTCATTCACTTGGTTGTTTGTTGTCTTTTCTATTTGTGATTAATTTTGTGTGCATGTTTATTGTCTTTTCTATTTGTGATTTATTATGCATGCAAGCATGTCTATAGCTTTGATATTTTGGTATGTGTTTTATGATTGCTTTAATATATAGTATGTGTTCATAGATATATGATATCTATTGTGAGATGTGAATAATATGTTGAGATTTGCATAAGTGTTCCAAAGAACACATGATGAAGAGCTCACGATTTTTACTATGAAAAAGAGAACTAAAATGTTCTCAACCATTTTTGAATAGATGACTTAATTGATTTGATTAAGTTAATGGATTTTACAATAATTTAGAGGATGGAAAATAATTTAAAAATGATTTGTACAAAGAATGGTGGAATTCGGTCAAAAATGCTTTTTAATGTATAATTAATCCAAAATTTATTTTCTATGTGTAGACTAGTTAGTTAACCTAAAAAGAATTCATTTACAATGGATTTTCAAGAACCAAATAAGTAAACAAATTTTTATTAGAAGTCTAGTATAGAAAAGAAATAAATTTTAGACACTTGAAAAATACTTACCCTTTGAGTTTTTAAAGTATGTTAGCAATTTTCAAAGTGAATTTTATGGTTATAATTAAATAAAGAAATTTTTAAAAGGAAAACGTAGAAAATATCACTTAGTGGATTTTCTAAACGAAATGCTGTCAAAATTGATTAAAAATGAGCAAGTATTGAAGAACGTTTCAAAATGGCATTTAGAAAGCAAGGAAATATTTTACGTAGTTAAAGAATAAAATTAACTGTAGAAGAATTTATTAAAATCGAATTTTTGAGAAAAACGTCAGAAATTATTACTTAGAGTAATTTTTGTAAGAAAAATGGAAAATAATGTCTAAATAATATTTTTAGTTTTGGAAAGTTTAAAAATGTAATTTGGAACGTCAAGAAATATTTTATACAGTGAAAAACAGTAGAAATAGCTTACGCGTATTTAAAATAGTGGATTTTAAACTACGCGATTGAGAAAACGTTGAAAAATATTTACGCGATTGAAAAACACGATAAAATGTTTACGCGACTAATGGGAATAGTAATTTTTACTGTCGGGCCAAAGTGGTGGACCCGAACATGTTGGGAAATAGTACTGTCAAGTGGAGACATACTGTTTTTGGAATTATTGATACTAAGGGTATTTTTGTAATTATGGTGACGATGAGGATATTTATGTAATTATGATTCATGGTGATACTGAGGGTATTTTTGTAATTATGGATCATTACATACATAGAGTGGTATGTCAATTTGGTTGAAATTGACGATTGACTGACGAGATGAATTACACCGTGTTGCGGGTGTGATAGGCATAGTGTGTTCATGTGGAGAACTTGGAGGCGTTAGTGTGCAGTAGATTCCACATGTGGACAGTTGGTAGCTCCTCTGGGCCGTGGTAACTGATAACACACACTAGCGATCTCGACAAATACTATTCTTAATCAGGATCTATTGGGGACTGTCTGGTACTATGCCTGGTCGTTCACGACGTATTTGATTGTGTACCATTCACACGATGTATTTGACTGTATGTTGTTTACACGATGTATTTGACTGTGTAACAGCTGGTTGAGACAGCCTGATGTGCGGACATGTCTACCGGATTATTCTCTCTGATGTTTATGTTTAGCTTCATGGAGTTGGAACGGGTCTGAGTACATGGTATATTTAATCTGCATCACTGTGTGAATAGTTATAATTTGATTTATGATATTTTGCATATGTGATTATATGAATTGTTATATTAACTATTATATTTGTTTGTATTGTCATTTTCTTTTCTTTGCTATCTTTGCTAATGATGTAGATTGTCTCACCTCTTTGTATATATTTTCTCGTATTATTATTTATGTTCAAGTAAAGTCGTTGAGGAAGTAGAAGAGGAGCAACCGCTGGATTGTCAATACAACGAGGAGTAAGCAACCGAGTGACCGCTCGAGGAAGGCGAACCTTGAGATCATCCATATCATATGGATTGATTGCGAAAGGTGGTATGGTGTTACCGGAGTATTTCTGTCTTCCGATGATCTTCCCGAGGAGGATTCTTCTGAGGATCGAACTTTTAGTGTTATGCTTGGGTTAGTTTATGGTTTGCTTTAAACTGCATAATTTACTATTTTTAATTAAATAGTTTATAATATGTAAATTATTTGTACCTATTAAAAATAAAATCATATGTATAATTATGATGTGTATTGTAATAGTTTATTTTATTTTATGTTCTGTTTATTTTATTTTATAATATAATGTTAAAAAAATATTTTTACAACCTATATTATTATATATTACGAAATAACTTATAACTTGGGTAAAGTTTTTATTATTATTGTTTGGAAATGTGACATCCCCAGTAGGGTGTTGCAACGATTATTGTTATTCTTGATCATTCCAACAAGCCAAAGACCACAAAACATTTTCTTTCCTTTTCTTCTTCTCTAGCTCATGGCCAAGCTCTCAAGAACCCACCATCACTCTTCAAAAATTTCTACTAACGTTATTTCTTGAATCTATACCTTAATCCAAGACACTTTGTAGTTTAGGCCAAGTTCTAAATCTATCATCTTCAAGGACTTTCTTCAAGAGCAAAGTTATAGGGTTTTTAAGGTGAAGTGTAAGAAAACTTCACTTCTTATCTCTTTTTCATGTTCTAAGCCATGTTTGATCCATGGTTTATCTTGTTCAAGCTTAATATGCTAATAAACTTGTGTTTTGTTTTGTATTTGAGAAGCTTTTGGTGGTGAAGGACTTGGAAAAAGAAGCAAAGTAAGGAGCATTTGAGGTTCTTCAAGAAGTAAGAGGGAGATCCATCTCACCAATCAAGTATGGTGGTGAGAGATGAATTTGTATTTGATGGATGGTGAATCCATGTGAGGATTCATATCCATGGTTATGTAATTTAATTATGAGTGTTTATGTGTTTGATTTATTTGTTCATGCTTTGTATGATTTGCATGATTTATTACTTTTATTTATGGCATGCTTGTGATATATATATGATGAATATGTATATGTATGCCATGATTTGATGATGGAAAGGAAAACAATTTTTGGTTCCAAAGAACCACAGAGGCATCATGGCCTCAAATTAATTTTAGGAGTAAGAGATTCTAAGTATTTTATTAATTATGAGTAATACGTTGATGATTTTAAGGATTTGCAAAGAAAGTGGACATGAAAATGAACAAATGAATTGGTTTTAAAGACCAAGAGTCTCACGATTTTTGAAGGAAATTTTAATGGTTTTGTTTGTGTAAAAACAAGAATGGTATTTAATTGATTTAGAAGGAAAAATATTTGATGGTTTCAATGGCCATGTACCACGGTTTTGAAGGCTTGTAAATGCCTTGATTTTATGAAATAAAGTGATTTCAAAGTGGAAAAATAATTGATGAAGTACAAGGATTAAAGAAATGGAAACAAAGTGTTTTGACACTTGAAAAATGAAATTTTCGTATATGAATGGAAAAGAGAGGTTGAAAGTGTATGAACCTCAATTTATTTTAAAGAGAACTGAGTTTTGGAATTGATTTATGAATTATGAAAAATACGTTAGTAACTTGAAAATTTCTAACGTATAACTCATCTTTTGGGTTTTGGAGCGCGATAGTAAATTTTAAGTTAGAAACATTGATTTAATTCAATGAAATGGAGAAATTGTGGAATTTATTGTGAAAAGGATTTTCTTGAGTAAGAAAATGTGGAAAATAATGTGAGAAGTCATGTTATTTTGAGAAAGGTTGAATTGAGATTTTGAAGGTTGAGAAATATTTTACAACATTGAAAAATGGAGAAAAATGATTTACGTAACTTAAAAACGTGATTTTTAAGCTGCGCAATTTGAAAAATGTTTAAATATTTCTATGCGATTTGTAAAGCATTTAAATATTTCTACATGATTGAAATATTGTTGAAAAATCACTACGTGACTAAAAAATGATGAAATATTTTTACGTGATTGAGAAAACGATGAAAAATCGCTACGCGATTTGAAAGCGCAAGGGAAATATTGCGAAATTGTGAAAACGTAACAGAAAATGTTGCGTGATTGTGAAAATGCGACAAAAGTGTTCGCGACTATGAAAATGCGATAATATGATTTCGCTATTGAATATACAGTATGATTACTGTTGAGCCAGTGTATGGACACTGTATGAGAAAATGATGAGATTTGCCTGTGATTGCATTTGGTGCATTATACATGCATTGGAAAGATATGCATCGAGGCATATGATGAAATTGAAAAATATGCATTGAGGCATATGATGAAATTGGAAAATATGTATTGAGGCATATGATGAAATTGAACAGAATTGCATTGAGATATTCGTGCATTGAATGAAAATATAGCTGATAGCTATTATGACCTTTATGGTCGAAGAGAGAATGAGAATTGAAAAGTGAGGTCTATGATGGATCTTGGGGGCGTCAAGGCACGACGGTCGATCCAGTGGGCAGTGGCAAGTACCCTGTGCCATGTGGCGATGCAGTCCGTTGCAATGCATTGACGATACCCGACAAGAACACGATTCTTTTCGAAGACTGGAGATTGTCTGTGGGCTAAGGCTGGACAATTAACCAGAAAGAATGGAGATTGTCTGTGGGCTAAGGCTGGGCAATTAACCAGAGCATTCTTCTCGAAATTGTGAAAACCTCTATAGAGTAGGAAAGTGAGTCTTTGTACACATGCATAATTTGAATATTTATATCTGTGTGATATATTAATTGAGGAATATTGGATGATGATGATAAATAATGTTGATGGCATTATTGTTATTATCGTGTGATTTGAATAATGTTAATGGCATGATTGTAATTATTATTTATTATATTTATTATGATAAATAATGACTGAGGGTATTATCGTAATTATTGTTCATGATAATTGAATTGATGAATACTTAGATAATGTTGAGGGCATTATCATAATTACTATTTATTACGTCTATTATGATGACAATAATGTTGAGGGCATGATTGTAATTATGGTATGATATACCTATATGATATGTTGTATGTGTTATCTTTATGCTACTATGTTGGTATTGGCGTAGGTGATCTCACTTCTTTGTTATATTGTTTTGTTGTGTTTGTATTATTAAAAATTATATAGTAGATGAAACGAGTTTCTTAGGATTGACTGGAGGCAAATATTTTGAGTTCGGTGACAACATTAAGGAGTAACCATCCCAGATTCGATGGTGTGCAGTTTTGAGGAGGAATAGATGTATGACACATCAAGATGGATATAAGACAGAATAAGTATGTTGAGTTTTTATCGATAGTGTTTTACCGTGCTATTAAGTAGGACCCGTTATGAGGTTTGCTACTGTTTAAAATTGAGTCTGTAAGTTTTTATATTTCTTGAATAATTGTTAAATATTAAGTGATGTCTGTTATATGAGTTTTAATCAGTTTTAATCTATTTTTCAGTATTACTTATAAATATCAGTAAGTTTATGTTTCCGCAAAAAGAAATTTTGAAACCCACCTTTTATAACTCAAACCTTTTATGAAATCATTTTCAGATTATAAGTTGGTAGTCAACAATGTGATGCCCCAAGGAGGGTGTTACAATGCCAATCGTTTTCAACAAAAGCTGTATTCGTGACTGCCGGGGAACTAACCTCAACAACAATCATATGGAGGAAGTTCTGCTAGCAATAGATTTGGTCAGACTGTGGCATCTTCAACAAAATGCTTGAAGAGTGGAAAAGGCCATTTAACGAAGGATTGCACGATCAAAGGGATCATTTGTTTCAGATGTGGAAAGCCTTCAAAGATTGTAATCAACTAAAGGTGGAGCCTTTTGTTAGCAATGTACGTGCTACAAGACCTCAAGGAGGAAGAGTTTATACTATGAGTGGAACGGAAGTCTCCCAATCTGAAGACTTGATCAAGGGAGATTTTTCCATAGGAGGTAATCCTTTAATTGTGCTGTATGACTGGGGAGCGACCCATTTTTTCATTGCCTATGATTGTGTGGATGGATTAGGGTTATATGTGTCTTCATTACCATTTGACTTGATTGTTTCTACTCTTACTGCTAAGCCTGTTATTACTGCTCAAGTTTGTTTAAACTGTCCTTTTTCTATTAAAAACTAAACCTTTTCTGTTAATTTGATTTGTTTACCCCTTTCACAAATAGATGTGATTTTAGGAATGGATTGGTTATCTTCTAACCATATCCTGTTAGATTGTTTAAATAAAACTTTAGTTTTTCCTGAGATTGAGATTTCTGGATTTTTACAGCCAACCAAGTCAAAGTTTTCTTGAGGAAAGGAGCTCAAGGATACATGTTATTATCTTCTTTGGAAGTCAAGAGTGAGGAGGAAGTGAATGCTATTCCTGTAGTTAATGAGTTTTCCAAAGTTTTTCCCGATGATATACCCGGACTACCACCGAAAAGAGAGATAGAATTTTTTATCGATCTTGTATTAGGATTTGGTCCTATATCAATGGCACCATATCAGATGTCGCTGTCAAAGTTAGTTGAACTCAAAAGGCAGTTGGAGGAACTGTTGGGAAAGCAGTTTGTGAGACCTAGTGTATCACCTTGGGGAGCTCTAGTGCTATTAGTTAAGAAGAAGGATGGAATTTCTCGTTTATATGTAGATTATCGCCAGTTGAATAAGGTCACGATCAAGAATAAGTATCCACTCCCGAGAATAGATAACTTGATGGATCAACTGAAGGGAGCTGCTGTTTTCTCCAAGATTGATTTATGTTCTAGTTATCATTAGATTCGTGTGAAAGTAGAGGATGTTCCCAAGACAGCTTTTCGAATACGTTATGGACATTATGAATATCTAGTGATGCCGTTCGGAGTAACAAATGCTCCTACAATATTCATGGATTATATGAATAGGATCTTTCGTCCTTATCTAGACAGATTTGTTATTGTCTTTATTGACGACATTCTAATCTATTCTCGAAGTCAGGAGAAACATGCTGAACATCTCAGTGTGGTTTTCTAGATTTTGAAGGAGAAGAAGTTGTATGCTAAGCTGTCTAAGTATGAGTTCTGGTTGGAGGAAGTTCGATTTTTGCATCACGTAATTTCTAAGGAAGGAATTGCGGTGGATTCGACAAAAGTTAAAACAGTTCTTCAATAGGAAAGATCGAAGACCGTAATGGAGATCCATAGTTTTGTCGAATTAGCTGGTTAATATCGAAGGTTTATCGAGGGATTTTCTAAGATAACAGGACCTCTCACCCAGCTTACACGAAAGAATCAAGTTTTTACATGGACTGATGCATGTGAGGAAAGTTTCCAAGAGTTGAAGAGAAGATTGACTACTTCACCAGTATTGATTCTACCTTATTCCAATGAACCTTTTGAGGTGTATTGTGATGCTTCACATCAGGGTTTAGGATGTGTGCTTATGTAGAACATGAAGGTAGTGACATATGCTTCAAGGCAATTGAAAATGCATGAGAAGAATTACCTTATGCATGATCTGGAGTTAGCTACTGTTGTGTTTGCGTTGAAGATCTGGAGGCATTTTCTATATGGAGCAACATTCAACATTCAACGTCTATAGCGATCACAAGAGTCTGAAATACTTGTTTGACCAGAAGGAGTTGAATATGAGGCAAAGAAGGTGGTTAGAATTTTTAAAAGATTATGATTTTCAACTTCAGTATCATCCCGGAAAGGCGAATGTCATAGCAGTTGCCTTGAGTAGAAAGATGTTTAGTGTCTCTGCTATGATGATCAAGGAAAGTGAATTGATAGAACAATTCAGGGATATGCAGTTGTTTGTGGAATTGACACCGAAAAGAATTTGCTTGAAGATGATTACTATTTTAAATGATTTGATGGAAGAAATTAGAGAGAAACAGAGAAGTGACCAATATTTATAGAATGAGAAGGAGCTAGTAAAGCAAGGCGTTGTGTCAACATTTAAGGAAGTACCTGGAGATAGGATTTGTATACCAAGTGATCCAGAGCTTAGAAGATTGATTCTCTATGAAGCTCACAAGAGCAAATTGAGTATGCATCTTGGAATGACCAAGATGTACTAGGATCTGAAGCGGTTATATTAGTGGCAAGGGATGAAGAGAGACGTTACTAAGTATGTGACATCTTGTTTAGTTTGTCAGAAAGCTAAAGTTGAACATAAAAAACCTTCAAGAATGTTACAACCCCTGACTATTCCAGAATAGAAATAGGATAGTATTCCAATGGACTTTATTATTGGACTGCCAAAGAGTCGAAAGGGTTATGATTCTATATGGGTGATTGTTGATCGGTTTACAAAGTCAGCACTCTTCTTGCCAATTAACATAATGTATTCAATGGAAAGATTGACCCAGGTGTATATTAGTGAAATTGTTAGACTTCATAATGTACCCTTGATAGAGACTTGCGGTTTACGTCAAGGTTTTGACAGAGTCTACAAGAAGCAATGAGGACTAAACTTCATTTAAGTTCTACTTATCATCCGTAAACAGATGACCAATCATAAAGGATAATTCAATAATTGGAAGTTCTGTTAAGGGCTTGTGTTTTGGAACAAACTAGAAGTAGTGGTGAATTCTTATCTCTGATAGAATTCACTTATAATAATAGTTTCTACTCAAGCATAAGGATGGCAGCCTATGAGGCATTATATGGACAAAGGTGTCGAACGCCTTTGTGCTGGTACCAAGATGGGGAGAGTTTTGCGCTAGGATCTGAGCTTGTACAACAAATAACAGAAAAAGTTAAGATGATTCAGGAAAAGATGCAGACAACTCAGAGTTGACAGAAGAGCTATACTGATAAGAGAAGGAGACCTCTTGAGTTTGAGGAAGGTGAGCATGTATTTTTGAGAGTTACACCCACGACAGTGGTCGCAAGGGTTATTAAATCTAGAAAACTCACTCCCAAATTCATCGGACCATATCAAATTCTTCATCGGATAAGTCCAGTAGTATATCAAATAGCTTTACCTCCTTTTGTTTCTAACGTTCATAATGTCTTTCATGTATCGTAATTACGAAAGTATGTTCGTAATGCAACCCATGTCATAGAACCAGATACAATACAATTAAAAGAGAATTTGACCTATGAGATACTTCCTGTAAAGATCGAGGATAGGAGGGTGAAGCAACTCAGAGGAAAGGAGATTTCATTCGTAAAAGTAATCTGGAATAATGTAACTAGAGATGCAACATGGGAATTAGAGGACAAGATGAAAGAGTAATATTTGTATTTGTTCTAAGGTATGATAAAGTTCGAGGATGGAATTCTTTTTAGAGGGAGAGAGTTGTAACACCCCGAAATTTCTTGTTTTTCAATTATATGTGATTTTATATAATTTTTGTGATTTTTGTGAATTGTTTGATTTATTTTTATTATTTTATTATTATTTTTGGGTTTTCTGTGTGATTGAAGCGGAGTCGAAAAAATAAAAATCTTTTGGGGCCAAAAAATTTTGGACTGTTAATGCGGGGCCGGGGGAGCTATTAAACTTGAAACCAGAAACAATTTTTAAAATTTTTCTTTATCTGAGATTTGATTTGAAAATGAAATCTAGGTACGTTTTATTATTCATTGGACCATAACTTCTGGTTTTGCTAGTAGTAACTTTTGTCCATTGGATAATAGATTCCGGTAAGAATCTAGTTAGATGATTCTAGACCTAAGTCTTGTCATCTTCTCTAGAGACTTCTCTTTGTGACTCACTTTGGTGACTCACTTGGTTGAACCAAATAGAAGGATAGTTAACCAAAGTGGCCATGACTCACTACATGACTTATTGCATGACTCACTACATGACTCAAACATGTGACTCGCATTTTGGTGACTCACCAAGTGAGGGCTTGGAGGGTTCTAGATTTAGTTAATCATTTGTTCATTCTCATCTTCACTTTCATGAAGCAACAAAACACAAAAGCTCTCATCTTTTCTCTCTTTGAAGCTCACGACCAAGGCACCTAGAAACACCTTCCAATCTTCCTTAATTCAAACCAACCTCATATCTTGAACCTACACACCATTTCAAGACACTTTTGTGTTGTGACCATCATCTAGTTCATCCATCTTCCATCTTTTTCTTCAAGCTTAGGGTTTGAAGCTTTTAAGGTGAAGTTCTTTAATCTTCATTTTTCTTTTCATTTTCAAGTTCTAGACCATAACTTTGATCCATGGTCATCTTAGTTCAAGCCTTAGATGTTAATATTTGTGTGTTTGTTTTGTTTCAAGAACAACTTGGTGGTGAGAGTTTGCTTCAATAAGGCATACAAGGAGCTTTTGAGTATCATCTAAGGTAAGAGGGAGATTAACCTCATCAACCAATCATGATGGTGAGGAACGAAAATTTGGGTTGTAGGTGAAAAATCCATGTGAGGATTTATTCACTTGTTTGTATAAATTTGGTGATTTGTATTTATTTGCTTTATGTGATTTTATGGCTTTAATAGTATGCATGAACTTGCTATAGTAGAATTATGATGATTGAAGTATGTTGTATGCTATGATTTACATTAGAAAGGACAAAAATTTTGGTCCCAATGACCATTAGGGCTCATGGCCTTCATGCCCAATTTGGTTAATCCAAATAAAAAATATTTTGTTAATAGTGAACTTAGATGATTAGGTAACAAGGAATTGGATTAAGGATTTACAACATAGAAAAAGGAATGAATAAACTTTTTATTATTGATCATCAAGCAATTTTTGGCTATAATGTTGGAAAATAGGGTTGAGAAGTAAATTAGAAACTTAAAGCATTTTATTTATGAGGATTTTTAGTAAAGTAAATGGAAAGATTTTATTAAATTAAAATAATGCAGATTTTCGTAAAAACGTTAGAAAATATTACCTAAAGGAGTTTTAGCAAGGAAATATTGCAATTAAGGTTAAATTTTATATTAAACTTAGAAAGTTTCAAAATTAAGTTTAGAAAGTCAATAAAAGCTTTACGCGATTGAAAATAGTTATAAAACCTTACGTGTTTCAAGAATGATGATTTTTGAGCTACGTGATTGAGAAAACGTTTAAAAACTTTTACACGATTGAGAAAAATGTTAGAAAATGTTTACGCAATTTAAAAAAGTAACAAAAATGTTACGTGATTATGAAAATGCAATAAAAGTGTTACGTGACTGAGAAGAACAGTCGTTTGCTGTAGGCCGACGTACTGGACCCGGAGATGTCGATATATAGTTTTGGCTAGCGGTGGCTTATTTTGTGGAAAACCATGTTTTGACATTTATCCGTGCATTAAATCATTAATCATGCATTGAAAGTCGTATAGACTATGTTTATTGAGGCTATTTGCCTAGAAGTTGAATTACACCTAAGTGCGGGTGCGAATCGCATAGTGTAGGTCACTTGTTGATCTTGGAGGCGTCGGGGCGTGGGTATCCCACATGTAACACCCTCCCTAGGGTATCGCATTTTCGACTCCCGACTCATAATCTGAAAAGAAGTTCGCACAAAGTTTGAGTTATAAAATATGGGTTTTAAAGTTTCTTCTTTACTAAAACATAAATTTACTGAAAATATTAGGTAATATTGAAAATCATATTTCAACTATTCATTATACAATATTGACACTAATTAATATTTCATAATTTAAAGAGAAATATAAAACTAACAGACTCTTTTTTTTTAAACAGTAGCAAACCCCATGACGGGTCCTACTTAATAGCACGGTACAATACTAACGTTAAAAACTTAACATACTTATTCTGTTGTGTATCCATCTTGTTGCATCAGACATCTGTTCTACATCATGTTCTTTGTCAACACCGCACACCTTCAGTCTGAATGTCCACTCCTTATTGTTGTCACCAATCTCAGAGTATCCATCGCCCCGTTATGTCTAAGACAACTCGATCCTTCTATTATTTTATTTTAACAATACAGATACAACAAAACAACATAACAAAGAGGTGAGATCACCTACACCAATACCAACATGGCGTAGACAACCTAGAGAGATAATACAAGTTATCATACGATAGATTATATCACAATTATGCTATCAGCATTAATCAACTATCATCATCTAATCATTTATTAGTTTAATTATCATAAACAACAAATTACAATAATGTTCTAATTATCATTATCATCATCCAAGTATTCAAAACAATTGTCATAACCAATATCCCTCAATTAATATATCATGCAGATATAAAATGTTCGGTTTATGCATGTGCACAAAAGACTCAGTTTTTCAAAAACAACTCCATGGAAGTTTTCACAATTTCGAGGAGAATGCTTGTCGTGAATTGTCACTTTAGCCCAAAGACAATCTTCCATTGTTGAAAAGAATCGTGTTCTTGTCGGGTATCGTCAATGCGTTACAACGGACTGAAAATCATATATAAATGACACAGGTACTTTTACAACTTACCGTCCACTTGTCGACCGCCCTACTGACGCCCCCAAGATCCATCATAGACCTCACTATCAATTCTCATTCCCTCTTCAACCACAAGGGCCATATACAAAGCACGAATATATCCGTGCATGTCCAACCCCAAAGGGCCAAATCTTTTCAATTTCATTTGTTCAATGTATCATATGCCTCAATGCATATTTTTTCTCAATGCATGTATAATGCACCAAATCCAATCACAAGCATCTCTTTCCAATGCATATAAAATGCACCAAATTATACTTTACATATTTTCAATGGAAAGAAAAAATCATGTTATCACATTTTCATAGTTATAAAACACTTTCGTCGTGTTTTCAAAATTGCGTAATATTTCCATTTCATTTTCACAATTCCAAAATGTTTCACATTACGTTTTCACAATTCCAAAATGTTTATATTAAAACGTTTTCAAAATATTGTAACACTTAAGTTACGCTTTCAAAATTCCAAACGTTTACATTATATTTTCACAATAATGGCGACACTTCACATTACGCTTTCACAATCAAGAATATTTCTCTCCCAGAAACATTTATGTTTTAAAATACCGCAACTCTTCTCGTTTACTTTTAAAACACGTACTAATTTTTAATATTTTTCTTAATCACGTAAAAATATACGTTTCTCAAAATCGCATAAGTATTTTTCCACTGTTTCAAAATCGCGTAACTTAAAAAATCATTCTTTTAAGTCGCATAAATCATTTTCTGTCATTCTCAAAATATTTAAAACACTTTTCAAATCACATAACGATTTTCCACTATTTTCACAATCAGTAAAAATAATTCATCACTTTTCCATCACGTAGTGATTTTTCAATAGTAATTCAGATTACGTAAAATATTTAAACGTAATTCAAATCGCGTAGAAATATTTTAACGTATTTAAAATCGCGTAGAAATATTTTTTTTTCATATTACGTAACTTAAAAATCACATTTTTAAGATACGTAAATAATTTTTCACCACAATTTCATTACGTAAAATATTTCTTGACCTTTAAAAATTCCTTTTTAACTTTTCTCAAAATAATATAACTTTACACTTCATTTAATATATTTTCTTACTCAAAAAATATTTTTCCTACATTCTTTACTCAAGAAATTCTTTTTCAAAATATAATTCACAAAAATTATTTTTCCATTGATGTAAATCAACGTTTCAAAACTTAACATTTTCTAACGTATTTCAAAACTTGAAAATAAGTTATACGTTAGTAAATTTTCAAAACACCATTATATTCTCCATTTTTCCCAAATCAATTTTAAAATCAATTTTCTTCAAAACAAATTAAGATTCAAACCCTTGCAACTTTTCTTTTTCATTTTCATATGAAAGTTCATTTCTCAAGTGATAAAATACTTTGATTTCCTTTCCAAAATCCTTATACTAAAATATTTTGTTCAAACATTTTGTTTCCACTTTAAAATTACTTTGTTTCATAAAAACCAAAATTATTCCAACCTCCAAAAATCGTAGAGTCTTTGGCCATTGAAGCCATCAAATATTTTCCTCCTAAATTGATATGATTTTACACAAACAAAATCATTAAAAATTCTTTATTTTCAAAACCGAAATACCGATGGTCATAAAAACCAAACCCATTTGTTCAAATTCATTTTTACTTTCCTTACAAATCCTTTTTCACTTTCTTTGCAAATCCTTAAAATTATCATTGCTATTGTCATTTAAATCTCATGTTTAGTAAAACACTTAGAAACTTTTTACACAAAATAAATCAATAAAAATCCTTTTAAAACCGTATTCATGTACTCTTTGAAAAATAAATTCTTTGTTTATTTTCCTTACTTTTCTAAACGTCCATTTTCATCATTTAAGAAAATATTAATTTTGTGAACACCTATCTTGAGGTGTCTTGTTCGAAATCCACCATGTTCTAAGTACTCAAAAATCAATTCTTTTGTTCTTGAAAATTTTCAACATGGACCCTAATCAAGGGCATCAAAACCGTAG
The DNA here is from genome assembly GCA_029884605.1 of Ormosia emarginata. Classification (NCBI taxonomy): domain Eukaryota; kingdom Viridiplantae; phylum Streptophyta; class Magnoliopsida; order Fabales; family Fabaceae; genus Ormosia; species Ormosia emarginata. The sequence continues at coordinate 1,961,734 of JAQQTP010000041.1, read as the reverse complement.
CTCTTCCTTGGCTATTGGAGCCAAAAATCAATTTCCTTTCTACCATCAAGTCATGGCATATACATATATATTTCATCATAAATAATATAAGCATACCATCAAAGCCATAAAAGCATGTATAGCATATCAAGCATATCATCAAAGCTATAAAATCATGCAAAGCATATCAAGTATAGAAAATTAATCAAAGCTCATAAACACCTACAAATTAATTACATGACCATGGATATGAATCCTCACATGGATTCCACATTCATCAAATAAAATACCATCTCTCACCACCATGCTTGGTTGGTGAGATGGATCTCCCTCTTACCTCTTGAAGATCCTTAAAAACTTCTTGTTTTGTTTCTTTTTCCAAGTCCTTCATCACCAAGAGCTTCTCAATACAAAACAAAATACATAGAAATTAGTATACTAAGCTTGATTAAGAGGAACCATAGATCAAACATGGCTTAGATCATGAAAAAGAGAGAAAAAAATGAAGTTTCGTTTTACTTCACCTCAAAAACCCAATAACTTTGATCTTGAAGAAAGTCCATGAAGATGAATGATTTAGAGAAAATCTTCAACATGAAAGTTGCTTAGAACATCATGTAGATTCAAGATCTATGGTTGGGTGAAATTAAAAGAGCTTGGATGGTGATTTTAGGGTAGATAACCGAATGGTTTCTCTTGAAGCACAAAGATGAAATTTTTGATTTTTGATAGAAACTTGAAGCTTGGATTTGAAGCTCAAGATGAATGATTTTGGAAAAACTCATAACTAGAGATGTTCTTAGAATGATGTTTAGGTTTAAAAAATCAAGTTGGATGAAATTAAAAAGTGATGGAAGGTGTTCTTGGAGTGCTTGGCCAAAACATGAAGAAGGAGAGAAATGGTGAGAAAACTTGGTAACTTAGCTTCTTGAAAATGTCTAATGATGACCAAGGATGGCAATAATGGTCTTCAAACTTTTTCCTATGTCCTAAAGCTTCTCAATTTCGTAGCTCCCCTCCAATGCATTCTTCTTGAGTGCAAATTGATCAATAATGATCAATTATGATGAAACATTGACCAAGACCACTTAACAATGACATAAAGCAATTAATAATGGTCATAAAGCCTCTTTTTCTTTGTCTTCTAAACAATCCAAAATCATCCCCCTCCATGCATGCTTCTCCTTGTGCATTTAATAAATGACCATAATAATTAGCCACCATTTGGAGCATTTCTAGCCATTGATTAATTTAATGGTTAGGATTTAGGTAGATTTAGGTAGTTAGAAGACTTAATCTAGGCCATTGGATCTTTCTCCTTTAAATTCTAGCCCTTAGATGTGTCTCCAAAATTAATGGTCAAGATTGCTCCTTCAAACTTTAAATCCAAGGGTTATAATTAGTCTTTGTTACTTTTTAAGACTAAATCTTCACCATTAATTAAATCTTCATCCAATAGTCATAAATGGTCTTTGTTACTTTTTAAGATTAAATCTCCACCCTTGATTTAATCTAAATCCAATGGTTATAAATGGTCTTTGTCATTTTTCAAGACCAATTCTACACCTTTAATTACATCTATGATTGATATCAAAGCCTTCCTAACTAAGCTTATTCTCACACCATTGATTAAATCAATGGTTATTATCCAAGGCTTCTTTATTAAGTTTGTTTCTTAACCTTTGATTAAATCAATGGTTAATATTCAAACTAAATATTCTCATCCAAGGGTATAAATCAAGTCAAGCTCTCTTTGTTGACTACGCGAAGATAATATTTATTCTTGTATCCTACAAATAATATTTTTATTGTATTTTTATCATCCGATAATTAAATACGATATAAAATACAAGATCAAGAAATTTTCTAAAACTCAAGCATTTATTGGATTCAGGTTTAGTAAGATCCTTGTCTCCGTCTAACATGATACAAATTTTTCTATGCGTAGAAAAATTTTTGCTTTGTGGGACCCACTTGGGCCCACATATGGTCACATGGGCCCACATACACCCCTTGGGCCCACATACAGAAAAAAAATCATAATCATCCACAAAATCAAAAATTATAAAATGCACAAATATCAAATCAGATTACGTAAAATAATTACCTAACGGTAAAAATTAAATTACGTAAAGTTTTCCCCGGCCTGAAAATTTTTATTTTCCTGACACGGAGTAAATCACTCAAAACGATCAAATATGCTAACGGAATAATCAAATTAATTTTACAGTATCCAGAAATCACTAAACGGTGAAATTCTGTTAACTGTCAAAATTACTGTTTAAGAGATACGGAAATTTGGGGTGTTACACCACAAGTGGACAATTGGTAGCTCCACTGGATCGTGATGACTAAACACTACACCGACGATCTTGACCAGGCACTATTCTATTCCCGATCTGGTGAAGAATGTCTTGTATAAGCCATGATGCGTATGCTGAATTTGTGATAGCACGTTGTTGAGGCTAACGATATACGGACATGTCTCCCTGATCATTCTCTCCAAAATTGAGTTTTAGCTCCATGGAGTAGGAATTGGTCCATTTTGCATATGCATAGTCAGTTGAAATATTATTGTGATGCATATCTGTTGAATTATCTATTATTTGATACCATGAATATGCTTGTTATTTTTGTATTTGAATGACATTATTATCATTACTGTTTCTGTGCTGGCATGTTGGTATGTGATGTAGAGGATCTCACCTCTTTGTTATATTATTCTGTTTTATGTTGATGCTTGATAAAGACTGTGAAGAAGACGAGGCATGATCGCCTGGGTTTTGTTTGATGTGATTTTTCTGGGTTCTGGAATGGCGTTGAGACGAGATATTTTCGATTTGGTTAGAATTTAATTTCACGAAGGCACTGATGCCTGACGTATCAACCTAGATACGTAACGTGTTATCTATGTTGGAGATGTGACCTTAACATTGAGTAGAACCCGTCATAGTGTTCCTATGTTTTCTTTTGATGTTTCTGTACATTTGGAGGTCTCTATGCCTATTAGAGAGTTGTGGGGTGATCGTCATTGTACCCTTAGAGAGGACTCTATTGTGTTGTCTGGACGAACACCTGTTCACAGGACCATGTACCACCCAGATTTTTTATCTTCTGAGGAGATAGATGAGGTTCTGGAAGAAGATCCATCTAAGGACCCTTCTCATTAGGTGTATGATGTTGAGATAGTTTATGTTTTGCTACAGTGTTTGTATATATGTCTTTTGAGTACAAATCTTATGTATGTAAGTTGTCAGTGAACTAGGTCTCATATGTACGTATGATGTGTATTATTCAGTTATTATAACTTGTGTTCTTTTTATTTTGTTAAATTATGTTATCTGCAAAAAGAAATTTTGAAAATCATATATATAATATTAAATCTTTTACAACTTAGTTCTAGTTTAGTAAGTTTGAAGTCTCAAATGTAATACCCTAGGGAGGGTGTTTCATGCTTTACTTGCTCTTCTAACAAATATGCTCCCTCTTCATCTTCTTTATGTCATTCATGTTTATCTTTCTTCAAGATTTGAAAAATACCCTTGCTAAGTTTACCTCGGGAAGGAATAACTTGAACATCTTACTTGGGAAACAAAGATGTGTGTTTGACATGACAGAATTGGGTTACAATCCTATGAAACAACAAAAGTTTTATAAGAACTTTTTTGCTTCCTCAAGTATTTCAAATAGTCCTTTTGTTACATGTTTTCATCATGGAAGAAAAGGTCATAGTGCATCCACATGTTGCATTAGGAAGAATACATATATTGGTCAAAAGAAGACATGTGTTCCAAAGGACTTTTTGCCCAAAACTAAAACACAAGGGCCCAAAAAGGTTTGGGTACCTAAAACCAAAACTTGAACAAACTTTGTAGGTGTGCTTGAAGGCCAATAGCTCAAATTGGTACCTTGATAATGGCTGCTCGAAGCACATGACTAGTGATGGATCCAAGTTCTCCTCTCTTGCTCCCAAGAAACATGGATATGTCACATATGAGGACAACTATATAGGAAGAATCCTTGGAGTTAGAAATGTTGGTAAAAATCCTTCTACCTCAATTGATAATGTTTTGTATGTAGAAGGACTCAAACATAACTTGCTTAGCATAAGTCAACTATGTGAAAAGAGAAATAGAGTTATCTTTGACTCTAATTGCTGCATAATTAAAGGTAAGGATGATAAGCAAGTTAAGTTTGTTGGTCATAGGATGAATAATATCTACATGATTAATCTAGATTATATAACCTCTCAAGATGCTAAATGTAACATCCCGAAAATTAATAATTTCAGAATAAATGATCATTTTACAATATTTGGGATTTTCTAGAATTTTTCTGGTTTTTTCTGAGAATGCAGAATATTTTAATATATTCCTCGTTTTGCGTGCGCACTGAGCTGAGAATTGCTGAAGTCAGTGTAACGCTCCGGAAACTAATTATTTCACCGCCAATAGTCATTTCCTAATATTTGTGATTTATGTGAATTTTTCTGGAATTTTTCGAAAATGACGAATATTTTAATATATTCCTCGTTTTGCGTAAAACTCGAGCGGAGTCGTGAAAACGACTGTAGTGCTTCAAAAATTGGAAAATTATATGACGAATAGTCGTTTTATAATATTTTCAATTTTTGGAAATTTTTTGGGAATTTTCCGGAACCGTCGAATATTTTAATATATTCCTCGTTTTACGTGCGCGCTGAGCAGAACCAGAGAAACGCGATGTTTTCTCTGAGAACCTTGGACTATGGACATGTCGACGGGGGATCTTACTAAACCCGAGACTTGACACAGTTTATGAGGTTTCATAATTTTCGAGAAATTCTAACAGATAAAAATAAATCAATACAGCGAAAAATTCATCTGTCAGATTAATTAAATACTGACTTCTGTCAACTGTAACTATTATCCATTGGATAATAGTGTGTAATAAAAATCCTATCACATTATCCTAATGCAATCTACTTTATGTCTAATCCATTCACTTTAATTCAAATTTAATGTTAAATAATCAAAGCTTCTTTGAGAAGCTTTGACCAAATATTGACCCAAATACCCTTAGCTTCTCTTGGAAGCCAATTTTCACTCTCTCTTCTCTCACCATTCACGGCTGGAATGCAGCCAAGGGGAAGGGAAATTGCTTCATTTCAATTATTCAATTATCACTTTAATTCATTAATTTCAAGACACTTTCTCTCTCTCCTTCTTTATATAGTTCTTCTTCACTTTTCTTTTCTCCTCCTTCTCTCTACCTCCACCATGAGCACGAAATTGCAGCCCCTCCTTCCTCCATTTTTGTTCATCTTTTCTCCTCTCCAAGCCCATTTCTACACTTGCCTTCACCTCCTCTACCTTCTTTGTGTAGAAAGTTTCTCCATTTTCCATTTCTATCTCCATTTTCTCTCCACCTCTTCTCTTCTTCCTCCTCTTAGATCTGAAAATTCCAGCCACCATTAGAGAGTCTCTTCTTCACTTTTCTCTCCATAAACACCATTTCTAGACTCCTCTTAACCTCCTCTACACTTTCTCTTTAGAAAATCTCTTCAAAAATCCAACTTTTCTACCCCTCCTTCTTCAAATCCGAAAATCACTCCTCCATGGATGGCCAAGCTTTTGATTTTTCTCTCCACTAAACACATTTATACACTCATCTTCATCTTCTCTACAAGTTTCGTTTGGAAGGTTTGCTCAAAATCCAACTTTGTCTCCATTGTCTTCCAAGGTAAAGATTCTTGATTTCTCTCCATTTTCTTCTCATTTTCGATTTCCTTGGTTACCTGTGTGACCAAGGATCATTCTTTTCAAGCTTTAAATTTGTAAATATGAGAATTTGACCACTTTATGGTTCTCTTGAAGGTGGATTCCGAAAATTACAAATTAAGGAACCAAGGAGTTGTTTTCTTGCATTGTCTCCTCTAGGTAAGAGGGAGACTACTCACTTCAACCACTTATGGTGGTGAGAAGACTTTGTGTGTGTGTTGATGGAGAAATCCATCCTTGTATGCTCTTTGTATGCTTGCTTGAATTATAAATTTTGTATAATTTAGTATTCTTGAATTTGATTGATACTTGATTATGCTATTGGATATGTTTGATATATTAATTGTGCTTGATCATGTTGGGGTTGCTAAATGGAAAATTTGGAGTTTCCTACCTCAACATGGTGCCACGGTTTTGATTAGAAATTAGGGGTGAATATTGGTTTTGTATACAAGTGAAATAAGACTTATATAATCAAAGATTGAATGATAGTATTAACACTAACGAATGGAAGACTTTGAGGGTTTAATATCCAAGAGGGTGCCACGGTTTTGGTCTTGGTAGAGACAAATGGATTGATTTTGATGATCTAAATTTAAGTGAATTAAGAGTGTAACATATAATGTGATAATTGTGACCTTAGATTGATTTGTTGTATATAATGGTATGTTGGATTGGATTATGTGATTGGAAATGGAAGAAAAATATTTGGGAATCTCTCTTGGAGGGCTACGGTTTTAGGGTGAAAATTGGATAAATTATGGTTAATGTGTAACAAGCATTAGACTAGAATTAATCAAGTGACAAAATAGAATTTAATGGAAGAAAAGTTTGAGATTGAAGCCTAAATGATGGCTACGGTTTTGAGGCATAAAGATTAGGGTTCTTGGTGAGCTAATTTGATAAGTGAACACTTAAATGAATTAAGGGAATGACATGTAGTATGATGACTTGAGAGAATTTGGGATTGTAACCATTGTGACGCCACGGCCTCTAGGGCAAGTTTTAGGTAAGTATGTGGTTTGGATAATTTGGAAGCATAAGTGATTAGGTAATTAGAAACCTATGTAATAAATGGACAACTAATAAATTGGAAGAATTTAGTATAGTCAAGACTTCATAAATTTTAGAAGACTAAGAATGAGACCATTGTAAAACTTAAGGTGATTCTAAGTGAGTGAAGAACAAGAGAGTGTGAGGCTTAATAGCTTAATTAATTTACAAGTTATAGGAAATCGAGTTGCCTTGGAATATTAAGTTAGTTGCAAGAATTGGATTTGGTCATGAACCTTGAAAAGAGGAATAAATTCTGAGTTAGGATTCATAATGAACCTAATAATGCATTAATTGACTTGATATTGATATTATGTTGTTATGGGTCCATGTGAGTGACCATGTATACATTGACGCTTATATTGGCCTAAATGTGGCATATTATGAGATTGTATGAAATTGTGGATCATACATGTGCATGCATAGTGTCTTATGCATTGTGATTGTCCTTGTGGATTTGTTGTAAGGCCTAGTTGCCTAGGAGATTGAACACACCTTAGTGCGGTGCGAATAGACAAGTGTAGGTCACTTGTTGACCTTGGGGCGTCGGGGTGCGGGTTCCTCGCAATGGGAGGTTGGTAGCTCTCCTGCCCGTGGGGTAGACCGATGCAAACGCACCGAAGCGATCCGACCGAGACACTTGTCCTATATCGCGATCTAGTGAAGAATGTCTTTTCTTTACAAATCAATGCCATGATTGTGCACGATTTGATTTATAGCACCGGCCTCGGCAAGAGTCACGAGACATGTCTCCCCGATCTTTCTCTCCGATTGTTTGGGTTTAGCTCCATGGAGTAGGACTTTGGGAAAGCATGCATATGAACCATGATATATTCTCATTATTAATGTTTAATTTACGTAACTATGACCGACACGATTATTATTCTTGTGATGATTGTCTGATTGTTGTCTTTGATTCTTGAAAATACTATTGTGATATGTCTGCTATTGCCTGCTGTTGTTCTACTTTACTATAAATATCGTTGTTATTATTAATTCTTATTATTGCTTACAATTGAATTGCTTTTATGATAAATTCCGCTGTTGCCGTTATAAAATATATGAACTGTATTGCTTTATGGGCGCTCCGCGCCGTGTCGTTTTCTTACTGCCGCAATGGTAATGAAGGATGGGTGTCTCACCTCTTTCCTATATCTTTGTATGTCTGTTTTATACTTATATTGATAAAAGATCGTGAGGAAGATAAGAGGGACCACACTTTGGTTGATTGGATTGGGCGTTTGGACAAGGTTTCTTCGGCTATGTACGAGTGCAGTTGCGTGGAGGTATTGATGCCTGACTTGTTGACTGGGACTCCGAGCGTCGTATGTGTATATGGGGTTGCGGCTTTGTCTGCTAGTAGTACCTATCCCTGGGTCACTACTTTTCCCCCTTTTTATGTTTTATTTCCGCTGTATTTTATTGGACTCTGTAATTATTATATTCTATGTCATCAGTGATTTGTGTACATTGACTATATATATATATATATAAGAGATATGATTTTATTTCAGTGGTTGTATCATGGCTTGAATATATTTATATTTCGTTCGAGGCTCATATTTTTCTACCTATGCAAATTGTCAAAAAAAAAATATAGACTCTTGAGAATTTAAGTTACTGTTATCATGACTGTGACACACTTGGATTTAGTAACTATGGCGTAATGACGATTATGCTCGGTTGCTACATCAAGGGTGTTACATTAGGTGGTATCGAGCGCTTCATCCATCTGTTGAGCCGGGGTATGGACTTGTTATGTTTAGGCATATTAGAATTTGGTGTATTGTGCACTTCCTTGTCTCTTGATTGAGATGATGGGAAAGGAATGCATGACTTGCTATAGGTTGAATGTTGATAGCTACTGTTATGCAGTTACATGATGTTGAGGACTGGCCTACTCAATATGTAATGTTCTGTGTGTACAGGAAACTATGACTTCTCCTAGGCGTCTTGTGTTAGGAAAATAGGAATTCTTTTGTGAGGAGATCAAAGGATTTTGGAAAATCGATCTTCGGAGAAAGAAATAGGTGTGTAAGTTAGGCTCGTGAAGCGGTTTGGAAGCGGACAACTTACGAGAGATTACACTGTGGAGGCAGAATGAAGAAGTTCGGGCTAGAAGCTGTTAAGATTCATAAATTAGTTTGTCTTGCTTGAATGGTGTGCATTGTGTGACTCTTTGTGTTTGGATTCCGAAGGGAGGCAATATTGTTTGAAATAATTACGTTTGTTTTATTGTGTTATGTTTGGTCTATCTTCGGAGAAGGACACCGGCTCGTGGCAGACTTACACATATGAGCATAGGATAAGACCATCGAAGTATGGTTGCGATCGCAGGAGAAATATGAAGGATAGCTGATGTGACAATTCACCAAGATCAGAGGACCGCACAGTAATGAGAATTGGAAGTTGTGGTTTAAAATCTATTGAAGGAAAGTCAAACTTGGGATAATCATGGACTACCTAGATTCCAAAGGAGGAATAATGGAAAAGCTAACAAGTTAAACGGGAACTACGTTCACGGGTACCAAGAAAGTAACAACAACACCCAACCCGTAGGGAAAGTGCTAGTAGTAGTAGATCCAATCAGACCTCAACATTTGGAGATCTAAACAAGGGAAGTTACGCCTCAAATGACGACCCGATAATCGTGCTGTATAATTCAGGGGGTAACCCTTTCCTTTTACATTATTTGTATGGATCATTTGGATTCATCTCGTATCTTTCTTATCTTTGACGTAGTTGTTTCCATTTCTAACCTGTTACTAAGACTTATTGTTGACACTTAAGTTTGTTTAATCTATCCTATTTCTGCTAAAGATTGAACCTTTTGTTGATCTATCTTGCTTACCAAGAATCATACCTATTAGATTTCATGATTTCGAGATTGATCGGTTATTTTCTCGGTCATTATCCTGCTAGAGCGTTCTTCCGATAAGAACCTTAGTGATTTTCGAAACTAAGGCTTTTGAGTTCGTAACGTACCCAACAAAGTTGAAGCGTTGTGAGGAAAAAGAAATCCAAGGGTACATGTTACCTTTTGTAGAGGACCAAAGAAAAGGGAATATGACCGTCACCATTGTGGTCGAAGTTTCTTGTGATGAACTACGGTCTTTGTCGAAATAAGGAGAAGAATGGGACATCTCGGTGAGATGAACACCATCGTCAAACGAACGAGATTATGATCAAGGGTGAGTATCCTCGTAGAAAGATGTACGTCCTGGTCATCATTAAATTCGCGGAGATTGAGAATGTCCCCGAAAATGATTTCGAATGCGCTATGGGCATTATGGGTGTCTCGTGATGCCGTTCGAATAACAAATCCTCTTGTCGTATTCATGAGTGACATGAATTGTATCTTTTGTCCTTACCTAGAACAAATTGTCATTGTCATTAATGATGACATTCTGGTCTATTCTCGAAAATATAGAGATACACGTTGGACATCTCGGCATAGTTTTCCTGACTTTAAAGGGGAGAGAGCAAATGTCAAAGTATCAGAGTACAAAGATTCTTAATTGAGAAGGTTCAGTTTTGGATCATGAAATTCCAAACGGAGGGATTGTTGTGGATTTCCAAGAGATTGAAGCAGTTCTTCAAAAGGAAAGATCGGAGACCATAAAAGAGACACACAACTGGTGGAATTAGTTAGTTTTATCGAAGAAGACACAAAGATTGAAGGAGTATCAATGGATCCTCCAAGATAGCCTGATATTTTGCTCAGTTTGCAAGAAGAGAATAAAAACTTCTATGGACTAACGCGTGTGAAGAAAGGTTTTAAAGGTCGAGGAGACATTCGAATGCTTGTCGATTTGGTTCTACCTAATCCCAGGGAACTGAGTTGGAGAATTTTATGCCTCACATTAAAATCTAGGATATGTGTTCATGCAAGGTTAGGAAGGTTGTGACTTACACCTCAAGGTAGTTGAGGACACATTGGGAATTGCCTACTCACGGTTTGGTGCTAGCCGTAGTTAAAATTTCTCTGAGAATATGGAGACATTTGCTACGATCAACGCCTTTAGCAATCACAGGGACCTGAAGTATCCATTCGATAAAAAAAAAGGGTTGAACATGAGACAGGAAAGGTGATCAGAGTTTTTGAAGGAGTATGACGTCTAGTTTCAGTGTCGTCTTGTCTGGGTCACTAATAAACCCATTCCAAATTTTTTTTTTTGGACTATATCAAATTTCGTTTCAAGTTTGGTTCAATAACCTGTCAACAGATTCTGTCATCCTTTCTTTCTAAATCTCCATGATGTCTTCCATATGTCACGATCGCGAAAGTATGTCACCGATCCAGCCACGTCATCAAAGTATGTCACACAAGAAAGAAGAGAATTGTACAACTGTTCAATCCATTCATCAATAGGCTCAAAATCTCACAAGACATGTTTCTATCATTCTCAATTCACCAATTCAACATTCAAATCCAAGCACGTGATTTTTAAGAAAGAAGAAAATTTAATCAATCTTGGTATGATCCCTAAATTTTAATTGCTTAAAACGATGTGAAAGTGCATTCATTTGATTTTTTTTTTCAAAGGAATTTAAAAGACAAAAACTTTGTTACTTCCACAAATCAACACTAGTTAAATACTAACTAAAAACTCCTTACTCTGCCACCAATTAAGATGCGTCTCAAGAGTAAATCACCGCAAGGGCAAAACTACTCCTTACTCTACCACCCTTCATTAGTTTAGTAAGTTACTAACAATCATATCAAACATTCCACAACTGTAATTTCTTTTTTTTTTATAAAACTATCCTTCCCCCTAACCAGATCACAACATTATCCGCAATGTTAAAATATAGATGAGTAAGGATAGAAAATAGTACCTGTTGGACAAATTTGACACAAATTAAAATAGAAACAAATGACGATAAATAAAATCAAACCCATTAAAGATGAAGTGTCAGATCTGGCTTTATTTTTTTATTGCTTTCCTCGCTCCTTCTTGCTGACCAATCTATCTGAGCTATTACTTTATCAGGTTCATACTCGAAAGCTTCTAATTTATCAATGAGCTCATCAATAGTGGAGGCAGAGATAAGAAGTTTTCTTGCCGAAGGAGTGATAAATTTCTTTTCCACACCTTTGTCAAGAAAAAATAACAAAAGATCAAAGAAATTATTAACATTCAACAAGCCAATGGGTTTATGGTGGATGTTTAGTTCGGCCCAAGAGACAATTGAAAAATTTCTTCTAAAGTACCAAAACCACCTGGTAAGGCAATGAATGCATCAGAGTTGTCAAGCATTTTTTTCATTCGTCCATGCATAGATGTTACCTGAATTTCTTCTCCAACTGTCTTTCCAGTTATGTTATTTTGAGCTAAAGGTTTAGGAATGACACCTAAAACCTGACTGCCTCCTACAAATGTAGAGAGTGATACAACCCCCATTAACCCACGACAACCTCCCCCATATACAACATGAATATTCCTCGCAATAAGTGTTCGACCAAGAACGGTAGCTACGTTTGCAAACTCTAAACCCTTCCCATAACTTGATCCACAAAAAACACAGACATTTTTAAGGTTACGAATAGGAGGTCCCATAATTTCACTTTCCCTTTGAATGATTATGAGTTGGAGGAAAGTGAAGAAAATGGAGTGTTTAAATAGGGAAAAGAAGGGAAAAAGTAATCATAACACCTATAAGGGTAGGTTGGTTGTTGTCAGAAAAGTTTGAAATTAAGAAACACGGATTTTTTTTAATTAATTTTTTTTAACTTTTTTTTTTAACTTCAAGAAAACCATCAGGGTAAAGAAGTTTAGAAACCCCTGAAGGACCCTGCTCAAAGGATCGTCTATCCAAAAATCAAAATACAACAAAATCATACAAAGATAAAAGAAATATAATAATAAACAAGGACATACCTGTATGTACAGTTTTCATAGTGTATCTTTATACTGCATGTCATGAATGCAGTAGTGGCATGTATTTAAGTTGTGTGTCACCAGTGCAACATATGAATTCCACAAGGATTGCCGAACCGACAACAAGAAACTTTGAATCCTTTCCGTCCTGCTTACGGAAGAACAGCCCTCTATCTTCCTGCAAACCTAATTAAAGGCATATATTCTAAGAAGATGGTACTTGACCATAGCCAGTCAGAACTCGCCATAGAGACCTACTAATTAAAGTAAGTATATAGCTCAGCTAACAGTTTCCATTCACTGTAAAGACGGGACGCTTCTTTCTGTCCATCAGTGCTACAGAGCCTTGGTTCCAAGAACTGGGAATGTTGCACGTGGCTCTCTACAGAGCATGGCACACGAACTTTATTTACATACTGGCGTGTGAAGGTCTCCTCCTGAGTCTATGACAGGACGGGCATCCGCCCGGGGCTCCTAATCTAATTAAAGACCAAGTACAACCGTAGTTTCGCCCTTTTTTTTTTTCAAGTTGTTAGAAACCTGATGAAAGATAGGTGTATACTCACTTGAGATTGGGATGGAGGTAGTCTGCTCTTTCGGCTTTGTGCCAAAGCATTGTTGACCTGTATTAGACCCATTCAAGACCAGCGCAACATAGGGCTCCCAAAAGGGATAAGTGGCCATAATACGACCGGCCTCACATGTGGGATACAATCTACCTTCTTTGTTTCTCAATTAAGAAGGCTAGATCAGGATGCATGCATTTTTCCATTCACGTTTTGTGTTACCAAAGCCAAACCCAAGATGTATACATATACTTTTTTTTTCTTTTTAATTTTTTTTTTTTTTTTTTGATGATTTTTTTTTTTTTTTTTTTTTTTTTTTTTGAACATGAAGAAGAAGAAGAAGAAGAAGAAGAAGAAGAAGAAGAAGAAGAAGAAGAAGAAGAAGAAGAAGAAGAAGAAGATATGTACATGTTGTTGTGGATGTTGCTCACATCTGTCTCTGGTTTCACGTCCAGAAACAGCTTAAACGCCTTCTATGAGTCAAGGATAAGCTTCCTATTCAATTTTCTTATAAATTGGCAAACAGGGTCTTTTAGAGTCAGATTCCCAAGACTATATTGCTTTTGTTTATCCTTGAAGAGATTCCACAAATTAAGAAGTTCACAATGCACAAGACCACAAGAATGCATATTAAGAGTCAATAAGATATCATCTAATGACTCCTTACTCAGTCCATTCTTAATGAAAATTTTTTTATCTTCTCTGTTTTTGGAAACCATCCCCAAAGAACGACATCGCTTATTACAATTCCATCGTCCACATATGTGACAAACTTGTAATCTTTTTGCTCTTCTCCTTTTAGAATATGAACTTCTACCAAGACCTGACATGTATAAGTCAAATGAAATTGAAGACTCACCTGCTAATCGGACCTTTGCTTCGATTATCCAACGTACATCTTCTGGTATACCTTTATGCATTAACAATCTCAATCTTTCACATCTAGCCTTGTAAATTTTTGTTAGAGCATTTTGAGGAAAAGAAGGAAAATGTTTTCTCAGGTTTGAGAGAATGATATCCATTTTGAAGAAGAAGAAATCAGTTATTTTGGGAAACTGAAAGAGAGCAAACCGACTTAAGAGTCATGGAGTACCGTCATCCGCCATTTTACCGGGGAGCTAAAGAATTGCAAAACAAAATAAAGCCACAACATTAGAGTAAATTTTTCACATAATAAGGATCAGAAAGGGAAATGAATTCTACCTCAGCTGCTTGATTTTCTAGAAATGGTTTAAGTCTTTGTCCATTGACCTTAGACACATTACCATTCCTGGGATTCTCAATGTCTATGGCCCCATAAGGATATACATGTTTGACAATAAAAGGACCAGTCCACCTAGATTTCAATTTTCCAGGGAATAGGTGAAGACGAGAATTATAAAGCAGAACTTTTTGACCAATTTCAAAAGATTTTCTCAAAATAGATTTATCATGAAAAGTTTTTGTTGTTTCTTTATAAATTTTTGAGTTTTCATATGCATCATTTCTCAATTTCTCAAGTTCATTTATTTGTAATTTGTGTAACTTGCAAGCATCATCAAGATTTAAATTGAAAGCTTTAATTGCCCAAAATGCTTTATGCTCCAGTTCTACAGGCAAGTGACAAGGTTTTCCATAGACTAACCGATATGGTGACATGCCTAAAGATGTTTTAAAAGCAGTACGGTAAGCCCAAAGTGCATCGTTTAGTCTTAAAGACCAATCTTTATGATTTGGGTTAACCGTTTTTTCCAAAATTTGTTTAATTTTCCTATTTGCTAATTCTACTTGTCCACTTGTCTGAGGGTGATAAGGGGTAGCAACTTTATGGGTAATACCATATTTCTTCATTAAAGATTCAAATGGTTTATTACAAAAATGTCTTCCCTCATCACTGATGATAGCTCGAGGGATTCCAAATTGACTTAAGACATTTTCTTTTAAAAATTTGAGAACAGTTTTATGATCATTTTGTCGACATGGAATCGCCTCAATCCATTTTGAGACATAATCAACTGCAACCAAAATATACACAAATCCAAATGAGGATGGAAATGAACCCATGAAATCAATTCCCCAACAATCAAAAATTTCAATGACAAAGATAGGGTTCAGAGGCATCATATTTCTTTTAGAAATGGACCCTAATTTTTGACAATTTTTACAACTTTTGCAAAAGGTATGGCTGTCTTTAAATAAAGTGGGCCAATAAAATCTACACTGTAAGATTTTTGCAGCTGTTTTCTTTGAAGAAAAATGACCTCCACATGCTTCTGCGTGACTAAATTTAATGACACTACCTACCTCATTGTCAGGTACACATCTCCGAAAGATTTGATCAGGAGAATATTTGAACAAATATGGGTCATCCCAATAAAATTTTTTAACCTCAATCAAAAACTTTTTTCTGTCTTGATGTGACCATTGAGGTGGCATCTTTCCTGTTACAAGAAAATTGACTATGTTCACAAACCAAGGCATAGAATTAATAGAAAATAAAAACTCATCAGGAAAAGAATCATTGATAGGTGTGCTATCAAAAGATGAGCCTATTATAAGTCTGGACAAATGATCTGCGATAACATTTTCGGCTCCTTTCTTATCTTTTATTGTGATGTTGAATTCTTGAAGCAACAAGATCCACCGTATCAACCTAGGTTTGGCATCCTGCTTAGACATTAAATATCTAACAACAACATGATCAGTAAAAACAACAATAGAAGAACTAATTAAATGAGCTCGAAATTTATCCAATGCAAAAATTACAGCAAGTAGTTCTTTTTCAGTAGTGGTGTAATTCATTTGTGTACTATTTAAAGTTCTACTTGCATAACAAATCACATGAGGCTTACCTTCCTTTCTTTGGCCTAAAACAGCGCCAACAGCAAAATCACTTGCATCACACATTAATTCAAAAGGCAAAGACCAATCAGGAGATTGCATGATAGGAGCCAATGTCAGAAGACCAATTAATTTTTCAAAAGATTTTTGGCATTCTTGAGTCCAATCAAATGATGCATCTTTTATCATAAGATTGCATAATGGTCTAGATATGACACTAAAGTCCTTAATAAATCTTCGATAGAATCCTGTATGTCCTAAAAAAGGAACGCACTTATCTGACTGTTTTTGGAGAAGATAAATGAGCAATTAACTCAACTTTGGCCTTATCAACTTCAATTCCTTCAGAAGATATCACATGACCTAACACGATTCCTAAGGTAACCATGTAATGACATTTTTTCCAATTTAAAACAAATCCATTTTCTTCACATCTTTTAAGAACTTTATCCAAATTATCAAGACAATTTTCAAAAAAATTTCCAAAAACCGTCAGATCATCCATGAAAACCTCTAAATAATGCTCAATCATGTCACTAAAAATACTTAGCATGCATCTTTGAAAAGTTGTCGGGGTATTACAAAGACCGAAAGGCATTCTTCTATATGCAAAAGTACCAAAGGGGCATGTAAAAGTAGTCTTTTCTTGATCGTCTAATGCATTTGGTATTTGATTATACCCCGAATAACCATCAAGAAAACAATAGTAGGGATATCCTGCTACTCGTTCTAGAATTTGATCAAGAAATGGTAAGGGGAAATGATCTTTCCTAGAGGCTGCATTCAATTTTCTAAAATCAATACACATACGCCAACTAGATAAAACTCGCATAGGTATTAACTCACCTTTTTCATTTTCAACCACTATTATTCCAGATTTCTTAGGCACAACTTGTGTAGGGCTTACCCACTGACTATCGGAAATAGGGTAAATAATTCTAACATCAAGTAATTTAAGAACTTCAGCCCTAACTACCTCTTTCATGTGTGGATTTAATCTTCTTTGAGGTTGTTGCGATGTTTTAGCATTATCCTCTAAATGTATTCTATGTGTACAAATCAATAGATTAATGCCTTTTATATCTATTAATGTCCATCCAATTGCACTTTTATGCCTTTTAAGTACTTCTATCAACATACCTTGTTCTTCAGTAAGGATTGATGAAATTACTACTGGAAAGCTTTGGTTTTCTCCCAAAAATGTGTACTTCAACCCAGAAGGTAATGGCTTTAGTTCCAGTGTGGGTACTTCTTCATGAATATTATCATTCATGGGTTGTAGCTCTTCGAATCTCGGCTTCCATCCTTTGTATTCCATTGCTTGTGTACAATCAAGCAAAGAACATATTTCGGAAATATCACCATCTACTTGCATACCTGAATCAAATGAATTAATTAAACAAACTTCTAATGGGTCAGAAGAACTCCCTTTTAGAAGATGATCATCTACAATGGCCTCAATCCCGTCAGCTTCCTCATTTTCATCATTGACTTCATGTAGTTGCTTGCATAAGTTGAAAACATTAAGCTCAAGTGTCATGTTTCCAAATGTTAGCTTCATCAATCCATTTCTACAATTTATCAAAGCATTGGATGTTGCTAAAAATGGACGACCTAAAATAATAGGAATTGACTTGGAACAATTAATCATAGGTTCAGTTTCCAAGACAATAAAATCCACAAGATAAATGAATTTATTAACTTGTACCAACACATCTTCTACTATTCCTTTTGGAATTTTAATTAATCTATCAGCAAGTAGAAGAGTTATAGAAGTTGGTTTTAACTCACCTAGATTGAGTTGTTGATAAACTGAATATGGAAGCAAATTAACACTAGCACCAAGATCAAGTAAAGCTTGTTCAATCATATGTTCTCCAATAATGCATGAAACCGTAGGATAACCAGGATCTTTATGTTTCAAAACATTATTGCTTTGAATAATGGAACTTACCTGTTCGGTCAAAAAGGCATTCTTTTTCACATTTAATTTTTTTTTAACAGTGCATAAATCTTTCAAAAATTTGGCATAGGAAGGAAAGTGTTTGATAGTATCTAACAACAGAATATTGACCTTTACTTGTTTAAGAATTTCAAAAATTTCAGTTTGGTGGTTTACTTTCCTTGGTTTGCTTAATGCTTGAGGAAATGGGGGTGGAGGAGACGAGAGTTTGGTCTCCTTTTGTCAGATGACTTATCAACTTCTTCCTTATCTTGGGGAATTGATTCACCATCTTTCTCACAAGGTTCAGAAATTTCTTTTTCAACAACTTTTCCACTCCTAAGAGTTATCACAGAATTGACTTGATTTATTTATTAGTTTTCTGAACTACCCTCATTTAGACTATATTGACCTTTGGGATTCGGTTGGGGTTGAGAAGGAAATTTTCCTTTCTCGTGAATGGTGAGTGCAGAAGTAAGTTTAGAAAGAGTGTCTTTTATGTCTATCATGGTTTGAGTGTTTTGTTCATTAATGACATCTTACTTTTCTATAAATGCATGCAAAGTTCCTTCAAGGTTTTTCCTATATGATGGGACATAAGGTACATATCCTTGAGAATTTTGAGAATCTTGTTGTGCCTGAGGAGGTGGTGGTTGCATAAATTGTGCTTGATTATTATTCCTCCAACTGAAGTTCGAGTGATTTCTCCATCCTAGATTGTAAGAATTTGAAAAAGAAGAGGTGAATGGCTTTTTAAAATTATTCATTGCATTTACTTGCTCATGCACAACTTCTTTAAAAACAGGAATATTAGGACATTCATTTGTTGAGTGTCCTAATTCATCACAAATGCCACAAATTTTTTTACTTTGCACAAATTTGACTTCTTTTACTTTCGCTAATTCCATTGCTTCAATTTTTCTAGCCAAACTAGCAATCCTATCATTTAGATCTTCTTCTTGACTAAGATTATATTTTCCTTTATTAGCATTTGCAAGGTTAGATCTAATATTAGTATCATGCCAAGATTGAGAATTTTCAGCCAACTGGTCTAAATAATCTAAAGCTTCATCAGGTTCTTTATCAAGAAACTCACCATTACACATTATTTCCATAAATTGTTTGGTTTCAGGTGTTAAACCTTCATAAAAGAAGCTTATAGTCCGTCATTTTTCAAAACCATGATATGGACAAGAATTTAACAAATCTTTAAAATGTTCCCAACTTTGAAAATACACTTCATTTGAATTTTGGAAAAAATTTTGGATTTGTCTTTTCAAAGCATTGGTTTTATGTGTTGGAAAAAATTTCTTTAAAAACTCACCTTGCATTTCTTGCCATGTGCCAATTGATCTTGGTTTCAAAGTATTAAGCCAAGTTTTTGCTTTATCTTTCAGAGAAAAAGGAAACAATTTAAGCTTAACAATTTCTTCAGTGCAATTTTGATCATTGAAAGCAATACAGACTTCTTCAAATTCTTTTAGATGTAAATATGGGCTTTCATTTTCTAAACTATGAAAATTAGGAAGTAAAGAAATCATACCCAGCTTAAATCTAAAATTATTAGCAATAAGTGGAAAGATAAAACATGATGGACTAGAATTTCGAGGTGGTTGCAAATATGCATGCATAGTTCGCAATGGTTGATTTCCTTGTTCATCATGTATACTTTCATTTTCAGCTCGTTGTGTTTGATTATCATGTTCAACATATGCACTTTCAAATTCAGCCATTGTGTTAATTGTGTTATTGTGATTCAAATAAATCCATATATAAATTACTAGGATCAATTTTAACCAAACGTCCAGAATTTGAATCACGATATCAGTTAAGCATAAATAAGTGACATAAAATAAAATAATTGACAAGTAGGCGGTATAAACCGGCCGTTAAATATTAAGAAGGATGTGGTATAAACCAGCCACCCAAAAATAAAAATAAAAAAATGCGAAAAATAAAGTGCAAAAAATAATAAAATAAAATAAAATGTGAAAAATAAAATACAAAAATTAAAATGCGAAAAATAAAGTGCGGAAAATAAAATACGAGAAAATAAAATGTGCAGAAAGTAAATTTAAAATATGAAACCGAGAGATGGCAGAGCCCCACAGAGCCTATGAAAGAGAAGAGAAGAAGAAATATTATTTCATTAAGTTAGAGGACGAGAAAAATAAATGATGCAAATTTAAAAGTTAGATGCGAAAAATAAATGAAAGAATTTAAAAGTTAGATTGCATAAATAAATAAATAAATAAAAAATGTTTACAAAGATAGGGTAATAAATCAACCACCAAATAAATAAAAAAAATACAAAAAGTAAATTACAAGTAAAATAAAAGAGAGTTATCCCCACTTGAGTTAATATATACAAAAGGTTAATTTTTTTATATTATTATCTTTTTTATTTTTTATTTTAACTTTTTTTTACTATTTACATACTATTCATGTTACTATTTACATACTATTCATATTACTATTCACATTATTCACACTATTCACACAAAAAAAATTTACTAGTTAGTGCGTTAGTAAATAGATAAATAAAAATGAAAAGAGTAGAGGAGAAATATACTTGATAGTGAAGTTTACTTATAGAAAGAGAACCTCAATATATTAGAACTTCAAATCAAGTCCCCGGTAACGGCGCCAAAAACTTAATGGGATATAATTATATTTAAAAGTTTCAAACCCAAGTATAGGTTGTCTCAAGTAATAAATTATCGGGAGTCTGAGGTCGATCCATAGGGAATTGATGAAGGAAAACTAATTAATTGAGGTAAAGAGAAGATATGTCACAAAATTAAAGATGATATGAGTTGTTCACAAATGAAAAGGATTTGCTTGGGTTAAGAGATCCACTCTTGATAATAAATTAAAGATAAGATTATTTCTTTTTATAACTCCATTGAAATCATGCATAATGAAGATTCCAATCGGAAGATTTAACATTCAAAGTTCAATCATGTAATCATATTATGGTTCTAATAATTATCTACCAATACTTGTAAATTGTTAAAAGCATCTAATGTGCCAATCCTATTGTCTACAATGGATCAAGATATTCATTATATAAGAAGAGTTTCTAAATTAATTAGAAACAACATACAACATATATTATATTTGTATTTGCTTAATAATATATCATTTAAGCACAAGAAAGAAATTAATCTAACCTTAACTTATTACCAAGAGCTTCACCTTTTCACCCAAGCAAGATGAAGATTAATTACACATGAGAAAGAAGAAAAGAAAAGAAAAAGGAAAAGGAAAAGGAAAAGGAAAAGGAAAAGGAAAAGGAAAAGGAAAAGGAAAAGGAAAAGGAGAACAACAGAACGTAGGGAAATTCTCTGCTTTTGAACGCGCCTCCTTTAGAATTTGATTGCCTATTTATAGGCAA
The DNA here is from genome assembly GCA_029884605.1 of Ormosia emarginata. Classification (NCBI taxonomy): domain Eukaryota; kingdom Viridiplantae; phylum Streptophyta; class Magnoliopsida; order Fabales; family Fabaceae; genus Ormosia; species Ormosia emarginata. Next base: position 1,940,336 of record JAQQTP010000041.1, on the reverse strand, counting down.
ATTTGCTACTAGAGCTACAGTGCTACAGTGATGCTACGTGATGCTGCAATGCTACAGTGCAAGCTACAGTGACGATTTGTTGACATCATCCATGACATCATCCATCAAGTATTTTTTTTTTACAAATCTTCTATGCAATCACCTCCATTCTTCGATCCTTTGCATTTACCTAACAAAAATACATAGAAATACATAATTACAACACAATTTAAAATACTAAAAATATAACAAAACTCAAGAACAAACCCAATTAAAAAGATTAAAAAGAATGAAAAACACACACAATAAACCGTAAAAATTATAAGTTTTGCAGGTTCATCAATTAGCCAGCATCTAGAGCATTTTAGACCATTGATTAATTCAATAGTTAGGATTTTAGGTAGACTTTTGATTTAGAAGACTTAATCTAGGCCATTGGATCTTTCTCCTTGAAATTCTAGCCATTAGATGCATCTCCAAAAATGAAGGGTCAAGATTACTCCTTCTTACTTTTAATCCAAGGGTCATAATTAGTCTTTGCTACTTTTTAAGACCAAATCTCCACCATTGATTAAATTTACATCCAATGGTCATAAATGGTCCTTGTTACTTTACAAGGCCAATTCTCCACCCTTGATTAATTCTTCATCCAATGGTTACAAATGGTCATAGCCACTTTATATGACCAATTCTACACCGTTGATTAAATTGACCGTTGATATCAAAGTCTTCAATATTAGACTTGTTTCCTATTGGTCCATCAAAAATTATCATAATCACTAATTGTGGACTTAACAGTATAATTTCTATTTTATCTGTGAAAACCCCATCAAAGATTATATTTACTGTATTTTTATCGCCCGATAATTAAATACAGTACCAAACACAGTACAAGAAATTTTCTAAAACTGTTTCTGGATTTAGGTTTAGTAAGATCCCTTGTCTCTGTCTAAACAGTACAAATTTTTCTATGCGTAGAAAAATTTTCACGTTTTAATATCTTGGGCCCACGTAGGACCATTGGGACCCACAAACAGTCCAAAAACGGTCGGAGTATCATAAAAATTTCATAATCACCCATAAAATCACAAAAATTAGAAAATGCACAAATATCAAATCAGATTATGTAAAATAATTAAAACCTAATGGTAAAAATTAAATTACATAAAGTTTTCCCCGGCCCGAAAATTTTTATTTTCTTAACACGAAGTAAATCACTTAAAACGATCAAATACGCTGACGGAATAATCAAAATAATTTTACAGTATCCAGAAATTACTAAATAGTAAAATTTTGTTAACTGTCAAAATTACTGTTTAAGAGATATGGAATTTTTTTAGGATGTTACAAAGCACCTGGCCAATAGCATGCTTACTTTCAAGATATATAGAAAATTTAAAGCATAGAAAGTATACATAGTCATATAGAATACCCTATATCAAGAAATATGCAAGATAGTGAGCAAAGGGTGTAACAAGAATGAACACAATCATGTCTGTAAGCCCAAGATCTCAAACCTTTTATTAGATGGGTGGGTTGGGGGGGATAGTAGTACAGATACTTGGTCTCATATAATAAAAAGGCACATCCAAAAATTATATTCTACCAATGTTGGTTTACTCCCACAAATGATGTACACACTAGATTATATCTATTTATACAATAAGTAGTGTATAAAAACAACCATATCTGCAAAACAGTCATAATCAAACCTTGATTGAGCATCTCTCCAATAAAAATTTGTCATTTGCCCTTCTCGATCATCTTCTACATCCTAATAAAACATTCCACTTTCATCATCCATTTTGCACTTACAGTATTTTGCCAAGCTTTTGACAGTCACCTACCTTAATCAATACCATTTTTTAGGTATTAATGTAAGTATAACAATCTTTCTTTGAAAATCCCACAGCTTCAGCTCCACCACTTTCATCAACAAAACATGAGAATGCACAAATTGTTGGAATCATCGCATTCACTATTAAAATCAACGTTTTTTTCTTTCTCCTTAGAAATACATTGTCCAGATTTTAATAATTGTCTTTTTTCAGGTGCTGCACATTCATGAATGTATTTTTCTATAAACTTTGTCACTGTTCATGTTCCACCTTCATTAAGCACACAAGCCCATTGCTTCACATCTAGTTCTATTGTCATGCTTCTTCACAGTTTCCTCGCATGAGCATTTGTCATATTTAAATCTATTAGAATTTTGGTTCAAAACAAATAATATATTAATCCAAAATTCCTTGATTAATTTAACCCCAAATTATGACATGCACAAATCATAAAGATTGAATTCTAGGGATACCTAGAAAAGATAATAATGAAGCATCCATAACTGGAATCTTGAATACAATCTAGTACATCGTGAAGGTAAGAAATTATTTCTATCTCGCAATAGTTTGCTCTTGCGTCAGTATTTGATGGGGCGACTATACGCACTAGGGTCATTAGGAATAAAGGCTTCTCCTTTGTGTATATATTCACATCATAATGAGCTAAACTTACCTATTATGGTAAGCCCATACACAAGTCTTAATAACAAAACCCACTTATGAGTAATGTTTAATAATAATAATATTAATTACTATTTGGGCTACACCAATATGCTCTAATTATTTTGACATCCAATTAATATGGGTCTAATAAAATATAATGTGACTTATGATAGTCCACATAAAAATTAATAAAGTTAATAAAATTAATCTAACAAAATTCTCTCTTCCAACAATAAAATTATTCTCTTTTCAATTTTGGAGGCTTTCCTGAAAAATATTACTTGTATTTCCATACACTAAAACCTAAGTCATGTGCATAGTCATAATATCAATTATATGCTTCCTCTATATCACACACAGTCTTTGTCACAAACAATTTAATTGTAAGGTGTTAGTATAAAAATAATATTTCTCGATTTAGGACAATTTTGAGAGTGTAGTATAAGGTTTGACATGAATACAATTCATGAATACTTATATGAATTCTAACTTAGATTGGAATCAAAATTGTGATAAAGACTTAAAGCTATCGAAGTATTGGTTTTGATTTAAAGTCAAAGAAAGGTAATTTTGATCTCATAACAGGAGTAGTGATGCGAATTGATGTGTTGCAAACCCAAATGTAGATTATCTCAAGTAATAAATTATCGAGAGTCCGAGGTCGATCCACAGGGAATTGATGAAGAAAAATTCTTTGAGGCAAGGAAAAGATTTGTCATAACAGTAAAGGTGATAAAACTTGTTCATAAATAAAAAAAGAGTTGTTTGGGCTAGGAGATCCATTCTTGGTAATAATTAAGGACAAGATTATTTCTTTTTATAACTCAATTGAAATCCACGCATAACGGAGGTTCCAATCGGAAAATACAATATTCAAAGCTCATTTAAGATTATATATGTAGTCATATTATGGTTTCTTTAATTATTTACCAACACCAACACTTGTAAATGGGTTCAAGCATTCATTGTGCTAATCTCTTGTCTACAACAAATCAAGATCTCCACTTTACAATGAGGGTTTCTAAATTGATTGGAAACAAAATACAACACATATAATGATCACTTGATAATATATCATTCAAGCACAAGAAAAAGATTAATCTAACCTTATTTTATTAGCAAGAGCTTATCTTTTCTACTCAAGAAAAATGAAAATTAGTTACTCATGAATAAAAAGAAAGAAAAAGATGAACATAATTTCTATTTAGAACGAAAGAAAACTACAATAAAATGATACAAGAACTTGGTCATAATCTCTCAACCAAGATGCCTTTCATGAGCAACTAATACAACTTTTTATAGAGCATGAAAAATACAAAATGACAATAGACTTGTTTAATGAGTGATTGGATAAGTGAGTGGATGAGTGGAAAATGATAATAGTTATTTAATAAGTGGTTAGATAAGTAGGTGGATGACTAGAAAATGACAATGGTTATTTAATGAGTAGGTGGATGATGGGTGAATGAGTGGAAGATGACAATAGAGTTGTCTAATGAGTGGTTGGATGATGGGTGGATGAGTAGAAAATTATTATCATGCTTATCTCTCCACTTCACATGACTATAACTCTATTATAATGTCATCATCTTGAAAAGTGGTCTTCATGAGAGTTGAAGGGTTTTGTCTTATCTTTCCAATGCCACTGATTTCATCCCAATCAAACACCTATAGCCCAATGTATGGCCTAATCTTTGTACATTGTTTAGGTTCTAGCTACAGCACCTCTGTTATGACTTCCAAGCTTAATCTGACCCACTAGACATTCGATTTAGCTCTTGTGTTCTTAATAAAAGTTGTAGATTTGGGTCTTAAATTTCATTTAGGCATGGTTTGGTGTCATTTGAACTCTTACATATCAAGAAATGGGCTGATGCACAGAGGTCAAATTGTCAAGATTAACATTCTGGCTCTTGCTTCCACTTCAATTTAAATTATTCAAATGTGTGATTCAGTTCTTGAGGTCTTCATGAAACTTGTAGAGAATTGTCTTAGCTTTCCTACAAGACTACAATCACATCAATCAAATATTTTCAACTCAGATCATAGCCAATTTACTGAATGCTGCTAAATAGACAAATGCCTAATTGAACCTTAAGAAGCCCAGTGAGATGATTATTAAATGAATAAAATATATTGCTATCAAATTCCCCCACACTTGGCTTTTGTACTCCCAGGCAAAACACATAAGATCAAAACTAGGGAACAAGGAAAAACAACACAAACTCAAAAGCTAAAAACTCTAAAAGACTCAATTTCTAATGATATTCAAGAATGCAAAAGTTTATAAACAAGAAGAGCAGCTAAAGATTCAAGGGATCAAAACATTTACGAGGTAACATTTCTTCACATCTCAAACCAACAAGCAAGGAAACTTCAGTTGAAAAGCGTGAATCAAGAATGATAGATCCTCACAAGATTTACTCTCAATCCCTCAAGTGTTTAAAAGGTAGGTATTTCACTCAATTCAAACCATGAAAAATTGCACTGCTATAAGCTTGTTTATCTTCTACTTCTTCACTGCTCAGAACGCATGCACGCACAAATCAAGAGGACTTTATTCAAGGTTATAATGGGGTCAAAGTAAAGGAGGAAGGTAATATGGATATAATAAGTTAAATACCAAAGAGAATAAAAGAGCATTAGAGTTGAGTTCAAATAACAAACATGAACAGTTCATCCTAACATAATGTAAATTCTTTTTACATATTCTTTTTCCTTCCCTTTTTGCCTTGTTGACCTTTCTTTGCACACATTTTTTTATTTTATATATATATATATTTATATTGACCACTCTTTCCTTTTTCACCAACCATTTTGCACACACACACCCATACTTGTTCAAGAACTTATCCAATAACAAAGCCAATGCTCTCTTATTCCCTAAGGTTGGGGTAAGAACATGGTTTTTTCATTTATGGCATGTAATCAGCTAGAAACAAGGAATGATCAAATAAGTTCAAAGGGGTTAAGCAAAGGAAAATATGCAAAGTTGGCTATTTGGTTAAAGTAGCTATTTCAAGAAAAATGCCTCAATCATATTTATGTATGTATGTGAAAATGTAGCCTCACACAGAATCAAAGCAAGTTCTAGAGTAAAAATTTCATGAGTTAAAAATCACACATGAAAGAAGAGAATGATATAAATGTTCAATCCATTCAATAATAGGCTCAAAATCTCACAAGGCATATATCTATCATTCTCAATCCATCAATTCAATATTCATAACCAAGCATGTGAAATTGAAAAAAGAAGACAATCTATTCAATCATGCTATGATTCCTGAATTTCAATTGCTTCAAAGGATGTGAGAGTGCATTCACTTGAATCTTTCAAAGGAAATCAAATGATAAAACTTTGTTACTTCCATAAATCAACACGAAATAGTTACTTCCTCAATTTAGATGCGTCTCAAGAGTAAATTTACCTCAAGGGCATAATTTACTCCTTTGTCATCCTTAGTTGGTTTTGTTGTTAGTAAGTTGCTGACAACTATACCAATAAACATACTTCAAATTTTTTTTTAGGTCAACTATCCTTTCCCCCAAACCAGATCACAACATTGTCTTCAATGTTAAAATGTAGATGAATAAAGGATAGAAGATATTACATATTATGGCTATTATGGAAAAGAAAAACCTGACACAAATTTAAACAGAAACAAAATACAATGAATCAAAACAAAGGTAAAGAGAAGTTAGAGATGAAGTGTCAGATCAGTCCCACGTTCCTTGCTGCTTCCTTCTGACCAATTTATCTGAGCTATTACTGGATCAAGTTCATAAACAAAAGCTTGTAATTTATCAATTAATTCATCGACAGTGGAGGTAGAGACAAGGAGTCGTCTTGCCAAAGTTATGATTAAGTTCTGTTCCGCAGCATGGTTAAGACAAGATAACAAGCCATCAAAGAAATTATTAATATTCAACAAACCTATGGGTTTATGGTACATGTTCAGTTGGGCCTAAGATAATTTGAAAAAACTTTTGTCAAAGTACCATAGCCACCTGGTAAAGCAATGAATGCATCAGAATTTTCAAGCATTTTAGTCATTCGTCCATGCATAGATGATACTCGTAGTTTCTCCCCAATTGTCTTTCCAGTGATGTTCTTTTGAGTTAAAGATCTAGGAATGATACCTAAAACCTGACTGCCTCCTAGATGTACTGTGACTGATACAACCTCTATTAACCCAATGCCACCTACCTTATATACTATATGAATTTTCCTATTAGCAAGCGCTCGACCAAGAGTGATTGCTTCTTTTACAAACTCTGTACCCTTCTCAAAACTTGACCCACAAAATACATAGATATTTGTAAGTTGAGGAACAAAAGCTCCCTCCATTTCTATACTCACCTTCCTTTTGAATGATTATGAGTTGAATGAAAGTGAAGAAAATGGAGTGTTTAAATAAGGAAAAGAATGGCAAAAGTAATGATAGAACCTATATGGGTAGGTTGACTGTTGTCAGAAAAGTTTGAAATTAAGAAACATAATATTTTTTTATTTTTACTTTTTTTAGAAAAAATTAGAGCTGGAACTAGTCTATAACTGGAGGCTAGACTTTTACGCTCGTTTATCCAACAAAGATGACATATCTTTATACTGTGTGTCACCAGTACAGTTGTCATGGTGTATCTTTACACTGCGCATCATGAGTGCAGTCCATACTCACAAGGCATGGCTTCAGATCTTTGCCTAGGCTAGAATTACACCCTAGGAAGCTATGTACTTGTTAGAGCACAAAATCTGGCATTCGTGAGTGCTCAACACCCTCGGCATGACCTGGCGCATCAGAGCTTATATAGTTAAGTACAAGATAATGCTCAGTAGCTGTTTATATTCACAGTAAAGACGGGACTCCTATTTCGGTCCAACAACACTATAGAGCCTAGGTTCCAAGAACAGGGAATGTAACATGTGGCTCTTTACAAAGCATGACACATGAACCTTATTTATAGACCAACATTCGAAGGTCTCCTCTTAAGTCTATGACAGGACGAGCATTTGCCTGGGGCTCCTAATCTAATTAAAGACTAGGTACAACCGAAGTTTCGCTCTCTTTTTTTTAGATGAACAAGATAATATCATACAAGTTGTTGTGATTGTGGCTCACATCTTTCTCTAGTTTTATGTCTAGTAACAACTTAAACGCCTTTTTTGAGTCGATGATAAGCTTTCCATCCAATTTTCTTATAAATTGGCAAATAGGGTCTTTTAGAGTCAGATTCCCAAGACTGTAATATTTATGTTCATCCCTGACGAGATTCCAAAAATTAAGAAGTTCACGATGCACAACTCTACAAGAATGCGTCTCAAGAGTCAATAAGATATCATCTAATGACTCATTACTCAGTCCATTCTTAATAAAGTATATTTTATCTTCTCAGTTTGCGGAAACCATCTCCAAAGAACGATATCACTTGTTACAATTCCATTGCTCACATTTGTGACAAACTTGCATTCTTTTCGCTCTTCTCCTTTTGGAATACAAACTTTTACCGAGACCTAGCATGTAAGAAGCAAAATGAATTTGATGATTCACCTGCTAAACGGACCTTTGCTTTAATTCTCCAGCGTACATCTTCTGGGATGCCCTTATGCATTAACATTCTCAATCTTTTACACCTAACTTTGTAAATTTTTGTTAGAGCATTTTGAGGAAGAGAAGGAAAATGCTTTCTAAAATTCGAGAGAATGACATCCATTTTAAAGGAAAAGGATTCAGTTATTATGGAAAATTGAAAAACAAATTGACTTGAGAGCCACGAAGTACCGTTATCCGCCACTTAACCAGTGTCACAGAGAACTGCAAAAGGAAAGCCACAAAATTAAAATAAATTCTTTTCATAACAAGGATTAGAAAGGGAAATGGATTTTACTTCAGTAACTTGATTTTCTAGAAATAGTTTGAGTCTTTGTCCATTGACCTTAAACACATTACCATTCTTAGGGTTCTCAATGTCTATGGCCACATAAGGATACACATGTTTGACAATAAAAGGGCCAGTCCACCTAGATCTCAATTTTCCAGGAAATAGGTGAAGACGAGAGTTATAAAACAAAACTTTTTGACTAATTTCAATTTTTTTTCAAAATTGATTTGTCATAAAAAGCTTTTGCCCTAGGTTTATAAATTTTTGAGTTTTCATATGCTTCATTTCTCAATTCCTCAAGTTCATTTAATTGCAATATGCATAACCTACAAGCATCATCAAGGTTTAGGTTGAAAGCTTTAATGACCCAAAATGCTTTATACTCCAGTTCTACATGCAAGTGACAAGGTTTTCCATAGACTAACTGATAGGGTGACATGCCTAAAGATGTTTTGAAAGCAGTATGAAGCTCAAAGTGTATCGTTTAGTCTTAAAGACCATCTTTACGATTTGGGTTAACCATTTTTTCTAAAATTTGTTTAATCTCCCAATTTGCTAATTCTACTTGTCCACTTATCTGAGGGTAATAAGGAGTGGTAATTTTGTGGGTAATACCATATTTCTTCATTAAGGATTCAAATGGTTTATTACAAAAATGTGTTCCCCTATCATTAATCATAGCTCGAGGGATTCCAAATCGACTCAAGACATTTTCTTTTAAAAATTTAAGAACAGTTTTATAATCATTGTGTCGACATAGAATCGCCTCAATCCATTTTGAGACATAATCAACTGCAACGAAAATATACACAAATCCAAATGAGGATGAAAATGGACCCATGAAATCAATTCCCCAAAATAAAAAATTTCAATGACAAGGATAGGGTTCAGAGGCATCATGTTTCTTTTAGAAATAGAGCCCAATTTCTGACAGTTTTCACAGTTTTTGCAAAAGGTATAACTGTCCTTAAATAAAGTGGGCCAATAAAATCCACACTGCAAGATTTTTACAGTTGTTTTCTTTGAAGAAAAGTGACCTCCACATGCTTCTAAGTGACAAAATTTAATGACACAACCTACCTCACTGTCGGGCACACATCCCCAAATGATTTGATTAGGACAATAAACTTTTCCTGTTACAAGAAAATTGACTATTGTAACACCCTCCGTAGGGCATCACATTTTCGACTACAAGCTCATAATCTGAAAATGATTTCATAAAAGGTTTGAGTTATAAAACATGGGTTTTAAAATTTTTTTTTGAGGAAACATAAACTTACTTAAATTTATAAGTAATACTGAAAAATAGATTTAAATTAATTAATATATATTATTGATACCATATAATATTTAACAATTATTTAGGAAACATAACACTTACAGACTCAATTTTAAACAGTAGCAAACTCCATGATGGGTCCTACTTAATAGCACGGTAAAACACTATCGATAAAACTCAACATACTTATTCTGTCTTGTATCTATCTCGGGGCGTCATATATTTGTTCCTCCTCAAAACTACACACCATTGAATCCAGGATGGCCACTTCTCGATGTTGTCACCGAACTCAGAATATTTGCTTCCGGTCAAGTCTATTAAACTTGTTCCATCTACTATACAATTTTAACAATACAAGCATAACAACAATATAACAAAGAGGTGAGATCACCTACGCCAATACCAACATGGTAGCATAGAGATAACACAAATAACACACTATACAGGTACATCATATCATAATTACAATCATGCCCTCAACATTATTGTCATAACAGATACAATAATTACAATCATGCCCTCAATTACTATTTATCACAACAAACATAATAAATAATAATTACCATCATGCCATTAACATCATTCAAATCACACGATAATTACAATAATGCCATCAACATTATTTATCATCATCATCATCCAATATTCCTCAATTATTATATCACACAGATATAAATATTTAATATTTACAATAATGCCCTCAACATTATCCAAGTATTCAATAGTTCAATTATCATAACCAATACTCAATGATTATGCATGTGCACATAGACTCAATTTCCTACTCCATGGAGGTTTTCACAATTTCGAGAAGAATGCTCTAGTTAATTGCCCAGCCTTGGCCCATAGATAATCTCCAGTCTTTCAAGTTAATTGTCCAGCCTTAGCCCATAGACAATCTCTAGTCTTCGAAAAGAATCATGTTCTTGTCGGGTATCATCAATGCGTTGCAACGGACTGCATTGTCAAGTGGTACATGGTACTTTGCCAATCACAGTCCACTGGTCAACCGCCGCATCTCGACGCTCCTAAGATCCATCATAGACCTTACTTTTCAATTCTCATTCTCTCTTCAGCCACAAGGGTCACAATAACTATCAGCTATTAATTTTCGTTCGATGCACGAATATCCCAATGCAATTCTGTTCAATTTCATCATATGCCTCACTACATATTTTTCAAATTGCGTGAAAATATTGAAACGTTTTTCAAATCGCGTAGCTTAAAAATCATGTTTTTAAGTTATGTAAAACATTTTTCACCATTTTACAATCACGTAAAATATTCCTCAATATTCCAAACATTATTTTGGACTTTCAAACAAATCAATGTAATTTCCAACATCATTTTTCACATTTTCTCCTTTAAGACATCCTTTCCTCAAAATAATATGACTTACATTATTTTCCACATTTCCTTACTCAAGAAAATCCTTTTTGCAATATATTCCACAATTCACCATTTCATTGAATTAAATCAATGTTTCTCACTTAAAATTCCCTAACGCACTCCAAAACCCAAAGGATGAGTTTTACGTTAGTAAATTTTAAATCATCAACATTTCCTTTATAATTCAAAATAAATTCTCAAATTCAATCCTCTTACAAAATAATTTGAGGTTCAAACCCTTATAAATTTTCCATTCATATACGAAAATTCCATTTTTTTCAAGTGACAAATCACTTTGTTTTCATTTCTATAATCCTTGTACTAGATCAATTCCATTTCCACTTTGAAATCACTTTGATTCATAAAACCAAGGCATTACAAGCCTTCAAAACCGTGGTACATGGCCATTGGAAACCATCAAATATTTTTCCTTCTAAATCAACTAAGTTCCATACATGGTTTTACATAAACAAAATCATTAAAATTCCTTCAAAAACCGTGAACACTTATTCCTTGAAAACAAACCTTTTGTTTATTTTCCTTGCTTTTCTAAAAATCCAATTTTTCCATTCATGAAAATATTAATTTGTGAACACCTATTTTGAGGTGTCTTGGCCGAAATTTCTTTTGGTCTTTGGAACCAAAAATTATTTTCCTTTCCAACAATTTTTATGGCATACATCACATATAATCAACATGTTATATTTCAAGCATACCATAAAAGCAATAAATAATCATACCAAGCATGTAAGCACAAATAAATCATGCAAAGCACATCAAGCATAAGCAAATAATCAAAACACATAAACACTCACAAATAATTACATCACCATGGATATGAATCCTTACATGGATTCACCATCCATCAAATACAAGACCATCTCTCACCACTATACTTGGTTGGTGAGATGGATCTCCCTCTTACCTCTTGAAGAACCTCCCAAGCTCCGTATTTTGCTCCTTGAACAAGTGATTCACCACCAAAAGCTTCTCAAATACAAAACAAAACACAAGTTTATTAGCATATCAAGCTTGAACAAGAAGAACCATGGATCAAACATGGCTTAGAACATGAAAAAGAGATAAGAAAAGTTTCCTTACACTTCACCTTAAAAACCCTAGAACTTTGCTCTTGAAGAAAGTCTTTGAAGATGATAGATTTAGAACTTGCTCCAAACTACAAAGTGCCTTAGAATGAGGTATAGATTCAAGAAGTAAGGTTGGTTGAAATTAAAGAGTGATGGAAGGTGAGTTTAGGGGTCTTGGCTGAACCAAGCTTGAAGAGAAAGTGGAGAGAAATGTTTGATGAGTTTTTGTTTTTGGGGGAGACAAAGATGATCGAGTATGGCAATAATGTGGTCTTGAAACCTTGCTTTACCCTTAAGCCTCACAAAACTGTCCCCCCCCTCCTTATGCACTCAATAAATGACCAATCTCACTAGCCACCATTTTAAGCATTCCTAACCATTGATTAGTTCAATGGTTAGGATTAATGTAGATTCTAAGTTTAGCCTTAGATAAAAGACTTAATCTAGGCCATTGGATCTTTCTCCTTGAAATCCTAGCCATTAAATGTATCTCCAAAATGAAGGGTCAAGATCACCTCTTCATACTTTCCATCCAATGGTCATAAATGGTCCTAGCCATTTTATAAGACCAAATCTCCACCGTTGATTAAATCGATGGTTGATGTTCAAAGACTTCAACATTAAGCTTGCTTCCTATTGGTCCATCATAAAGTTATCATAACCACTAATGTTGACTACGCTGTATAATATTTATTTTTATCTGCTATTACCCTTCGAATAATATTTTTACTATAATTTTATTACTCGATAATTAAATACAGTACAAAACACAGCAAAAGAAAATTTTAAAAACTGTTTCCAGTTCCAGGTTTAGTAAGATCCTCCGTCCCCGTCTCAACAGTACAAAATTTTCTGGTTTCGAAAAAATTTTCATTTTTCTAGACCCACCTGGGCCCACAAACGGCCCACAGATAATACTAAAATAATCAGAGAGACATAAAAATTTCATAATCATCCACAAAATCATAAAAATTATAAAACTTATGAAAATCAAATTAGATTACGTAAAATAATTAAGACTTAACAGTAATAATTAAAATACGTAAGATTTTCCCTGGCCCAAAAATTATTATTTTCCTGACACAGAGTAAATCACACAAAATGATCAAATGTATTCACGGAATAATCAAAATAATTTTACAGTACACAGAAATCACTAAACAGTAGAATTCTATTAACTGTCAAAATTACTGTCAAATAGTTAGGAAATTTGGGGTGTTACAACTATGTTAGTAAACCAAGGCATAGAATTGATAGAAAATAAAAATTCATTAGGAAAAGAATCATTGATCGGTGTGTTATCAAAAGGTGAGTCTGTTGTAAGTTTGGACAAATGATCTACAACAAAATTTTCTGCTTCTTTCTTATCTTTTATTATGATGTTGAATTCTTAAAGCAACAAGATCCACCGTATCAACCTAGGTTTGACATTTTGCTTAGATATTAAATATCTAATAGCATCATGATCAGTTAAAACAATAGTAGAAGAACCAATTAAATAAGCTCGAAATTTATCCAATGCAAAAATTACAGCAAGTAGTTCTTTTTCAGTGATGATGTAATTCATTTGTGCACTATTTATAGTTCTACTTGCGTAACAAATCACATGAGGTTTACCTTTCTTTCTTTGGCCTAAAATAGTACTAACTGCAAAATCACTAGCATCACACATCAACTTAAAAGGCAAAGACCAGTCAGGGGATTACATGATAGGAGTAGATGTCAGAAGATCGATTAAATTTTTAAAAGATTTTTGACATTCTTGAGTCCAATCAAATGGTTTATCTTTCATCAGAAGATTACATAATGGTCTAGATATGGTACTAAAATCCTTAATGAATTTTCTGTAGAATCTTGTATGTCCTAAAAAAGAACAAACTTCTCTGCCTGTTTTTGGGGAAGACAAATAAGCAATTAATTCAACTTTGGCGTTATCAACTTCAATTCCTTTAAAAGATATCACATGACCTAACACGATTCTTGAGGTAATCATGTAATGACATTTTTTCCAGTTTAACACAAATCATTTTTTTCTCATATTTTAAGAACTTTTTCCAAATTATCAAGACAATTTTCAAATTAATTTCTAAAAACAGTCAGGTCATCTGTGAACACCTATAAATAATGCTCAATCATGTCACCAAAAATACCCAGCATGCATTTTTGGAATGTTGTCGGAGCATTACAAAGGCCAAAAGGCATTCTTCGGTATGCAAAAGTACCAAAGGGACATGTAAAAGTGGTATTTTCTTGATCCACTAATGCAATTGGTATTTGATTATAACCCGAATAACTATTAAGAAAACAGTAGTAGGAATGTCCTGCTACCCTTTCTAGAATTTTATCAAGAAATGACAAAGGAAAATGATTTTTCCTAGTGGCAGCATTTAATTTTTTAAAATCAATACACATATGTCAACTAGATGAGACTCGCGCAGGTATTAATTCATTTTTCTCATTTTCAACCACTGTTATTCCAGATTTCTTAGGCACAACTTGTGTAGGGCTTACCCACTGGCTATTAGAGATAGGGTAGATAATTCCAACATCAAGTAATTTGAGAACTTCAACTCTAACTATCTCTTTCATGTGTAAATTTAATCTTCTTAGAGGTTGTTGTGATGTTTTAGAATTATCCTCTAAATGTATCTTATGTGTATAAATTAAAGGGTTTAATGTTTTTTATGTCCTTAAATATCCATCCAATTGCACTTTTATGCCTTTTTAGTACTTCTATTAATATACCTTCTTGTTCTCCAGTAAGGGTCGAGGAAATTACAACTAGAAAGCTTTGTTCTTCTCCCAAAAATGTGTACTTTAACCCAACAGGTAATGACTTTAGTTCCAATTTGGGTACTTCTTCATGAGTATTATTATTCATGGGTTTTACCTCTTCGAATCTCAGCTTCCATCCTTTGTATTTCATTACCTATGCATAATCAAGCAAAGAGCATATTTCATAAATATCATCATCTAATTGCATACCTGAGTCAAATGAATTAATTAAACAAATTTCTAATAGGTCAGAAGAACTCCTGGTATGAAGATGATCATCTATAATGACCTCCATCCCGTCAACTTCCTCATTTTCGTCATGGACTTCCTGTGATTACTTGTACATGTTGAAAACATTAAGCTCCAGTGTCATATTTCCAAATGTAAGCCTGATAATTTCATAAATTATAGTTATTTGTACCCCATATCTGTGCTATATTAATGGCTTAGTGCTTATTTTGATGCATGATTGGAAGACTTTAGCTTCGTATTCATATAAATTCAATTTTAGTGTCTTCCATTCTGATTCTGAGAAAATATTTCTAATTCTTTGATAGATTGAGTACATTTGCACTTATTGTTGAATTGGTAATTTCTCTATGTCAGGTAAAGGTCCAAACAATTGAAACTTTTAAGAATTGGACCAACATTGCAAGAGAAAGCCAAGAACAAGGATTAGCTTATCACGCCGCGACGTGGGCATATCAATGCTGCAGCGTGGTGCATTCTCTTATTTAGGCAGAGAGTTACGAAATTTATACACCGCGACGTGGCATTTGAATGTTGTGGCTTGGTGACCTAAAATGTATACGTGCCACGGCATAGGAAGTTGAATGTCGCGGCATGACTCTGTTTTCTGAACCCTATAAATACTGTTACATTAATTTTCTAAAGGGAGTTAGGTTATTTTTGGAGAGCTGCGACCAGGGTTTTACATTCTACACTGATAGGAAGCAAAAGTGACCAAGATTGAAGACTATCTTCACCTTGGAGGAGGATTGAAGCTTGAAGGATCATTCCATTAAGCTTTCTCTTCTCTTTCTTTCATCTTCCTCTCTTTACTTATCATGACAATGAGCATTTGTCATATATTTTCGTTTTTTATGAGTGGCTAAGCTATTTGTAGGGTTTTTCTTTGGATCCTCCTATGGATATTGAATAATATTGTAATCCTTTGGATATATATTCATGATTTGGTTTTGTTCAACCATATAATATTTAATGCTCTTGAATGTTTGATCAGCCTTTAAGTGATTTGATAAAATCTAATGAACCAATACATAGGAATTTGGATTTGAGATCGTATGTATGATTGATGCATATTCTATTTTATTCAATTAATTTGGATGCGATGATTCGTTAATAGGATAAAAATATACTTATTGGCCATGCATAGTAATTGATTGGGAATAAATCTTAATGAATGGATTTACACTAATTCTCATGGAAACATAGTGAATTAGGTAACTAAAGTATGATTGATTGACCTAGACATAGGCTTTTAACTATATTAGATTCTCAAGCTAACCTAATCATTTCGTTTATATTGCTCATAAGGATTATTTGTTATCAATGGAAGTAGGAGGTGAAAAAGAATTTCCTATTCTCTAATCATCAACTTAATCTAATTTTGTAGTTTTTAAGATCTATAAATTAATTCACATACCCTTTCTCGATTTATATGTTCTTGAATTGAAATTCTTAAACTATTGGTTAATAGTTAGTACTGAACTTAACCATAGTCCTCGTGGGAATGATATCCGACTCCTAACTACATTACAAGTGCGATCCGTGCACTTGCGATAAGCAAAAGAGCGAACAAGTTTTTGGCGTCGCTGGGGATAACAAATTAAATTCAGTAGAGCTAATATTAATAACAAGTTTAAGTAGCCCTAGTTCAAGTTTCTTTTTGTGCATATTGATTTAATTTTCTTTATTTGTTAATTGCATCAGGTAAATATATAATGGCGAAAGAAAATGCTATGCACGAGGTGGAGGATGATAGTCGTACAAGGCCATTGAGGGAGTTTATAACTTCTCAGATGGATAATTTACAATCTAGTATCAGACGTCCTGCCATCCGTGCTAATAATTTCAAGATAAAGTCGACCATCATTCAAATGATCCAAACTTTTGTACAGTTTGGTGGCTTATCTAATAAGGATCCCAACACGCATCTCTCAAACTTCCTAGAGATTTGTGATACGTTTAGGCACAATGGAGTATTCGAGGATGCTATCACTTAAGGTTTTTCCCTTTCTCTCAAACTTCCTAGAGATTTGTGATACATTAAGGTCTTTCCCTTCTAGTAGGATCCATTACAACTTAGGCAGAGATATGTACAAAATTTTTGAATAAATATTTCCCCCTTGCCAAGATTGCGGAGATGGTGAATGATATTACATCATTCACTCAGACTGAATTAGAATCCTTGCATGAAGCCTGGAAAAGGTACAAGGATTTACTGAGAAGGTGCCCATATCATGAGATACCACCTTGGCACCAAATCTACTCATTTCATAAGGGTCTGTTACTGCACCATCGCCCAATTGTTGATGTTATAGCTGAAGGCTCTTTGTTAAGCAAATCCTTCGATGATGCCTTCCAGCTGTTAGAGGATTTAGCTGATAATAGCTATCAATGGCCAGCAACAAGGAACACTCCATGGAGGGTCACGTGAGTGCATGAAGTAGATGCATTAACCTCGCTATCTGCACAGGTTGCAGCTTTAGCAAGTAAGATGGATAGTATAGGACAAAATTCACACCAAAGTCCATTTATGTTGTGCGATAAATATGGAGATAACCACGCGAGTGATAGGTGCCCTTTTATGTCAAAAAGTATACATTATTTTGTCAACTATCGCCCTCAGCAAAATAACCTATACACCAACCAGTATAACCCTGGATTGAGGAACCATCCAAAATTTTCTTGGAGAAATAATCAAGGAGCTTCCTCCTCAGCTCCTGTGAATGATCGACCTAACAATCCTCCTGGATTCCCCTCTCAGTCAAGACAACCAATGCAAGATAAGAAGCTATCTTTGGAGGATATGTTTATGCAGCTTATGGTTAAGACTGATTCTTACATGACGAAGACAAATGCTTATTTAGCTAAGAACGATTCGATGATTCAAAGCCAAATGGTTTCGATGAGAGCGTTAGAAACTCAAGTGAGGCAGTTAGCTAACGCCATCAACAACAAGCCCCTAAGAACTTTCCCTAGTGATACAGTTAATAATCCTAAGGAAGCCTCAAATGAGCATTGTATGGTCATCTCACTGAGGAGTGGGAAGGAGATAAAGGGAAATCCAAAGACAAAATTGCTAGCGGATGAGATAGACAAGACCCAAGACCAAGATGAAGTAGTCCACAAGAGAAAGGACGACAAGAAAGATTGGGAAAGTGAAAAGGATGAAGAGAAAGTCCAAAAGAAGGCCAAGGACAAGAAAAT
This sequence comes from Ormosia emarginata, assembly GCA_029884605.1. Classification (NCBI taxonomy): domain Eukaryota; kingdom Viridiplantae; phylum Streptophyta; class Magnoliopsida; order Fabales; family Fabaceae; genus Ormosia; species Ormosia emarginata. The sequence goes on along the minus strand of JAQQTP010000041.1, from coordinate 1,921,992 downwards.
GGACAATAGGTCTTATGTTCATCCTTTACCTTTTCCAAATAGGCAAATCAAGCATAAGATGGATGAGTTATTTAAGAAGTTTTCAAGAAACTTCATATCAACATCTCTTTTACTGAAGCATTAGAACAGATGCCCGGTTATGTTAAGTTCATGAAAGATATATTATCCAAAAACGTAAGTTGGGCGAGTTTGAAATGATAGCATTGTATGGAGAATACAATGCTATTTTGCAACAGAAGCTTCCCCCAAAGTTGAAGGATCCTGGAAGCTTTACAATCCCTTGTGCCATATGAGAGAATTTCGTAGGCTAAGCGTTGCACAATATGGGGGTAAGTATTAATCTCATGCCCCTATCCATATTCCAGAGGTTAGGTTTGGGGGAGTGCAAGCCCACATTAGTGACCCTCCAACTAGTCATTCGTTCATATACATACCCAAAGGGGATTGTGGATGTCCTTGTAAACGTTGACAAGTCCATATTCCCTGCGGACTTTGTGATTCTGGATATAGAAGAGGATCATAGGGTCCCATCGATCCTAGGCAGACCATTCCTGGCCACAGGGAGAACACTCATAGGCGTGCAAAAAGGAGAATTGACTATAAGAGTTCAAGATCAAGAGGTAACTTTCAACATCTTCAAAGTAATTAAGTTTCCTCAAGATCAAAAAGAGTGTTCTTATGTAGGTTTACTGGATAATATCATTCATGAGACGTTCCAAGCCAATATTTTTGAAGATTCCCTTGCTTTGGTATTGACTTCATCAACTAATAATGATGAAGATGCTAAAGATGATGTATCAGATTTTATCAAGCGCCTAGATGCAGTTCCTAGGTAATATCGGTAACCCATGTTTGAAACCTTGGAGTCTAATGCAAGTAAAGAGGCATCTAAGCCTTCCATTGAGGAACCTCCAAGGCTTGAACTAAAGCCTTTGCCTAATCATTTGTAGTATACGTATTTAGGAGCAACTTCCACCCTGCCGGTTATCATATCATCATCCCTTTCAGATGATCAAACGAAGAAACTTCTCCGTGTGCTTAGAAAATACAAGCATGTTATTGGATGGACTATTGTTGATATTCAAGGCATTAGCCCTTCCATCTGTATGCATAAGATTCTGTTAGAGGACAATCAAAGTGGTGTTGTGGAACACCAAAGGAGGCTGAATCCAATTATGAAAGAAGTGGTGAAAAAAAAGATAATCAAGTGGCTCGACTTTGGTATAATATATCCTATTTTTGACAGCCCCTGGGTATCCCAAATTCAATGTGTGCCGAAGAAAGGTGGAATGATGGTAGTCACAAATGACATCAATGAGCTGATCCCTTCTGGCAAGGTCACTGGATGGAGGGTGTACATGGACTACCGTAAACTGAATAAGGCCACCCGAAAGGATCATTTCTCGCTTCCTTTCATAGACCAGATATTAGACAAACTGGCAGGAAAGGCCTATTACTGCTTCTTGGATGGTTATTTTGGATATAAACAAATTGCCATAGCGCTTGAGTACTAAGAAAAGACAACATTTACTTGTCTTTATGGTACATTTGCGTTCAGAAGAATGCCCTTTGGGCTATGCAATGCTCCTATAATCTTTAAACGTTGCATGATGGCTATCTTTGCTGATATGATAGAACATGGCCTGAAAGTGTTTGTGGGTGACTTTTTAGTATTTGGGGATGATTACAATAGTTGTTTACAAACATTATCATCTGTGCTGAAAAGGTGTGAAGAGACCAACCTCATCCTGAATTGGGAAAAATGCCATTTTATGGTTCAAGAAGACATAGTTCTTGACTATAAAGTTTCTATCAAAGGAATGGAGATGGATAGGGCAAAGTTGAGGTAATCGATAGGCTTCCTTCGCCTAACTCTGTAAAAGGAATCCATAGTTTTCTTGGCCATGCGGGTTTCTACAGGAGGTTTTTTAAAGATTTTTTGAAGATAGCCAAGCCTTTCTGCAACCTTCTGGAGAAAGACATCCAGTTTGCTTTTGATGATTCCTGCCAGGTTACATTTGAGGAGCTGAAGAAGAAACTGGTCTCAGCACCAGTAATCATTACTCCAGATTGGAACTTGCTTCGAGCTCATGTGCGATGCCAGTGATTATGTTGTGGGAGTAGTGTTGGGGCAAAGGAAAGACAAGGTGTTTCACTTCATTTATTATGTGAGCAAGATATTTAATGATGCCCAACTAAACTATACAACAATAGAAAAAGAGTTGTTGGCAGTTGTATTTGCGTTTGATAAGTTTAGAGCTTACTTGGTAGGAACTAAGGTGATTGTGTATACAGATCACTCAGCAATCAAGTACTTAGTAAGCAAGAAATATACGAAACCGCGATTGATTAGGTGGTTTTTGCTTCTACAAGAGTTTGATATGGAGATCAGAGATAAGAAAGGTGTGGAAAATCAAGTGGCAGACCACTTTTCAAGGCTTGAAAATGAAGAATGCTAAGCTGAATTAATCATAATAAAGGAAACATTTCCTGATGAGCAGCTTCTTACAACCACCACTCAATCATGGCCATGGCATGCAGACAAGGTTAATTACATTGTGGGTGGTGTGTTGACGCCTGATCTAACTTCTCACCAGAAGAAGAAATTATTATTTGATGTCAGGCATTATATCTAGGATGAGCCATTCTTGTTTAAATAGTGTTCTGACTAGATGTTGAGGAGGTGCGTACCTATGGAGGAAGTGGAGCAGATTCTGAACCAATGTCATGCTTCTCCATATGGTGGACACTATAGTGGTGAGAGGACGGTGGCAAAGGTGCTCTAATTTGGCTTTTATTAGCCATCACTATTCAAGGATGCACATTTTTATGTGCAAAGATGTGATTGGTGCTAGAAATCTAGAAACATCTCAAGGAGGAATGAGATGCCTCTTAACTCCATTCTAGAAGTTGAGATTTTTGATGTGTGAGGCATTGACTTCATGGGCCCCTTTATTCCCTCCTTTGGGAATCAGTACATAGGACTATGTATCCAAATGGGTGGAGGCATATGCATTTCCTACCAATGATTCAAAGGTAGTGATTGGCTTCATGAAAAAGTAGATCTTCACCAGGTTTGGAACACCTAGAGCCATCATCAGTGATGGAGGGTCACATTTCTGCAATAAGTACTTTGAAGCCCTCCTAGCCAAGTATGGAGTGACGCATTGGATTGCCACTGCTTATCACCCACAGGCAAGAGGGCAAGTGGAGGTATCCAATCGCAAAATAAAGCGAATCTTGGAAAAGACAGTGTGTCCAACTAGAAAAGATTGGTCAAGGAAATTGGATGACACACTGTGGGCTTACATGACAGCTTACAAGGGTCCCATTGGTATGTCTCCATACAAGTTGGTATTCGAAAAAGCATGTCACTTGTCGGTTGAGCTTGAGCATAATGCTTATTGGGCAATAAAGTAGCTCAACTTCCATTTATAAGCTGCCAGTGAGAAAAGACTTTTGCAACTTAATGAACTTGATGAATTTAGGCTGTAAGCCTATGAGAATGTAAAAGTGTACAAAGAGAAGATTAAATATTGGTATGACAACAGGATAGTTCATAAACGATTTGATGAAGGCCAACAAGTTTCCTATACAATTCCAGGCTTAAACTCTTCCCTGGAAAGCTTAAATCGAGGTGGTCGGGACCTTTTGTTGTGATAAAGGTATTCCCTCACGAAGCAGTTAAGATAGCTCCACCTGATGTGTAACATCCTCTTTTTACATATGTTAGGCTTGTATAAGGTTATAGAGGTAGCTTAATAATAGTTTAACATGTTCGTTAAATTTTGGGACGTTTTGAGTTAATTTAGGCACTTTGTCGTAACACAGAACGTGCAAAATGACTATTTTAACTCAGGAAAAATAGCATAAATGCTATATTAAATGAAATGGTTATGGAAAAGTTATTTCTAAGTCACAAATGAGTGAAAGATGATGTGGTTAAATTTTTAAGGCAAACGGAGTCAGTTTGGTATTTCTAAGGATACCGAGTGAGTATTTAAGTACCAATTGGGTCATAGCAGATATAGAAAGTTATGAAAATAATGAAACAAGAATTTTAATGGATCTTATAATTTATTTTAAGGGCGTTGGAAGTTGAAAAACTTGATTTAGTTAAATCAAAGTGTTCTTAACAGATACATAATCGAGAAAATGACAAAATTGCCTTTATAACTCATCTATTAAAAGATGTGATTTCCACTCATCTTTCTATTCCTCTCACGCATGGCTGAAGGAAAGAAAATAGGGGCAGAAATGAAGAGGAAAAAAAACGAAGGGGAAGGAGAGGAGGAAATCAAGGAACCAAGAAGGAAAGTTGAAGCTTGAGGTAGGGGATTCGTTTCACACCTCTATCTTTTCTTTTTCTCTCTCAGTGCGTCTTTTTTTTAGACTGAAAATCGAAAGTGGGTTTTCATGGTTTGATGATTTTATTATGTTGGATTCTTGTGTTTTAAGCTTATTAATGGTTATTCTTGAATGTGGTTGAGATATGAAATGAGTTTATGCTGTTAGATATCCATGATTTTGATGTTGCAAAAATTGGTTTCCATGGGTAAGGGATTTGAGTTTTGATTCGAAAATTGATGACACTTGGAGGTGGTTTGAGGTTATGGAATGATTGTAGTGTTAGAAAATTGCTTGATGCATGTTTAAAATGGAAGAAAACTAATTGGAAGTGAAGAGAAAATGAAGAACAGCAGCAACATGTTGCTGTTGTTTTAAATATTCTGCTGCTATTTTTTTCAGCAGCAACGTTCTACTACTATTATAGTAGTAACATGTTGTTGTTGGCTACTCTCCAGCCGAAATGATAAGGAAAATATGAGGGTTGTGCTGCTGTTGTTGGGCTACTGTCTAGCCAAAAAGAAGAGGAAAATGTGAGGTATAATGCAATGTGATGCTATTTTACATTATCTTAAATGAAGATAAATATAGATAATTTATGAAAAGTGTAATTTACATATGAGTTTATATATAAAGATCAAAAGCTATGACTAAGAATTGAGAGAAGACAATTATGTATTGAGTTATGCATTGTATTTACCTTGTATGAAAAGAAAAGGTTGATTATGTAATAATAAGAAATAATTGCATGTTTGTAATTGAATTGGAATGGACTTGGTAGAAAAAAGGTATGAGCAAAAAAGGTTGCATAGATGATTAGATGAGCATATATGGAGTATTGGATTGGATGTGATGGAAAATCATATTTAATTGAGGTATAATAGGTCAAAATGTGATTTTGGGGTATTTTGATTATTTTCTTGCTTGAATGTGTTTGCAATGGTTACTTATGACTTGTTTATGGTAGGAGTTTGAGTTAGAAACTTGAGACTCTCCATTTGGACATTTGATGCTCAAAGTGAGAAAAAGGATGTTGCTATACTTGATTGAGTTTAAATCTATAATTGATGAGTTGAATTTAGTGTTTAATAATCCTAACATGATTAGAGACCATGATTAGAGTTGAGGAACACTTAGAATTCATGAGTTGAGTATTAGAACTTGGTTAGAGACCAAAACTATGTAGAACCCGAATTATGCAGAAACAGGACAACATTGAGTAGTCTGTGATGTTTGTTGCATAACTTGAGCTACAGACATCGAAATTACTTGATTCTATAGTCATTTGAAAGCTAAGACATAAGGCTTTATGTAGTAAAAATTTTAGAATTATTGAGCAACCTAATTAGTCCCAGTTTTGATTTGAAACTAAGCCAAATTTTGTAGAAAAGCCAATCTGGCACCTATTAAACTAGATTGCATAATTTCTTGCTCCGATGTCGTATTTACGTGAAACTAGTGCCATTTGAAAGCTAACACATAAGGATATTTGAAAATTAAATTTCAAAATTTTTGAATTCTTAGTTTGTTCTCGGTTTCATTTAAAAGTTAGGTCATTTTCGGGTAAAACAGAAAATGTCCTGTTTTAGCTTCTGCATAATGTTGCATAACTTTGGCTACATTTATCCAAATGAGGTGAGGTTTATGGCATTTGAAAGATATGAGGGAAGGCTATATGACTGTAAAATCTCAGAATTATTGAAGTTAGTATGTGCATTTGGTGCACTCATGAAAAATAGCTTTTTTAGGCAAAAATTAAGGGGTTTTTGAGAAAGTTTAGACACTAGAAACTTTAGTAGCTTCTTTAATAGTTAAAGTTGAATTACGAAAAATGTAGTAGAAATGGGTTTGCTCCTTTATAGGTTAAACTTGAATTAAATGCTCCTTTATTGAGCTTGAAATGAAATGTATGCGTTATACTAGGAAGCAATATAAATGAATTATGAAGGTAGATGAGGTTGAATGAGTCCCTCTCCACTAGCATATATGATAATGTATTAAGAAAAGTATGATGATTATGATATTGCTTCTCCATTGTATATGGAAAAGTATGATTATGTAAAAAGTGAAGAAAGGAAAGGTTTTTGATACTCTTGCATGTTTTGTTTTCAAACTTGTATTTGATGTTTTCATGTATTGTAAGTTTATGCTTGGACAAAAGGGCTCAAAGTGGCTTAGACAAAAGGGCTCCAAATGCCAAAGTTATGAATGTTTGGTAGTGCAAGGAACAAAAGAGTGTCCTACCTACCCATAAAACAATACAATAAACAAAAGGACTTCTTGGATATATTCAAATAACATGAGTTTTCTAAAATAAAATCATTTCAAAGAATCATTACATGAACATACTTTAGGATCCTCATTAGACATAGTCATACATTATCATGTATTGCATAAAAATTGATGATTGTATGGGCAATCGTCTTGTTTTGATTCAATGTGAAGATTAAGGTTAAAAGCTTATTATAAAAGGTTGATAGTAGTATTTAAAGTGAATTAAGTGTTGTTTATAGTATGATGATAAACATTTACGGTACATGCCATTTAAGTTGTGATGTTTGAATTGATTTGTTATGATATAAATGAATTATTTTGTAATTGAATGAACTGTCTGCTTTGGGAAATGAAGGGACTGAGTTTTGGCTATGCCACCTTTCCAATCAATTAAGTACAATTTGTGTTTTATCCAAAGCAGCTGGATTTACCATGATGTTACGATTTCAAACTTACTACTGAGAATTATTAATTCTCACCCAGATATTTTTTTATGTTTTCCATGATAAATCTAGAGGAGGATCCAAGCAAGCGCAAGGCAAGCCGATGAAGTCTTAGTTAAGCTATTAATGCAATTATTTTGGTTCTGTAATTATATTGATAGTTCTGTAATTAAATTTATGTAATTAATTTGTGAAGATTTGTAATTTCAGACATATCAGATAAATTTCTAAGAAAGAGCAAGTTTTCAAAGGTGTAAAATGTCTTACTCTCTTGCTACCTTAAAGGTTCTTTATATTTATTTGTTAAATAGATATTAAACAGGTTGTAAATTACGCTTTAGTTAGAAAGTGGCATACTAATTCTGTATACTTAATATACGTAGGGTATGCTATAGTATCTAGGATTGGGGTGTTACATGATGAATCATCAAGCTTTAAGGTTAATGGCCAATGCTTAAAACCTTATTTTGGAAGAGAAATTCATCGGGGGAAGAGCTCCCTCACTTTAACAGCTCCAACTTAATGTCCACAAAGTCCAGTTGGGACTATAAATAAGGTCCTTTTTGGGAAGAAACCCAATTGTTCATATTTTAGTTTTTAAGTCTTTAGTATGTCAATATGTTGATTTTGTGGTTTAAGTATGTTTTTGTTATATAAACTATTATTTGACCTTTTGGACATGTATTATAGGTGTTGGTGCCCATTTTGGTCAAGAATCCCGACAGAACTCATTTTGTTGTAGAATTCTCTAGCCTGACTTCTCACGCCGCGATATGAAGCTTGTCTACGCCATGGCGTTATGTCCTTTTAGGCAATTTTCAGTGTATATAAAGCCGCGGCATCTTGTTCCAAAAAAATTATTAATAATAATAAATAGTATTTATTTTAAATATTTAAATTACAAGGGAATTAATGAACGTCGTAGCATGATGTGTCTTTTGGGGTGAAACGCCGCGACGGTTCATACGTACCTCAGTTTCCCTCTTTCTGCTATACACCTTCTCTATTTTTCTCTCATTTTCTCCCTCTTGTTTGTGCTTCCTTCTTTGTTCTAGCTTCATTTCTTGTTTCAATACAAGGTATGAAGCTCATTTTTCTATTTTATTTTATTTTCTATTTATTTGTTTTATGATTCCTTAAGCTTTCTGTTGTTAAATGTATATTTTGTTATTTTTAGTAGGATTATATATAGTAGGATAGGTGTTTTGATGTTTTTATGTAGTATAGGTGTGTGTATTCTCTTGGGGTAGGAGATTTGACCTAATTTTAGGTGTTTTTAGGTTCAGGTTGAACGCACGCCATGGCGTGGCCTTTAAGTGTCGCGGTGTAAAGATGAACACATTTGAATGTCGTGGCGTGGGATTTGAATGTCGCGCCGTGTTATTAAATTTGATTAAGTACCGCAGTGTGGTCTATTAATGTCGTGGCGTGTGCATCAACAATTTGAATGTCATGGCGTGGATGTAAATGCCGCAGCGTGAGGCCTTGAATTTTCTAGAATTTACCAGAATTATAAGTTTATTATGCTGAATATTGCTTATCACTTGATTTTAACTGATTGCAATTCCTTTTCAGGTACAATAGGACCAAAGAGACAACGAGGATCCTCTAGTAAGAGACACCGAGAGTCATCTCCCCCTTCGCCATTTGACGAGGGGTGATTTGTTTTAGCTGCAGCAGCTCAAAGGTATGCCACGTTGGTTTCAAAACCAGTGATAGCGGAGAGAGGATTCTCCTTCAAGGAGACCATCCTGGAGGACATTGACAGAACCATCTGCCACTATAATTGGGGTCGATTTGCACAGCACCCTAATGTTGCGGTACTTCTTGTGGTTCACGAATTTTACGCGAACATCGATACCACCGACGCAAACACCACTACTGTTGTTGAGCGGGAACGCCAGGTCTCCTACTCTGTTGTGGTCATCAGGGTGGTACTAGGCTTGCCGGCTCCTCCATTAGTCTGTGAGTACTCTCATTTCCTCGCAGCCGACCCAGATGACATCGATCTCGACATTGTGATGACCAGGTTTTACATGCCTGAGTCGCGGCCCGTGCAATGGGTATTGAGCATCCAGACAACTTTACCTAGATTCTTCAGATGAGTGTGTCTGACACCAGAGGCCCGGGTGTGGTATCATTTCATCAACACCAGTATCCTACCATCTAACAACCTGTTAGAAGTGACTCGAGATCAGGCGATCATAATCTTTGCTATTCTTGAGCATCGAGCCATAGATGTCGGCCATATCATTCACCAGTAAATCCAGAGAGCTTCCAGGAAGTGTAGGAGCATGTTTTTTCCTTTACTCATCCACCGGTTGTGTCGGGGGCAGATGGTTCAGTCTCAAGACCTTGAGGAGTGGTTAGAGGCCAAACAACCTCTCAACGATTATTTCCTGGAGAGGGTACGAGCAGCCCCAGCAACACCACCACCAGCTAGGAGAACACAGAGACAGCCTCTAGCAGGACCCAATGCAAGGCCATCACAGCCTAGAGCAACACCAATAGATGTTGCAGCATGGAGGGTAGACATGGAGGCCCGGGTAACACACCTGGAGGCCCACTCAGCACAGATGACAGCCATGCTGTCATATCTTATTCAGACTCAGCGTTGGACGGCAGAGCGCTTGCATCTTCCGATGGACGATTACCTAGTCCTAGACTTCTCGCCTGTTGCAGTTGCTGACCCTTCACCACCACCACCACCACCACAGGAACCCAGGCCCTCTCACCAGCCCGCAGTTGAACGTGACGATGTTGATGATGATGACGGGTTTGAGGCAACTGATGAGGATGCAGATGACGAGGCTACAGACTCTGAGGAGGCCTCCATCTAGCTCTTGTGGCATTTAGGGCACATTCTTTTCATTGTATTTCATTTTTGTTAGTATATTGTATGTTTTTCATGTATAGTGAGGACACTGTTTCCCTTAGGTTTGGGGGGTGTCTTAAACTTATGTATGTGGTTTTGAAACTTATATATATAGTAATTATTGCGGTTATTTTTATGCTATATTGGTTATCTTTGATATGATATTTTGGTATGCTTGTAATTATACCTTTGATAGTATTCATAGGAGCTTGTATCTTGACAAAAAATTTATGAAAATCTCATTCAAGATACAATTGTTGTTCCCTTTCACAAAAGGATATCATGTTGTTAATAACTAATGTATGATGATTATCAATGATAGATATAGATGGAAATTGACCTCAACATTTCTGTGAATCCATATACAATCTTTGAGGCATGCTGAACCAATCTAGTTTCTTTTTATGCTTGATACGTTTCCTAATTGCATGCTTGTTTAACTTTGGAAATAATAAGACTTATTGCCCAGAAAAGGTTTATGGATTGTACATGTGGGTGTTTCATTTATCCTTGAGATTGTTTTTGAACTCTCATGAGGCGAAATCCTAATTTGTGAATGATTGAGGAAGTGATCAGGGCATTGTTTGGATCGATTGAGCCTTAAAACCTTACCTTGACACGATCATATCCTTAGGTCCCCTTTGAAGCTTGAAATATGTTTGGCCTTATGTTGTTCATCACCTATATATTTCATACCATGTAACCATTCTAGATACATGTGAGAACATTGCATTTATTATCTTACCATCGTTTTTGGTTGAGTTCATGCCATATGATTTCTTGAAGTGAGACTAGTAACTAGGGGTATTATGTAAGTCAAATTCAAATATGAACTTGTAAGAACCATTTGCAATTAGAGAAGCATTGCTTTGTAAAAGTGAAAAGAAAGAAAGAGAAAAAAAAGAAAAAGAGAAAATCAAAGCAAAAGAAAAGAAGAAGAAAAGTTAAATGCAAAAAACATTGAATGGTTCTTGTGAGTTCTGATCTTTCAAAGTTCTTTTTGGAATACCTTGACGGTTCATTTGGGCTTAAGTCTTGAAATTGTATGTGTATGTTTCTCAAAGTTTGTGTTAAATCCATTATCGTTTGTTCTTTAACCAATACCATTAGCCTTACATTATAACCTGTGAAAGACCCTTTTGATCCTCAATTATGTGTGAGTTACATTAGTGGATAGATAGTTGAATTATAATTTTTTGGATTCCTTGATGCATATTCACTTGTATATTCATAAACTTATCCGGGTAAGTCCTAATTGAATAAAAGGAGTTTTATTTGCATGTTTATGGGAAATATGACTTGTATAAAGGGAAATTGTGATTGTTAGCATGATGAGGATTGTGTATATGTGAAACTGATTGAGAGGCAGGTACATTCTATGAGATTTTATGCAATCATTATACACTAGTTCAGTTTGAGTGAAAGTGGAAGGTTGAATGTTGTTAAACGCAGGGTAACAAGTTGATCTATATAAATGTACTTTGTTTTGCTCGAGGACTAGCAAAAATCTAGGTTTAGGGGTGTGATAACTCCACAAATTGTAGTTATTTGTGCCCCATATCTGTGCTATGTTGATGGCTTAGTCCTTGTTTTGATGCATGATTGGAAGACTTTAGCTTAATATTCATATAAATTCAAATTCAGTGTCTTCCATTCTGATTTTGAGAAAATGTTTCCAATTCTTTGATAGATTGAGTACATTTACACTTATTGTTGAATTGGTAATTTTTCTATGGAAGGTAGGGGTCCAACCAAGTGAAACTTTGAAGAATTGGACCAGCATTGCAAGAGAAAGCCAAGAACAAGGATCAGCTTATCACGCCGCAGCACGGGCATATCAATGTTGCGGCATGGTACATTCCCCTGTTCAGGCAAAGAGCTATGAAATTTGCACGCCGCGGTGTGGTGACCTAAAATGTATATGCGCCGCGGCGTAGGAAGTTGAATGTCATGACGTGACTCTGTTTTCTGAACCCTATAAATATTGTTACATTAATTTTCTAAAGGGAGTTAGGTTATTTTTGGAGAGCTGCGGCTAGGGTTTTATATTCTACACTAATAGGAAGCAAAAGTGACCAAGATTGAAGGCTATCTTCACCTTGGAGGAGGATTGAAGCTTGAAGGATCATTCCATTGAGCTTTCTCTTCTCTTTTTTTCATCTTCCTCTCTTTACTTATCATGACAATGAGCATTTGTGATATATTTTCATTTTGTCATGAGTGGCTAAGCTGTTTATAGGATTTTTCTTTGGATCCTCCTATGGATATTGAATAATATTGTAATCATTTGAGTATATATACATGCTTTGGTTTTGTTCAATCATATAATGCTTAATGCTCTGGAATGTTTGATCAGCCTTTAAGTGATCTGATAAAATCTAATGAACCTAGACATAGGAATTTGGATTTGAGATCGTATATATGATTGATGCATGTTCTATTTCATTCAATTGGTTTGTATGCGATGATTCGTTAATAGGATAGAAATATACCTATTGACTGATTGGGAATAAATATTAATGAGTGAATTTACACTAATTCTCATGGAAACATAGTGAATTAGGTAACTGAAGCATGATTAATTGACCTAGACATAGGCTTTTAACTATATTAGATTCTCAAGCTAACCTAATCATTTCGTTTATATTTCTTATAAGGATTACTTGTTATCAATGGAAGTAGAACGCGAAAAAGAATTCTCTATTCTCTAATCATCAACTTAATCTAATTTTGTAGTTTTTAAGATCTATAAATTAATTCACATACCCTTTTTCGATTTATATGTTCTTGAATTGAAATTCTTAAACTATTGGTTAATAGTTAGTACTGAACTTAACCATAGTCCTCGTGAGAATGATATCTGACTCCTAACAACACTACAAGTGTGATCCGTGCACTTGCGGTAAGTAAAATAGCGAACAAGTTTTTGGCGTCACTGGGGATAACAGATTAAATTCAGTAGAGCTAATATTAATAACGAGTTTAAGTAGCTCTAGTTCAAGTTTCTTTTTTGTGCATATTGATTTAATTTTTCTTATTTGTTAATTGCATCAGGTAAATATATGATGACAGAAGAAAATATTACGCATGAGGTGGAGGATGATAGTCGTACAAGGCCATTGAGGAAGTTTACAACTCCTCAGATGGATAATTTGCAATCTAGTATCAGACGTCCTGCCATCTGGGCTAATAATTTCGAGATAAAGTCGGCCATCATTCAAATGATCCAAACTTCTGTACAGTTTGGCGGCTTATCTAATAAGGATCCTAATGTGCATCTCTCAAACTTCCTGAAGATTTGTGATACGTTTAGGCACAACGAAGTATCCGAGGATGCTATTCGCCTAAGGCTTTTCCCTTTCTCTTTAAGGGATAGAGCCAAAAGCTGGTTGCACTCTCTTCGAGTGGGATCCATTATAACTTGGGCAAAAGTCTGTACTAAATTTTGAATAAATATTTCTCCCCTGCAAGACTGCGGAGATGGTGAATGATATTACATCATTCACTCAGACTAAATTAGAATCCTTGCACGAAACCTGGAAAAGGTACAAGGATTTACTAAGAAGGTGCCCACATCATGAGATACCACTTTGGCACCAAATCTACTCATTTCATAAGGGCTTGTTAGCGCACCACCGCTCAATTGTTGATGCTGCAGCCAGAGGCTCATTGTTAAGCAAATCCTTCGATGATGCCTTCCAGCTATTGGAGGAATTGGTTGCTAATAGCTCTCAATGGCAGTAGCAAGGAACACTCCACGGAGGGTCGCTGGAGTGCATGAAGTAGATGCATTAACCTCGCTATCTGCACAGGTTGCAACTTTAGCAAGTAAGATGGATATTATGAAACAAAATTCGCACCAAAGTCCATTTGTGTTGTGCGATAAATGTGGAGATAACCATGCGAATGATAGGTACCCTTCTATGTCAGAAAGTGCACATTATATTGGCAACTATCGCTCCCATCAAAATAACCTATACACTAACCAGTATAACCCTAAATGGAGGAACCATCCTAATTTTTCTTGGAGAGATAATCAAGGAGCTTCCTTCTCAGCTCCTGTGAATGATCGACCTTACAATCCTCCTGTATTCCCTTCTCAGTCAAGACAACCAATGCAAGATAAGAAGCCCTCTTTCAAGGATATGTTTATGCAGCTTATGGTTAAGACTGATTCCTACATGCTGAAGATGGATGCTTATTTAGCTAAGAATGATTCGATGATTCAAAGCCAAACAGCTTCGATGAGAGCGTTGGAAACTCAAGTGGGGCAGTTAGCTAACGCCCTCAACAACATACCCACAAGCACCTTCCCTAGTGATACAGTTAATAATCCGAAGGGTGCCTCAAATGAGCACTATAAGGTCATCTAACTGAGGAGTGGGAAGGAGATAGAGGGAAATCCGAAGACAAAATTGCTAGCGAATAAAGTAGACAAGACTTAAGACCAAGATGAAGTAGTCCATAAGAGAGTGGACGACAAGAAAAATGAGGAAAGTGAAAAGGATGAAGAGAAAGTCCAAAAGATGGCCAAGGACAAGAAATTGGACAATAAGCCTTACGTTCATCCTTTACCTTTTCCAAATAGGCAAATCAAGCATAAGATGGATGAGCAATTTAAGAAGTTTTTGGAAGTTTTCAAGAAACTTAATATCAACATCCCTTTTGCTGAAGCATTGGAACAGATCGCCAGCTACGTTAAGTTCATGAAGGATATATTATCCAAGAAACGTAAGCTGGGAAAATTTGAAACGGTAGCATTATCTGAAGAATGCAGTGCCGTTTTGCAACAGAAGCTTGCCCAAAGTTAAAGGATCCGGGAAGCTTTACAATCCCTTGTGCCATAGGAGAGAATTTCCTAGGCCAAGCGCTATGCGATTTAGGGGCAAGTATTAATCTCATGCCCATATCCATATTCTAGAGGTTAGGTTTGGGGGAGTGCAAGCCCACATCAGTGACCCTCCAACTAGCCGATCGTTCATATACATACCCGAAAGGGATTATGGAAGATGTCTTGGTAAAAGTGAACAAGTTCATATTCTCTGCGGACTTTGTTTTTCTGGATATGGAAGAGGATCATAGGGTCCCATTGATCTTAGGCAGACCGGTCTTAGCCACAAGGAGAACATGATAACTCCACAATGTTTAATTATTTGTTTCCCATATTTGTATTTCTCTGATTGCTTAAGTCCTTGTATTTATCCATATTTGGAAGGTTTTGTACTTATATTTGTTATATTCAATTCTAATACCTTCCTATATGATTCTGAGCAATTTGTGCATAATTGTTGAATGATTAAGTGGATTTGCAACTTTGATTAGCTTGGTGATTTCTCTATTATAGGAAGAGTTGCAAATGAGTTGATTAGTGGAAGATTTGGACCAACGTTGGATAGAAAACGCCAAGAGAAAGCCAAGAGAATGCCGTGGCGTGGTGCATCCCCTGCATCAAGTCAGAGAGCTACGCAAATTGAATGCCGTTGTGCAGGCATGTTAATGTCGCGGTGTCCTTGACCTTAGTTGAAGCGCGTCGTGGCGTGACTCTGTTTTCTGAGCCTATAAATAGATTTGTAACAGATTTTACAAAAGAGTCCAGGAGAGTTTTTTAGGTTTAGAGAAGATGCGCTAGGAACTTCATTTCTGGGCTGATTGGAGGCCTAGGGAGGCTTGGTTGGAGGCTATCTTCTTCTTGGAAGGAGATTCAAGCTTCAAGGATCAATTATATGGATTCCTTCCTCCTCTCCCTTTGTTTCTCTTCTCTTCCCTTTGTTCTAAACACTATTTTGATGTATAAATTCGTGTTCAATGTTTAGCCAAGCTGTATTTAGGGATACTTTGAATCCTTTATATGAATATTAGTGTTTATGTTATCTTTTGAGTATATATTGATGTTTAGCTTTGTTCAATCATATGGTTCTTAATGCTTTTGAAGGTTTGATAAGCTTTTGAATGATTTGTTGAAATCTGATGAACCTAGACATAGGAATTTGGATCTTAGATCATACGTATGGTTGATGCATGTTCGATAAGTTCAATTGGCTTGGATGAGTTGATTTACTAACTGGATAGAAATATACCTTTTAGCCATGTATAATGGGTGTTTGAGAATAGATCGTTCATTAGATAAGTTTTCACTAGTTCTCATGGAAACATAGTGGATTAGGTAAATTACACCAGAGTTAACTGACCTAGACATAGGCTTTTAACTAAATTAGATTCTCAAGCTAACTTAACAATTCATTGATGTTGCTTATAAAAATTGCATATCAGTAGTATGAAATAAGAGGTGAAAAAGAATTTCCTAAATCTCTAAATCATTATCTTTATTGCTTTGTAGACTTTAGATTTAGTTTATTTGTACTTTTTGCATTTTTATGCTCTTGAATAGAATTCAGCTAAGCTATTAGTTGTTATTTAGTAATGGAAGTCGTTTATCCTCGTGGGAACGAACTTATACTCTGTATCTATATTACTTGTATGACCCGTGCACTTGCGACCTAATAAAGGGACAAACAGAACACTCATAGACGTGCAATAAGGAGAATTGACTATGAGAGTTCAAGATCAAGAGGTAACTTTCAACATCTTCAAAGCAAGTAAGTTTCCTCAAGATCAGGAAGAGTGTTCTTATGTAGGTTTACTGGATAATATCATTCATGAGACATTCCAAGCCAATATTCCTGAAGATTCTCTTGCTTTGGCATTGACTTCATCAATTGATAATGATGAAGATGTTAGGGACGATGTATCAGATTTTATCAAGCGCCTAGATGCGATTCCTAAGCAATATCGGTCATCCAAGTTTGAAACCTTGGAGTCCGATGCAAGTAAAGAGGCATCTAAGCCTTCCATTGAGGAACCTCCAAGGCTTGAACTAAAGCCTTTGCCTAATCATTTGTAATATACGTATTTAGGAGCAACTTCCACCCTGCCGGTTATCATATCATCATCCCTTTCAGATGATCAAATGGAAAAACTTCTCCGTGTGCTTAGAAAATACAAGCATGTTATTGGATGGACTATTACTGATATTCAAGGCATTAGCCCCTCCATCTGCAAGCATAAGATTCTGTTAGAGGACAATCAATGTGGTGTTGTGTGTAACACCCCAATTTTTAGTTAATTACATTTTTGCCCTAATTGTACTGTTTTCTGTTTTCTGTGTGTTATAAAATTAATTTAACTATTTCGTAATTGTATTTAATTATTTTGTGTGATTTACTCCGAGTCAAGAAAATAATAATTTTTGGGCCGGAAAAAAATCTTGTTTGATTATTTAGAGCTGGGGGATCTTACTAAACCCAATTCCGAATAATACGTATATCAATCTTTTAATTTTTAGGATTTTTTTGTATAATAAAAATATTTATCATACAGAAAAGTCTGTGGGACCCACATTTGTTTTGTGGGACCCACGTTTGGGTTTGTGGGACCCACGTTTGGGTTTGTGGGACCCACTTTTAGGAAAAGTTTACCAACATAAATGGCTTATAAAATTCTAAATCCAAAGGTTAAAAATCCATAAAAATGGTTAGATTTAGTAGATTAGTTAGTTTAAAACCTAACTTAATGGAATAATTAGTCTAAAACCTAATTAAGTTAATCTAAAGGGTTTAAGTGATAATTAAATGGATTAAACCTAATTAATTTTTCATCAAATTTTAGTTAGGCAATGTACTAGTATAATTAAGTAGAAGATTAGGGACTCTAAGTAAATAAATGATTAACTAAAATACAAAGAAACCTAGCTAATTATTAATTAAAACAAACTAGGAGGACTTAAACATAAATAAGTTTATGAAATCAATCAAATTTTGATTGAATTTCCTATGCATATTTCGGCCATATGCTCTAAGTATGCAATCATGGAGTTGCTAGAAGCTTGAACATCCACCCTTGAATCCATCTAAAGGCCATTAGGAGCTTAGAATTGTCAACAAAGGTGGCTAGCTCTTTGATTGAGCTCTACGGCCATGCATAAAGGAGGAAGACTATTATTTACTTCATAATAATTCATTCAATCATTCTAACTTATTCTCTCCTATCTCTTCCTTTCATGAACTCAAAGAAAATCTCAACCTTTCTCTCCACACACCATTCGGCCATCACACATAAATCCTATTTCGACTCATAAAAATTTTTATCTAACATCATTTCTTAAACCTAAACCATATTCTAAGAACATCTCTAGTTGTGAGTTTTCACAAAATCATCCATTTGGAGCTTGGAAAATCACTTTGAAGTTTCTTTCCTATAAGGTGAAAATTCTTGTTTCTTGTTTCTAATTTGATTTTTGATGTTCTAAGCCATGATTGATCCATGGTTTATCTTTTTCAAACATAATTTATGACTTTATAATTTGTTTAAGCTTGTTAGGATTTTTGTTGAAGCTACACAAATTTTCTAAGGAGGAGTCCAAGGAGATCTTGTCTTCCTTATAGGTAAGAGGGAGATTTAATCTCATCAACCATGTGTGGTGGTGAGAAAATGGATCTAATTGTGGTGAAGAATCCATAAGGATTCATTCACTTGGTTGTTTGTTGTCTTTTCTATTTGTGATTAATTTTGTGTGCATGTTTATTGTCGTTTCTATTTGTGATTTATTATGCATGCAAGCATGTCTATAGCTCTGATATTTTGATATGTGTTTTATGATTGCTTTAATATATGGTATGTGTTCATAGATATATGATATCTATTGTGAGATGTGAATAATATGTTGAGATTTGCATAAGTGTTCCAAAGAACACATGATGAAGAGCTCATGATTTTTTACTATGAAAAAGAGAACCAAAATGTTCTCAACCATTTTTGAAAGGATGACTTAATTGATTTGATTAAGTTAATGGATTTTACAATAATTTAGAGGATGGAAAATAATTTAAAAAAAATGATTTGTACAAAGAATGGTGGAATTTGGTCAAAAATGCTTTTTAATGTATAATTAATCCAAAATTTATTTTCTATGTGTAGACTAGTTAGTTAACCTAAAAAGAATTCATTTACAATGGATTTTCAAGAATCAAATAAGTAAACAAATTTTTATTAGAAGTCTAGTATAGAAAAGAAATAAATTTTAGACACTTGAAAAATACTTACCTTTAAGTTTTTAAAGTATGTTAGCAATTTTTAAAGTATATTTTATGGTTATAATTAAATAAAGGAATTTTTAAAAGGAAAACATAGAAAATATCACTTAGTGGATTTTCTAAACAAAATGCTGTCAAAATTGATTAAAAATGAGCAAGTATTGAAAAATGTTTCAAAATGGCATTTAGAAAGCAAGGAAATATTTTACGTAGTTAAAGAATAAAATTAACTATAGAAGAATTTATTAAAATCGAATTTTTGAGAAAAACGTCAGAAATTATTACTTAGAGTAATTTTTGTAAGAAAAATGGAAAATAATGTCTAAATAATATTTTTAGTTTTGGAAAGTTTCAAAATTTAATTTGGAGCATCAAGAAATGTTTTATACAGTGAAAAACAGTAGAAATAGCTTACGCATATTTAAAATAATGAATTTTTTAACTATGCAATTGAGAAAATATTGAAAAATATTTACGCGATTGAAAAACGTTTGTCAAATGTGACGTAATTGTGAAAATACGATAAAATATTTACGCGACTAATGGGAATAGTAATTTTTACTATCGAGCCAAAGTGGTGGACCCGGACATGTTGGGAAATAGTACTGTCAAGTGGAGACATACTGTTTTTGGAATTATTGATACTAAGGGTATTTTTGTAATTATGGTGACGATGAGGATATTTATGTAATTATGATTCATGGTGATACTGAGGGTATTTTTGTAATTATGGATCATTACATACATAGAGTAGTATGTCAATTTGGTTGAAATTGACGATTGACTGACGAGATGAATTACACTGTGTTATAGGTGTGATAGGCGTAGTGTGTTCATGTAGAGAACTTAGAGGCGTTAGTGTGTAGTAGATTCCACATGTGGACAGTTGGTAGCTCCTCTGGGCCGTGGTAACTGATAACACACACTAGCGATCTTGACAAATACTATTCTTAATCATGATCTATTGGGGACTGTCTGGTACTATGCTTGGACGAACACGCCGTATTTGACTGTGTACCATTCACACGACATATTTGACTGTGTGCTATTTACATGACGTATTTGACTGTGTAACAGTTGGTTGAGGCAGCCTGATGTGCGGACATGTCTACCGGATTATTCTCTCTAATGTTTGTGTTTAGCTCCATGGAGTAAGAACGAGTCTGAGTACATGGCATATTTAATCTAAATCATTGTGTGAATAATTATAATTTGATTTATGATATTTTGTATATGTGATAATATGAATTGTTATATTAATTGTTATATTTGTTTGTATTGTCGTTTTCTTTACTGTTATGCTGGTAATGATGTAGATTGTCTCACCTCTTTGTATATATTTTCTGTATTATTATTTATGTTCCGTAAAGTCGTTGAAGAAGTAGAAGAGGAGCAACTGCTGGATTGTCAATACAACGAGGAGCAGCAACCAAGTGACCAGTTCGAGGAAGGCGAACCTCGAGATCATCCATATCATATGGATTGATTGCAGTGTGGTATGGTGTTACCAGAGTATTTCTGTCTTCCAATGATCTTCCCGAGGAGGATTCTTCGGAGGATCAGAACTTTTAGTGTTATGCTTGGGCTAGTTTATGGTTTGCTTTAAACCAGACAGTTTACTGTTTTTAATTAAATAGTTTATAATATGTAAATTATTTGTACTTACTAAGAATAAAATCATATGTGTAATCATGGTGTGTATTGTAATAGTTTGTTTTATTTTATGTTCTATTTATTTTATTTTATAATATAATGTTAAAAAATATATTTTTACAACCTATATTATTATATATTACAAAATAACTTATAACTTGGTAAAGGTTTTATTATTATTGTTTGGAAATGTGACATCCCCAGTAGGGTGTTGCATTTAGTACGGTGTCGTATCAGAGACGGGACCTCTCTCAGTACGGTGTGGTTCGGGGACGAACCAGGCGGAAGCTGGTGGGCATGTGGTGTCCCGGGGTTGATGAGGGCGGGGAGTGGACGTCGGTACATGAGAAGCACGTACAAGGAGCGGCTCCTGGCATGCTTCTAGGCGAAGGGTCCCATGAATTAACTGAATACACACCGAATGAGAGGGATTCAAAGACTATGCAGGTATGAGACTGCATAATTGAGGATGGCTTAAAGGAATTGATTAGGCGTAGTCATATCAACAAGTTGCAACTTCTTTTCAGGAGCCTAGAACATAAGAACTCCATGGTTAAGCGCGCTTGACCTGGAGCAATTGTGGGATGGGTGACCTCCTGGGAAGTTTCCTAGGATGCGTGTGAGTGAGGACAAAACACGCTGAAAAGATCCGTGTTAGTTTATGGAGACACTCGTCAATCCTGCAAGCAGCCGGGATGTTACATTGTGGAACACCAAAAGAGGCTGAATCCAATTATGAAAGAAGTGGTGAAGAAGGAGATAATCAAGAAGGAGATAACTAGGGTCTTTATATTTCAAGGCATTATTGTTCTAAAGAATAGAGCTTACCTGTTCAGGAAAAAAGACTTTCTTTTTCACATTTAGTTTTCTTTTAATAGTGCATAAGTCCTTCAAAAATTTGGCATAAGAGGGAACCTGTTTGATAGCATCTAACAGAGGAATATTGACCTTCACTTGTTTAAAAATTTCAAAAATTTCAGTGTTGTGGTTCAATTTCCTTGAATTTTTTAATGTTTGAGGAAATGAGGGTGGAAGCGAGAGTTAGGTCTCCTTTTGGCCAGGTGGCTTATCAACCCCTTCCTTATCTTGGGGGATTGATTCATCATCTCTCTCACAAGGTTCAAGAATTTGTTTTTTAACAACTTTTATGCTCCTAAGAGTTATCACTAACTTGACTTGATCTATTTGTTAGTTTTTTGAACTACCCTCATTTAGACTGTACTGACCATTGGGATACAGTTGAGGTTAAGAATGAAATTTTCCTTTCTCGTGAATGATGAGTGTAGAAGCAAATTTAGAAGAGTGTCTTTTATGTCAATCATGGCTTTAGTGTTTTGGTTATTAATGGCATCTTGCTTTTTCATGAATGCATGCAATATTCTTTTAAGGTTTTTCCTGTATGGTGGGGCATAGGGTGCACATCCTTGAAAATTTTAAGAGTCCAGTTGTGCCTGAGGAGGTAGTGGTTGCATAAATTGTGCCTGATTATTATTCCTCAAACTGAAGTTCAAGTGATTTCTCCATCCCAGATTGTATGAATCTGAAAAAGAAAAGGGAATGACTTTTTAAAATTGTTAATTGCATTTACGTGCTCATGCACAACTTCTTGAAAAGCAAGAATTTTTGGACAGCCATTTGTTGAGTGTCCTAGTTCATCACAAATGCCACAAATTTCTTTATTTTGCATAAATTTGACTTATTTCACTTTTCCTAATTCCATGGCTTCAACCTTTCTAGCCAAACTGGCGAACCTAGCCATTAAATATTAACAAGTAGGTGGTAAACTCAACCATTAAATATTAACAAGTAGGCTGTAAAACTAGCCATTAAATATCATAGTTAGTAAGTTAGTAAGTTAGAAAATTAAAAGAGTAAAGAAAGAATATACCAAATGATGAAGTTTACTTAAAGAAAGAAAACCTCAACAAATTTATTCTTCAAATCAAGTTCCCGACAACTGCGCCAAAAACTTGATGCTAATTAATGTGTTGCAAAACCAAGTCTAAGTTGTCTCAAGTAATAAATTTTTGGGAGTCTGAGGTCGATTCACATGGAATTGATGAAGAAATATTCTTTGAGGTAAGGAAAGGATTTGTCACAACAATAAAGGTGATAAAACTTAATCACAAATAAAAAAAAGAGTTGCTTGGGATAGGAGATCCACTCTTGGTAATAAATTAAGGACAAGATTATTTCTTTTCATAACTCAATTGAAATCCACGCATAACGGAGGTTCCAATCGAAAAATACAACATTCAAAGCTCATTTAAGATTATATATGTAGTTATATTATGGTTCCTTTAATTGTTCACCAACACCAACACTTGTAAATGGGTTCAAGCATTCATTGTGCCAACGTCTTGTCTACAACAAATCAAGATCTCCACTTTACAAGGAGGGTTTCTAAATTGATTGGAAACAAAATACAACACATATAATGATCACTTGATAATATATCATTTAAGCACAAGAAAAAGATTAATCTAACCTTATTTCATTACCAAGAGCTTCACCCTTTCACCTAAGCAAAATGAAAATTAGTTACTTATGAATAAGAAAAAAGAAAAAGAGAAGAAAAATATGAAAATAACTTCTATTTAGCAAAAGAAAACTACAACAAGATGATGCATGAACTTGGTTTTAATCTCTCAACCAAGATGCCTTTTATGAGCAACTAATGCAGCTTTTTATAGAGCATGAAAAGTATAAAATGACAATAGACTTGTTTAATGAGTGGTTGGATAAGTGAGTGGATGAGTGGAAAATGACAATAGTTGTTTAATGAGTGGTTGAATGAGTGGGTGGATGAGTGAAAAATGACAATAATGAGTGGGTGGATGATGGGTGGATGAGTGGAAGATAATAATAGAGTGAAAAATTGTCATGACAATAATGAGTGGGTGGATGATGGGTGGATGAGTGGAAGATAATAATAGAGTTGTTTAATGAGTTGTTGGATGATGAGCCTCTGTTATGACTTCCAAGCCCAATCTGACTCACTAGACATCTGATTTATCTCTTGTGTTCTCCATGAAAGTTGTAATTTGGGTCTTAACTTATATTTGGGCATGGTTTGGTGTCATTTGAACTCCTATATATCAAGAAATGGGCTGATGAATCCGCAGAGGTCAAGCTGTCATGATCAACATTCTGGCTCTTGCTTCCAATTCAATTTAAATTATTCAAATATGTGATTCAGCTCTTGAGGTCTTCATGAAACTAGTACAGAATTGTCTTAGATTTCCTACAAGACCAGAATCATATCAATCAAATATTTATAACTCAGATCATAGCCAATTTACTGAACGCTACTAAATAGACAAATTAAGGCCAATTCATGCAATAATTCCTTCAATTATCCAATTAGGCCCAATATCATAAAATGTGACAAAACTAACTTAATTAAGTCTAATTGAACCTTAAGAAGCTCAGTGAAAGGATTATTAAATGAATAAAATATATTACTATGAAGTAGTGGTTTCGAGCTGGTCTTAAAACATTAGACTTGAATAGTAGCTACACTTAGCCAAATTATGAAAATAGAAGGGATCTCGACTAAGAGCTAACAAATGTTTAAAGATTCAAGTTTGAGTTCAAAAGAAAGGATTTGAATTTGAAATGAAAGTTAGTAGTAGTTAAAGATATAAGATTAAAACAACATGAGGATTGTTGTTGAAGATTGAACAGTTACCTATGACACGAGGATTGCTGACAAAGATTTAGTGGTTACTTGACAAAGATTACTAATCATTTAGCAGTTATCTTTGTTTTAGACACATGTCAAGATCTTGTAAAAAGGGTAGTTACTTAGGAAGTCTATAAATACCAGGAGGATAGAAACATTTCGGGTTTGAAAATGTTATACTCAAAAACACTTGTAACTCACGCTCTCTTGTCCATTGACATCTAGAGCAAACAACACAAGTTTAGTCCAGTATATTTCCATCCAATTTCCTTTCTGTATCATTTATAATTTCAGTGCAAGTTTAATATAGTTCCATTTACATTACAAGTCTTTACTTTATTGCAAATTATTTTCTACTCCAGATCAAGTGATTTTTAAAGATCATTTGAGTTCTTTTAAATTGCTTTTCTTTTAAATTATTGTCTTTACTTTCCTGCAGTTTACTTTTCTGTTATTTTTCATACTTGCAACTTTATCTTCATTGTTCTTTTACATTGCTTTCTTTTCATTATCAGTTCTTTACATTCTTGCACTTTACATTGTTTGCCAATTTTACTTAATTGCACTTTTATTGCCTTTTCATTTACATTCTGTGTCATTTAACTTGTTTTCTTTATTGATTTAGTAAGTTTTTAAACAAACTTCACTTTCCATAACAGTTTCTTCTAATTGTCTTTTCATTGTACTTCTACTCTTTTACTTGTTTCATCCAAGTTACATTTTACCCATAAACATTTCAATTTCTAACTTTTATCAAGTACATATGATTATATCCATTACCTAAGGCCTATAAGGAATATACCTCATATTCATTGCCTTTTTTAAGTGAATGTGCATTAGAGGTAAAAGTTTTTGATACCTTGGCCTTGGTAATCAAGGAAACTCTTTTCCTTACACATTGCTTCTCTTTTGGTGTTTTGAACTTTGTAAGTTCCACATGATGCATGTGAGAAGTTTTAGTTGAAGGATCCTTGCCTTCATGACCAAGAAGTCTACCGTTGGGTTTTGGAAGTATTTTCCTTGATGATTCCTCTTTCTTTTGACCAATTAGTCCATCCTTTTGAGAAATATTTTACATAATTGACACACTAGGAGGGCGTTTTGGTACCTACTTCATCGTCCTTGAATGTTAGTACTAGACCCTTTAAGACTTTTAGGAACCCACACCATGTTATTTCTCATACAGGATTTCTTCTATAATTGCACAAATGAGAAACATGCCCTAAATGACCACAAAAATTACAAATAATTAAATTCAATGATGACTTGGTCCTTTGAAGATCATCTTTAGACAACTTAATCCTTTTGTTGTTATTACATTCTAAACAATTGCCATAAGCCTTGCTAGAATTTTCTTGTGGAATAACATTAATTTTATTCTCATTAACAAGCATGGAATGTAAGCAAATAGAATCATTAGCTTTGGCAAATTTGAAATATTAGTCCCCCAACTTGATTTTCTAAATCAATGCACTTTTCACAAGAAGTTGAGGTTTCACATTTCAAAGACATTTCCTTATAAAAAAAATCATATTCATTTTTCAAAGTCTCAATTTCATTTTCAATGGAAGAAATATTTTCCAAACAAGATAAGTTTTTCATTTCTAAATTCAACAAACCATCATATAATTCACCATATGCATATTATAGCTCATAATAGGAAGGACTATAATCTAGTTTAGCATTATTTATCTCAAAGTCCTTTTTAGCCATATAGGAAGTAGTCTTAATTTCTAGCATACTTAATTCTTTACGGGAATCACCATTTCCCTCATCTTTATAGGAGTTCGCTGATCTAATGCAAAGTGAATGTAAAATGTCATTGATCAGTGAACTCAACTTCTTCGTTAGCCTACAAATCAAACAAATAAAGAATGAAACTTTCGTCTATCAAGAAAAGTATTGTAAGGAGCTGCTCAAGAAATTTGGAATGAAAAATGCCAAAGAAATTGCCACACCTATGAGAACCTCTTGCTATTTGGACAAGGATGAATGAGGTAAATCTGTAGAAATAACTAAGTATAGAAGTATGATTGACTCTCTCCTTTATCTTACAACTAGTAGGCCTATAATGTTTAATGTTTGTATGTGTGCAAGATATCAAGTATGTCCCACAGAATCTTACCTAAGTGCTGTTAAAGGAATAATGAAATATCTTGTTGGCACAATACAAATGGGCTTGTGGTATCCCAAGGGTGCCTTATGTTGTTTGTTTGGTTATTCTGATTTTGATTTTGCTAGTTGTAAAGTGGATAGGAAAAGTCCTAGTGGGATATATCACTTGCTTGAAAGCTCTTTAGTTTCTTGGTATAGCAAGAAACAAAATAAATGTGGCATTATCTATGGCTAAAGCTGGGTATGTTGTAACCGAAAGTTATTGTGCTCAAATCTTTTGGATGAATCAACAACTTCTGGATTATAGACTCCAGCTTAGTCACATCCCTATAAGGTGTGATAACACTAGTGCAATCAACCTAACTAAGAAGTCAATCTTGCACTCAAGGACTAAACACATAGAAATAAGGCATCACTTCATAAGAGATCATGTTCAAAAATGAGATTATGTGCTTGAGCTTGTGGAAACATCTAAGCAATTGGCTGATATATTAACTAAACATTTACCTAAAGAAAATTTATTTTACATAAGAGGTGAACTTGGTATAATTGACCTTTCGTGCATTGAATGATTATTTGTGTTTGTTGCATAACCTTTTTCTTATTGATTTTATCTCATGAATCTTATATTAGCTTGATCGTTGGAGGTTTCCTTAAATTTTTTTTGTAGGTGCTCTCATCATGATTAAGTCCTCTAATTTGCTCAAGAAGTGTTTTGATGAAGTTTACTGAAGTTTGGTTGCAAAAATCTCAAGTTTACTGATGTTGTAATGGATTACGGGAGTTGCTAATGGATTATAAGGTCTCTGACAAGTGAAAAATTCAGTTTTTGCTCCTGGTAATCAATTATATGGGGTATATAATCAATTACAAAGCCTTTGTAATGTATTTAAAGAGATGGCAGTAGTGTGATAATCGATTAACAAACTTGGCAATCAATTACAAAGCACCCAGAAATGAAGAACACATTGTGGCAATCGATTACCACAGTTGGTAATCGATTACAAGAAGGCAGCAGCCTCGTAATCGATTACAAACTTGTTGTAATCTATAACAATATAGTTTTATAGCCTTAAACGTTCTTTCTTCTTCATTTTCAGCCTCTGTTCTTCATCTCTATCTCTTTCTAAACCATCCTTCCCCCCTCCTTCTCTCACTTAAATCCAACTCAAATCCTCACCATTTCACTCCAAATTACTCCTAAAACACTCCAAAACACTTCCTCACCAAAACTTCTCATCTTTCCACTGTCAAAACACCTAAATTCTCACAAAAATCCTTCTATCACTTAAAACCCTAACTATACTCTCTCTCTCTCTCTCTAGAAATTCGCACTCAAATCTCCATCAAAATCTTTCATTCTTGTCCTAATCAACTCTAAAACACTCTTTCTACTGTAATCCTATTGGTCATGGCAACCATCACCAAGAAGTGAGATGAATTGGGTGATCATAAAATTTTAAAGCAACTTTACGAAATTATACATTTTGATATTCTCAATCAAGACATATAGCGGAATAAGTCTAACAAAGATACAATTATTATAGATTACTCAAATACAACTTGAGTTATAGGATAAATCAAGTAAATAAGCTAGATATCAAGTTCTTAAAATCAAAGCATCAAGATGACAAGATATGCAATAAATAAATATACAACACCAAATATTAAAATTAATGAGTGTGGGGAAGAATGAATTAAATTCAAGAATTTATCCTGGTTCAGCCACTAACCACTTGTGGCCTATATCCAGTTCCCAAACTTCACTTGAGATTTTTTTCACTATCTCTTAAACTTCACGAGTGCTAGGAAAACCTTTGTTCAAAAAAGAGCACTCCTCACACCTGGGATCCTTCACCCTTGTGCTAAAGCCTCTAACTATTCAAGCTTCACTGGTGCTTGAAAAACCTTTACAAACTTTGTGCCCTTCTTACACTTCAAGGATCATTCACCTCTATGTATAGAAGCCTCTTTGTTTCCTAAAGGGATTCTCTACCCTCACAAGTGTTTACAATAAAGATTGAATGAAATAAGCTCTCTCAAAGGGCAAATAACATAAATTGAAGTTCTATAAAGCTCTCAAAGATATCTCAAAGTGTTGAAAAACAAAGCAATATGAATGAAAGAATTAAATCATGAATTAAATGCTTGGTAATAGGTTGTTGGATGTTTAAGAGTTAGCATTATGTGTCCCAAGGCTTGTACTTATAGCCCATCAATGAAATAGATTCATTAGAGTCAGTTTTTGCAGTATTAAATGCATTAAAAACTAGTCGTTGCTAGTTTTAGAGGTATGGTAATCAATTACATGCATACGGTAATCGATTACCATGCTTGAATACTTATTCTGAGTGTTGTAAAACACTTAGTAATCGATTATTGAACAAGGTAATCGATTACTAGCTTTCAAAAAGTTGTTCTTGGGCTTATGGTACCACACTACTATTTGAGAAAAGGAGCTTGTGGTAATCGATTACCATGCTTGGTAATTGATTACCAAGCTTCAGTTTTGAGAAAACTAAGTTCTCGCATGCTTGTAATCGATTACAAGCTCATGATAATCGATTACAAGCTTTTTGATATGCTTGTAATAGATCACTAAGCTCTTATAGGAGATTACAATCATTCTAGAACCCATTTTTTGAGGACAAACAAGCTTAGTAAACATTTCCAACAAAGAATGCTTGGATTTTTTAGAGATTCAAACACGATTTTCATAATCCAAGATTAAATCATGATTTTGTTAAAAAACCATCCAAATTTATCAAATACATCAACCACCAACTAAATGGGATTTCATGATGGACTTATCAAAATCATTTTAAACATTTTGGTATATCTTGGATCACTTCTCACAAAAAGATCCTAAGTCCTATAAAATTGTTCTTTCGAGCTTCCTTTGGACATGGTATTTGTCATAGCTTTGTTATTATCAAAACTTTTATGAAATAGGCATTCACATTCTTCTCGAGTTAAGCACAACTGAGATCTTTTACTTTCTTATTGCAATGGTCACTCTTGGTACTTGAACTATCCCACAAAGTATTGTTCACTTAAAACATAGTTAGTCCAAATTTATAATTCAATATCTTCATATACATGATTCATAAATGTATGACTCTAGTTAGTCTAATATTCCTATAAGACTTTAATAGATACATCCAGATAAGACATTGATTAATTACTAATAGATATGCTCTATATAGTATGTAACATACAATACTTTACAGAATATGCATGACTTCTGAGTATAAAACACTAGAGCATGCATCATGCATATATTTGTTCACGTAAAGACATATCCGATATTAGTTAATTATAACTCATATACAACATTATTGGATATATTCTATGAAGAATACTACACATATCTCATTTCATGATTATTAAGTGAAATATAACTAAATAAAGTACATAATCTTGCATGATACTATATATCTCGTTAAGCACATCTATGTAACACGATCAATATCCTTTTGTAATTGATAGCAATATATTTTATTCATTTTATAATCCTCTCACTGGGCTTCTTACAGTTCAATTAGGCTTAATTAAGTTAGTTTTGTCACATTTTATGATATTGAGCTTAATTAGATCATTGAAGAAATTATTGCTTGAATTGGCTTTAATTTGTCTATTTGGCAGCGTTCAATAAACTGGCTATAATTTGAGTTGCAAATATCTTAATGTGATTCTAGTCTTGTAGGAAAGCGAAGACAATTCTCTACAACTTTCATGAGACCACAAGAGCCAAATCACACGTTTGGATAATTTAAATTGGAGTTGAAGCAAGATCTAGAGTGCTGAGCCTGACAGCTTGACCTCTGTGCACTCATCAGACCATATCTTGAGCAATAGAAGAGATTTTAGGCTAAAACCAGTGCCATTCAAAATTTAAGACCCAAATCTACAACTTTCATGAAGAACACAAGAGTTAATTCAGATGGGTTATGAGTCATATTGGACTTGGAAGTCAGAATAGAGGAGTTGTAACTGGGCCTAAGTAGTGTGCAAAGATTGGGCTGAAATTTGAGTTGTATGATTCATATTGGGTTAAAATTGGCGACATTGAAAAGCTAAGACAAAAGCCTACAACTTTCATGAAGATCACTTTTCCAAAAAATGACAGCAACCATAAGTTCATCACTAAATCATTTCGGAGACAAGAATCTCAATAATTTTCCACTCATTCACAATTATCAAACAACTCCCTTGGCATTTTCTACTCATTATCAAACAACTCCATTGTCATTTTGTACTCCTTAAGCTCTATAAAAGGGAGCATTGACTAATCATCTTAGCTTAGAGATCAAGATCAAGCTATTGTGTTATTTGTTTCTTTTGTTGTAGTTTTCTTTGTTCTAAATTGAAGTTATGTTCATCTTTTTCTTCTTATCTCTTTCTTTCTTCTTGTTCATGAGTAACTAATTTTCATTTTGCTTCGGTGAAAGGGTAAAGCTTTTGGTAATAAACTAAGGTTTGATTAATTTCTTTCTTGTACTTGAATGATGTATTATCAAGTGGTCATTATACGTGTTATATTTTGTTTCCAATCAATTAGAAACCCTCCTTGTAAAGTGGAGATCTTGATTTATTGTAGATAAGAGGTTGGCACAATGAATTCTTGAGCCCGATTATAAGTGTTGGTGTTATGGATAATTAAAGGAACCATAATATAATTACATTTATAATTTTAAATGAACTTTGAATGTTGTATTATCAGATTAGAACCTCAATTATGTGTAGATTTCAATTGAGTTATAAAAAGAAATAATCTTATCTTTAATTTATTATGAAGAGTGGATCTCCTAACCCAAGCAAATCTTTTTTCATTTGTAAACAACTTTTATCACATTTATTATTGTGACAAATTTTTTCCTTACCTCAAAGAATTTTTCTTCATCAATTCCCTATGAATCGACCTCGGACTCCTGAGAATTTTTACTTGAAACAACCTGCACTTGGGTTTGCAACTTATAATTCGCATCAAGTTTTTTGCCTCCGTTGCTGGGGACTTGATTTGAAGTTTTAATTTATTGAGGTTTTCTTTCATTAAGTAAACTTCACTATCAGGTATATTCTTTTTCTACTCTTTTAACTTTTTAACTTTTTAACTTTCTAACTTACTGACTTACTAACTTATTTATTTATATCATTTATTTATGTTTTCTAACTTACTGACTTACTAACTTATTTATGTCATTTATTTATGCTTAATATTTAATGGTTGGTTTATACCGTCGACTTGTACATTATTTTTTATTTTATTTTAAGTCATTTATTTATGCTTAATTGGTATCGTGATTTAAATTCTGGTCGTTTAGTTAAAATTAATCTTGATACTTTATATATTGATTTATTTGAATCACAATCACACACAATTGACACAATGACTAAAAATGAAAGCATATATGATGAACATGAAAATCAATAGTTGCGAACTATGCGTGCATATTTGCAACCACCTCGAAATTCTAGTCCATCATGTTTTGTCTTTCCACTTAATGCTAACTGTTTTAGATTTAAGTCGGGTATGATTTCTTTACTTCCTAATTTCTATGGTTTAGAATATGAAAGCTCATATTTACACCTAAAAGATTTTGAGGAAGTATGTATCACTTTTAATGACCAAAATTGCACTGGAGAGATTGTAAAGCTTAAATTTTTTATTTTTTCTTTGAAAGATAAAGTAAAAACTTGGCTTAATGCTTTGAAACCAAGATCAATTGGCACATGGCAAGAAATGCAAGGTGAGTTTTTAAAGAAATTTTTTTCAACACATACAACCAATGCTTTGAAAGACAAATCCAAAATTTTTCCCAAAATCCAAATGAATCATATTTTCAATGTTGAGAATGTTTTAAAGATTTGTTAAATTCTTGCTCACATCATGGTTTTGAATAATGGCACATTATAAGCTTCTTTTATGAAGGTTTAACACCTAAAACTAAACAATTTGTGAAAATAATGTGCAATGGTGAGTTTCTTAATAAAGAACCAGAATAAGCTTTAGATTATTTAAACTATTTGGCTGAAAATTCTTAATCTTTGCATGGTACTAATCCTTCTGAAAATTCAATTGGATATAACCTTGCAAATGCTAGTAAAGGAAAATATCATCTTAGTCAAGAATAATATCTAAATGATAGGTATGCCAGTTTGACTAGAAAGGTTGAATCCATGGAATTAGGGAAAGTGAAAAAAGTCAAATCTGTGTAAAATGAAGAAATTTGTGACATTTGTGACGACTTAAGACACTCAACAAATGAATATCCAAAGACACCTATTTTTAAAGAAGTTGTGCATGAGCAAGTAAATACAATGAACAATTTTAAAAAATCATTCACCTCTTCTTTTTCATAATCATACAATCTGAGATGGAGATATTACCTGTGGTGTCCTAGGGTTGATGAGGCCGGGGAGTGGACGCCGATGCATGAGAAGCACGTACAAGGAGCGGCTCCTGGCATGCTTCTAGGCGAAGGGTCCCATGAATGAACTGAATATGCACCGGAATGAGAGGGATTCAAAGACTGTGCAGGTATGGGACTGCATAGTTGATGATGGCTTAAAAGAATTGATTAGGCGTAGCCATATCAACAAGTTGCAACTTCTTTTCGGGAGCCTAGAACATAAGAACTCCATTGTTAAGCGTGCTTGACCTGGAGCAATTGTGAGATGGGTGACCTCCTGAGAAGTTTCCTAGGATGCGTGTGAGTGAGGACAAAGCACGCTGAAAAGACTCGTGTTGGTTTGTGGAGACACTCGTCAATCCTGCAGGCAGTCTCGGGATGTTACAA
Source organism: Ormosia emarginata (assembly GCA_029884605.1). NCBI lineage: Eukaryota > Viridiplantae > Streptophyta > Magnoliopsida > Fabales > Fabaceae > Ormosia > Ormosia emarginata. Next base: position 1,888,711 of record JAQQTP010000041.1, on the reverse strand, counting down.
GACTCTCAAAATTCTCAAGGATATGCACCTTATGTCCCACCATATAGGAAAAATCTTGAAAGAACTACAGGCTGTCTCGGGATGTTACATTACCCGAACTTCAGTTGGAGGAATAATAATCATTCACAATTTATGCAACCACCGCCTTCTCGGGAACAACAAGACTCTCAAAATTCTCAAGGATATGCACCTTATGTTCCACCATATAGGAAAAATCTTGAAAGAACACTGCATGTATTCATGGAAAAGCAAGAGACCATTAATAAACAAAATACTCAAACCATGATTGACATAAAAGAAACTCTTTCTAAATTTGCTTCTGTACTCACCATTCACGAGAAAGAAAAATTTCCTTCTCAACCTCAACCGAATCCCAAGCGTCAGTACAGTCTAAATGAGGGTAGTTTAGAAAACCAACAAATGATCAAGTTAAGTCAATGATAACTCTTAGGGGTGGAAAAGTTGTTGAAAAACAAATTCCTGAACTTTGTGAGAGAGACCATTTGACCAAAATGAGACTAAACTCTCGCCTTCACGTAAAATAATAGGAATTGACTAACAACTATTAAACATAGGTTCAGTTTCCAAGACAATAAAATTCACAAGATATATGGATTTATCAACTTGTACTAACACATCTTCTATTTTTCCTTTTGAAATTTTAATTGATCTATTGGCAAGTAGAAGAGTTATAGAAGTTGGTTTTAACTCACCCAGGTTGAGTTGCTGACAAACTGAATATGGAAGCAAATTAACACTAGCACCAAGATCAAGTAAAACTTGTTCAATTTTATGTTCTCCAATAATGCATGAAACCGTAGGATAACCAAGGCCTTTATGTTTCAAAACATTATTGCTCTGAATAATGGAGCTTACTTGTTCAGCCAAAAATGCCTTCTTTTTCACATTTAATTTCCTTTTAACAGTTCATAAGTCCTTCAAAAATTTGGCATAAGAAGGAACCTGTTTAATAACATCTAACAATGAAATATTGACCTTCACTTGTTTAAAAATTTCAAAAATTTCATTATGGTGGTTCAATTTCCTTGATTTGTTTAAAGCTTAAGGAAATAGGGGTGAAGGCTAACATTTAGAAATATAACATTGGAGTTTAATGTTTTCAACATGTGCAAGTAACCACAGGAAGTCCATGATGAAAAGAAGGAAGTTGACGGGATTGAGGCCATTGTAGATGATCATCTTTAAACAAGGAGTTCTTCTAACCTATTAGAAATCTATTTAATTAATTCATTTGATTCAGGTACGCAAGTAGATGTTGATATTTCTAAAATATGCTCTTTGCTTGATTGTACACAGGTAATGGAATACAAGAGATGAAAGCCGAGATTCGAAGAGCTAAAACCTATGAATGATAATGCTCATGAAGAAATACCCATACTGAAACTAAAGTCATTACCTGCTAGGTTGAAGTACACATTTTTGGGAGAAGAACAAAGTTTTTTAATGGTAATTTCTTCAACCCTTACTAGAGAACAAGAATGTATGTTGATAGAAGAACTTAAAAGGAATAAAAGTGCAGTTTGATGGACATTAAAGGACATAAAAAGCATTAATCCATTAATTTGTACACATAGAATACATTTAGAGGATAATGCTAAAACATCACAATAACCTCAAAGAAGATTAAATCCACACATGAAAGAGGTAGTTAGTAGTAGTTAAAGATATAAGATTAAAACAACATGAGGATTGTTGTTGAAGATTGAACAGTTACCTATGACACGAGGATTGTTGACAAAAATTTAGTGGTTACTTGACAAAGATTACTAATCATTTAGCAGTTATCTTTGTTTTAGACACATGTCAAGATCTTGTAAAAAGGGTAGTTACTTAGGAAGTCTATAAATACCAGGAGGATAGAAACATTTCGGGTTTGAAAATGTTATACTCAAAAACACTTGTAACTCACGCTCTCTTGTCCATTGACATCTAGAGCAAACAACACAAGTTTAGTCCAGTATATTTCCATCCAATTTCCTTTCTGTATCATTTATAATTTCAGTGCAAGTTTAATATAGTTCCATTTACATTACAAGTCTTTACTTTATTGCAAATTATTTTCTACTCCAAATCAAGTGATTTTTAAAGATCATTTGAGTTCTTTTAAATTGCTTTTCTTTTAAATTATTGTCTTTACTTTCCTGCAGTTTACTTTTCTCTTATTTTTCATACTTGCAACTTTATCTTCATTGTTCTTTTACATTGCTTTCTTTTCATTATCAGTTCTTTACATTCTTGCACTTTACATTGTTTGCCAATTTTACTTAATTGCACTTTTATTGCCTTTTCATTTACAGTCTGTGTCATTTAACTTGTTTTCTTTATTGATTTAGTAAGTTTTTAAACAAACTTCACTTTCCATAACAGTTTCTTCTTCTTTTCATTGTACTTCTACTCTTTTACTTGTTTCAGCCAAGTTACATTTTACCCATAAACATTTCAATTTCTAACTTTTATCAAGTACACATGATTATATCCATTACCTAAGGTCTATAAGGAATATACCTCATATTCATTGCCTTTTTTAAGTGAATGTGCATTAGAGGTAAAAGTTTTTGATACCTTGGCCTTAGTAATCAAGGAAACTCTTTTCCTTACACATTGCTTCTCTTTTGGTGTTTTGAACTTTGCAAGTTCCACATGATGCATGTGAGAAGTTTTAGTTGAAGGATCCTTGCCTTCATGACCAAGAAATCTACCATTGGGTTTTGGAAGCATTTTCCTTGATGATTCCTCTTTCTTTTGACCAATTAGTCCATCCTTTTGAGAAATATTTTACATAATTGACACACTAGGAGGGCGTTTTGGTACCTACTTCATCGTCCTTGAATGTTAGTACTAGAGCCTTTAAGACTTTTAGGAACCCACACCATGTTATTTCTCATACAGGATTTCTTCTATAATTGCACAAATGAGAAACATGCCCTAAATGACCACAAAAATTATAAATAATTAAATTCAATGATGACTTGGTCCTTTGAAGATCATCTTTAGACAACTTAATCCTTTTGTTGTTATTACATTCTAAACAATTGTCATAAGCCTTGCTAGAATTTTCTTGTGGAATAACATTAATTTTATTCTCATTAACAAGCATGGAATGTAAGCAAATAGAATCATTAGCTTTGGCAAATTAGAAATATTAGTCCCCCAACTTGATTTTCTAAATCAATGCACTTTTCACAAGAAGTTGAGGTTTCACATTTCAAAGACATTTCCTTATAAAAAAAATCATATTCATTTTTCAAAGTCTCAATTTCATTTTCAATGGAAGAAATATTTTCCAAACAAGATAAGTTTTTCATTTCTAAATTCAACAAACCATCATATAATTCACCATATGCATATTATAGCTCATAATAGGAAGGACTATAATCTAGTTTAGCATTATTTATCTCAAAGTCCTTTTTAGCCATATAGGAAGTAGTCTTAATTTCTAGCATACTTAATTCTTTACGGGAATCACCATTTCCCTCATCTTTATAGGAGTTCGCTGATCTAATGCAAAGTGAATGTAAAATGTCATTGATCAGTGAACTCAACTTCTTCGTTAGCCTACAAATCAAACAAATAAAGAATGAAACTTTCGTCTATCAAGAAAAGTATTGCAAGGAGCTGCTCAAGAAATTTGGAATGAAAAATGCCAAAGAAATTGCCACACCTATGAGAACCTCTTGCTATTTGGACAAGGATGAATGAGGTAAATCTGTAGAAATAACTAAGTATAGAGGTATGATTGACTCTCTCCTTTATCTTACAACTAGTAGGCCTATAATGTTTAGTGTTTGTATGTGTGCAAGATATCAAGTATGTCCCACAGAATCTTACCTAAGTGCTGTTAAAAGAATAATGAAATATCTTGTTGGCACAATACAAATGGGCTTGTGGTATCCCAAGGGTGCCTTATGTTGTTTGTTTGGTTATTCTGATTTTGATTTTGCTAGTTGTAAAGTGGATAGGAAAAGTCCTAGTGGGATATATCACTTGCTTGAAAGCTCTTTAGTTTCTTGGTATAGCAAGAAACAAAATAAATGTGGCATTATCTATGGCTAAAGCTGGGTATGTTGTAACCGAAAGTTATTGTGCTCAAATCTTTTGGATGAATCAACAATTTCTGGATTATAGACTCCAGCTTAGTCACATCCCTATAAGGTGTGATAACACTAGTGCAATCAACCTAACTAAGAAGTCAATCTTGCACTCAAGGACTAAACACATAGAAATAAGGCATCACTTCATAAGAGATCATGTTCAAAAATGAGATTATGTGCTTGAGTTTGTGGAAACATCTAAGCAATTGGCTGATATATTAACTAAACATTTACCTAAAGAAAATTTATTTTACATAAGAGGTGAACTTGGTATAATTGACCTTTCGTGCATTGAATGATTGTTTGTGTTTGTTGCATAACCTTTTTCTTATTGATTTTATCTCATGAATCTTATATTAGCTTGATCGTTGGAGGTTTCCCTAAATTTGTTTTGTAGGTGCTCTCATCATGATTAAGTCCTCTAATTTGCTCAAGAAGTGTTTTGATGAAATTTACTGAAGTTTGGTTGCAAAAATCTCAAGTTTACTGATGTTGTAATGGATTACAGGAGTTGCTAATAGATTATAAGGTCTATGACAAGTGAAAAATTCAGTTTTTGCTCATGGTAATCAATTATATGGGGTATATAATCAATTACAAAGCCTTTGTAATGTATTTAAAGAGATGGAAGTAGTGTGATAATCGATTAACAAACTTGGCAATCGATTACAAAGCACCCAGAAATAAAGAACACATTGTGGCAATCGATTACCACAGTTGGTAATCGATTACAAGAAGGCAGCAGCCTCGTAATCGATTACAAACTTGTTGTAATCTATAACAATATGGTTTTATAGCCTTAAACGTTCTTTCTTCTTCATTTTCAGCCTCTGTTCTTCATCTCTATCTCTTTCTAAACCATCCTTCCCCCCTCCTTCTCTCACTTAAATCCAACTCAAATCCTCACCATTTCACTCCAAATTACTCCTAAAACACTCCAAAACACTTCCTCACCAAAACTTCTCATCTTTCCACTGTCAAAACACCTAAATTCTCACAAAAATCCTTCTATCACTTAAAACCCTAACTATACTCTCTCTCTCTAGAAATTCGCACTCAAATCTCCATCAAAATCTTTCATTCTTGTCCTAATCAATTGTAAAACACTTTTTCTACCGTAATCCTATTGGTCATGGCAACCATCACCAAGAAGTGAGATGAATTGGGTGATCATAAAATTTTAAAGCAACTTTACAAAATTATACATTTTGATATTCTCAATCAAGACATATAGCGGAATAAGTCTAACAAAGATACAATTATTATAGATTACTCAAATACAACTTGAGTTATAGGATAAATCAAGTAAATAAGCTAGATATCAAGTTCTTAAAATCAAAGCATCAAGATGACAAGATATGCAATAAATAAATATACAACACCAAATATTAAAATTAATGAGTGTGGGGAAGAATGAATTAAATTCAAGAATTTATCCTGGTTCAGCCACTAACCACTTGTGGCCTATATCCAGTTCCCAAACTTCACTTGAGATTTTTTTCACTATCTCTTAAACTTCACGAGTGCTAGGAAAACCTTTGTTCAAACAAGAGCACTCCTCACACCTTGGGATCCTTCACCCTTGTGCTAAAGCCTCTAACTATTCAAGCTTCACTGGTGCTTGAAAAACCTTTACAAACTTTGTGCCCTTCTTACACTTCAAGGATCATTCACCTCTATGTATAGAAGCCTTTTTGTTTCCTAAAGGGATTCTCTACCCTCACAAGTGTTTACAATAAAGATTGAATGAAATAAGCTCTCTCAAAGGGCAAATAACATAAATTGAAGTTCTATAAAGCTCTCAAAGATATCTCAAAGTGTTGAAAAACAAAGCAATATGAATGAAAGAATTAAATCATGAATTAAATGCTTGGGAATAGGTTGTTGGATGTTCAAGAGTTAGCATTATGTGTCCCAAGGCTTGTACTTATAGCCCATCAATGAAATAGATTCATTAGAGTCAGTTTTTGCAGTATTAAATGCATTAAAAACTAGTCGTTGCTAGTTTTAGAGGTATGGTAATCAATTACATGCATACGGTAATCGATTACCATGCTTGAATACTTATTCTGAGTGTTGTAAAACACTTAGTAATCGATTATTGAACAAGGTAATCGATTACTAGCTTTCAAAAAGTTGTTCTTGGGCTTATGGTACCACACTACTATTTGAGAAAAGGAGCTTGTGGTAATCGATTACCATGCTTGGTAATCGATTACCAAGCTTCAGTTTTGAGAAAACTAAGTTCTCGCATGCTTGTAATCGATTACAAGCTCATGATAATCGATTACAAGCTTTTTGATATGCGTGTAATAGATCACTAAGCTCTTATAGGAGATTACAATCATTCTAGAACCCATTTTTTGAGGACAAACAAGCTTAGTAAACATTTCCAACAAAGAATGCTTGGATTTTTTAGAGATTCAAACACGATTTTCATAATCCAAGATTAAATCATGATTTTGTTAAAAAACCATCCAAATTTATCAAATACAGCAACCACCAACTAAATGGGATTTCATGATGGACTTATCAAAATCATTTTAAACATTTTGGTATATCTTGGATCACTTCTCACAAAAAGATCCTAAGTCCTATAAAATTGTTCTTTCGAGCTTCCTTTGGACATGGTATTTGTCATAGCTTTGTTATTATCAAAACTTTTATGAAATAGGCATTCACATTCTTCTCGAGTTAAGCACAACTGAGATCTTTTACTTTCTTATTGCAATGGTCACTCTTGGTACTTGAACTATCCCACAAAGTATTGTTCACTTAAAACATAGTTAGTCCAAATTTATAATTCAATATCTTCATATACATGATTCATAAATGTATGACTCTAGTTAGTCTAATATGCCTATAAGACTTTAATAGATACATCCAGATAAGACATTGATTAATTACTAATAGATATGCTCTATATAGTATGTAACATACAATACTTTACAGAATATGCATGACTTCTGAGTATAAAACACTAGAGCATGCATCATGCATATATTTGTTCACGTAAAGACATATCCGATATTAGTTAATTATAACTCATATACAACATTATTGGATATATTCTATGAAGAATACTACACATATCTCATTTCATGATTATTAAGTGAAATATAACTAAATAAAGTACATAATCTTGCATGATACTATATATCTCGTTAAGCACATCTATGTAACACGATCAATATCCTTTTGTAATTGATAGCAATATATTTTATTCATTTTATAATCCTCTCACTGGGCTTCTTACAGTTCAATTAGGCTTAATTAAGTTAGTTTTGTCACATTTTATGATATTGAGCTTAATTAGATCATTGAAGAAATTATTGCTTGAATTGGCTTTAATTTGTCTATTTGGCAGCGTTCAATAAACTGGCTATAATTTGAGTTGCAAATATCTTAATGTGATTCTAGTCTTGTAGGAAAGCGAAGACAATTCTCTACAACTTTCATGAGACCACAAGAGCCAAATCACACGTTTGGATAATTTAAATTGGAGTTGAAGCAAGATCTAGAGTGCTGAGCCTGACAGCTTGACCTCTGTGCACTCATCAGACCATATCTTGAGCAATAGAAGAGATTTTAGGCTAAAACCAGTGCCATTCAAAATTTAAGACCCAAATCTACAACTTTCATGAAGAACACAAGAGTTAATTCAGATGGGTTATGAGTCATATTGGACTTGGAAGTCAGAATAGAGGAGTTGTAACTGGGCCTAAGTAGTGTGCAAAGATTGGGCTGAAATTTGAGTTGTATGATTCATATTGGGTTAAAATTGGCGACATTGAAAAGCTAAGACAAAAGCCTACAACTTTCATGAAGATCACTTTTCCAAAAAATGACAGCAACCATAAGTTCATCACTAAATCATTTCGGAGACAAGAATCTCAATAATTTTCCACTCATTCACAATTATCAAACAACTCCCTTGGCATTTTCTACTCATTATCAAACAACTCCATTGTCATTTTGTACTCCTTAAGCTCTATAAAAGGGAGCATTGACTAATCATCTTAGCTTAGAGATCAAGATCAAGCTATTGTGTTATTTGTTTCTTTTGTTGTAGTTTTCTTTGTTCTAAATTGAAGTTATGTTCATCTTTTTCTTCTTATCTCTTTCTTTCTTCTTGTTCATGAGTAACTAATTTTCATTTTGCTTCGGTGAAAGGGTAAAGCTTTTGGTAATAAACTAAGGTTTGATTAATTTCTTTCTTGTACTTGAATGATGTATTATCAAGTGGTCATTATACGTGTTATATTTTGTTTCCAATCAATTAGAAACCCTCCTTGTAAAGTGGAGATCTTGATTTATTGTAGATAAGAGGTTGGCACAATGAATTCTTGAGCCCGATTATAAGTGTTGGTGTTATGGATAATTAAAGGAACCATAATATAATTACATTTATAATTTTAAATGAACTTTGAATGTTGTATTATCAGATTAGAACCTCAATTATGTGTAGATTTCAATTGAGTTATAAAAAGAAATAATCTTATCTTTAATTTATTATGAAGAGTGGATCTCCTAACCCAAGCAAATCTTTTTTCATTTGTAAACAACTTTTATCACATTTATTATTGTGACAAATTTTTTCCTTACCTCAAAGAATTTTTCTTCATCAATTCCCTATGAATCGACCTCGGACTCCTGAGAATTTTTTACTTGAAACAACCTGCACTTGGGTTTGCAACTTATAATTCGCATCAAGTTTTTTGCCTCCGTTGCTGGGGACTTGATTTGAAGTTTTAATTTATTGAGGTTTTCTTTCATTAAGTAAACTTCACTATCAGGTATATTCTTTTTCTACTCTTTTAACTTTTTAACTTTTTAACTTTCTAACTTACTGACTTACTAACTTATTTATTTATATCATTTATTTATGTTTTCTAACTTACTGACTTACTAACTTATTTATGTCATTTATTTATGCTTAATATTTAATGGTTGGTTTATACCGCTGACTTGTACATTATTTTTTTTACTTTAAGTCATTTATTTATGCTTAATTGGTATCGTGATTCAAATTCTGGTCATTTAGTTAAAATTAATCTTGATACTTTATATATTGATTTATTTGAATCACAATCACACACAATTGACACAATGACTAAAAATGAAAGCATATATGATGAACATGAAAATCAATAGTTGTGAACTATGCGTGCATATTTGCAACCACCTCGAAATTCTAGTCCATCATGTTTTGTCTTTCCACTTAATGCTAACTGTTTTAGATTTAAGTCGGGTATGATTTCTTTACTTCCTAATTTCTATGGTTTAGAATATGAAAGCTCATATTTACACCTAAAAGATTTTGAGGAAGTATGTATCACTTTTAATGACCAAAATTGTACTAAGAGATTGTTAAGCTTAAATTTTTTATTTTTTCTTTGAAAGATAAAGTAAAAACTTGGCTTAATGCTTTGAAACCAAGATCAATTGGCACATGGCAAGAAATGCAAGGTGAGTTTTTAAAGAAATTTTTTTCAACACATAAACCAATGCTTTGAAAGACAAATCCAAAATTTTTCCCAAAATCCAAATGAAGCATATTTTCAATGTTGAGAATGTTTTAAAGATTTGTTAAATTCTTGCTCACATCATGGTTTTGAATAATGGCACATTATAAGCTTCTTTTATGAAGGTTTAACACCTGAAACTAAACAATTTGTGAAAATAATGTGCAATGGTGAGTTTCTTGATAAAGAACCAGAAGAAGCTTTAGATTATTTAAACTATTTGGCTGAAAATTCTTAATCTTTGCATGGTACTAATCCTTCTGAAAATTCAATTGGATATAACCTTGCAAATGCTAGTAAAGAAAAATATCATCTTAGTCAAGAATAATATCTAAATGATAGGTATGCCAGTTTGACTAGAAAGGTTGAATCCATAGAATTAGGGAAAGTGAAAAAAGTCAAATCTGTGTAAAATGAAGAAATTTGTGACATTTGTGACGACTTAGGACACTCAACAAATGAATATCCAAAGATACCTATTTTTAAAGAAGTTGTGCATGAGCAAGTAAATACAATGAACAATTTTAAAAAATCATTCACCTCTTCTTTTTCATAATCATACAATCTGAGATGGAAATATTACCTGTGGTGTCCCGGGGTTGATGAGGCCGGGGAGTGGACGCCGATGCATGAGAAGCACGTACAAGGAGCGGCTCCTGGCATGCTTCTAGGCGAAGGGTCCCATGAATGAACTGAATATGCACCGGAATGAGAGGGATTCAAAGACTGTGCAGGTATGGGACTGCATAGTTGATGATGGCTTAAAAGAATTGATTAGGCGTAGCCATATCAACAAGTTGCAACTTCTTTTCGGGAGCCTAGAACATAAGAACTCCATTGTTAAGCGTGCTTGACCTGGAGCAATTGTGAGATGGGTGACCTCCTGAGAAGTTTCCTAGGATGCGTGTGAGTGAGGACAAAGCACGCTGAAAAGACTCGTGTTGGTTTGTGGAGACACTCGTCAATCCTGCAGGCAGTCTCGGGATGTTACAAGACTCTCAAAATTCTCAAGGATATGCACCTTATGTCCCACCATATAGGAAAAATCTTGAAAGAACTGCAGGCAATCTCGGGATGTTACATTACCCGAACTTCAGTAGGAGGAATAATAATTATTCACAATTTATGCAACCACCGCCATCTCAGGAACAACAAGACTCTCAAAATTCTCAAGGATATGCACCTTATGTCCCACCATATAGGAAAAATCTTGAAAGAACACTGCATGCATTCATGGAAAAGCAAGAGACCATTAATAAACAAAATACTCAAACCATGATTGACATAAAAGAAACTCTTCCTAAATTTGCTTCTGTACTCACCATTCACGAGAAAGAAAAATTTCCTTCTCAACCTCAACCGAATCCCAAGCGTCAGTACAGTCTAAATGAGGGTAGTTTAGAAAACCAACAAATGATCAAGTTAAGTCAATGATAACTCTTAGGGGTGGAAAAGTTGTTGAAAAACAAATTCCTGAACTTTGTGAGAGAGACCATTTGACCAAAATGAGACTAAACTCTCGCCTTCACCTAAAATAAGAGGAATTGACTAACAACTATTAAACATAGGCTCAGTTTCCAAGACAATAAAATTCACAAGATATATGGATTTATCAACTTGTACCAACACATCTTCTATTTTTCCTTTTGAAATTTTAATTGATCTATTGGCAAGTAGAAGAGTTATAGAAGTTAGTTTTAACTCACCTAGGTTGAGTTGCTGATAAACTGAATATGGAAGCAAATTAACACTAGCACCAAGATCAAGTAAAACTTGTTCAATTTTATGTTCTCCAATAATGCATGAAACCGTAGGACAACCAAGGCCTTTATGTTTCAAAACATTATTGCTCAATAATGGAGCTTACTTGTTCACCAAAAATGCCTTCTTTTTCACATTTAATTTCCTTTTAACAGTGCATAAGTCCTTCAAAAATTTGACATAAGAAGGAACCTGTTTGATAACATCTAACAATGAAATATTGACCTTCACTTGTTTAAAAATTTCAAAAATTTCATTATGGTGGTTCAATTTCCTTGATTTGTTTAAAGCTTAAGGAAATGGGGGTGAAGGCTAACATTTAGAAATATGACATTGGAGTTTAATGTTTTCAACATGTGCAAGTAACCACAGGAAGTCCATGATGAAAAGAAGGAAGTTGACGGGATTGAGGCCATTGTAAATGATCATCTTTAAACAAGGAGTTCTTCTAACCCATTAGAAATCTATTTAATTAATTCATTTGATTCAGGTACGCAAGTAGATGATGATATTTCTAAAATATGCTCTTTGCTTGATTGTACACAGGTAATGGAATACAAGAGATGAAAGCCGAGATTCGAAGAGCTAAAATCTATGAATAATAATGCTCATGAAGAAATACCCATACTGAAACTAAAGTCATTACCTGCTAGGTTGAAGTACACATTTTTGGGAGAAGAACAAAGTTTTTTAATGGTAATTTCTTCAACCCTTACTAGAGAACAAGAATGTATGTTGATAGAAGAACTTAAAAGGAATAAAAGTGCAGTTTGATGGACATTAAAGGACATAAAAAGCATTAATCCATTAATTTGTACACATAGAATACATTTAGAGGATAATGCTAAAACATCACAATAACCTCAAAGAAGATTAAATCCACACATGAAAGAGGTAGTTAGAGCTGAAGTTCTTAAATTACTTGATGTTGGACTTATTTACCCTATCTCTGATAGCCAGTGGGTAAGCCCTACTGAAGTTGTGCCTAAGAAATCTAGAATAATAGTGATTGAAAATGAAAAAGGTGAATTAATACCTACGCGAGTCTCGTCCAGTTGGCGTATGTGTATTGATTTTAGAAAATTAAATGTAGCCACTAGGAAAGATCATTTCCCCTTCCCATTTCTTGATCAAATTCTACAACGAGTAGCAGGACATCCCTACTACTATTTTCTTGATGGTTATACAGGGTATAATCAAATACCAATTATGTTAGAGGATCAAGAAAAAATCTTTTTTCTCCTTTAACACTTTTGAATATAGAAGAATGCCTTTTGGCCTTTGTATTGCTCCAACAACTTTCCAAAATGCATGCTAAGTATTTTTAGTGACATGATTGAGCATTATTTAAAGGTTTTCATGGATAACTTGATAATATTTTGGAAATTCTTTTGAAAATTATCTTGATAATTTGGAAAAAGCTCTTAAAAGATGAGAAGAAAAATAATTTGTGTTAAACTAAGAAAAGCGTCATTAGATGGTTACCTCAGGAATTGTGTTAGGTCATATGATATCTTCTAAAAGAATTGAAGTTGATAAGACAAAAGTTGAACTAATTGCTCATTTGCCTTTCCCAAAAACAGTCAGAGAAGTTTGTTCCTTTTTACGACATGCATGATTCTACAGAAGATTCATTAAGGACTTTAGTACAATATTTAGACCATTATGTAATCTACTAATGAAAGATACATCATTTGATTGGACTAAAAAATGTCAAAAATCTTTTCAAAAATTAATCGATCTTTTGACATATACTTCTATCATGTAATCCCTTGACTAGTCTTTGCCTTTTAAGTTGATGTGTGATGCTAGTGATTTTGATGTTGGTGTTGTTTTAGGCCAAAGAAAGAAAAATAAACCTCATGTGATTTGTTATGTAAGTAGAACTTTAAATAGTGCACAAATGAATTACACCACTTTTGAAAAAGAACTACTTGCTGTAATTTTTGTATTGGACAAATTTTGAACTTATTTAATTGGTTCTTCTACTGTTGTTTTCATCGATCATGTTGCTATTAGATATTTAATGTCTAAGCAGGATGCCAAACTTAGGTTGATATAGTGGATCTTATTGCTTCAAGAATTTAACATCACAATAAAAGATAAGAAAGAAGCAAAAAATGTTGTTCTAGATCATTTGTCCAGACTTACAACAGGCTCACCTTTTGATAACACACTAATCAATGATTCTTTTTCTGGTGCATTTTTATTTTCTGTCAATTCCATGCCTTAGTTTACTAACATAGTCAATTTTCTTGTAACAGGAAAGATGCTGCCTCAGTGGACACACCAAGACAAAAGGAAATTTTTGACTGAGGTAAAAAAAATTTATTGGGATGACCCATATTTGTTCAAGTATTATCCTGATTAAATCATTTAGAGATGTGTGCTTGACAGTAAGGTAAGTAGTGTCATTAAATTTTGTCACTCAGAAGCATGTGGAGGTCACTTTTTTTCAAAGAAAATAATTACGAAATCTTATAGTGTGAATTTTATTGGCCCACTCTATTTAAGGAAAGTTATACCTTTTGCAAAAGTTGTGAAAACCATCAGAAATTGGGCTCCATTTCTAAAAGAAACATGATGCCTTTGAACCCTATCATTGTCATTAAAGTTTTTCTTTTGTTGGGGAATTGATTTCATGGGTCCATTTCCATCCTCATTTGGATTTGTGTATATTTTGGTTATAGTTGATTATGTCTCAAAATGGATTGAGACGATTCCATGTCGACACAATGATCATAAAATTGTTCTTAAATTTTTAAAAGAAAATGTCTTGAGTTGATTTGGAATCCCTTGCGCTATCATCAGTGATGGGGGGGACACATTTTTGTAACAAACCATTTGAATCCTTAATGAAGAAATATGGTATTGCTCACAAAATTACCACCCCTTATTACCCTCAAACAAGTGGACAAGCAGAATTAGCAAATTGGGAGACTAAACAAATTTTAGAAAAAATGGTTAACCCAAATCATAAAGATTGGTCTTTAAGACTAAACGATGCACTTTGAGCTTCGTACTGTTTTCAAAACATCTTTAGGCATGTCACCCTACCGGTTAGTCTATGAAAAATCGTGTCACTTGCCTGTAGAACTAGAGCATAAAGCATTTTGGGTCATTAAAGCTTTCAACTAAACCTTGATGATGCTTCCAGGTTACGCAAATTGCAAATAAATGAACTTGAGGAATTGAGAAATGATGTATATGAAAACTCAAAAATTTATAAGGATAGAACAAAAGGTTTTCATGACAAATCAATTTTGAGAAAATCTTTTGAAATTGGTCAAGAAGTTCTATTTTATAATTCTCGTCTTCACCTATTCCTTGGAAAATTAGATCTAGGTGGACTGGCCATTTTATTGTCAAACATGTGCATCCTTATGAGGCCATAGACATTGAGAATCCTAAGAATGGTAATGTGTTTAAGGTCAATGGACATAGACTTAAACCATTTCTGGAAAACCGAGTTGTTGAGGTAGAATTCATTTCCCTTTCTAATCCTTGTTATGAGAAGAATTTATTCTAATTTTGTAGCTTTCTTTTAGCAGTTCTTTATGTTCCCGGTTAAGTGGCAGATAACAATACTCCGTGGCTCTCAAGTCGGTTTATTTTTATGTTTCCCATAATAACTAATTCTTTCTCCTTTAAAATGGATGTCATTTTCTCAAACCTGAGAAAATATTTTCCTTCCCTCCCTCAAAATGCTCTAACAAAAATTTACAAAGCTAGATTTGAAAGATTGAGACTATTAATGCACAAGGGTATGCCAGAAGATGTATGCTGGATAATTGAAGCAAAGGTCTATCTAGCAGGTGAGTCTTCAATTTCATTTGACTCATACATGTCAAGTCTTGGTAGAAGTTCGTATTTTAAAAGGAGAAAAGCAAAAAGGTTTCAAGTCTATTACAAATGTGCACGATGGAATTGTAACAAGTGATGTCGTTCTTTGGAAATGATTTCTACAATCCGAGAAGATAAAATATTCTTCATTAAGAATGGACTCAGTAAGGAGTCATTAGATGATATTTTATTGACTCTTGAGATGCATTCTTGTGGATTTGTTCTTCATAAACTTCTTAATTTGTGAAATCTTTTCGAGGATGAACAAAAACGTTACAGTCTTGGGAATCTGACTCTAAAAGGCTTTGTTTACCATTTTATAAGAAAATTAGATGGGAAGCTTATCCTCGACTTATAGAAGACATTTAAGTCGTTACTGGACGTAAAACCAGATGAAGATGTGAGCCACATTCACAACAATATGCATATATTATCTTATTCTTCTTCTTCTAAACAAAAAAGAGAAGGAGGTCTTTAGATTAGATTAGGAGCCTCGGGTGGATGCCCGTCCTGTCATAGACTCAAGAGGAGACCTTCGCACGCTGGTCTGTAGATAAGGTTCATGTGCCATGCTCTGTAGAGAACCACGTGCTACATTCCCAGTTCTTGGAACCAAGACTCTGTAGCACTATTAGACAGATAAAAGCATCTCATCTTTACAATGCATATAAAACTGTCACTAAGTCATACACTTACTTTAATTAGTAGGCATTTATGGCGAGTTGTGACTAGTTGCGATCAGGTACCATCTTCTTAGAATACAGGCATTTAATTAGGTTTGCAAGAAGATAGAGGGTCGTTATTTCGTAAGCGGGACAGAAAGGGTTCAAAGGTTTTTGTGTCTTGTTTTGGCAGGGTGTTCCTAATCCTTATGGAGTTCTTATGTTGCACTAGTAACACGCAACTCAAAGATATGCCACTACTGCATTTATGACGCGTAGTATAAAGATACGCCATAAAAACTATACATAAAGGTATGTCATCATTTGTTATTATATTTCTTTTATCTTTGTGTGATTTTGTTGTACTTTGGTTTTGGACAGATGATCCTTTAAGTAGGGTCCTTCAGGGTTTCTAGGCTTCTTTACCCTGATTGTTTTCTTAACGTTCAAAAAAAAACAAAATTAAAATTCAATGTTTCTTAATTTCAAACTTTTCTGACAACAACTAGCCGAGCCATATAGATGCTATCATTACTTTCTTTCATTCTTTTTCCTATTTAAACACTTCATTTTCTTCACTTTCCTCTAACTCATAATCATTCAAAGGGAGGGTGAGTATAGAAATGGAAGGAACTTCTGTGGGTCAAGTTATAGGAAGGGTTTAGAGTTTGTAAACATAGCAAACACTCTTGGTCGAAACAATTGCTGTGAGGAACATTCGTGTAGTATATGGGGGAGGTAACATTGGATTAGTGGGAGTTGTATCACTCTCTACACTTCTAAGAGGTGGTCAAGTTTTAGGCGTCATTCCTGGACCTTTAACTCAAAAGAACATCACTGGAAAAATAATTGGGCTAGAACTTGAAGTATCATCTATGCATGGATGAATGATGACAATGCTTGAAAACTCTGATACATTCATTGCCTTACCAAGTGAATTTGATACTTTGGAATAAGTTTTTCAAATCATCTCTTGGGCCCAACTGAACATCCACCATAAACTCATAAGTTTGTTGAATGTTAATAATTTCTTTGATAATTTGTTATCTTTTCTTGACCATACTGTGAAACAGAACTTTATCACACCTTTGGCAAGACAATTCATTCTCTCTGCTTCCACTGTTGATGAGTTAATTGATAAATTACAAGCTTTTGTTTATGAACCTAATCTAGCAATAGCTCAAATAGATTGGTTAGAAGGAAGCAGTGAGGGAAACAATTTGAAACGCAAGTTTGATCTGACACTTCATCTATGACTTTCCTTTACCTTTAGTTTTATTCATCACAGTTTGTTTCTATTTAAATTTGCATCAGATCTCTTTTTTTAATAATTGCTACAACAGGTAATATCTTCTATCCTTTACTCATCTATATTTTAACATTGCGGACAATGTTGTGATCTGGTTGGGGGGAATGATGGTTGATAAAATAAAATAAAATTAGAAAGTATGATATGATTGTCAGCAACTTACTAAACTAATTAAGGATAGCAGAGTAAAGAGTAAATTTTACTCTTAAGACGTATCTTAATTGGGGAAGTATGTTTATTAATATGATTGTTAGAAACCTAATCATAGTAAAACCAATTAAGAATGGCAGAGTAAGGAGTAAATTTTGCTTTGGAGGTAATTTTACTCTTGAGACGCATCTTAATTGAGGAAATAACTATTTTGTGTATAAGTAGCAAATGGATTCTTGGATCATAGCATAAATTGTCTTCTTTCTTAAAAATCACATGCTTGAATATGAATGTTGAATTGGTGGATTAAGAATGATAGAAATATGCCTTGTGAGATTTTGAGCCTATTGATGAATGGATTGAATATTTGTATCATTCTCTTCTTTCTTGTGTGATTTTTACTTGTGAAATTGTTACTCTAGAACTTGATTTGATTCTTTTTTAGGCTACATTTTCACATGCATATAAACATGGTTAAGGGATTTTTCTTGAAATAGCTACTTTAACCAAATAGCTAACCTTGCATATTTTCCTTTGCTTAACCCCTTTGAGCTTATTTGACTATTCCTTATTTCTAGCTCATTACGTGCCTTAAATGAAAAATCATGTTCTTACCCAGCTTTAGGGAATAAGAGAACATTAACTTTGTCATTGGATGGGTTCTTGAACTATTACCAAGTGGCTTCAATACTCAAGAGAGGGGTGAATTGAGTTTATAAAACAAGTTAGCAATTCTTTCGCAAAACACTTGATTATTGAATTTCGTTGAAGCTATTGACTATTTGAAATGAATGAATTGATAAGAGCAATAAAAATTGCTTATAACCAACCAAGAGAGAAGTAATCAAGTAAGAAAATAAGCAATGCACAAATGTAAAGAGAAGGGTTTAGAGAATCAAACACAATAGTTTATCCTGGTTTGACCACCAATCCACTTGTGACCTACGTCCAGTCCTCAAGCAACCACTCGAGATTTTCCACTATATCTTCAAGCTTCAATAGGTGCTTGACAACCATTACAAACTTGAGCACTCAACTCCTTGGGATGCCTCACCCTTGAGCTTGAGCCTCTTCAAACAAAGGGATGCCTTACCCTTTACAATTTGGAGGGATACCTCACCCTCTCTTACAAAGCAATCAAGGTTGATAGAATGAAACTCTCACTAGAGTAAATGATACAAATTGAAGCTCTTAGAATGCTCTCAAGAGATATCTCAAAGATTTGTCAAAAACAGAGCAATTAGTGATTTCAAGGATTGATTCTCATTTTGATGTGTTACAAAGATGTTTCAGGTTCAAGAACACTCATTAATAATGCCCCAACATCTGTATTTAAAGAGATATGCAATTAAGGAGCCGTTGGGGGATTAAAGCCAACCATTTAATGCACCTAATATAGCCGTTGGGCATGTCAGAACACTGGTAATCGATTACACGTTTCTAGTAATCGATTACATGGTAGTTAGAACGTGTTCTTGGCTTTCTGAGCTTGTGGTAATCAATTACCAGACTTGTGTAATCGATTACACGCCCTTTGACTTGATGGTAATCGATTACATGGTTGATGGTAATCAATTACATGGCTGTTTGAATGTGTTCTTGCCTTTCTGGGCAGATGGTAATCGATTACAATCTTGTGTCTAATCGATTACACGTCCTCTGACTTTCTGGTAATCGATTACATGGTTGAGGTAATCGATTACAAGGTTTCTGTTTAGCTTGTAATCGATTACAACACATGTGTAATTGATTACTTTACACTTTGAACATATTTTTCAAGCCTAAATGAGGATTCATGCCATTTTTAACTTTAAGAAACTTGGATTTGAGCAATGTTGAACTATGTTTAGTATGATCCAAGATTAAAGACACTATCTTTTTAGAAAGTGAACTTTGAAAAACATATTGATTAAAACCATCTTTGAAAAACCATTTGAGATATCTTGAGAGCATTTAATAATGATGTTCTAAGGCTTATGTCTAGATAAACCTCTTGATTTATTTCTTTGATCTTGGTTTTCTCTTTTGCACTTGATCTTCATCTTTAGCTTTGTTATCATCAAAAACCATTTGACATGCTTCAAGACATAAGCATTCACATGAACAAGTGTGGGGGTGTGTGTGCAAAATGGTTGATGAAAAATGAAAGAGTGGTTAATTAAAAAAAATGTTTATTTATATTTAAAAAAAAGACACATGTGTAAAGAAGGGTCAACAAGGCAAAAAGGGAAGAGAAAGGAATATGTAAAGGGAATTTGTATTAGGTGGAGTTGGGATGATTTGCATGATTTATTGCTTTTGATTATGGCATGCTTTTGGTATATATGATGAAATATGTATATGTATGCCATGATTTGATGATGGAAAGGAAATTGATTTTTTATTCCAAAGACCAAGAGGATTTTCGGCCAAGACACCTCAAAATAGGTGTTCATAAATTAATATTTTCATTAATGATAAAATTGGATGATTAGAAAAGCAAGGAAAATAAACAAAGGGGTTGTTTTTCAAGAAGTAGTGTTCATGGTTTTGAAAAGAATTTTTATTGATTTATTTTGTGTAGAACCAAGAATGGAATTTAATGGAACTCAAGGACATTTTTGAATAAAAATATTTTAAGTATTTATAAATTATGAGTTTGAAATGAAAAGAGCAATGAGTTGTTGATTTTAAGGATTTGCAAAGAAAGTGAACATGAAAATGAACAAATGAATTGGTTTTAAGGACAATGAGTCTCACAGTTTTTGTGAAGAATTTTTAATGGTTTTGTTTGTGTAAAACCATATTGACTTAGAAGGAAAAATATTTGATGGCCATTGGAACCATGTACCACGGTTTTGAAGGCTTGTGAATGCCTTTATTTTATGAAACAAAGTGATTTTCAAAGTGGAAATACAATTGGGTTTAGTACAAGGAATTTGGAAAGGGAATCAGAGTGTTTTATCACTTAAGAAATGAAATTTTCTTATGTAAATGGAAAATAGAGGTTGAAAGTATTTGAACCTCAATTTATTTTGGAGAGAATTGATTTTAGAATTGATTTGAGAAAAATGGAGAATATAATAGTTATTTGATATTTTCTAATCTATAACTCAACCTTTGGGTTTTGAAGTGTGATGAGAAATTTTAAAGATTTGAAAACGTTGATTTACATCAATGGAAATGGTGAAATTGTGGAATTTATTGTGAAAAGGATTTTCTTGAGTAAGAAAATGAGGAAAATAATATGAGAAGTCATATTATTTTGAGGAAAGGATTTCTTAAAGGATAAATGAGAAAAATGATGTTGGAAATGATATTGATTTGTTTGAAAGTCCAAAATAATGTTTGGAATATTGAGGAATATTTTACGTGATTGTAAAATGGTGAAAAATGATTTACGTAACTTAAAAATGTGATTTTTAAGCTACGCGATTTGAAAAATGTTAAAATATTTCTACGCGATTTGAAAAGCGTTTAAATATTTCAAAAATGATGAAAAATGGTTTACGCGACTTAAAAGAATGATTTTTAAGTTACGCGATTGTGAAAATGGTGGAAAATCGCTACGCGATTTGAGTAACGTGTAAATATTTTTACGTGATTGAGAAAACGTTGAAAAATTAATACGTAATTTGAAAACATAACAGAAATGTTGCGCTATTGTAAAAACACGATGAAAGTGTTTTGTGACTATGAAAATGCGATAACATGATTTTGCTATTGAGTATACAGTATAATTACTGTTGAACCAGTGTATGGGCATTGTATGAGAAAATGACGAGTTTTGCCTGTGATTGGCATTTGGTGCATTTTATGTGCATTGGAAAGATATTCCTGTGATTGGCATTGGTGCATTGAACATGCATTGGAAATGATGAATTTTGCCTGTGATTGGCATTGGTGCATTGATTATGCATTGGAAAGATATGCAATGAAGCATATGATGAAATTGAAAAATATATATTGAGGCATATGATGATTTTGAATTGAACAAAAAATAAATAGCTGATGCTATTATGAACCTTGTGGTTGAAGGGGGAATGAGAATTGATAGTGAGGTCTATGATGGATCTTGGGGGCGTCAAGACACGGCGGTCGACTAATGGATATTTGTCTGTTGGCTAAGGCTGGACCATATGCCACTTGGCGATGCAGTCCGTTGCAACGCATTGATGATACCCGACAATAACACGATTCTTTTCAATGACTAGGAGATTGTCTGTGGGCTAAGGCTGGGCAATTGTCTGTGGGTTTATGCTGGGCTATTAACCAGAGCATTCTTCTCGAAATTGTGAAAACCTCCATGAAGTAGGACATTGAGTCTATGTGCGCATGCATAACATATGCATCATTATTGAGTATTGGTTATGATAATTGAACTGTTGAATACCTAGATAATGTTGAGGGCATTATCATAAATATTGAATATTTATATCTGTGTGATATAATAATTGAGGAATATTGGATGATGATGATGATGATAATAAGATTGATGGCATGATTGTAATTATTGTATCTGTGTGATGATAATAATGTTGATAGCATGATTGTAATTATGGTATGATATATCTGTATGATATGTTGTTTCTATAGTCTCTATGCTACCATGTTGGTATTGGCGTAGGTGATCTCACCTCTTTGTTATATTGTTTCGTTGTGCTTGTATTGTTAAAATTATATAGTAGATGGAATGAGTTTCTTAGACATGACGGGAGTTAGATATTCTGAGGTTGGTGACAACATTGACGAGTGGTCATTCAGGATTCGATAGTGTGCAGTGTTGACAAGGAACAGATATATAGTACATCAAGATGGATACAAGACGGAATAAGTATGTTGAGTATTCTCGTTAGTGTTTTACCGTGCTATTAAGTAGGACCTGTCATGGGGTTTGCTACTGTTTAAAATTGAGTCTGTAAGTTTTATATTTCTTGAATAATTGCTAAATATTAAGTGATGTCTGTTATATGGATTTTAATCAGTTTAAATATATTTTTCAGTATTACTTATAAATATCCATAAGTTTATGTTTCCACCAAAAAAAATTTTGAAACCCACCTTTTATAACTCAAACCTTTTATGAACTGATTTTCATATTATAAGTTGGTAGTTGGAAATGTGATGCCCTAGGGAGGGTGTTACAGAAATCCTTTTAAAACCCCTGTGTAATAGATTACATTGGTTGTGTAATCGATTACTAGCCTTCTGTTGCCCCTGCAATTGATTACAATTTTGGTGTAATCGATTACCATGCTTCTGGGAGCCTTGTAATCGATTACATTATTTGTGCAATCGATTACCTGAGTTCTGGGTTCATTGTAATCGATTACAAGTGAGATAAAATCGATTACTTGCTTGACAGAACCTTTGTAATCGATTACAAAGGTCTTGTAATCGATTACCAGCCTACTAAAACTCCGATTTTGCATTTCAAACAGTGAATGATCAATTTTAAGCCTTTCAAATTAGGTCCAAAGCTTCTCAAATCATTTTCAAACATCATGCAAGCATATAATCCAATCAGATTGTGATCCAAAACATATAATCATGCAAAATTGCTACTTTTACTAAGAATTACCCCATTTGGATGGATTTGTGAGGTTTTTGAGTTTCTTGGAGATCTTTGACATGAAGAACCACCTGCAAAATAACTTAGGGGGAATCTCCGACGCTCAAGTCAGTATTGCATTAAAAATCAAAAGTTATGCAGCAAAAAGTCATGATTATGCAGAAAAATGTATATTTATGCAGCAAACTTGAATTTTATTCAGTAAAACATTGTATTATGCAGCAATTTAGCCTATGCAAGATTGATCTAATATGCCAAGTTCATTTCTTATATTATAGAAAGCTTCTTTTACCATGGGTTTAGTGAAAAAGCTTCTTTAAGTTTAAAAACATGGTTGGGTAGTTCAAAGTTTTCAAAACCGGGAGGTTGATCCATATACACTTCCTCTTGTATAAAACTATTTAAAAAGGCACTTTTGACATCCATTTGAAAATGCTTAAAATCTATGATGCAAGCATATGCAAGTAACATTCTAATGGCTTCTAATCTAGCTACGGGAGCATAAGTTTCTTCATAATCTATGCCTTCTTCTTGATTATAACCATTAGCTATGAGCCTAGCTTTGTCTCTTATTATTAAGCCTGTTTCATCAAGTTTATTCCTAAAGACCCTTTTGATGCCAATTATGAGATGATCATTAGGCCTAGGAACTAATTCCCAAGCTTGATTCCTCTCAAATTAGTTTAGTTCATCTTACATGGCTAAGATCCAATGTTCATCATTAATGGCCTCATTTATGTTTTTAGGTTCAACTTGAGAAACAAAAGTCATATGGTTACATGTATCTCTAAGAGAGTTACGAGTGATTACCCCTTTTGATACATCACCTATCACTTTGTCAAGAGGATGATATCTTGATGTTCTCCATTCCTTGGAAAGATCCATGATTTTAGAGTCCTCTTGTCTTGGGGGACCATATAAGCTTTCTTCTTGCTTCATGACTTCTTTTTCTTGATTTTCTAGGTACGTTCTTGCAAGGATTTTTGTAACATCATTAACAAGCTCCTTTTTTGGCTCGTTTGGGTTAGTTTCATCACATGTAACATGTATGGACTCTTCTATGATCATAGTTCATTTGTTATAAACTCTAAAGGCCTTACTATGTATGGAATAACCAAGAAATATTCTCTCATTAGATTTTGCATCAAACTTTCCCAAGTTATCCTTTTCATTATTTAAAACAAAGCATTTACATCCAAAAACATAAAAATGTGAGATATTTGGTTTCCTTCCTTTGTATAATTCATAGGGGGTTTTCTTTTAAAATTTTCCTAATTAGAGCCCTAATCATAACATAACAAGCGATGTTAATCGCATCCGCCCAAAAATACTTAAGAAGGTTGGCCTCATTGAGCATAGTTCTTGCCATTTCTTCTAAAGATCAATTTTTCCTTTCTACAACACCATTTTGTTGTGATGTTCTAGGGGCCAAAAAATTATGCTCAATGTTATGTTCATCACAAAAGGTTTCAAATTCATGGTTTTCAAATTCACCACCATGATCACTTCTTATGGTTGCAATACAAAAACTTTTTTCGTTTTGGATAACTTTAGCAAGCTTTTTAAATGATTGAAAAACATCATTTTTGTGAGACAAAAATAGTGTCCATGTAAACCTAGAAAAATCATCCACAATCACCAAGGCATAGTAATTCCCACCAAAGCTCATAATTCTAGAGGGACCAAAAAGATCCATGTGCAAAAGTTGTAGAGGTCTAGAAGTTGAAACCACGTTTTTAGCTTTAAAAGAGACCTTTACTTGTTTTTTCTTTTGACATGCATCACAAAGTTTATCTTTTTCAAATTTGAGCTTTGGATGACCAATTACTAATTATTTAGAAACCAATTTGTTTAAATGATCCATGTGAATGTGAGCAATTCTTCTATGCCATAAGCCTCTAACCATGAATCATTTTCTTTAGTCATAAAGCATTTAGCATCAATTGAGGAAATGTCATCAAAGCTAATCATATATATGTGATTGACCCTATGACCAACAAACTTAACATGCTTATCATCCTTTCCTTCAATTATGCAATATTAGAATCAAATATCACTCTATTTCCCTTATCACATAGTTGACTAATGCTAAGCAAGTTATGTTTGAGTCCTTCAACAAGTAAAATATTATCAATGGATGAGGAAAGGATCTTACCAACTTCACTAACTTTAATAATCTTTCCTTTGTTGTTGTCACCATATGTTACGTGACCACTCTTCTTGGGTACAATGAAGGAAAACTTGGAGTCATCACTGGTCATATGCTTAGAGCAACCACTATCAAGGTACCAACTTGAGCTTTTGGACTTCAAGCACACCTATCACACACATTCAAGTTTTAACATTTGGTCCCCAAATTGTTTTGGGTCCTTGTGTGTTAGAAATAGGCAAGGTGCCCTTAGGAACCCAAACCATTTTAGTTCTGACTTTGGTGTTTCTTTTCTTTCTAGCATTACATGTAGATGCACTATGTCCTTTCTTTCCACAATGAAAGCATTTGATAAAGGGGCTACTTGATGTTCTAGAGGGAACAAAGAAGTTATTGTAAGATTTTTTATGGTTATTTGGATTATATCCCAAACCGGCTTTTTGAAAAACACACCTTTGTTTCCCTAGTAACATATTCAAATTATCCATTCCCAATGTAAATTTTGCAAGAGTATTTTTTAAATCCTCAATTTTATTTTCAAATGATTTACATGATGAACAAGATGAGGGTGTGGGTGCATTATCATATGAAGAATAAATCATGCATGATGAGCTAGCATTAATAAGTCTAAGAGTCTCATTTTCAACTTTGAGTTCTTCAATCTCCTTAGATAAAATAGAAATTTTGTTAGTCATTAAGGAGATTATTTTGTTAGAAGTTAAAACCATTTTAGTGAGCCTCATGGATTCATCATGCAATTCTTGAAATGCATCTTGCAATTCTTGAAATGCATCTTTCAATTCACTATATGAAGGAGAAAGTTCAAGATTAGATGAGGTTACCTCAGTTTCACTTTCTTCATCTTCTTTTCCATTTGCCATAAGGCAAAGATGGACTTCCTCATCCTCCGAATCATTGGTGGAATCCATATCGTTGTCTTCCCACGCAATGTATGCTCTCCTTCCTTTTCTTTCCTTAAAAGGCTTCTTTTCAAATTTCTCCATCTTCTTTTGATAAACCGGACATTCCATCTTCATGTGCCCTGGTTTTCCACATTCATAGCAAGTTGGAGTAGATGAAGTTCCTTCTCCCTTGTGAAATGACTTCTTAGGAGGAAAATGAGGTCTTCTTTGATTTCTTTTCTTCTTGAGAAACCTTCCAAACTTCTTCATAAGGAGGCTGAAATTTTCTTTATTCATTTCAACATTGTCAAGATCATTTCCATCATCTTCATCTTCATATTCAATTGAGGAAGAAGTGGCTTTGAGAGCAATCCCCTTTTTTTCTTCTTATCTTGCTCCTCATTTTGATTTAGTCGATTTAGTTCCAACTCATGCTCTTGAAGCTTTCCAAAGAGGGTGGCCAAGGTCATTGTGGCTACATTTCTTGACTCCGATATAGCCATCACTTTGGGTTGCCAACTCCTACTCAAGTATCTCAAAATTTTGTTAATAAGATCTTCATTGGTAAAAGTTTTTCCCAATGAAGCAAGATGATTAACTATATGAGTAAATCTTTTTTGTATATCTTGAATACTTTCCCCTTGATTCATTCTAAACAATTCATATTCATGGGTGAGTGTATTTATTCTAGATCTTTTTACCTCACTTGTACCTTCATAGGTTACTTGCAAAGTATCTCATATTTCTTGAGCGGTCTTACAATTTGACACCCTAAAGAATTCATCATACCCGAAAGAAGTGGTAATAATATTCTTTGCTCTCAAGTTGTATTGGACATTTTTCTTGTCATCATCGGTCCATTCATTTCTTGGTGTATCTGTACTAACACCATCAACTAGACGTGTGGGGACAAAAGAACCATTTTCAACAGTATCCCACACATCAATATCAATAGCTTCAATAAAAATCTTCATCCTTTCTTTGCAATATGCATAATCATCCCCATTGAAAAAGGGAGGTCTATTTATAGAAGAACCTTCATTAGAAAAACCATTTGAAGCCATCTTTTCTCTTGAAGCGGCTAAGCTCTTTATACAATAGTCTAGCTCTGATACCACTGGTTACCAAGTGACTTCAATACTCAAGAGAGGGGTGAATTGAGTTTATAAAACAAGTTAGCAATTCTTTCGCAAAACACTTGACTATTGAATTTCGTTGAAGCTATTGACTATTTGAAATGAATGAATTGATAAGAACAATAGAAATTGCTTATAACTAACCAAGAGAGAAGTAATCAAGTAAGAAAATAAGCAATGCATGTAACACCCTTGTGGGGATGTCACATTTTCAATGCAATAAAATAAAATCTTACCCAAGTTATAAAACATTTGATACATAATTAATATGAGTTGTAAAAGTTTTCCTTTTATACTGGATATCATTAAATAAAATAACACAGAACATAAAATAAAACAAACTATTATCACACACCATAATATACATACGATTTTGTCTTAAGTTGTACAAATAATTTACACTACGAATATTTAAATAAAGCAGTAAAAAGTTTGATACCATACTAAAATAAAAAACATGCCCAAGTGCACATCAAAGATTTCTAACCCTCCGAAGGATCATCCTCAGATGGATCATCGGATGACAGAAATCCTAGATGTCTCGCAGCTCTACGGACAAGAGTCTAGGCTGTCAACACACTACTGATCTCACTAGGCACATGGAAAAGTCTCCCCAGTAACACGTAAGAGTCAGCAGCATCTCAAGATGTAAATACAGAGTAGTAGTAAAAATAAGCTCCCCGTCAAACTCTCTACGCAGGGACACAATCAGACGCCCCACGTAGACTATCGATCCTCTATCCTCATGCAATCGTCAGGCCTCAGGGCCTCCGTGAAACTCAAGTCTCACAAAACCAAAGAATCCAGGCAACGTCATGACCACAAGATCAATCCAGATAGTATGGGTGATCTAACGGCTCGCCTTCCTCGAACTGATCACTCGGCTGCTCCTCCTCAGGATACTGAATGTCTAGAGACTACTCCTCTTCCTCTTCCTCAAACTCTTTACAGAATAATAATAATACAGAGAAATACATTTAAAGAGGTGAGACAATCTATATCATTACCCGCATGGCAATAAAGAAAACGACAATACAAACAGATATCACAATTCATTACAAAAATACATATCATCACATCATATACAATATCTCAAATTAACACATCAGACTTAATATCACAAATTACGATAAACAACTACGTTAAGATGCAAACCATAAATACAAATGATGAAATTGAAAAATATATATTGAGGCATATGATGATTTTGAATTGAACAAAAAATAAATAGCTGATGCTATTATGACCCTTGTGGTTGAAGGGGGAATGAGAATTGATATGGATCTTGGGGGCGTCAAGACGCGGCGGTCGACCAGTGGATATTTGTCTGTGGGCTAAGGCTGGACCATATGCCACTTGGCGATGCAGTCCGTTGCAACGCATTGACGATACCCGACAATAACATGATTCTTTTCAATGACTAGGAGATTGTCTGTGGGTTAAGGCTGGGCAATTGTCTGTGGGTTTATGCTGGGCTATTAACCAGAGCATTCTTCTCGAAATTGTGAAAACCTCCATGAAGTAGGATATTGAGTCTATGTGCACATGCATAACATATGCATCATTATTGAGTATTGGTTATGATAATTGAACTGTTGAATACCTAGATAATGTTGATGGCATTATCATAAATATTGAATATTTATATCTATGTGATATAATAATTGAGGAATATTAGATGATGATGATGATGATGATAATAAGATTGATGGCATGATTGTAATTATTGTATACGTGTGATGATAATAATGTTGATAGTATGATTATAATTATGGTATGATATATCTGTATGATATGTTGTTTGTATAGTCTCTATGCTACTATGTTGGTATTGGCGTAGGTGATCTCACATCTTTGTTATATTGTTTCGTTGTGCTTGTATTGTTAAAATTATATAGTAGATGGAACGAGTTTCTTAGACGTGACGGGAGTTAGATATTCTGAGGTTGGTGACAACATTGACGAGTGGTCATTCAGGATTCGATAGTGTGCAGTGTTGACAAGGAACAAATATATAGTACATCAAGATGGATACAAGACAGAATAAATATGTTGAGTATTCTCGTTAGTGTTTTACCGTGCTATTAAGTAGGACCTGTCATGGGGTTTGCTACTGTTTAAAATTACGTCTGTAAGTTTTATATTTCTTGAATAATTGTTAAATATTAAGTGATGTTTGTTATATGGATTTTAATCAGTTTAAATATATTTTTCAGTATTACTTATAAATATCCATAAGTTTATGTTTCCACCAAAAAAAATTTTGAAACCCACCTTTTATAACTCAAACCTTTTATGAACTGATTTTCAGATTATAAGTTGGTAGTCGGAAATGTGATGCCCTAGGGAGGGTGTTACAGAAATCCTTTTAAAACCCCTGTGTAATAGATTACATTGGTTGTGTAATCGATTACCAGACTTCTATTGCCCCTGCAATTGATTACAATTTTGGTGTAATCGATTACCATGCTTCTGGGAGCCTTGTAATCGATTACATTATTTGTGTAATCAATTACCTGAGTTCTGGGTTCATTGTAATCGATTACAAGTGAGATTGAATCGATTACTTACTTGACAGAACCTTTGTAATCGATTACAAAGGTTTTGCAATCGATTACCAGCCTACTAAAACTCAGATTTTGCATTTCAAACAGTGAAGGATCAATTTTAAGCCTTTCAAATTAGGTCCAAAACTTCTCAAATCATTTTCAAACATCATGTAAGCATATAATCCAATCAGATTGTGATCCAAAACACATAATCATGCAAAATTGCTACATTTACTAAGAATTACCCCATTTGGATGGATTTGTGAGGTTTTTGAGTTTCTTGGAGATCTTTGACATGAAGAACCACTTGCAAAATAACTTAGGGGGAATCTCCGACGCTCAAGTCAGTATTGCATTAAAAATCAAAAGTTATGCAGCAAAAAGTCATGATTATGCAGAAAAATGTATATTTATGCAGTAAACTTGAATTTTCTGCAGCAAAACAGTGTATTATGCAGCAATTTAGCCTATGCAAGATTGATCTAATATGCCAAGTTCATTTCTTATATTATAGAAAGCTTCTTTGGCCAAGGGTTTAGTGAAAATACCAGCTAGTTGCTTAGTGGTTTCCACAAATTCAAGCATACAATCACCCTTTTGAACATGATCTCTTATGAAATGATGCCTTATTTCAATGTGCTTTGTTCTTGAGTGTAAAATGGGATTTTTAGACAAATTGATTGCACTAGTGTTATCACATCTTATGGGGATGTGATCCAGCTCAAGACCATAGTCTAAAAGTTGTTGCTTCATCCAAAGGATTTGAGTACAACAACTTCCAGCTGCAACATATTCAGTTTCAGTTGTTGACAATGCTACACTATTTTGCTTCTTGCTATGCCAAGAAACTAATGAGCTTCTAAGCAAGTGGCATGTCCCACTAGTACTCTTCCTATCCATTTTGCACCCAACAAAGTCGGAATCAGAATAACCAATTAGGCTACATGAAGCACCCTTAGGGTATCATAATCCCATTTGTGAAGTGCCTATTAGATATTTCATAATTCATTTTATAGCACTTAGGTGTGATTCTTTAGCATTTGCTTGAAATCTAGCACACATGCATACACTAAACATGATATCGGGCCTACTTGCGGTACGATAAAGGAGTGAGCCAATTATACCTCTATACTTAGTGATTTTTATCGATTTACCTCCTTCATCCTTGTCCAAGTAATAAGAAGTTCCCATTGGTGTAGTCATTTGCTTGGCTCCTTCCATTCCAAACTTCTTGAGCAACTCCTTGCAATATTTGGATTGACTTATGAAAGTTCCATCCCTTGTTTGCTTGATTTGAAGACCAAGGAAGAAGTTGAGCTCACCCATCACGGACATCTCAAGCCACTTTGCATAATATTGGCAAATTCCTTATAAAGAGAGTCATTAGTAGCACCAAATATAATATCATCAACATATATTTGAACAAGTAGAATGTCATGTTTTTTATGTTTGATGAAAATAGTAGTGTCAACCTTTTCCCTAGAGAAGTCATTTTTCAAAAGGAACTTGTTCAACCTTTCATACTAAGCTCTAGGAGCTTGTTTCAAGCCATACAAGGCCTTTTTAAGTTTAAAAACATGGTTGGGTAGTTCAAAGTTTTCAAAACTGGGAGGTTGATCCATATACACTTCCTCTTGTATAAAATTATTTAAAAAGGCACTTTTGACATCCATTTGAAAAAGCTTAAAATCTATGATGCAAGCATATGCAAGTAACATTCTAATGGCTTCTAATCTAGCTACGGGAGCATAAGTTTCTTCATAATCTATGCCTTCTTCTTGATTATAACCATTACCTATGAGCCTAACTTTGTTTCTTATTATTAAGCCTGTTTCATCAAGTTTATTCCTAAAGACCCATTTGGTGCCAATTATGAGATGATCATTAGGACTTGGAACTAATTCCCAAACTTGATTCCTCTCAAATTAGTTTAGTTCATCTTACATGGCCAAGATCCAATGTTCATCATTAATGGCCTCATTTATGTTTTTAGGTTCAACTTGAGAAACAAAAGTCATATGGTTACATGTATCTCTAAGAGAGTTATGAGTGATTACCCCTTTTGATACATCACCTATCACTTTGTCAAGAGGATGATATCTTGATGTTCTCCATTCCTTGGGAAGATCCATGATTTCAGAGTCCTCTTGTCTTGGGGAACCATATAAGCTTTCTTCTTGCTTCATAACTTCTTTTTCTTGATTTTCTAGGTACGTTCTTGCAAGGATTTCTGCAACATCATTAACAAGCTCCTTTTTTGGCTTGTTTGGGTTAGTTTCATCACATGCAACATGTATGGACTCTTCAATGGTCATAGTTCATTTGTTATAAACTCTAAAGGCCTTACTATGTATGGAATAACCAAGAAATATTCTCTCATCAGATTTTGCATCAAACTTCCCCAAGTTATCCTTTTCATTATTTAAAACAAAGCATTTACATCCAAAAACATAAAAATGTGAGATATTTGGTTTCCTTCCTTTGTATAATTCATAGGGGGTTTTCTTTTAAAATTTGCCTAATTAGAGCCCTATTCATAACATAACAAGCGGTGTTAATCGCATCCGCCTAAAAATACTTAAGAAGGTTGGTCTCATTGAGCATAGTTCTTGCCATTTCTTCTAAAGATCAATTTTTTCTTTCTACAACACCATTTTGTTGTGGTGTTCTAGGGGCCGAAAAATTATGCTCAATGTTATGTTCATCACAAAAGGTTTCAAATTCATGGTTTTCAAATTCACCACCATGATCACTTCTTATGGATGCAATACAAAAACTTTTTTCGTTTTGGATAACTTTAGCAAGCTTTTTAAATGATTGAAAAACATCATTTTTGTGAGACAAAAATAGTGTCCATGTAAACCTAGAAAAATCATCCACAATCACCAAGGCATAGTAATTCCCACCAAAGCTCATAATTCTAGAGGGACCAAAAAGATCCATGTGCAAAAGTTGTAGAGGTCTAGAAGTTGAAACCACATTTTTAGCTTTAAAAGAGACCTTTACTTATTTTTTCTTTTGACATACATCACAAAGTTTATCTTTTTCAAATTTGAACTTTGGATGACCAATTACTAATTATTTAGAAACTAATTTGTTTAAATGATCCATGTGAATGTGAGCAATTCTTCTATGCCATAAGCCTCTAACCATGAATCATTTTCTTTAGTCATAAAGCATTTAGCATCAATTGAGGAAATGTCATCAAAGCTAATCATATATATGTGATTGACCCTATGACCAACAAACTTAACATGCTTATCATCCTTTCCTTCAATTATGCAATATTAGAATCAAATATCACTCTATTTCCCTTATCACATAGTTGACTAATGCTAAGCAAGTTAAGTTTGAGTCCTTCAACAAGTAAAACATTATCAATGGATGAGGAAAGGATCTTACCAACTTCACTAACTTTAATAATCTTTCCTTTGTTGTTGTCACCATATGTTACGCGACCACTCTTCTAGGGTACAATGAAGGAAAACTTGGAGTCATCACTGGTCATATGCTTGGAGCAACCACCATCAAGGTACCAACTTGAGCTTTTGGACTTCAAGCACACCTACCACACACATTCAAGTTTTAACATTTGGTCCCCAAATTGTTTTGGGTCCTTGTGTGTTAGAAATAGGCAAGGTGCCCTTAGGAACCCAAACCATTTTAGTTCTGACTTTGGTGTTTCTTTTCTTTCTAGCATTACATGTAGATGCACTATGTCCTTTCTTTCCACAATGAAAGCATTTGATAAAGGGGCTACTTGATGTTCTAGAGGGAACAAAGAAGTTATTGTAAGATTTTTTATGATTATTTGGATTATATCCCAAACCGGCTTTTTGAAAAACACACCTTTGTTTCCCTAGTAACATATTCAAATTATCCATTCCCAATATAAATTTTGTAAGAGTATTTTTTAAATCCTCAATTTTATTTTCAAATAATTTACATGATGAACAAGATGAGGGTGTGGGTGCATTATCATGTGAAGAATAAATCATGCATGATGAGCTAGCATTAATAAGTCCAAGAGTCTCATTTTCAACTTTGAGTTCTTCAATCTTCTTGGATAAAATAGAAATTTTGTTAGTCATTAAGGAGATTATTTTGTTGGAAGTTAAAACCATTTTAGTGAGCCTCATGGTTTCATCATGCAATTCTTGAAATACATCTTGCAATTCTTGAAATGCATCTTGCAATTCACTATATGAAGGAGAAAGTTCAAGATTAGATGAGGTTACCTCAGTTTCACTTTCTTCTTCTTCTTTTCCATTTGTCATAAGGCAAAGATGGACTTCCTCATCCTCCGAATCATTGGTGGAATCCATATCGTTGTCTTCCCACACAATGTATGCTCTCCTTCCTTTTCTTTCCTTAAAAGGCTTCTTTTTAAATTTTTCCATCTTCTTTTGATAAACCGGACATTCCATCTTCATGTGCCCTGGTTTTCCACATTCATAGCAAGTTGGAGTAGATGAAGTTCCTTCTCCCTTGTGAAATGACTTCTTAGGAGGAAAATGAAGTCTTCTTTGATTTCTTTTCTTCTTGAGAAACCTTCCAAACTTCTTCACAAGGAGGCTGAAATTTTATTTATTCATTTCAACATTGTCAAGATCATTTCCATCATCTTCATCTTCATATTCAATTGAGGAAGAAGTGGCTTTGAGAGCAATCCCCTTTTTTTCTTCTTATCTTGCTCCTCATTTTGATTTAGTCGATTTAGTTCCAACTCATGCTCTTGAAGCTTTCCAAAGAGGGTGGCCAAGGTCATTGTGGCTAGATTTCTTGACTCCAATATAGTCGTCACTTTGGGTTGCCAACTCCTACTCAAGTATCTCAAAACTTTGTTAATAAGATCTTCATTGGCAAAAGTTTTTCCCAATGAAGCAAGATGAATAACTATATGAGTAAATCGTTTTTGTATATCTTGAATACTTTCCCCTTGATTCACTCTAAACAATTCATATTCATGGGTGAGTGTATTTATTCTAGATCTTTTTACCTCACTTGTACCTTCATGGGTTACTTGCAAAGTATCCCATATTTCTTGAGCGGTCTTACAATTTGACACCCTAAAGAATTCATCATACTCTAAAGAAGTAGTAATGATATTCTTCGCTCTCAAGTTGTATTGGACATTTTTCTTGTCATCATCGTTCCATTCATTTCTTGGTGTATTTGTACTAACACCATCAACTAGACGTGTGGGGACAAAAGGACCATTTTCAACAGTATCCCACACATCAATATCAATAGCTTCAATAAAAATCTTCATCCTTTCTTTGCAATATGCATAACTATCCCCATTGAAAAAGGGGGGTCTATTTATAGAAGAACCTTCATTAGAAAAATCATTTGAAGCCATCTTTTCTCTTGAAGCGGCTAAGCTCTTTATACAATAGTCTAGCTCTGATACCACTTGTTACCAAGTGACTTCAATACTCAAGAGGGGGTGAATTGAGTTTATAAAACAAGTTAGCAATTCTTTCGCAAAACACTTGACTATTGAATTTCGTTGAAGCTATTGACTATTTGAAATGAATGAATTGATAAGAACAATAGAAATTGCTTATAACCAACCAAGAGAGAAGTAATCAAGTAAGAAAATAAGCAATGCATGTAACACCCTTGTGGGGATGTCACATTTTCAATGCAATAAAATAAAATCTTACCCAAGTTATAAAACATTTGATACATAATTAATATGAGTTGTAAAAGTTTTCCTTTTATACTAGATATCATTAAATAAAATAACACGGAACATAAAATAAAATAAACTATTATCACACACCATAATATATATACGATTTTATCTTAAGTTGTACAAATAATTTACACTACGAATATTTAAATAAAGCAATAAAAAGTTTGATACCATACTAAATAAAAACATGCCTAAGTGCACATCAAAGATTTCTAACCCTCCGAAGGATCATCCTCAGATGGATCTTCGGATGACAGAAATCCTAGATGTCTCGCAGCTCTACGGACAAGAGTCTAGGCTGTCAACACACTACTGATCTCACTAGGCACATGGAAAAGTCCTCCCCAGTAACACCTAAGAGTCAGCAGCATCTCAAGATGTAAATACAGAGTAGTAGTAAAAATAGGCTCCCCGTCAAACTCTCTACGCAGGGACACAGTCAGACGCCCCACGTAGACTACCGATCCTCTATCCTTACGCAATCGTCAGGCCTCAGAGCCTCCGTGAAACTCAAGTCTCACAAAACCAAAGAATCCAGGCAACGTCATGACCACAAGATCAATCCAGATAGTATGGGTGATCTAACGGCTCGCCTTCCTCGAACTGATCACTCGGCTGCTACTCCTCAAGATACTGAATGTCCAGAGGCTGCTCCTTTTCCTCTTCCTCTTCCTCAAACTCTTTACAGAATAATTATAATACAGAGAAATACATATAAAGAGGTGAGATAATCCACATCATTACCCGTATGGCAATAAAGAAAATGACAATACAAACAGATATCACAATTCATTACAAAAATACATGTCATCACATCATATACAATATCTCAAATTAACACATCAGACTTAATATCACAAATTACGATAAACAACTACGTTAAGATGCAAACCATAAATGCAAATGTATACAGACTCGTTCCTACTCCATGGAGCTAAACACAGACATCAAAGAGAATGATTCGAAAAGAACAATCAATACCTCAGGCTGCCCAACCAAACTATTACACTGTCCAACGTCGTGTCTATAGTCCACAGTCCAAAACATCGTGTTGTAGTACACAGTCCAAATACGTCGTGTACCGCAGGCATTGTACCAGATAGTCTCCACAAGATCTTGATTAAGAATAGTGCTTGTCGAGATCATTAGTGTGTTGCCCGTTACCACGGCCCAAAAGAGCTACCAACTGTCCACATGTGAAATCCTCTGCACACTAACGCCTCCAAGTTTAATTAATGAATCACACTACGCCTATCACACCCACAATACGGTGTAATTTATCTCATCAATCAATCACTAATTTTAACCAAATTGACACAACTCTCAATGCATGAATAAGAACCATAATTACATAAATACCCTCGGTCTCAATATGTCACCATATTTACAAAAATACCCTCAATCTCAATATTTCCAAAGATAGTATGTCTCCACTTGATAGCACTATCTCTCCACATGTTCGGGTCCACCACTTTGGCCCGATAGTAAAACTCACTGTTCCATTTAGTCGCGTAGAAATTTTATCGCATTTTTACAATCGCATCACTTTTACAAAGATTTTTAAATTGCGTAAATATATTTTGACGTTTTTAAAATCACGTAGTGTTTTCAAGTCGTTTTCTCAATCGCGTAAGATTTTTAAATCGTTTTCTCAATCGTGTAAGATTTTTAAATTGTTTTCTCAATCGCGTAGCTTAAAAATATTTATTTTAAATACGCATAAGCTATTTCTAGTATCTTTCAACTACGTAAATATTTTTTCTACGTTATAAATTATATTATGAAACTTTCTCCTTTATTTTGTCCATTTTTAGTAAATTTTGACACTATTTTGTCTAGAAAATTCATTAAAAAGGTGTTTTCTACGTTTTCTGTAACACCCCAAAATTTATTTATTTTATTATGAATATTCATTTTATAATATTTGTAATTTCTAGAATTTTTATGAATTTTTCTGAGAATGTGAAATATTTTAATATTATTATTCGTTTTGCGTGCAAACTAAACGGAGTCGAAAAAATGAGATATTTTTCCCGAGAACCTTGATCTGTGAAAACGTCGATGGGAGATCTTACTAAACCTGAGGCTGGATACAGTTTACGAAGTTTTACATTTTTTGAGAAAATTTAACAGACAAATAACAAAACGCTGTGTAAATTTCATCCGTCAGATAAATTGATACTGACTTCTTTCGACTGTAGTAATTATCCATTGGATAATAACATGTGTCAAAAACCCTATCACACTATCCTAATGCAATCTACTTTATGTCTAATCAAGCTCACTTTAATTCAAAAATTTTGTACCTTAATTAAGAAGCTTCTTTGAGAAGTTTTGATCAACTAAAGACCATGATGCCCTTGGCTTGTCAAGGAAGCCAAAATCCCTCCCCTCTCTCCTCTTGAAGCCGCGGCAATGCATGGCCAAAGGAGGCAAATTTTTGCCTCCTCACTTAATGCAAAATACCCAAAATCATTTCATTTCACCAAAACACTTTCTCTCTCTAAAACTTCATCCTCTTCATTTTCTCCTCCTTATCTCTACTCCTCCTCCATAGCTACGAAATTTGCAGCCCCATCTTCACCCATTTTTCTTCACCTTTCTCTTCACAAACACCATTTCCATACTCCCCTCCATCTCATTTACACTTTCTCTTTAGAAAGTTTCTTCAAAAATCTAACCATTCTCCATTGTCTTCCAAGGCAAAGCTACTAACTTTGAGGTAAAGCTTCCACCTTTCTTCTTCTTTCTCTTCATTTTTGGACTCTAGGGTCTCAAAGGAGACCAACAATCCATTCTTTTCCATGCTTAAGGTTGATTCTTGATGTTGAAAATTTCTAGGGTTTTGAAGGCTTCAAAACCGAATTCTTCAAGGAGCTTGAAAGAGTCATTTTCGTTATTCTTCCTTAGGTAAGAGGGAGATTACTCACTTCAACCAATAATGGTGGTGAGGGAACCCTTGTATGTTCATGTTGTTTTGTGATTTTTGCTTGTTCATGTGTTCTTGGATTTGATTAAATTTTGATTAGTGATCTTGAGTATATTGGAAGTGTTAAATGTGCTTGATCATATTATGGTTGTTAAATGAAAAATTTGGAGTTTCCTACCCTAGCATGATGGTCACAATTTTGAGGGAGATTTTGGGTTGAAAAATATTTTTGTGAACAAATAAATAATGCTTATGTAATTAAATGTTGAATGATATCATTGAGGTTAATAAATGGAAAATTTTAAGGATTGAACACCTTAAAAGGGAGTCATGGTTTTGGTTTGAAACCATAAGGGTTTGGATTGATCTTGGTGAATTAAAATTTAAGTAAATTGATATTAAGAAACTAATACATAAAATGGAATGAAAAATTGGACTTTGAAGACCATTGAAGGCTACGGTTTTAGAGAGAAAACCTTGAGGTTAAATGATGCCTTGGTGCATCTTTGGAAATCTAAGATTTAGAGACATGCATAATTCTTAATGAAGTGAAAGAATTAAAGTGGATAATAACAATTAGAAGGCCACGGTTTTGAAGGGTAATTCACCCTATAATTTTCATAATTGACCAAAGTTTAAGACTTTGAAAGAGTGAATCCAAGATATGAACTTGTGAAAATTGATAAGCTATGTATGATTTCATATTAATATTGAGAATTGATTATATGTTGTTATGAATCCCTGTGTGGGTTAAATACTTGTTGATTATGTACTTGAGAATGTCATGATGTGATGAAGTTGAGAAATGGGTATGTATGTGTATATATATAATTGTACACCATTGTGGTATGCTTATGATGAATGCATCATTGATGAACATGCATGATTGAAATTGAGTCGTCATGCATATGTGTTGTCCATTGGACACTGTTAGAAAGGCTATGTGTGCCTAGTAGTTTGAATAACACCTATGTGCGGGTGCGAATAGACTAAGCGTAGGGTAATAGTGATTGGCCTTGGGGGCCTCGGGGTGCGGGTGTCTCACAATAGACAGTGGTAGCTCCACTGGGGCCGTGGGATAGATCGATGCAACACACCGACAATCTTGACT
The DNA here is from genome assembly GCA_029884605.1 of Ormosia emarginata. Classification (NCBI taxonomy): domain Eukaryota; kingdom Viridiplantae; phylum Streptophyta; class Magnoliopsida; order Fabales; family Fabaceae; genus Ormosia; species Ormosia emarginata. The sequence continues at coordinate 1,849,321 of JAQQTP010000041.1, read as the reverse complement.
GGGACGTTGTCCTATATCGCGATCAACTGTCGAGGTGCCATGTATAAGCCAATTGTGCAAACATTTTTATAAGATAAAGCACACTATATTTTTAAGGCTAATGATATACTGGCATTACTCCTTGATCATTCACTCCGAAAATGTTTATGTCTAGTTCCATGGAGTTGGAATTTTGGTACCTTTTGCATTGTAAACTGTCAGTCACATAATTCATTGAGCATGAGCATTTATAATTGTAGAATATGTTTACTATTATAACTGCAATGATTATTTGATTTCTTGGACTGTTGAATAGTGGAAATGTTGATGCCACCTATCTGTTGATAATAATACTTACTACTATTAATTGTTATCTTGCGCTTACTGTTAATTTCTATTATTACTGTAATTGAATGTATGAACTGTATTATATGTGGGCGTCCAGCGCCATTCTATTTTCTTGCTGCCATTTTGGTACTGAAAGCTAGGTGTCTCACCTCTTTTTGTATTCTCTGTATTTTGTCGGCCTGTTTACTTTTGAGAAGACGACTGTAAGGAAGAGGATGCTCCTAAGTTTCCAGGCTTCTGGCCAGATTACGACTGAAGCTTATCGAGGATGACGTCGCGCCCTCGTGGATTTTTGGGCTACACACGGATTATTTTTTACAGAGGCCCTGATTGCTGGCACATTAATGTGCAGATGGACCATTGCGTATACCATGGGGAGCTGACTGTGTCCTTAGCATGGGGTCGTTATGACGCCCCTATTTTTTATTTTCATGCTTTTGTTTGGTTGGAGTTTTATATGCCCGTTAGGGATATGTGGGTTGACATGTACTACACCCCACGTGATGACTCCTTTCTGTCCATTGCTTGGGCTCCTGCCCGTTGCTCTGTCATTTCGATAGATGTTTCATCAGACGAAGAGGACCCTGAGGAGGACCCAGCTATGATCACTTCTCGTCAGTCTTAGGGGCTGATACTATTGGTAGCTACTGATGGCTAATCATCTATCTTTTTGGGAAGCCTGACGTTTTGTTGTATATGCTGGGGTATATTTGTATAACTTAGGGTGGGTACATCTTTGCTTTTTTGTATATTTTGGAATGTAACTAAACAGGCTTATGAATATATATATTGTGTATGGTTTACCTTACGTCGGTTTTATTGCGACTATTCTAATTGTTATCTCTATAAGTAATGGATTTTTTTTTAAATTAACTTTTACTGAGTTTATGAATTTAAAAACAATTACCATTTTTCGCAGTTTAGTTTATTTCGCTTTATGTTTCAAAGTTTTATAGTGTGACGTTCCTTCTTCGTGGCTAATTAGAGAGAAAAAAGGGCGTTACATTTTCCTTTAAAAACTAACTTGCTTTAATTATAACCATTCTTTACACTTTGAAACTCACTAACGTGCTTCAAAACCCAAAGGTGAGCTCTACATTAACAATTTTCAAGTGTTCACTTTATTTATAATTAATTCCATTAATTTAGATTTCTAAAACTAGAACCAATTATTTTGTTCTCCAAAAATTCATTATAATTGAATTCTCTTCAAGTTAACTACTTAATCTACATTAGAAAAATAATTTTGGAAATCAAATCGACATTGTATGGCATTTTTGCTGAATTCAACATATCCTTTACAAATGGTCTTTAATTCATTTTCTATCTTCTAAATCATTTTCAAATTCATCATTTTACCAAAATTCATTAAATCATTGTTTTAGAAAATGGTTGAGAACATTTTGGTTCTCTTTTTCTTGGAGAAGTTGTGAGCTCCTTTTGTGCTCTTTGGAACACTCATGCAATCCTTACATATTATTCATATCCTGCAATAATATTCATACATCTATAAACACATGTAATATATTTTTAAAGCTATAGACATGCTTACAAATAAAATCAACCACAAATAGGAAAGCATTAAACAACCAAATGAATGAGTTCTTGTGGATTCTTCACCACAAATACAATCCATTTTCTCATCACCACACAAGGTTGATGATATTAAATCTCCCTCTTACCTTAAAGGAAGACAACTCCTTCTAACTCCTCCTAGAGATTTCGTGTAGCTCTCCAAAGAAACCCTAACAATCTTAAACAATTTTAAAGAATCAAATACTATGGTTGAAAATAACAAACCATGGATCAATCATGGTTTAGAACCTCAAAAATCATGTTTAGAAAAGAAAAACAATGATTTTTACCTTGTAGGAAAGAATCCTCAAAGTGGTTTTCTAAGCTTAAGATGAAAGATTTTGGAGAAACTCCTACCTAGAGATGTTCTTAGAATGGTATTTGGATTTGAGAAGTTGGGTTAGATGAAAATTTAGAAGAGTATAGGTGTATATTTAAGGTGGTGGCCGTGAGCTCTCAAGAGGAGTAGCAATGGTGTTTCTTTGGTTTTTGGTAGAAAGAGAAGAAAGGTTTCAAGTGATAGTAGAATAAAAATGAAGATGAAATGATTTTTGGTCTCCTAGCCTAGCACTTGGTCGTGAGTTTCATTCAAGGAGGTGGCCATCATTGTTGATAATGGCCTTAGATTAGATCAATGGATGATATTAAAGGCTTTGCCTCCAAGCTTGTTTCTCATTGGTGTAGAAAAACCAAGTCATCAAGTGACTAAGCCTTCTTGATCTTTCTTGAACCTTGCTTGACCGAATTGCTCCAAAGGAGAGCAAACTTGGCTTTGGTTCATTTGGTTTCCTAGTTAGGTTTAGGCAAATTTAGTCAGGCTTCTTAGTTACATAGTTAGTCATTTAGTTAGCTAGGATGACTAACCATTTCCTAGATTTCTCTAGAACCTTCTCTAACTAGAACTTAAATAGGTAGCTAACTAGGTTTACTTCATTTAGTTACTACAATAGCTTCCTATACTAACTTAGTTAGGTTTAAGCTAACTTGTTTAAGCTTTCTAGTCATAAACTAATAAGTCTAACCATTTTGTGGACTTGCTTCCTATTGGTCTAGAAATTTCAAGCCACTAATGTTGACTAGCTCTTATTGGCTTAGGATTTAATCTTGCCAGAAACGTTGACTAGCTCTCTAAACGTGAGTCCCACAGACTTTTTCGGGTCCATGGTCATTTTGGAGTAGATTTCTACTATTTTTGAGACAGTAGGTACTGTCAAATAAAATAAAATTATAATAATATAAAAGTATTTTATTGCATAGTTAAATTCTAAAAATTAAAAGATTAACACACATATCATTCAGAATTGGGTTTAGTAAGATCCCCAAGCTCTGAATAATTAAAATAAGATTTTTTCAGCCAAAAAATTATTATTTTCTTAGCTTTGAGCAAATCACACACAACACTCAAATATAATCACGAAACAGTTAAATTCAATTTATAACTAACAAAAAATATAAAACAGTACATTTAGGACAATATCGTATTTAACTCAAAAGTTGGGGTGTTACAATGCACAAATGTAAAGAGTAGGGATTAGAGAATCAAACACAATAGTTTATCCTGATTCGGCCACCAATCCACTTGTGACCTACGTCCAGTCCTCAAGCAACCACTTGAGATTTTTCACTATATCTTTAAGTTTCAATAGGTACTTGATAACCTTTATAAACTTAAGCACTCAACTCCTTGGGATGCCTCACCCTTGAGCTTGAGCCTCTTCAAACAAAGGGATGCCTCACCCTTTACAATTTCAAGGAATACCTCACCCTCTCTTACAAAGCAATCAAGGTTGATAAAATGAAACTCTCACTAGAGTAAATGATACAAATTGAAACTCTTAGAATGCTCTCAAGAGATATCTCAAAGATTTGTCAAAAACATAGCAATGAGTGATTTCAAGGATTGATTCTCGTTTTGATGTGTTACAAAGATGTTTCAAGTTCAAGAACACTCATTAATGATGCCCCAACATCTGTATTTAAACAGATATGCAGTTAAAGAGCCGCTGGGTGATTAAAGCCAAGCATTTAATGCACCTAATATAGCCGTTGGGCATGTCAGAACGCTGGTAATCGATTACACATTTCTGGGAATCGATTACATGGTAGTTAGAACGTGTTCTTGGCTTTTTGGGCTTATGGTAATCGATTACCAGACTTGTGTAATCGATTACACGCCCTCTGATTTGATGGTAATCGATTGCATAGTAGATGGTAATCGATTACGTGGTTGTTTGAACGTGTTCTTGCCTTTTTGGGCAGATGGTAATCGATTACAATCTTGTGTGTAATCGATTACATGGTTGAGGTAATCAATTACAAGGCTTCTGTTTAGCTTGTAATTGATTACAACACATGTGTAATCGATTACTTTACACTTTGAACACATTTTTCAAGCCTAAATGAGGATTTATGCCATTTCTAACTTTAAGAAACTTGGATTTGAACAATGTTGAACTATGTTTAGTATGATCTAAGATTAAAGACACTATCTTTTTAGAAAGTGAACTTTGAAAAACATATTGATTAAAACCATCTTTGAAAAATCATTTGAGATATCTTGAGAGCATTTAACAATGATATTCTAAGGCCTATGTCCAGATAAACCTCTTGATTTCTTTCTTTGATCTTGGTTTTCTCTTTTGCACTTAATCTTCATCTTTGGCTTTGTTATCATCAAAGACTATTTGACATGCTTTAAAACATAAGCATTCATATGAACAAGTGTGGGTGTGGGTGTGCAAAATGGTTGATGAAAAAAAAAGAGTGGTTAATTAAAAAAATATTTATATTTAAAAAAAAAAGACACATGTGTAAAGAATGGTCAATAAGGCAAAAAGAGAAGAGAAAGGAATATGTAAAGGGAATTTGCATTAGGTAAAGTTGGGATGAACTTTCATGCTTGTTAATTAAACTCAGCTCTCACGCTTTTTTATTCTCTTTGGTTTTTAGCTTGTCTTATCCATATTACCCCCCTCTTTTACCTTGATCACATTACAACCTTAAATAAAGTCTTCTTGATTTGTATGTGCATGTGTTCTGAGTAGTGGAGAAGTAGAAGATAAGCAAGCTTATGGTAGTACAATTTTTCATGAGTTGAATTAAGTGAAATACCTACCTTTTTAATGCTTGAAGGATTGAGAGTTAATCTTGTGAGGATCTATCATTCTTGATTCATTCTTTTCAATTGAAGTTTCTTTGCTTATTGGTTTGAGATGTGAAGAAATGTTATATCATTAATGTTTTGATCCATTGAATCTTGGGTTGCTATTCTTGATTCATTTAGTCTTTTAGAGTTTTTAGCTTTTGAGTCTGTGTCTTTTTTCTTTATTCCCTAGCTTTGGTTTTATATGTTTTGCTCGGGAGTGCAAAGTTTAGTGTGAGAGAATTTGATAGCAAATTATTTTATTCATTTTATAATCCTTTCACTGGGCTTCTTAAGGTTCAATTAGGCTTAATTAAGTTAGTTTTGTCACATTTTATGATATTGAGCTTAATTGGATTATTGAAGAAATTATTGCTTGAATTGGCCTTAATTTCTCTATTTAGCAGCGTTCAGTAAACTGGCTATAATTTGAGTTGAAAATATCTTATTGATGTGATTTTTATATTGTAGGAAAGCTAAGACAATTCTTTACAACTTTCATGAAGATCTCAAGAGCTAAATCACACGTTTGAATATTTAAATTAGAGTTGAAGCAAGATCTAGAGTGCTGATCCTGACAGCTTGACCTCTGCACACTTATCAGACCATATCTTGAGCTATATGAGATATTTTGGGTTGAAACTAGCATCATTCAAAAGTTAAGACCTAAATTTATAACTTTCATGGAGAACACAAGAGTCAATTCGGATAGCTTGGGGATCATATTGGGCTTGGAAGTCAAAACAGAGGAGCAGTAGCTGGGCCTAAGCAGTGTGCAAAGATTGGGCTTAAATTTGAGCTATAGGATTCATATTGGGCTGAAACTAGTGGTATTGAAAAGCTAAGACAAAAGCCTATAACTTTCTTGAAGACCACTTTTCCAAAAAATGACAGCAGTCATGAGTTCAACACTAAATCATTTCGGAGACAAGAATCTCAATAATTTTTCACTTATTCACAATTATCAAACAACTCCCTTGGAATTTTCTACTAATTATCAAATAACTCCATTGTCATTTGGTACTCCTTAAGCTCTATAAAAGGGAGCATTGGCTGATTATTTTCATCATCTTGACTTAGAGATCAAGATCATGCTATTGTGTTATTTGTTTCTCTTGTTGTAGTTTTCTTTGTTCTAAATTGAAGTTAGGTTCATCATTTTCTTCTTATCTCTTTCTTTCTTCTTGTTCATGAGTAACTAATTTTTATTTTGCTTGGGTGAAAGGTTGAAGCTTTTGGTAATAAATTAAGATTTGATTAATTTATTTCTTGTGCTTGTATGCTGTATTATCAAGTGGTCATTATATGTGTTGTATTTTGTTTCCAATCAATGTAGAAACCCTCCTTGTAAAGTAGAGATCTTGATTCATTGTAGACAAAAGGTTGACACAATGAATTCTTAAGCCCATTTATAAGTGTTGGTATTAATAAATAATTAAAGGAACCATAATATAATTACATTTATAATCTTAAATGAACTTTGAATGTTGTATTTTTCGATTGGAACCTCCATTATGTGTGGATTTCAATTAAGTTATAAAAAGAAATAATTTTATCTTTAATTTATTACCAAGAGTGAATTTCCTAGCCCAAGCAAATCTTTTTTCACTTATGAACAACTTTTATCACCTTTATTGTTGTGAAAAATCTTTTCCTTACCTCAGAATTTTTCTTCTTCAATTTCCTGTAGATCGACCTTAGACTCCCAGGAATTTATTACTTGAAACAACCTGCACTTGAGTTTGTAACTTATAATTCGGATCAGTATTGCATTTGTCATCATCAAAACTTAACACATAAAACTATTAGGGTAAAGATAATTCTACAAATCCTACTAACCCACTCACCAAAAACCCTATTCTTTATTATAATCTCAAAGTCCCAAAATCTCTCTTCCACTTTATTTCTCTAACCTATGACCACCACACCCAAAAATCTCAAAATTTTCATCAAATTTTGATTCCACCATCTCCAATCCTTCCCAAAACACTTCTTGCATTACTCCTATCTCTACCCCACACCAAAAACACCTAAACATGGTTGAATCATCCAAGGGCACAAAAAGGCAAAGAACAGGGAAGTAGGTGAGGCTCCACAAGCACCCTCATCAGCATATGATGATAATGATGATACTGATAATGATAATGCTGACAATGAGGATGCTAATAGTGAAGTGACCGAGTGTGGAGCTGGGACTTAGTCATAATGAGCTTCATGGTTATCTATCTTTTATATTTTTGTCTAACCTTTAGCTTATATCTTGGCCTTTGCTTATACACTTGATAATTTATGACTTATGTTTAGCATAATTATGATCTTTGGGCTAATAACTTTGGATGTTGTGTTTCATTTCATTTGTTAACTCTCTTATGCTCTTAGGTTGTTTAATGATCATTTTGAAACTTCATGCTTATTTTATGTTTCTTTTCTTTTTGATAATGTTAAAAGGGGAAGAGTATGAATTGCATGAGTAAAAGGAAGAATTGCATGTGAATTAATGCATGAGTAAGAAGGACAATTGCATGTGAATTAATTGTTCTAAATTTATTTTTTACTTGAATTCTTTTGCTTGAATCTCATTCTTGGCTTAAGGGGGAGTGTCGCATTTTTATCTTTGATCATTCTATATATGTTACTCTTTACCCTTGTTGGTTTGTCATCATCAAAAAGGAGGAGAATGTGAATGCTTATTTCATGAAGATTTTGATGATAACAAAACATTAACAAATACCAAGTCCAAGGGAAGCTTCAAAGCAATAAATTTAAAGGACTTAGGATATTTTTTTGTGAGAAGTCCTTTCAAGAGGCTCAAATTGGTTTTGAAAAGTCCATCATGAAGTCTTTTACTTGGTGGTTGTTGGTTTTGAAAAATATAGGGTGTTTTGTACAAAATCATGTTTTAAACTTGGGTTATGATAATCTTGTTTGAATCCCTAAAAAGTCCAAGTTTTAGTTGCTAGTAATCTTTACAAATCTTGTTTGTGCTCAAAAGTTGGTTTTAGAACGATTGTAATCCATTACAAGAGCTCTGTAATCTATTACCGGTAGTTGGTAATCCATTACCGACAGTTGGTAATCCATTACAATGTTTCATAATTCATTATGAACATATCAAAAAGCTTAAAATCAATTACAACAAGGTTGTGATTGATTACAGGCTTTCCAAAACTTCTTTTTATCAAAACAAAAGCATGTTACCAAGAGCCCAAAAACCTATTTTGAAGCATGGTAATCAATTACCATGATGTTGTAATTGATTACCACTCATTTGAAACCACCAATGGCTAATTCTTAGTGCATTAAATACTTCACCAACTCTTCCTAATGGCTTTATTTCATTGATGAACTATAAATACAAGTTTTGGGACACTTAATGCTATCTTTTGAACATCCAACAACCTACTCCTAAGCATTAAATATGAGTTTTAATTCTTTCAACATTCTTGCTCTATTTTTAAAGCCTTTGAGATATCTTTGAGAACTTCATAGTGCTTCAATTTGTATAATCTGTTCTTTGAGAGAGTTTACTCTTTTCATTCATTATTGTAAACACTTGTGAGGGTAGAGGATCCCTCTACGAATCAAAGATGCTTCAACACATAAGGGTGGATGATTCTAGAAGTGTAAGAAGGACTCAAAGCTTGTAAGGGTTTTTCAAGCACCTATTGAAGCTTGAAGAATAATGGAAACTCCTGGGTGAATGATCCTAGGGACTGGCTGTAGATCACAAGGGTGATTGAACTAGTATAAATCATGTTTGTACTATTCTATACCCTTATCTTTTTACTTTTAAGATTGTTTATTGACTTTGTATACTTGTCGTTTCATCCTCTACTCATTCACTTTTTTTAAAACTTGTGTAAGATCTTTTTGTTGTCATAAATTCATTCACCACATAAGAAAATAGCTTCAACAAAATCAAAAGGGTCTTATTTGCAAAAAAAATTAAAAAACTTAATTCACCCCCTTCTTGAGTTTTGAAGCCACTTGGTAACAAGAACTAACGTAAATCTTAGAATTTTAGGAAGAGGAGTTATAGCCCGAGAAGAAGCCCCTGCCTATACCAAAGAAGAAGATCTCTAGCAAGGAACAAACCACAGAGAGAAGGTTCACCAGGGACAATAGACAAGCCTAGGATTGTCGACCTTCCCGTGATCTGTCCCCTCAAAACAATGATTGTCGTCATGCCGAAGTCACTCGCACAATAAACAACATATCAAGTGGGTTAGCAAGCTACGAGGAATTGAGCAATTCAAGAAAAGCCCTCTATATAGTCTTGTGCATGGCCTCCCATTCAATCTCCATAGTGAGATTTGAAATGCTAAAGGTCCCATCTATTTCCTTTTCCGATAAGGATTAAGAAACTTGATGCTAGAACATGACGATCTCTCTTCTGAAGTCTGTCGAATATCTATTAATCAGGGAAGGTTGATGGATATCATGTTCATGGACCTGTACAAGAAGTTGGAGTTCCCAACAAATAATTGATCTCATACATCGGTGAACTCATTGGGTTTACTGGTGACAAAATCACCGTAGTAGGTTAAGTTGAAATGCGCTTGACTCTTAGGAAGAGCCCCTATTCAAAATGATCAAGGTGAAGTTCCTGGTGGTTGATAGTCCCTCCACCTACAACATCTTATTGGGTTGCCCTTCACTGAACACCTTTGGCGTCGTGGTCTCAATGACCTACTTGGCTATAAAGTTCTTGAACAAAGACAACGAGGTGATCACGGTCAAGAGGGACTTGGCCAAGACTCGAAGTCGCTATAATACGAGCTTGAACAAAGGAAAGACCCTAACGAAAATTATAACACCCCAAGAATTCATAATTTATTTGTTTTGGTCGATTCTGAAATATTTTGAGTAATCCGACTCGACTTCTGTGAATTTTATGATATTTGTAATTTTTAAGAATTTTTGGGAGTTTTTACATTTTTAATTATTTTAATATTATTTTTGGATTGTATATAAGCCTTCGTATTTTATTTCTTTCTCTCAATCCTTAATTATTTTTACTAATCTGATTTGATTTTCATGAGTTTCACAATTATTATGATTTTTGTGATTTTTTGTGATATTTCGGATATTTTGAATATTTTAATATATTTTAAGATATTTTGAATATTTTATTATATTTTAGATATTTTGAGATATTTTGAATATTTTAATATATATTTGAGATATTTTGAAATATTTTGAATATTATATTATATTTTTGATATTTTGGTATATTTTGAATATTTAATATATTTATAATATTTTGGGCTATATGCGGGCTCGAGCGAACTCGAAAAAATAAAAAAAATTTATTGGCCAGAAATTTTTGTACTATTGACTCGGAGCCGGGAATCTTACTAAACCCGAAACCGGAAATAGTTTTTGAAGTTTTGTTTTTCTACGATTTTATCTGACAAATAAAATCGGGGTATGTTTTATTATCCATTGGATAATATCTTCTGAAAAAATATCTAGTGGATGATTCTAGACGCAAGCCTAGTCACCCACTCTAGAATGTTCTAGACGATGACTCATCGTTTGGTGACTCACCTAGGTGACTAGCCTAGTGACTCACATGTTCCAGCTTGTGCTAGAAGACTCTAGAAGACGCCTCGTCACGCGCCTAGTCATCAAGTGCTTTACACGTGGACCAATAAAGAGCCAGTCAAAGTTGGTAGCTATGACTCATCGCGAAGGATCGATAGAAACTTGACACATGGCGTGATACCTCAGCACCTGTGACTCAGCATCTTTGGGAAGCTTCCAGAAGCGGTGACTTGCCATGTTCCAGAAGCAATGACTCGCCACATTCTGGAAGGTGGTAGAAACGCTGACTCATCCTATGACTCGCCGCAGTGAGTCACACGTTCCAGAAGGTTTCATGCTGACTCAGCTGGTGACTCAGCTGATGACTCGCCATGCTGACTCACCTGTTCTAGAAATATCTACGCTGACTCATCATGCTGACTCATCATATTGAATCACATGTTCTAGAAGTTTCTCTTTGATGACTCGCTTTGTGACTCATCAAGGGCAATCAGTAGAAAAATGATCAACAATAGTTGCTACCCAGCTAGAATAAGAGAAAAATCTAGGTATATTTTATTATCCATTAGATAATAGACACTGACTTTATAAGCGTAATTATTGTTCATTTCTTACAAGATATACCTAAAAATATCTTAAGCCTTCATTTTTTTCATGAAGTCTATAAATAGGAGGGCTTTGGTTCATTTTCAACTTTGGCAAGAAGCTCTCACCCCTTTTCTCTCCTTGTGTTCTGTAACATCCCGAAAATTTATAATTTCAGGATAAATGATCGTTTTACAATATTTAGGATTTTAGGAATTTTTCTGGATTTTTCTGAGAATGCGAAATATTTTAATATTATTTCTCGTTCTGCGCGTACATTGGACACGAATTGGCAGAACGACCGTAACGCTTCCAAAGTTGGAAAATTATATGACGAATAGTCGTTTTATAATATTTGTAATTCTTGAGAATTTTCTCGGGAATTTTCCTAAACGACGAATATTTTAATATATTCCTCGTTTTGCATGCACACCGAGTCGAACCTAGGAAAATAAAATATTTTTCCCGAGAACCTTGAACTATGGAAACGTCGACGGGGATCTTACTAAACCCGAAAGGACCGGTTTTACAAGGTTTCATGTCTTTCGAGAAATCTTAACGTAAAATAAATCAATACAAATAAATAAAATTCATCTCAAAATTAATTAAATACTTGACTTCTTAATCGTAATTATTATCCATTGGATAATAGTGTGTAATAAAAAATCCTATCACATTATCCAAATGAAATCCACTTTATGTCTAATCAATCTACTTTAATTCAAATTTAATGATAAATTAATCAAAGCTTCTTGAGACGCTTTGACCAAACATTTACTCATATACCTTTGGCTTCTCTTGGAAGCCAATTCTCACCCTCCTCTTCTCTCTCTTCCCTCTTCACTCTTTCTCTACGGCAGATGACTCTAGGGGAGTCATATTTGCTTCTCACTTAATTGCCATTATACTCATATTTTCTAAAACACTTTTCTCTCTTCTCATTCTCCTCTTTCTCTTCTCTTCCGTCTTCTCTTCTTCTTCTCTCCTACGTTTTCCTTTTTTTTTTTGCTTATTCTCTCCTTCTCTTCACCATCGTACACCCTCACCATCCACCCTTTTCATTTTCTTGCTTCACCATTCCACATCTAGCTTTCTCCCATCATTCCAAGAGCATTTTCCTTGTGGCCATCCTTGGTTCTTCTTCTTCTTCTTCCTCCATTTTTCACCATTGGAGCTAAAGCTTGGAGCTTTTGAGGTAAAGTCTTCAACTTTCTTCTATCTTCTTCCCATTTTCATTTTATTGGTCACCTATGTGGCCAAGGAGTCATTTTTCTATGATTGGAGTGAACACATTGGGGATTTCTCACCCTAGGGTTTTTCTTGAAGGGGAAAACGAAAATCAAGAGCAAAAAGGGGAAAGCATTCTTGTGATTGCCTTCATATAGGTAAGAGGGAGATAATCCTCTTCAACCAATCTTGGTAGTAAGGAAATGTCTTGTGTGTTGTTGTTGATGAGAGAATCCATGTTGGATTTCCTCTTTGTTATGTTGGGTTATTTCCATGATGTTGTTGTTTGATTTGTATGGATGTATGAATGTATATTGTGTGACTTGATGATTATGAACTCATATGTTGCTATTTTGTAATTAAATGTCATGTATCTCATTTTAGAATGGTTGAAAATTGATGAGGGATTTTGGATAATGAATGGGCCGTGGCTCAGAAAAGAATTCTGCAGAACCCCCGTTAATGCACTAGCGCCCGGGCGTTGTGCATGAGCGCCTAGGCGCTCGTGCCCGAGAAGTTTACGTAACGCGGCCCGGTGAGCGCTCGGGCGCTTCGTGGTCAGCGTCTGGGCGCTACACCGGTGCCCGTGCGCTACGAGATATGGCGTCTGGCGCCCATGACAAACCCGTAGGGAGCTGTGAGATGAAGCCTATGTAATTGGAAATATAAATGTTAATGTTGGGATGTGAGATGGAGAGCTTTAAGGATTCTTTAACTCAATTTGAAGCCGAGGATATTAGATTAAAATTACAAGGGATTAGAATGAACTTGGTGAACAAAAACTTGAGTAAAGAATATCACGAAATCAATGCATAAAATGGGAGAAATTGATGTTAGCAGTGGACTTTGGGAAGCCACGATTTTAATCATGGATTTTAGGAATGGGATTGACCCCATGAAGAATAAAAACTAAATGATTGGTATCGAGAGACTTGGGCATAACGCGAGATGGAAACTTACTTAGTGATGAATTCTTGTAAGAGTGGAAAATCTTGAATAAGAACGCATAATGGACCCTAAAAGTATATTACCTTATTTGATTTCAATATTATGATATTGTGGATTCATATGAGTGACCAATGTTGTAATAATGCTTTTTTTGAGCCAATTGTGGCATATTATGGAATAGTATGTGATGTTGATCATACATATTCATGCATAGAGTCTTATGCATTGTGAATGTCCTTGTGGACTGTTGTAAGGCCAAGTTGCCTAGGAGATTGAACACACCCTGGGTGCGGGTGCGAATAGACAAGTGTGGGTCGTGTTATGACCTCGGGGGCGTCGGGGTGCGGGTCCCTCACATGGACGTTTAGAGCTCCTCTGCACCGTGGGGCAAACCGATGCAAACACACCGACGATCCGGACTTGACACTGTCCCTATGTCATGATCGAGCGTGGGTGGTTCATACAATGCCCGATGTGCACGTAGAAAACCGTGAGTTTTAGCACCTCGCGGCAAATGAGTTGCGGTTACACGTCTCCCGATCTTTCTCTCCGCTTGATTGAGTCTAGCTCCATGGATAGGAATTGGGAAAGCATGCATTGTGCATCGTTCATTACTTGGTCTTATAAACTTGAGCATGAATACTTGTAAATGATTATTTGATTGTTGTCTTGATTTCTGGAAATACTATTATAAACCGCCTGCTATTGCTTACTGTTGTTCGCCTTTACCATAAATATCACTGTTGTTATTGACTCTGACTATTGCTTAGAATTGACTTGCTTTTGCTATAATTTCCGCTGTTGTTATTGATAAATGTATGAACTGTATTGCTCGGTGGGCGCTTTGCGCCGTGCTATTTTCTTGCTGCCAATAGTGGTAACGAATGACGGGTGTCTCACCTCTTTCCTATATTTCTGCATTCTCTGTTTTATATTCATATTTGATAAAAGATCGTGAAGAAGATGATGAGGAATCACGCCTTGCCGAATGGATTGGGAATTTGGACAAGATTTCTTCAATTTCGTAGGGTGCAGCTGCGTGGAGGCATTGATGCCCGCTGTGTCAACCGGGACGTTGAGTGTCATGTGCATATGGGGTTGCGGCCTTGTCTGCTGGTAGTACCCATCCCTGGGTCACTACTCCTCCCTTTTTATAATTTTATTCCCGGTATTTTACTTGACTCTTAATTATTATATTCTATATTATCAGTGATTCGTGTAAGTGGGTATAAAATGTACATATATATAAAGAATGTGAATTCATTTCAATGGATGTATTAAGGGTTGAATACATCTATAATTCATTCATGGCTCGTATTTTCTACTTATGCATATTGTCAAAAATATATATATTTAGACTCCTGAGAATGTGAATGACTGTTATCATAATTGTGACACACTTGGATTTAGTAGCTGTGGTGTAATGACGATTGTGCCGCGGTTGCTACATCAAGGGGTGTTACATGTTCCACAGCCAAACACTCTTGGAGGCCAAATTTCTACACTAGCTCATCTTTTAGTCATCTCCACCCAAGAAGCCAAAAGATATACACCAAACTCTCTCACTTTCTCTCCCCCATGGATTTGGCCAAGCACCTAGATCCACTCTCCAAACTTCAATAATTTCTATCAATATCATTTCTTGAATCCTCTCATTAATCCAAGACACTTTCATGTTAGGAACTTCTCAAGATTTATTCATCTCCACCTTCCTATCAAGCAAAGAACACAAAAGCTCCTATCTTTCTCTTCTCCAAGCTCACGGCCAACCACCACAAAATCACTTTCCAAGCTTCAATAATTCTAAACAACCTTAGATCTTGAATCTTCATGCAATTCTAAGGAACTTTCATGTTGGAGATTTTCCCTAAATCATCCATCTTCATCTTTGTTCTTCAAGCTCAAGGTTTGGAGTTTTAAGGTGAAGTTTATGAAATCTTCACTATTGATTTCATTCTTTCCTTCTAAACCATATTTTGATCCATGGTTTTCCTTATTCAAGCCTTAGATAATAATATATGTATGTTGTTTTGTTTTAAAGGAGCAACTTGGTGGTGGTAGAAGGATTTATTCAAAAAGGACATACAAGGAGCTTTGGAAGTTTCTTCAAGAGGTAAGAGGGAGATTACCCTCATCAATCATGTGTTGGTGGTGAGGAATGGATGTGTTTGTGGTGAAGAATCCATAAGGATTCATTCACTTGGTTGTTTATTGTCTTTCCTAATTGTGTTTGATTTTGTGTGCAACCATGTCTATAGCTTTAATATTTTTGGTATATGTTTATGATTGCTTTAGTATATGGTATGTGTTCATAGATGCATGATTATTATGGTAGGATATGAATAAAATGTTGAAGGATTGCATGAGTATTCCAAAGAACACAAGGGAGCTCACGGCTCCATCATCACTAAAGAGGACCAAAATGTTCTCAACCATTTTCTAAAAGAATGACTTAATTGATTTAATTGGATTAATGGATTTTTCAATGATTTAGAGGATGGAAAATAATTTTAAAATGATTTATAAGGACATGTAGAATCTCGGCCAATATGCCATATACCTTTGATCCAAAATTATTTTCTAACTATGGACTAGATGATCTAATAAAAATAAATTGGATTAAGAATTTTTTTTATAAGAGATTAAATGATGAGAAAACAAATAAATATGATTTTTAATGCATAGAATGATTTTTGGCTAACATGCCTACTTATGATGTTTTTTTATTATCTAAAACTATTTTTAAAAGTGTGGACTTATGAAATTAATTTAATGAGAACTTAATTAAATGGATTTTTGGATAAACAATGAAAAGTAATTTAATTTTAGAGTTAAATTAGTAAATTTAAGTAATGGTATAAATACTTGAAAAGTACTAACGTATAGCTCACTCATTTAGTTTTGAAGCACGTTAGCAAGTTTCGAGATATAATTATTAGTTATGATTAAGAAAAGTAAATTTTTTATGGAAACGTAAAAAATATCACTTAATGAATTTTCTAGATAAAATGTCGCCAAAATTAATAAAAAAATGGACTAATAATAGAGAAAGTTTTAATATAAAATTTGAAAGTAAAGAAAATATTCTACATAGTTTAAAAGTATTAGAAATAGCTTACGCTTATTTAAAATAATAATTTTTAAGCTTTATGGTTAAGAAAACGATTTAAAAATCTTACGCGATTGAGAAAACGATTTAAAAACACTACGCGATTTTAAAAATAGCAAAACATATTTATGCGATTTAAAAACGTTTGTAAAAGTTACGGGATTGTGAAAACACGATAAAATTTCTACGCGATTAATTGGAAAGTGAGTTTTGCTGTCGGGCCAAAGTGGTGGGCCCGGACATATTGAGATATGGTACTATCAAGTGAAGATGTACTATATTTGAGAATATTGAGATTGAGGGTGTTTTTGTAAATATGGTAACATTTTGAGACTAAGGGTATTTTTGTAATTATATTCATGCGTTAAGAGTCATGTCAATTTGGTTGATATTGACGATTGATTGATGAGATGAATTACACCGTGTTGTCGGTGTGATAAGCGTAGTGTGGTTCATCGAGTGGACTTGGTGGCATTAGTGTGCGGAGTATTCCATATGTAGACAGTTGGTCGGTCCTCTGAGCCGCGGTAACTTGCAACACACTAATGATCTCGACACGCACTATACTTAATCAAGATCTTATAAAGACTGTTTAGTACAATGCCTGTAGTGCACGACGTTGGACTGTGTACTACTACACAACGTTGGACTGTGGGCTATAGACACGACGTTAGACAGTGGAATAGTTTGGTTGGGCAGCCTAAGGTACTGATAGATCTTTACGGGTCATTCTCTCTTATATCTGTGTTTTAGCTCCATGGAGTATGAATGAGTCTGTGTATATTTGCATATGTGGTCTGCATCTTAATGTGGTTATTTATATTCAATGTTGAGATATTATGTATGATGCGTTAATGTGAGTTATTATGCATGATGTGACTATATAGTTTATTGTATCAATTGTTATATCTGTTATGGTAATATAATTGTTGTTCATTTTATTACAAAATATGTTTATTAGAATTATTTGTAAATTGATAACATGATTATATTTGTGATATCTATATTTATGGAATGACTTTGTCATTCGTAACATTCTTTGCTACCGTACTGGTATTGGTGAAAGGGGATCTCACCTCTTTGCTGTATTGTTTCATTGTGTTTGTATTGTTAAATTCGTATAGTAGGTGAAACGAGTTTCTTAGACCCAATTGGAGGCAAAGTTCTGAGGTTGGTGACGGTGTCGAGGAGTGATCTTCCAAGTTTCAACAGTATGCAGTTTGGCGGAGAAACGGAACAAGTATGTTAAGTTTTCTCGTTAGTGTTGTTACCGTGCTATTAGTATGACCCGTCATTGGGTTTGCTGCTATTTTCTTGAGTCTGTAAATTTTATACTTTAAAATGTTACTGAATATTATGTGATATAAGTAATATGTGTGTTAATTAGTTCAATCTATTTTTCAGTATTACTTATAATTTTTGGTAAGTTTATGTTTCCGCGAAAAGAAATTTTAAAATCCATCTTTTAGAACTCAAAGCTTTTATGAAATGATTTTCAGGTTTTAAGTTTTTAGTCGAAAATGTAATGCCCTATGGAGGGTATTATATTAGTTGGTATCAGAGCACGGTTAGAGTCTTTTGGGGTTTGTGGTTAGGTATGTCTTGTTTGTGCTGTGTGACTCTCTGTGCTTGGACTCCTGATAATCATATATTTTATACATTAATAAACCCTCTTTTTTAGTCATTTACATTCTTCATGTACTTAATTGATTAAGCCTGGTTATGTTTTGTAAGATTGGACTCAAATTGGACTTAATTGATTTTTTCAGCATTATTTGGGTCTTACACTGTTTCTATATTTTGGTCATATCTTGAGTTCTAGATGTCTAGCAATTATGAATTTTACCTTGTAGGAAAGCTGAGAGAGAGCTCTACAACGTTCATGAAGAGCTCTAGGTAAAATATGCATATCTAGAAGAGCTAAATGGGCTTGGAAGACAGAATATGAGTTTTGTGTCTGAAACCTAAATAGTGTACAGTAATTAGAGCATAACTTGGGCTATAAGAATTATCTTGAGCTAAAATTAGGACATTTGAAAGTGAAGACCCAGATCTACAACTTTCATGAGAACACAAGAGCTAATTCGGACAGCTTGGAGGTGATATTGGGTCTGAAAGTCAAAACAGAGGCTCTGAAACTGGGTCTAAATAGTTTACAGTAATTGGGCCATATCTCGAGCTGTAAGAATTATCTTGGGCTGAAATTTGGACATCTGAAAGTTAAGATCTAGATCTACAACTTTCTTGAAGATGACTTTTCTATTTGATGACGGAATCCATGACTTAAGCAATGAATGATTTCGGAGACAAGAAATCTCAATGATTTTTCACTCTTATCCTCACCATTTGGCATTTTCCACTCATTCATCCACTCATCCACCTACTCTTAATCAGCCTCTTTGTCATTTTGTATCCCTAATCCTCTATAAAAGGCACCATTGGCTGACCATTATAGGACACTTGGTGTTAGGCTTAGTTTTTCCAAGTTATGGTTATGCTTTGTTCTTGTTTTACTTTGTTGTAATTTTCTCTTGTTCTAAAGTGAAGCTATGTTCATCTTTCTCTTCTTCTCTCTTTCTTTCTTCTTATCTATGAGTAACTAAATCTTCATCTTGCTTGGGTGAAAGAGTGAAGCTCTTGGTAATGAAATAAGGTTAGATTATTCTATTTCTTGTGTTTAAAAGATATATTATTAAATGGACATTATATGTGTTGTATTTTGTTTCCAATTAATTTAGAAACCTTCTTTGTATAACGGAGATCTTGATTTATTGTAGACAATAGGATTGGCACAGTGAATGCTTGAACTCATTTACAAATATTGGTAGATAATTAATGGAATCATAATATGATTGCATATATAATTGAACTTTGAATGTTATATTTTTCGATTGAAACCTCCGTTGTGTGTGGATTTCAATTGAGTTATAAAGAAAAATAATCTTACCTTTAATTTATTACCAAGAGTGGATCTTCTAACCCAAGTAAGTTCTTAAATTCATTTGTGAACATCTTCTATTACTTTTGGTGTTATGACAAATCCTTTCCTACCTCAATTAATTTTTCTTCATCAATTCCCTATGGATCGACCTCGGACTCCCGAGAAATTTACTACTTCAGATAACTTGCACTTGGGTTTACACCTTTAAATCCTGCAGTCAAGTTTTTGGCGCCGTTGCCGGGGACTTGATTTGAAGTTTTAATTTATCGAGGTTCGTTTTCTTTAATAAAATCTATTCTCTCTTCTCCCTCACCGGAGCAAAAGATCGACTTGCCGATCCTTCGGTTTTTTTACTAACTCTCTAAACTTACTAACTATCTAACTTACTAACCTATTAACCTGCTAACATACTAACTTTCTAACTTTTATATTTTTGTCATTTATTTTTTGCTCTTTATTTTCTGCACTTTCTAACTTACTAATTATTAACTCTCTAATTATCTAACTTTTTACTTTATCAATTATCTAACTTTTTACTTGTTAATATTTATTGGGTGGTTGGTTTATACCACATCCTTGTTAATATTTAATGGTGGGTTACACCGCCAGCTTATACATTATTTTTGTTTATTTATTTTAAGTTATTTATGTATGTATGCTTAATTGGTATCGTGATTTAAATTCTGGTCGTTTAGTCAAAATTAATCCTAGTACTTTATATATTGACTTGTTTGAATCACAATCACATACAATTGACACAATGGCTGACAATTAAAGTATACATGATGAACCTGAAAATCAACCGTTGCGAACCATCCATGAATATTTGCAATCACCTCGAAATTCTAGTCCATCATGTTTTATCTTTCCACTCAATGCCAACAATTTTAGATTTAAGCCAAGTATGATTTCTTTACTTCCTAATTTTCATGGTTTAGAATCTGAAAGTCCATATTTACATCTGAAAGAATTTGAGGAAGTATGTATTGCCTTCAATGATCAAAATTGCGCTGAAGAGATTGTTAAGCTTAAATTGTTTCCTTTTTCTTTAAAAGATAAAGCAAAATTTTGGCTTAACACTTTGAAACCAAGATCAATTGGCACATGGCAAGAAATGCAAGGTGAGTTCTTGAAGAAATTTTTTCCAACACATAAAACCAATGCTATGAAAAGACAAATCCAAAATTTTTTCCAAAATTCAAATGAAGCATATTTTCAATGTTGGGAACAATTTAAAGATTTGTTAAATTCTTGCCCACATCATGGTTTTGAAAAACAACGCACTATAAGCTTCTTTTATGAAGGTTTAACTCTTGAAACTAAACAATTTGTGGAAACAATGTGCAATGGTGAGTTTCTTGATAAAGAACCTGATGAAGCTTTAGACTATTTAAACCAACTGGCTGAAAATTCTCAATCTTGGCATAGTACTAACACTTCTGAAAATTCAATTAGATCTAATCTTGCAAGTGCTAATAAAGGAAAATATCACCTTAGTCAAGAGGAAGATCTAAATGCTAGGTTTGCCAGTTTGGCTAGAAAGGTTGAAGCCATGGAATTAAGAAAAGCAAAAGAAATCAAATCTATGCAAAATGAAGAAATTTGTGGTATTTGTGATGACTTAGGACACTCAACACACGAATGTCCTAACATTCTTATTTTTAAAGAAGTTGTATATGAGCAAGTAAATGCAATGAATAATTTTAAAAAGCCATTTACTTCTTCTTTTTCAAATACATACAATCCGGGATGGAGAAATCAACCGAACTTCAGCTGGAGGAATAATAATCAGTCACAATTCGTGCAACCACCACCTCCTCAGACACAACAAGACTCTCAAAATTCTCAAGGATATGCACCTTATGTCCCACCATATAGGAAAAACCTTGAAGAAACACTGCATGCATTCATAGAAAAGCAAGAGGCCATTAATAAACAAAACAATCAAACCATGAATGACATAAAAGACACTCTTGCTAAACTTTCTTCTGCACTCACCATTCACGAGAAAGGAAAATTTCCCTCTCAACCTCAACCAAATCCCAAAGGTCAGTACAGTCTAAATGAGGGGAGTTCAGAAAACCAACAAATGGACTAAGTCAAGTCAGTGATAACTCTTAGGAATGGAAAAGTTGTTGAAAAACAAATTCCTGAACCCTGTGAGAAAGAAGATGAACCAATTCCCCAAGAAAATGAAGAAGCTGACCAAAAGGCGACCAAACTCTCGCCTTCACCCCCATTTCCTCAAGCATTGAATAACCCAAAGAAATTGGACCACCGCACTAAAATTTTTGAAATTTTGAAACAAGTGAAGATCAATATTCCTCTGTTAGATGCTATCAAACAAATTCCTTCTTATGCCAAATATTTGAAGGACTTGTGCACTGTTAAAAGGAAACTAAATGGGAAAAAGAAAGCATTTTTGGCTAAACAGGTAAGCTCCATTCTTCAGAATAATAATGCATTGAAATATAAAGACCCTGGTTGTCCTACAGTTTCATGCATTATTAGAGAACATAAAATTGAAAAAGCTTTACTTGATCTTGGTGCTAGTGTCAATTTGCTTCCATATTCAGTTTATCAGCAACTCAACTTAGGTGAGTTAAAACCAACTTCTGTAACTCTTCTACTTGCAGATAGATCAATAAAAATTCCAAGAGGAATAGTGGAAGATGTGTTAGTTCAAGTTGATAAATTCATATATCCTGTGGATTTTATTGTCTTGGATACTGAATCTATGGTTGATAGTTGCAAGACAATTCCTGTTATTTTAGGCCGTCCATTTTTAGCAACATGTAATGCTTTGATAAATTGCAGAAATAGAGTGGTGAAGCTAACATTTGGAAACATGACACTGGAGCTCAATGTTTTTAACATGTGCAAGCAACCACAGGAAATCCTTGATGAAATGGAGGAAATTGAAGGAATTGAAGCCATTATAGATGATCATCTTCAAACAAAGAGTTCTTCTGACCCATTAGAAATTTGTTTAGTCAATTCATTGGATTCAGGCATGCAATTAGAAGATGATATCTCTAAAATATGTTCTTTGCTTGATTGTACACAGGCAATGGAGTACAACGATGGAAGCCAAGATTTGAAGAGCTAAAACCCATGAATGATAATGCCCATGAAGAAGTACCCACACTGGAACTAAAGCCATTACCTGCTAGGTTTAAGTACATATTTTTGGGAGAAAAGCAAAACTTTCCAGTGGTAATTTCCTCGTCTCTTACTAAAGAACAAGAAGGTATGTTAATAGAAGTACTTAAAAGGCATAAAAGTGTAATTGGATGGACATTAAAGGATATAAAAGGCATTAATCCATCAATTTGTACACATAGAATACATTTAGAGGATAACGCTAAAACTTCTCAACAACCTCAAAGAAGATTAAATCCACACATGAAAGAGATAGTTAGAGCTAAAGTCTTTAAATTGCTTGATGTTGGAATTATCTATCCTATCTCTGATAGTCAATGGGTAAGCCCTACACAAGTTGTACCTAAGAAATCTGGAATAACAATGGTTGAAAATGATAAAGGTGAATTGATACCTACACGAGTCTCATCTAGTTGGCGTATGTGTATTGATTTTAGAAAATTAAATGCTGCTACTAGGAAAGATCATTTTCCCTTGCCATTTCTTGATCAAATTCTAGAAAGGGTAGCAGGACATCCATACTACTATTTTCTTGATGGTTTTTCGGGTTATAATCAAATACCAATTGCATTGGAAGATCAAGAAAAGATCACTTTTATATGTCCCTTTGGTACTTTTGCATATAAAAGAATGCCTTTTAGCCTTTGTAATGCTCCGGCAACATTTCAAAGATGCATGTTAAGCATTTTTAGTGACATGATTGAGCATTATTTAGAGGTTTTCATGGATGATTTGACAGTTTTTGGAAATTCTTTTGAAAATTGTCTTGATAATTTGGAAAAAGTTCTTAAAAGATGCGAAGAAAAAAGATGTGCTAAACTGTGAAAAATGTTATTACATGGTTACCTCAAGAATAGTGTTAGTTCATGTGATCTCTTCTAAAGGAATTGAAGTTGATAAGGCCAAAGTTGAATTAATTGCTCATTTGCCTTCCCCAAAAATAGTCAGAGAAGTTCGTTCCTTTTTAGGACATGTAGGATTTTACAGAAGATTCATTAAGGACTTTAGTGCCATATCTAGACCATTATGTAATCTTCTATTGAAAGATGCACCATTTGATTGGACTCAAGAATGTAAAAAATCTTTTGAAAAATTAATTGGTCTTCTGACATCTGCTCCTATCATGCAATCTCCTGACTGGTCTTTGCCTTTTGAGTTAATGTGTGATGCTAGTGATTATGCTGTGGCCGCTATTTTAGGCCAAAGAAAGAAAGGTAAGCCTCATGTGATTTGTGGTGTCCCGGGGTTGATGAGGGCGGGGAGTGGACGCCGGTGCATGAGAAGCACGTACAAGGAGCGGCTCCTGGCATGCTTCTAGGCGAAGGGTCCCATGAATGAACTGAATACGCACCGGAATAAGAGGGATTCGAGACGTGCGGTGGGACTGCGCATAGTTGAGGATGGCTTCAAGGAATTGATTAGGCGTAATCATATCAATAAGTTGCAATTTCTTTTCGGGAGCCTAGAACATAAGAACTTCATTATTAAGCGTGCTTGACTTGGAGCAATTGTGGGATGGGTGACCTCCTGGGAAGTTTCCTAGGATACGTGTGAGTGAGGACAAAGCACGCTGAAAAGACCCGTGTTGGTTTGTGGAGACACTCGTCAATCCTACAGGTAGTCCCGGGATGTTACAGATGGTATCAGAGACGGGACCTCTCCCAGTACGGTGTGGTTCGGGGACGAACCAGGCGGAAGCTGGTGGGCATGTGGTGTCCCGGGGTTGATGAGGGCGGGGAGTGGACGCCGGTGCATGAGAAGCACGTACAAGGAGCGGCTCCTGGCATGCTTCTAGGCGAAGGGTCCCATGAATGAACTGAATACGCAATGGAATGAGAGGGATTCAGAGACTGTGCATGTATGGGACTGCATAGTTGAGGATGGCTTAAAGGAATTGATTGGCATAATCATATCAACAAGTTGCAACTTCTTTTCGGGAGCCTAGAACATAAGAACTCCATTGTTAAGCGTGCTTGACTTGGAGCAACTGTGGGATGGGTGACCTCTTGGGAAGTTTCCTAGGATACGTGTGAGTGAGGACAAAGCACGCTGAAAAGACTCGTGTTGGTTTGTGGAGACACTTGTCAATCCTACAGGCAATCCCGGGATGTTACATGATTTGTTACGCAAGTAGAACTTTAAACAGTGCACAAATGAATTACACCACTACTGAAAAAGAACTACTTGTTGTAATTTTTGCACTGAACGAATTTCGATCTTACTTAATTGGTTCTTCTATTGTGATTTTCACCGATCATTCTGTTATTAGATATTTAATGTCTAAGCAGGATGCCAAACCAAGATTGATACGGTAGATCTTGTTGCTTCAAGAATTCAACATCATAATAAAAAATAAGAAAAGAGCCGAAAATGTTGTCGCTGATCATTTGTCCAGACTTACAATAGGCTCACCTTTTGATAGCACACCTATCAATGATTCTTTTCCTGATGAATTTTTATTTTCTGTCAATTCCATGCCTTGGTTTGCTAACATAGTCAACTTTCTTGTAATAGGAAAGATGTCGCCTCAATGGACGCACCAAGATAAAAGGAAATTTTTGACAGAGGTGAAAAATTTTTCTTGGGATGACCCATACTTGTTCAAATATTATGCTGATCAAATCTTTTGGAGATGTGTGCCCGACAGTGAGGTAGGTAGTGTCATTAAATTTTGTCACTCAGAAGCATGTGGAGGTCACTTCTCTTCAAAGAAAATAGCTGCGAAAATCTTGCAGCGTGGATTTTATTGGCCCACTTTATTCAAGGACTACTATACTTTTTACAAAAGTTATGAAAATTATCAAAAGTTGGGCTCAATTTCAAAAAGAACATGATGCCTCTAAACCCCATCCTTGTCATTGAAATTTTTGATTGCTGGGGAATTGATTTCATTGGTTCATTTCCATCTTCATTTGGATTTTTGTATATTTTGGTTGCAGTTGATTATGTCTCAAAATGGATTGAGGCGATTCCATGCCGACACAATGATCATAAAACTGTTCTCAACTTTTTAAAAGAAAATATCTTGTGTCGATTTGGAATCCCTCGAGCTATCATAAGTGATGGGGGAACGCATTTTTGCAATAAACCATTTGAATCTTTAATGAAGAAATATGGTATTACATACAAAATTGCCACCCCTTATCACCCTCAGACAAGTGGACAAGTTGAATTGGCAAATAGGGAGATTAAACAAATTTTGGAAAAAACGGTTAACCTAAATCGTAAAGATTGGTCTTTAAGACTAAACGATGCACTTTGGGCTTACCGTACTGCTTTCAAAACATCTTTGGGCATGTCACTCTATCGGTTAGTCTATGGAAAACCTTGTCACTTGCATGTAGAATTGGAACATAAAACATTTTGGGGCCATTAAAGCTTTTAATCTAAATCTTGATGATGCTTGCAAGATACGCAAATTGCAATTAAATGAACTTGAGGAATTGAGAAATGATGCATATGAGAACTCAAAGATTTATAAAGCCAGAACAAAAGCTTTTCATGATAGGACAATTTTGAGAAAATCTTTTGAAATTGGTCAAAAAGTTCTGCTTTATAATTCTCGCCTGCACCTATTCCCTGGAAAATTGAGATCTAGGTGGAGTGGTCCGTTTGTTGTCAAACACGTGTATCATCATGGGGCCGTAGATATTGAGAATCCTAGGAATGGTAATGTGCTTAAAGTCAATGGACAAAGGCTTAAACCATTTCTGGAAAATCAAGTTAATAAGGTAGAATTCATCTCTCTTTTTGATCCTTGTTATGAATAGAATTCACTCTAATTTTGTTGCCTTGTTTTTGCAGTTCTTTGTGTTGTGTAACACCCCAAATTTCCGTATCTCTTAAACAGTAATTTTGACAATTAATAGAATTTTACTGTTTAGTAATTTCTGTGTACTGTAAAATTATTTTGTTTATTCCGTCAGCGTATTTGATTGTTTTGAGTGATTTACTCCGTGTCAAGAAAATAAAAATTTTCGGGCCGAGGAAAACTTTACGTAATTTAATTTTTACCGTTAGGTAATTATTTTACGTAATCTGATTTGATATTTGTGTGTTTTCTAATTTTTATGATTTTTGTGGATGATTATGAATTTTTTTCTGTATGTGGGCCCAGGTGGTCTTATGTGGGCCCATGTGAGATTACGTGGGCCCAAGTGGGTCCCGCAAAGCAAAAATTTTTCTACGCATAGAAAAATTTATACTGTTTAGATGGAGACAGGGGATCATACTAAACTTGAATCCGGAAACAGCTTTAGAAAATTTCTTGTACTGTGTTTTGTACTGTATTTATTTATCGGGCGATAAAAATACAGTAAATATATTTTTTTCGTAGGGTTTTAGCAGATAAAAATATAAATTAAATTGCTTAAGTCAACCTTGGTGGTTTGGATATCCATCATTGATTTAATTAATGATGGAGACTTGATCTTGATTTAATCAACGGTGGAGATTTGATCTTAAAAGTGAATAAGATCATTTATACCTGTTAGATGGAGATTAAATCAAGGGTAGAGATTTGGTCATATAAAGTGACTATGACCATTTGTAACCATTGGATTTAGAAGTAATCAAGGGTGGAGATTTGGTCTTGTAAAGTAACAAGGACCATTTATGACCACTGGATGAAGATTTAATCAATGGTGAATATTTAGTCTTAAAAAGTAACAAAGACTAATTATAACCCTTGGATTAAAAATTTGAAGGAGTAATCTTGACCATTAATTTTTGGAGACACATCCAATGACTAGAATTTAAAGGAGAAAGATCCAATGGCCTAGATTAAGTCTTCTAATCTAAAGCTACACCTAAAGCCTACATTAATCCAAACCATTGAATTAATCAATGGTTTAGAATGCTTCAAATAATGGCTTGAAAAGGTGACAACTTTGAAGAAGCAAGGATGAAGGGGGGACAGTTTTTGCATGTTTTGGAACTAAAGGAAAAGTTTCAATGCATTAATTGATGCTTTATGTCATTGTTAGATGTCTTGATCAATGTTGCATCATTATTGAACTCTTTGAAGAAGCATGGAGGGGGGCTACGATTTTGGGCTGCATTTAGAGATAAAAGTGACATTTGAAGACCATATTGGTCACCTTTGGTCATTATTGACCATACTTCATCATTCTTGAAACTTTCCTTCAAGCAAAGCTCTTAGAAAATTTTCTCTCCTTCTCCTTCTAGCAAGCTCACGGCCAAGCACCATTGATGTGGCTTCCATCACTCTTTAATTTCATCCAACCTAGTTTCTTGAATCCTTACCTTATTCTAAACAACTTTCATGTTGAAGGTTTCTTCAAAATCCAACATCTAGTACTTCAAAATCCAAGCTTCAAGATTCTACCAAAAATGGTAAATTTCATATTTCTTCTTCTAATCTTCTAGTTTTGATTTTCTAAGCCATGATTGAACCATGGTTTACCTATTTCTACACTTGTTATTGATTTTAACATTTGTTTGTAATTTTTTTAGGAATTTTCCATGGAGATCCATGAAATTGGTGGAAGAAAAACTAAGTGTTTTCACTTCATCCTTTGTCTTAACCAAATCTAAGAAGCTTTTCTCTCACAAAAATCAAAAATTCCATCTTTGTTCTTCAAGAGATACCATTCGGTCAAGACCCCTAAAACCACTCTCCAATCTCTTGTAATTTCATCCAACCATAGATCTTGAATCTACAAGATATTCTAAACAACTTTCATGTTGGAGACTTTCTCTAAATCATTCATCTTCATGGACTTTCTTCAAGATCAAAGTTATGAGGTATTTATGGTGAAGTGTAAGGAAACTTCATTTCTTCTCTCTTTTTCATGATCTAAACCATGTTTGATCCATGGTTTTCTTAATCAAGCTTAGTATACTAATTTTTATGTATTTTGTTTTGTATTTGAGAAGCCCTTGGTGATGAAGGACTTGGAAAAAGAAGCAAAACAAAGAGCTTTTGAGGATCTTCAAGAGGTAAGAGGGAGATCCATCTCACCAACCAAGCATGGTGGTGAGAGATGGTCATATATTTGATGGGTGTTGAATCCATGCGAGGATTCATATCCATGGTCATGTAATAATTTATATGTGTTTATGAGCTTTGATTAATTGCCTATGCTTAATATGCTTTGCATGAGTTTATGATTTTGATGGTATGCTTATACTATGCATGATTATAATATGGCATGCTTTATATATATATATATATTGTGTATGTATGTATATGCATGATTTGATGATGGAAAGAAAATTAATTTTGGTCCCAATGGCCAAGGAGAGCTACGGTTTTGATGCCCTTGATTAGGGTTCATGTTGAAAATTTTTCAAGAACAAGGAAATTGATTTGTTTAATGAAAATTATGAAGTAGAGATAAAATGAATTTTCTTGGTTCTAAAAACTATGGAATTTTCGGCCAAGACACCTCAACATAGGTGTTTATAACTTAATATTTTTATGGAAAAATAAAAATTAGATTGATTTGAAGAGTATAGAAAATAAACAAAGGATATGTTTTTCAAGAGAACAAGAACATGGTTTTGAAGGATTTTTATTAATTTATTTTGTGTAAAAAGATCCTAAGTGTTTTTCTAAACATGAGTTTTGAATGAAACGGGCAACGTGATTTTAGGGATTTGCAAAGAAAGTGAAAAAGAATTTGTAAAGAAAGTAAAAATGAATTTGAACAAATGGGTTTGGTTTTTATGACCATGAATCACACGGTTTTGAAAACAAAATTTTAATGATTTTGTTTGTGTAAAACCATATCAATTTAGAAGAAAAATATTTGATGGCTTCAATGGCCAAAGACTCTACGATTTTTGGAGGTTGGAATAATTTTGGTCTTATGAAACAAAGTAATTTTAAAGTGGAAACAAAATGTTTGAACAAAATGTTTTAGTATAAAGATTTTGGAAAGGGAATCAAAGTATTTTATCACTTGAGAAATGAACTTTCATATGAAAATGAAAAAGAAAAGTTGCAAGGGTTTGAATCTTAATTTGTTTTGAAGAGAATTGATTTTAGAATTGATTTGGGAAAAATGGAGAATATAATGGTGTTTTGAAAATTTACTAACGTATAACTTATTTTCAAGTTTTGAAATACGTTAGAAAATGTCAAGTTTTGAAACGTTGATTTACATCAATGGAAAAGTAATTTTGTGAATTATATTTTGAAAAAGAATTTCTTGAGTAAAGAACTGTGGAAAAATATTTTCTTGAGTAAGAAAACATATTAAATGAAGTATAAAGTTATATTATTTTGAGAAAAGTTAAAAAGGAATTTTTAAAGGTCAAGAAATATTTTCTGTAGTGAAATTGTGGTGAAAAATTATTTACGTATCTTAAAAACGTGATTTTTAAGTTACGTGATATGAAAAAATACTTCTATGTGATTTTAAATACGTTGAAATATTTATACGCCATTTGAATTTACGTTTAAATATTTTATGTGATTTGAACTACTGTTGATAAATCACTACGTGATTGAATAGAGATAGAATATTTTTTATGCGATTGTGAAAATGGGAAAAAATTGTTATGAGATTTGGAAAGTGTTTTAAATATTTTGAGAATGACAGAAAATTATTTACGTGACGTAAAAGAATGATTTTTAAGTTACACGATTTTGAAACAGTGAAAAAATACTATGCGATTTGAGAAAAGTATATTTTTACGTGATTAAGAAAAATGTTGAAAAATTAGTACGTGTTTTAAAAGTGCAACAGAAGAGTTGCGGTATTTTGAAAACATAACAGAAATGTTACGATATTGTGAAAATATAACAGAAGTGTCACGGTATTGTGAAAATATAACAGAAACGTTTCAGAATTTTGAAAAACGTAACATAAGTGTTACGGTATTTTGAAAACGTAATATAAACATTTTGGAATTGTGAAAATGAAATGGAAATGTTGCGCAATTTTGTGAAAACACGACAAAAGTATTTTATAACTATGAAAATGTGATAACATGATTTTGCTGTTGAAAATACAGTATAATTTGGTATCATTTATATGCATTGGAAAGAGATGCCTGTGATTGGATTTGGTGCATTATACATGCATTGGAAAAACATGCATTGAAGCATATGATACATTGAACTGATGAAATTGAAAAGATTTGGCCCTTTGGGGTTGGACTTGCACTGATATATTCGTGCATTGTATATGGCCCTTGTGGTTGAAGAGGGAATGAGAATTGATAGTGAGGTCTATGATGGATCTTGGGGGCGTCGAGTCGCGGCGGTCGACCAGTGGACAGCTGGCGAGTACCCTATGCCACTTGGCGATGCAGTCCGTTGTAACGCATT
This sequence comes from Ormosia emarginata, assembly GCA_029884605.1. Taxonomy (NCBI): domain Eukaryota; kingdom Viridiplantae; phylum Streptophyta; class Magnoliopsida; order Fabales; family Fabaceae; genus Ormosia; species Ormosia emarginata. The sequence goes on along the minus strand of JAQQTP010000041.1, from coordinate 1,818,459 downwards.
GACGATACCCGACAAGAACACGATTCTTTTCAACAACTGGAAGATTGTCTTTGGGCTAAGGCTGACAATTGACAGAGCATTCTCCTCGAAATTGTGAAAACCTCCATGGAGTTGTTTTTGAAAAACTGAGTCTTTGTGCACATGCATAATCTGACATTTACAACCATTGAGGAAACCAAAGGCAGTAACTGATGTGAAAGAAGGTACTTAATGAAGGAATGTACATCAAGAAAATAAACGTTTATTTGGAATGGTTACATCTGGTTTCCATTTTATTTTGATTCGTCCATCTTTGAAGAAAAGAAATGACTCGTGATAGACGTACGCGTGTGGAAGCGAGACATAATGGTGGTGATATGACTGTAACTTTGGAAGTAATACAAACAGTGGCTGAAGCAATTATACAACAAACTCAGAAGATTGTTCCACAGCAAGAATTGATTTCTTAAGCTAAGATTTTGTTAGGGTTAAATCAATCTCAGGATGAGAGACCCTGTAATATTGGACTATATTGGTTACGAAAAAAGGGAAATCGTAAGGTCAAGCGATTCCAACAGAAAATGTACTTGTAATCTCCAGGAAGTCAACAACAACAACAATCTTGTGGAGAAAGTACTAGTAATGATAGGTTTAGTTTGTCTGTGATATCTGCACCGGAATGCAAGAAGTGTGGAAAGGGGCACTTAACGAAAGATTATACGTTCAAGGAAATAATTTGTTTTAAGTGCGGGAAGTTTGGAACACAATCTTTGAAAATAGAGTTCCAATGAAAACAGAGTTTTCTGTTAGTAAAATCTCAGGTAGTAGGAAGTGTTCGGAGCGGAAGATTTAAACAATAGAGATTACGTCATTGGAGCTAATCCTATAAACCCTTTTGAATATTTCTGTGAGCAACTTATTCTGTGTGGCATATGATTGAGTAGATCAATTATATGTTAGAGTTATTCGTAATCCTCTGATTTGTTTATTTCTGTTTCTATTCTTAGCCAATCGAGCTACTCAAGTTATTCAAATTGTTGTTATGGATCAAATCTTTGTGTTAGTTTGATCTGTTGTTCAAAATTTTTTTATGTAGGTTGATCTGTTTCCTAAACAGATGTGATCTTTAAAAACTCAAAACTTTGTATTAGTTTGATCTGTTTTATAAATAAATGTGATCTTTGAAAATGGATTGGTTATTTTCCAACCATATCCTATGAGATTGTCTCAATACAGTGTTAGTATTTCAGAAAAACTCATTCCTGAAAATCAGGCAAAATCAAATTCTTGTTAAATATGTTTAGTAACATATTGAATCATTTCGCTACCTTTTCTTCCTAAACCTCTATAATGTTCTTTCATATATTGCATTTGCAAGAAAGAATATTTTGCAAGAAAGGATATTCCTATTTAAAATCCATGTTATAGTATTTGATATAATGCAGTTGAAAGGAGAATTCGGCTAGTGAGACATTTCTTGGTAAGAGCTAAAGCTAGAGAATAAAGTGATATGAGGATAAGAAAATTTTAAGTAATACATTACATTAGTTGGAAGTTATCTGAGAAAAACTATTCTAGGCATGAATGAAGGATGGTAGCCGTTGTATTAATATCAGAGAATTCATTCTTGAAGATCGAGTTACATCCAATTCTTTGCTGAATATGTTCGATAACATATTCGATTCGTTTTGTTCTTTTCCATGATGTTTTCTTTCATCTACTGCAATTGAAGGAATATTTTGCAAGAGAGAATATTCCCATTTATATCAAGGTCAGAGTATTAAAGTGGCGCAGTGGAAGCGTGGTGGATTCTTCAAAAAAAATTGAAGAAGTCTGTCTATGGGAAAAGTTAAGACGGTAATGGAAAACCGTAGGAAAAAAAATTTATTGAGATATTTGTTTGATCAGGAGAAGTGAACAAGAGATAAAGAACTTTCAATGGTTTAGAATCGTTTGGAATAACGTAAGAGGTGAAACTACATGGAAACTGAAGAAAAGATAAAGGAATAATGTCATTATTTATTATGAGGGTGTGAAATCATGGTCATGAAATTTCGAGGACGAAATTTCTGTAAAGAGGGGGAGTATTGTAACACCCCAAATTTTTGTATCTCTTAAACAGTAATTTTGACAGTTAACAAAATTTTACTGTTTAGTAATTTATGTGCACTGTAAAATTATTTTGTTTATTCCATCAACGTATTTGATCTTTTTGAGTGATTTACTCCATGTCTGGAAAATAAAAAATTTCGAGCCGGAGAAAACTTTACGTAATTTAATTTTTACCGTTAGGTAATTAATTTAAGTAATCTGATTTGATATTTGTGCATTTTCTAATTTTTGTGATTTTTGTGGATGATTATTTTTTTTGACTGTATGTGGGCCCATGTGGTCCTATGTGGGCCCAGGTGACCATACGTGAGCCTAGGTGGGTCCCGCAAAGCAAAAATTTTTCTACGCATAGAAAAATTTGTATTGTTTAAACGGAGACAGGGGATCTTACTAAACCTGAATCCGGAAACAGTTTTTAAAATTTTATTGTCTTTTTCAGTGTTTTGTCTCGTATTTAATTATCGGATGATAAAAATACAAGAAAATATTATTTGTAGGATACAAGAATAAATATTATATTACGTAGTCAACAAAGAGAGCTTGACTTGATTTATACCCTTGGATGAGAATACTTAGTTTGAATATTAATCATTGATTTAATCAAAGGTTAAGAAACAAACTTAATAAAGCTCGATAATAACCATTGATTTAATCAATGGTGTGAGAATAAGCTTAGTTAGGAAGGCTTTGATATCAACCATAGATGTAATCAAAGGTGTAGAATTGGTCTTGAAAAATGACAAAGACCATTTATAACCATTGGATTTAGATTTAATCAATGGTGAAGATTTAGTCTTAAAAAAGTGATAAAGACTAATTATGACCCTTGGATTTAAAGTTTGAAGGAGCAATCTTGACCATTAATTTTGGAGACACATCTAAGGGCTAGAATTTAAAGGAGAAAAATCCAATGGCCTAGATTAAGTCTTCTAAAATCAAAAGTCTACCTAAAATCCTAACCATTGAATTAATCAATGGCTAGAATGCTTAAGATGGTGACTTGTGAAATTAGTCACACTTTGAAGAAGCAAGAGAAGGGGGGACGGTTTTTGTAGTGAATTAGGAGCTAAAGGAGACTTTATGACCATTATTACATGTCATGGTCAATATTACATCATCCTTGATTATGATTTCTTTGTTTGCATCCTTAGGAAATTTCTTGGAGGGAGGCCAAAATTATTTCATTTCCTATCACACTTTATCACTTTTTTCTCTCTTCACTCTACGACAATGCATCCATTGTGAAGCAAATTATTACAATTCAATTCCTATCATTTTCTATCAATAGAACAAAGTAAGAAATAGTCAATAATGGTGACTTACTTCAAGGAAGCTCCATGGCAATGCAAGGAAAAAGTGGGGGGCCAAAATCATTTTATTCATTTGCTATATCACTTCATTACTTTTTCTCTCAAATAATTTAGTACCATGATTTGTTCAAATAATTAACTTTTTCTCTCTTCACTCTACGGCTATGCAAGTTTGATGAAAGAAAAATATATTATATTCAATTCATTTCTATCTTTTTGTTTCCAAGTGGCTCATGGCCAAGTAGTCTTTGGAGGGCCAAAAAAAAAATTAACTCTTGATAATTCATGCCACCTTTCTATCAATAACATCTCTTACCTTTTTCTTTCAAAACTTGTCCACAGTCAAGGAGACATTAGAAAGCCAAAATTGATGACTTATGTCTTATGCTAGTCATAAGTGGTAATGAAATTTCTCCACTTTCTTTTCCTACATGTTCCTACGGCAATCACCAAAGGAGGAGGGGTGTTATGTTCATTTTATCTCACTTGAACTCCTAAGTCTTCTATCCATTCTCTTTCTCCTTCTCTCCAAATTGAAGCTCTTAGATAATTTTCTCTCTTTTCTCTCCTTGATGGATTCGGTCATGACTCCTAAGTATGGCTTCCATCACTCTTTAATTTCACCCAACCTAGTTTCTTGAATCCTTACATCATTCTAAGAACATCTCTAGTTATGAGTTTTTCCAAAATCATTCATCTTGATCTTCAAATTCAAGCTTCAAGTTTCTATCAAAAATCAAAAATTTCATCTTTGTTCTTCAAGAGATATCATTCGGTCAAAACCCCTAAAATCACCATCCAAGCTCTTTTAATTTCATCCAACCTTAGATCTTGAATCTCCATGATTTTCTAAGCAACTTTCATGTTGAAGACTTCTTCTAAATCATTCATCTTCAAGGAGTTTCTTCAAGATCAAAGTTATTGGGTTTTTGAGGTGAAGTATAAGGAAACTTCATTTTCTTCTCTCTTTTTCATGATCTAAACCATGTTTGATCCATGGTTCCTCTTAATCAAGCTTGATATGTTAATTAACTTGTGTTTTGTTTTGTATTTGAGAAGCCCTTGTTGGTGAAGGACTTGGAAAAAGAAACAAATCAATAAGCTTTGGAGGATCTTCAAGAGGTAAGAGGGAGATCCATCTCACCAACCAAGCATGGTGGTGAGAGATGGTCTTATATTTGATGGATGTTGAATCCATGTGAGGATTCATATTCATGGTCATGTAATTAATTTGTGGGTGTTTATGAGCTTTGATTATTTGCCTATGCTTGATATGCTTTGCATGAGTTTATGACTTTGATGGTATGCTTATACTATGCATGATTTATTGCTTTGATTATGGTATGCTTATAATATATATTTGAATATGTATGTATATGCCATGATTTGATGATGGAAAGAAAATTAATTCTTGGCTCCAATGGCCAAAGAATGACTACGGTTTTGGCACCCAAGGTTAGGGTTCCATGTTGAAATTTTTCAAGAACAAGGGAATTAATTTTTGATCCCTAGAACATGGTAAATTTTGGTCAAGACACCTCAAGATAGGTGTTCACAAAATTAATATTTTCTTGAATGATGAAAATGGATGTTTAGAAAAGTAAGGAAAATAAACAAAGAATTTATTTTTCAAAGAATACATGAATACGGTTTTAGAAAGATTTTTATTGATTTATTTTGTATAAAAAGTTTCTAAGTGTTTTACTAAACATGAGATTTAAATGAAAATAGCAATGATAATTTTAAGGATTTGCAAAGAAAGTGAAAAAGGATTTGTAAGGAAAGTAAAAATGAATTTGAACAAATGGGTTTGATTTTTATGACCATCGGTATTTCGGTTTTGAAAATAAAGAATTTTTAATGGTTTTGTTTGTGTAAAACCATATCAATTTAGAAGAAAAAATATTTGATGGCTTCAATGGCCAAAGACTCTACGATTTTTGGAGGTTGGAATAATTTTGGTTTTATGAAACAAAGTAATTTTAAAGTGGAAACAAAATGTTTGAACAAAATGTTTTAGTATAAGGATTTTGGAAAGGGAAATCAAAGTATTTTATCACTTGAGAAATGAACTTTCATATGAAAATGAAAAAGAAAAGTTGCAAAGGTTTGAATCTTAATTTGTTTTGAAGAGAATTGATTTTAGAATTGATTTGGGAAAAATGGAGAATATAATGGTGTTTTGAAAATTTACTAACGTATAACTTATTTTCAAGTTTTGAAATACGTTAGAAAATGTTAAGTTTTGAAACATTGATTTATATCAATGGAAAAGTGATTTTATGAATTATATTTTGGAAAAGGATTTCTTGAGTAAAGAAAAATGGAAAAAGATTTTCTTGAGTAAGAAAATATATTAAATAAAGTATAAAGTTATATTATTTTGGAAAAAGTTGAAAAGGATTTTTTAAAGGTCAAGAAATATTTTCTGTAATGAAATTGTGGTGAAAAATTATTTACGTATCTTAAAAACGTAATTTTAAAGTACGTGGTTTGAAATACAGTAAAATATTTCTAAGTGTTTGGAAATACAGTAAAATATTTTTACGCAATTTTAAATACGTTAAAATATTTCTACGCGATTTGAATTACGTTTAAATATTTTACGTAATCTGAATTACTATTGAATAATCACTACGTGATGGAAAAGTGATGAATTATTTTTACGTGATTGTGAAAATAGCAGAAAATCGTTATGTGATTTGAAAAGTGTTTTAAATATTTTGAGAATGACGGAAAATGATTTATGCGACTTAAAAGAATGATTTTTAAGTTACGCGATTTTGAAACACTGGAAAAATACTATGCGATTTTGAGAAACGTATATTTTTACGCGATTAAGAAAAACATAAAAAAATTAGTACGTGTTTTAAAAGTGCAACAGAAGAGTTGCGGTATTTTGAAAATGTAACAGAAATGTTACTGTATTGTGAAAACGTAACAGAAGTGTCACGGTATTGTGAAAATATAACAGACACGTTTCAGAATTTTGAAAACGTAACATAAGTGTTACGATATTTTGAAAACGTAATATAAACATTTTGGAATTGTGAAAACGTAACAGAAACGTTTTGGAATTGTGAAAATGAAACGGAAATATTACGCAAATTTTGAAAACACGATGAAAGTGTTTTATAACTATGAAAATGTGATAACATGATTTTTGCAGTTGAAAATACAGTATAATTTGGTGCATTTTATATGCATTGGAAAAAGATGCTTGTGATTGGATTTGGTGCATTATACATACATTGGAAAAAAATATGCATTGAGGCATATGATACATTGAACAAATGAAATTGAAAAGATTTGGCCCTTTGGGGTTGGACTTGCACGGATATATTCGTGCATTGTATATGACCCTTGTGGTTGAAGAGGGAATGAGAATTGATAGTGAGGTCTATGATGGATCTTGGGGGCATCGAGGCGCGGCGGTCGACCAAGTGGACAGCTGGCGAGTACCCTGTGTCACTTGGCGATGCAGTTCGTTGCAACGCATTGACGATACCCGACAAGAACACGATTCTTTTCAACAACTGGAAGATTGTCTTTGGGCTAAGGCTGACAATTGATGAGAGCATTCTCCTCGAAATTGTGAAAATCTCCATGGAGTTGTTTTTGAAAAAGCGAGTCTATGTGCACATACACACATAACATATGCATAAATTTGAGTGTCCATATCTGCATGATATATATTAATTGAGGAATATTGGTTATGACAATTGTTTTGAAATACTTGGATGATGATGATAATAATCATGTTGATGGCATTATTGTGATTATTGTGTGATGATAATAATGTTAATAGTATGATGATGATAGTTGATTAATGTTGAGTGCATTATTGAAATTCTGGTATGACATATCTGTATGATATTGTTGTTTGTGTTATCTCTTGTCATGTTGGTATTGGCGTAGGTGATCTCACCTCTTTGTTATGTTGTTTGTTGTGTCTGTATTGTTAAAATTAAACAGTAGAAAGAATGAGTTGTCTTAGACATAACGGGCGATGGATACTCTGAGATTGGTGACAACAATAAGGAGTGGACATTCAGGACTCGAAGGTGTACAGTGTTGACAAAGAACAGATGTAGAATAGATGTCTGATGCAACAAGATGGATACACAACAGAATAAATATGTTAAGTCTTAACGTTAGTGTTGTACTGTGCTATTAAGTAGGACCCGTCATAGGGTTTGCTACTGTTAAAAAAAAAAGAGTCTGTTAGTTTTATATTTCTCTTTAAATTATGAAATATTAATTAGTATCAATATTGCATAATGAATAGTTGAAATATGATTTTTCCATATTACCTAATATTTTCAGTAAATTTACGTTTCAGTAAAGAAGTAATTTTGAAACCCATATTTTTATAACTCAAACTTTGTGTGAACTTCTTTTCAGATTATGAGTCGGGAGTCGAAAATGTGATGCCCTAGGGAGGGTGTTACAGAGGCCAATGTTGTGATCTAGTTGGGGGGAAGGATAGTTGACTACCAACTTTTTTTCTTTTCTTTTGGGAAGTATGATATGATTGTCATGGACTTACTAAACCAATGAATGATGGCAGAGTAAGGAGTAAATTTACTTTTGAGACGCATCTAAATTGGGAAGCATATTTAGTGATATGACTATCAAAAACCTATTCGTAGTAAAACCAATTAAGGATGGCAGAGTAAGGAGTAAATTTTGGAAACAATTTATTACTCTTGAGACGCATCTTAGTTGAGGAAATAATTATTTTGTGTAGAAGTAGCAAATGGATTCTTGGATCTTAGCATAAATTGTCTTCTTTCTTAAAAATCACAAGCTTGGATATGAATGTTGATATGATGGATTGAGAATGATAGAAATATGCCTTGTGAGATTTTGAGCCTATGATGAATGGATTGAATATCTGTACCATTCTCTTCTTTCTTGTGTGATTTTAACTCATGGAATTGTCACTCTAGAACTTGCTTTGATTCTTTTTTAGGCTACATTTTCACATGCATACATTAATATGATTGAGGCATTTTGAAATAGCTACTTTGACCAAATAGCCATCCTTGTATATTTTCCATTGTATAACCCCTTTGAACTTACTTGATCATTCCTTGTTTTTAGCTCATTTCATCCTTCAAACAAAAAATGTTTTTACCCAACCTTAGGGAATAAGAGAGCATTGACCTTGTTCTTGAACAAGTGTGGGGGTGTGTGTGCAAAATTAAAAAAAAAAGACCATCGTTGTAATTAAAGGATTATCAGAGTCTAGAATAAATATGGATGCTTGGAAACAACAAGAAGAAAAGGAGAATATTCAAGTCTAACAATGAATTCAATTCACCAATTTGGGATTGATCTTCAACAAAACATTAGTCAAATATTGGTGATTGTCCTTTATGATGAATGTTCTCAAACATTTTCTCCACTCTAACTAATGCTCTTTTATTCTCTTTGGTATTTATCTTTTCATATCCATATTATCCCTCTCCTTTACCATGACCCCATTACAACCTTGAATAAAGTCCTCTTGATTTTTGTATGCATGTGTTTTGAGTAGCGGAGAAGTAGAAGATAAGCAAGCTTATGGTAGTACAATTGTTCATGGGTTAAAAAGAGTGAAATACTTACCTTTTAAACACTTGAGAGAATGAGAGTGCATTCTGTGAGGATCTATCATTCTTGATTCATTCTTTTCAACTAAAGTTTCCTCGCTTGTTGGTTTGAGATGTGAAGAAATGTTACCTCATTAATGCTTTGATCCCTTGAATTTCTTGTTGCTCTTCTTGCTTCATCGAGTCTTTTAGAGTTTTTAGCTTTTGAGTCTGTGTCATTTTTCTTTGCCTCCTAACTTTGGTCTTACGTGTTTTGCCCAGGAGTGCAAAAAGCTAAGTGTGGGAGAATTTGATAATCATATATTTTATACATTAATAAACCCTCATTTTTAGTCATTTACACTCTTCATGTACTTAATTGATTAAGCCTGGTTATGTTTTGTAAGATTGGACTCAAATTGGACTTAATTGATTTTTTCAGCATTATTTGGGTCTTACATTATTTCTGTATTTTGGTCATATCTTGAGTTCTAGATGTCTAGCAATTATGAATTTTACCTTGTAGAAAAGCTGAGAGAGAGCTCTACAACTTTCATGAAGAGCTCCAGGTAAAATATGGACATCTAGAAGAGCTAAATGGGCTTGAAAGACAGAATACGAGTTTTGTGTCTGAAACCTGAATAGTGTACAGTAATTAGAGCATAACTCGGGCTGTAAGAATTATCTTGGGCTAAAATTTGGACATTTGAAAGTTAAGACCCAGATTTACAACTTTCATGTAGAACACAAGAGCTAATTCGGACAGCTTGGAGGTGATATTGGGTATAGAAGTCAAAACAGAGGTGCTGAAATTGGGTCTGAATAGTCTGCAGTAATTGGGCCATATCTCGGGCTGTAAGAACTATCTTGGGCTGAAATTTGGACATCTGAAAGTTAAGATCTAGATCTACAACTTTCATGAAGATTACTTTTCTATTTGATGACGGAATCCATGACTTAAGCAATGAATGATTTCGGAGACAAGAAATCTCAATGATTTTTCACTCTTATCCTCACCATTTGGCATTTTCCACTCATTCATCCACCTACTCTTAATCAGCCCCTTTGTCATTTTGTATCCTTAATCCTCTATAAAAGGCACCATTGGCTTACCATTATGGGACACTTGGTGTTAGGCTGAGTTTTTACAAGTTATAGTTATGCTTTGTTCTTGTTTTACTTTGTTGTAATTTTCTCTTGTTCTAAAGTGAAGCTATGTTCATCTTTCTCTTCTTCTCTCTTTCTTTCTTCTTATCTATAAGTAACTAAATCTTCATCTTGCTTGGGTGAAAGAGTGAAGCTCTTGGTAATGAAATAAGGTTAGATTATTCTATTTCTTGTGCTTAAAAGATATATTATTAAATGGATATTATATGTGTTGTATTTTGTTTCCAATTAATTTAGAAACCTTCTTTGTATAATGGAGATCTTGATTTATTATAGACAATAGGATTAGCACAGTGAATGCTTGAACTCATTTACAAATATTGGTAGATAATTAAAGGAATCATAATATGATTGCATATATAATTGAACTTTGAATGTTATATTTTCTGATTGGAACCTCCGTTGTGTGTGGATTTCAATTGAGTTACAAAGAGAAATAATCTTGCCTTTAATTTATTACCAAGAGTAGATCTTCTAACCCAAGCAAGTTTTTAAATTCATTTGTGAACATCTTCTATTACTTTTGGTGTTGTGACAAATCCTTTCCTACCTCAATTAATTTTTCTTCATCAATTCCCTATGGATCGACCTCAGACTCCCGAGAAATTTACTACTTAAGACAACCTGCACTTGGGTTTGCACCTTTAAATCCCGCAATCAACTCCGAAAGGAGACAATGTTGTTTGGAATGGTTACTTTGGTTTCCATTGTGTTTTAATTTATCTGTCTTTAAAGAAAGGCGATGACTCGTGGTAAACGTGCACACGAGGAAGTAGGAAGTAACACTGATAATGTGGCTGCAACTACAAAAGCAACAAAGAACAGCTGAAGGAATAGTACAACATGATCGGAGGATTACTCAGCAACAGGAAACGGTAGCCGAGATTTAGAATTGGACAAAGTCGGAATAAATCTCAGAATACGAGATTTCGTAACGTTGGACCATATTGATTCCCAAGGAGGAAAAATCGTAAGGTCAAGCAATTCCAATGAAAAACATATTTACAATCACTGGGAAATTAACAACAGCAACAATCTCGTGGAGGAAGTGCTAGTGGTAGCAGGTTTGGTCAGACTGTGACATCTGCACCAAAATGTTGAAAGTGTGAGGAAGATCATCTAACAAGGGACTGTACAATCAAAGGAATCATATGTTTCAAGTGTGGGATGCCTAAACATCTTGCTAGAGAATGTATTCCACCAAAGACGAAGTCATCTATTGGTAATGAACATGCTTCGACATCTCAAGTAGAATGGAGCGTCGATTCTCCAAGTGGAGCAAAAGCACCCCAGACTGAAGACCTAAACAAAGAAGATTGTGTCACAAGAGGTGATCCTTTAACTGTCCTGTATAAATTCCGGGGGAAACTCATTTCTTTATGGCATAAAATTGTGTGGGTCAATTAGAGTTATCTGTGTTTTCATTATCTTTTGATCTAGTTATTTCTACATTTCATACTAAAACATGTGGTTGATAACTTGAGTTGTTTAAACTATCCTAAGCCTATTAAATGACTGGATCTTTCTTGTTGATTCAATTTGTATACCTCTTTCACAAAAACAGACACGATCTAAAAATATGGATTGGGTATTTTTTTCAACCATCCATACTCTGTTAGACTTATCAGTTGAATTATTCAACTTAAAAAGCTCACTTCTAAATTCATTGGACCACATCAATTTCTCCATTGGATAGGTCCGGTGGTATAGATGACTCCATCATCTCTTCTTTCTATGCCTTCATGATATCTTTCATGTGTCACAATTGCGAAAACGTGTTCTTGGTCCAACCCATTCTTTTATGACTAATTGACTGTGTGGGTTGATTAGAGCCATTAGTATCTTCGTTACTTTTTTATTTATCTATTTCTACTTTCATTGCCAAACCCATTGTTACTATCCAGTTCCTTAAACAATCTTTTCTATTAATCTAAATTGTCTACCTCTTTCACAAGATAGATGTGATCTTATGAATGGATTGGTTATCTTTAATCATATCATGTAGATTGTTTTAGTAAAAATTTTGGTGTCCCAGAAAAATTCATTCTTAAAATTGGACAATATCAAATTCCTTGTTGGATATGGCCGGTAACATATTGGATAGTTTCGCTATCTTTTCTTTCTAACCTTTGAAATGTCCTTTTATGTATTGCAATTGCAAGAAAGGATATTCTTAGTCAAAATCATGTCATAGTATTAGATACAGTACTATTGAAAAAGAGAACTTGATTTGTGAGACACTTCCTATTAGAAGCAAAGGCAGGAGAGTGATGCGGTACGAAGACAAAGAAATTCCAAGTGGTGCTGTTCGGAGTGGCGAATGCTTCCGCAATGATCATAGATTATGTGGATAGAATCTTTCGTCCTTATCTAGACAGAATTGTCATTATCTTTATTCATGACATTCTGATCTATTCTCGAAATCGTGAGGAACATGCTGAACATCTCAGTATAGTTCTCCAAGTTCTAAAGGAGAAACGGTTATATGCTAAAGATATCGAAATGCGAATTCTGGTTGGAAGAAGTTGGTTTTGGGCTACGTAATTCCAGAAGAAGAAATTGAAGTGGACGCGTCAAAAGTTGAAATAATTCTTGAACGAGAAAAACTGAAGATTGCATCGGAGATCCATAGTTTTATCGGGTTAGCCAATTATTATTGAAGGTTTGTTGAGAAATTTCTCAAGATCGCAGGACCTCTCGCTCAATTTATCACAAAAGAATCAAGTGTTTGCATGGACTGATGCATACAAGGAATTTTCGTGGGTCGAGGGAATCTGGAATGACGTAAGCGATGATGCAACGTGAGAACTGGAAGACAAGATGAAAGAGTAGTATCTATAATTGTTCAGAGACTGCTACGAATTTCGAGGGCGAATTTTTTTTTAGGAGGGGAGTGTTGTAACACACCGAGAATTCGTATTTTATTTGTTTTGGTCGATTCTGAATTATTTTGAGTAATCTGACTCGACTTCTGTGAATTTTATGATTTTTGTAATTTTTAGAATTGTTGAGAGTTTTTATGTTTTTATTATTTTAATATTATTTTTGGGTTATATATAAGTCTTCGTATTTTATTTCTTTCTCTCAATCCTTAATTATTTTTACTAATCTGATTTGATTTTCATGAGTTTCACAATTATTATGATTTTTGTGATTTTTTGTGATATTTCGGATATTTTGAATATTTTAATATATTTTAGATATTTTAAGATATTTTGAATATTTTATTATATTTTAGATATTTTGAGATATTTTAAATATTTTAATATATATTTGAGATATTTTAAGATATTTTGAATATTATATTTTTTTTTTATATTTTGGTATATTTTGAATATTTAATATATTTATGATATTTTGGACTAAATGCAGGCCCGGGGCGAGCCTGAAAAAATAAAAAAAATTATTGGCCAGAAATTTTTGTACTGTTGACTCGGAGCTGGGAAATCTTACTAAACCCGAAACCGGAAATAGTTTTTGAAGTTTTGTTTTTCTACGATTTTATCTAACAAATAAAATCGGGATATGTTTTATTATCCATTGGATAATATCTTCTGGAAAAATATCTAGTGGATGATTCTAGACGTAAGCCTAGTCACCCACTCTTGAATGTTCTAGATGATGACTCATCGTTTGGTGACACACCTAGGTGACTAGCCTAGTGACTCACATGTTCCAGCTTGTACTAGAAGACTCTAGAAGACGCCTCGTCACGCGCCTAGTCATCAAGTGCTTTACACGTGGACCAATAAAGAGCCAGTTAAAGTTGGTGGATGTGACTCATCGCGAAGGACCGATAGAAGCTTGACACGTGGCATGACACCTCAGCACCTGTGACTCAGCATCTTCGGGAAGCTTCTAGAAGCGGTGACTTGCCATGTTCCAGAAGCAATGACTCGCCACATTCTGGAACGTGGTAGAAACGCTGACTCACCCTGTGACTCGCCGCAGTGAGTCACACGTTCCAGAAGGTTCCATGCTGACTCAGCTAGTGACTCAGCTGATGACTCGCCATGCTGACTCACCTATTCTAGAAATATCTATGCTGACTCATCGTAGTGAGTCATATGTTCTAGAAGTTTCTCTTTGATGACTCGCTCTGTGATTCATCAAGGGCAATCAGTAGAAAAATGATCAACAATAGTTGCTACCCAGCTAGAACAAGAGAAAAATCTAGGTATATTTTATTATCCATTAGATAATAGACACTGACTTTATAAGCAGTAATTATTGTTCATTTCTTACAGTATACCAAAAAATATCTTAAGCCTTCATTTTTTTCATGAAGTCTATAAATAGGAGGGCTTTGGTTCATTTTCAACTTTGGCAAGAAGCTCTCACCCCTTTTCTCTCCTTGTGTTCCACGGCCAAACACTCTTGGAGGCCAAATTTCTACACTTGCTCATCTTTTTGTCATCTCCACCCAAGAAGCCAAAAGATATACACCAAACTCTCTCACTTTCTCTCCCCCATGGATTCGGCCAAGCACCTAGATCCACTCTCCAAACTTCAATAATTCCTGCCACTATCATTTCTTAAATCCTCTCATTAATCCAAGACACTTTCATGTTAGGAACTTCTCAAGATTTATTCATCTCCACCTTCCTATCAAGCAAAGAACACAAAGGCTCCTATCTTTCTATTCTCCAAGCTCACGGCCAACCACCACAAAATCACCTTCCAAGCTTCAATAATTCTAAACAACCTTAGATCTTGAATCTTCATGCAATTCTAAGGAACTTTCATGTTGGAGATTTTTCCTAAATCATCCATCTTCATCTTTGTTCTTCAAGCTCAAGGTTTGGAGTTTTAAGGTGAAGTTTATGAAATCTTCACTATTGATTTCATTCTTTCCTTCTAAACCATATTTTGATCCATGGTTTTCCTTATTCAAGCCTTAGATAATAATATATGTATGTTGTTTTGTTTTAAAGGAGCAACTTGGTGGTGGTAGAAGGATTTATTCAAAAAGGACATACAAGGAGCTTTGGAAGTTTCTTCAAGAGGTAAGAGGGAGATTACCCTCATCAACCATGCGTTGGTGGTGAGGAATGGATGTGTTTGTGATGAAGAATCCATAAGAATTCATTCACTTGGTTGTTTATTGTCTTTCCTAATTGTGTTTGATTTTGTGTGCAACCATGTCTATAGCTTTAATATTTTTGGTGTATGTTTATGATTGCTTTAGTATATGGTATGTGTTCATAGATGCATGATTATTATGGTAGGATATGAATAAAATGTTGAAGGATTGCATGAGTGTTCCAAAGAACACAAGGCAGCTCACGGCTCCATCATCACTAAAAAGGACCAAAATGTTCTCAACCATTTTCTAGAAGAATGACTTAATTGATTTAATTGGATTAATGGATTTTTCAATAATTTAGAGGATGGAAAATAATTTTAAAATAATTTATAAGGACATGTAGAATTTCAGCCAACATGCCATATACCTTTGATCCAAAATTATTTTCTAACTATGGACTAGATGATCTAATAAAAAAAAATTGGATTAAGAATTTTTTTTATAAGAGATTAAATGATGAGAAAACAAATAAATATGATTTTTAATGCATAGAATAATTTTTGGCTAACATGCCTACTTATGATGTTTTTTTATCTAAAACT
Organism: Ormosia emarginata; assembly: GCA_029884605.1. Lineage (NCBI taxonomy): Eukaryota > Viridiplantae > Streptophyta > Magnoliopsida > Fabales > Fabaceae > Ormosia > Ormosia emarginata. Next base: position 1,802,687 of record JAQQTP010000041.1, on the reverse strand, counting down.
TTTTTTTAAAAGTGTGGACTTATGAAATTAATTTAATGAGAACTTAATTAAATGGATTTTTGGATAAACAATGGAAAGTAATTTAATTTTAGAGTTAAATTAGTAAATTTACGTAATGGTATAAATACTTGAAAAGTACTAATGTATAGCTCACTCATTTAGTTTTGAAGCACGTTAGCAAGTTTCGAGATGTAATTATTAGTTATGATTAAGAAAAGTAAATTTTTTATGGAAACGTAAAAAATATCACTTATTGAATTTTCTAGATAAAATGTCGCCAAAAATTAATAAAAAATGGACTAATAATAGAGAAAGTTTCAATATAAAATTTGAACGTAAAGAAAATATTCTACGTAGTTTAAAAGTATTAGAAACAGCTTACGCTTATTTAAAATAATGATTTTTAAGCTTTATGGTTAAGAAAACAATTTAAAAATCTTACGCGATTGAGAAAACGATTTAAAAACACTACGCGATTTTAAAAACAGCAAAATATATTTATGCGATTTAAAAACGTTTGTAAAAGTGACGCGATTGTGAAAACAAGATAAAATTTCTACGCGATTAATTGGAAAGTGAGTTTTGCTGTCGGGCCAAAGTGGTGGACCCGGACATGTTGAGATATGGTATTGTCAAGTGGAGACGTACTATATTTGAGAATATTGAGCTTGAGGGTGTTTTTGTAAATATGGTAACATTTTGAGACTAAGGGTATTTTTATAATTATATTCATGCATTAAGAGTCATGTCAATTTGGTTGATATTGGCAATTGATTGATGAGATGAATTACACCGTGTTGTCGGTGTGATAAACATAGTGTGGTTCATCGAGTGGACTTGGAGGAATTAGTGTGCAGAGCATTCCACATGTGGACAATTGGTCGGTCCTCTGGGCCGTGGTAACTGGCAACACACTAATGATCTCGACACGCACTATACTTAATCAAGATCTTATAAAGACTGTTTAGTACAATGCCTGTAGTGCACGACGTTGGACTGTGTACTACTACACAACGTTGGACTGTGGGCTATAGACACGACGTTAGACAGTGGAATAGTTTGGTTGGGCAGCCTAAGGTACTGATAAATCTTTACGGGTCATTCTCTCTAATGTCTGTGTTTTAGCTCCATGGAGTAGGAATGAGTCTGTGTATATTTGCATATGTGGTCTGCATCTTAATGTGGTTATTTATATTCAATGTTGAGATATTATGTATGGTGCACTAATGTGAGTTATTATGCATGATGTGACTATATGGTTTATTGTATCAATTGTTATATCTGTTATGGTAATATTATTGCTGTTCATTTTATTACAAAATATGTTTATTAGAATTATTTGTAAATTGATAACATGATTATATTTGTGATATCTGTGTGTATGGAATGACTTTGTCATTCGTAACATTCTTTGCTACCGTACTGGTATTGGTGAAAGGGGATCTCACCTCTTTGTTGTATTGTTTCATTGTGTTTGTATTGTTAAATTCGTATAGTAGGTGAAACGAGTTTCTTAGACTCAATTGGAGGCAACGTTCTGAGGTTAGTGACGGTGTCGAGGAGTGATCTTCCAAGTTTCAACAGTATGCAGTTTGGCGGAGAAACGGAACAAGTATGTTAAGTTTTCTCGTTAGTGTTGTTACCGTGCTATTAGTAGGACCCGTCATTGGGTTTGCTACTGTTTTCTTGAGTCTGTAAATTTTATGTTTTAAAATATTATTGAATATTATGTGATATAAGTAATATGTGTGTTAATTAGTTTAGTCTATTTTTCAGTATTACTTATAATTTTTGGTAAGTTTATGTTTCCACGAAAAGAAATTTTAAAATCCATCTTTTAGAACTCAAAGCTTTTATGAAATGATTTTTTGGTTTTAAGTTTTTAATCGAAAATGTGATGCCCTATGGAGGGTGTCACAAAAATTGACCAGCGTAAACCCAACTCGATCACTACAGACCACCCCAATGTCTTCTTGACTGAAATGGGCGTACGCGAAGTGATATGGGACACACGCCCCCAACCAGAAGAAGAACTCGTATCCTTCCAACTTGGAGATAAGCCAGACCAAATTACCAAAATTAGAGGACAATTTAGCTCGGAGGAGAGTTCCCAGCTGATAGCATTCCTTGAGAAAAACAATGACCTTTTGGCATGAAACTTAACCAACATACTAGGATTGGACCTTGACTTTATATCTCATTGACTTTCCATTAAATTAGGTGCCAAACCAGTATCACAAAGGAAATGAAAAGTCGGATTGAGAAATAGGTGAAGGATCTCCTGGATGCCAGCTTCATTTGGGAAGTCTCTTATACCGCTTGGCTATCCAACATGGTCCTAGTGAAGAAGGCAAATGAGAAGTGACATGTGTGTGTTGACTACACTAACTTGAATAAGGCGTGTCCTAAATACCTCTACCCACTTACTAACATTAACAATCTTGTTGATAATTCTTCCGGTTTTCGCCTTTTCTCATTCATGGACATCGACTCCGGGTATAACCAGATCCCCATATGTAACGCCCTAATATTGGAACCCTAGTATATCCAACATATGCCTGAATAAGTAGTATCAGTCATGCTACTTCTAACATAATCATCAACTAATCCATAACATTTAAATAAATAATTATAGAGAGCCATAACTAAAAGTCATACATATATACAACTTTTTACATCCTCAAAGCAAATATAAATAATTACATAAGTTTTGAACTGAATATATTAAAACTAAACTAATTTATTCCTTCTGTTATCTTCATCTTCTTACCCTTTTGTAGGGCCTTGACCTGCTAACCATGAAACATAAAAGGGTGAGAACATAAAATTCTCAGTAATATAACAATATTTCATGGTACTAATATAAATATACATAAAGGTATAATTATAAAACTATAACTCATAACTTATTACTGATATTAAACAAATGTTTAATCAGATGTAAAATATCAATCTCACTAAGCAAAATGCTTATCCTTTATCTCATCCTTAGCCTAGCATAGGATATGCTCATCCACCACCTGGCTTAGGATGTAACTAGTCGACTGCCTAGCAGAGGATATGCTCATCAACAGCCTGTCTTAGGGCATAATTGGTTCACTGCCTAGCATAGGATATGCTTATCCACCCCCTGACTTAGGACATAACTTATCCACAACCTAGCATAGGATATGTTCATCCATCGTCTAACTTAGGACATAACTAGTCCACTGCCTAGCATAGGATATGTTCATCCAACTCCTAGCTTAGGACATAACTAGTCATAACTTCACCTTTAGCAAAGGATTTTACTCACTCCTAGGCTTGCCTCGCTCCCTTAGTTAGGAATTATGATAAACTATGGTTCAACCTTATTGCATAAGGGTCTCAACCTCATTATATAAGGGAGTCAATTTACTAGGGTTCAACCTTATTGTATAAGGAAGCCAATTCGCTAGGGTTTAACCTTATTGCATAAGGGAGCCAATTCACTAGGTATATCCTATTTCAACTCAACTTGTTGAGAGAATAAAGCATTTACTGAAGAACTTGCATATTTAACTCAACTTTAACCTTTAAAGGAGTTACTAGTGTTTCTAAGACTCAAACTATCCCAAGAACACTTCAAAATCTTGCCTAAAAAGGCTGACTTTCAAGACTGCACCAAATGTGCAACATAATTTCTAAAATTCTAAAATTTCATGAGTAAATAACTTTCTCTCATATCTTTCAAATGTAATAAATTTCACTTCATTTGGCTATGTATATCCAAAGTTATGCGACATTTTGCATAAACTAAAACAGTGCACTCACTATTTTTCTTGAATATGACCTGACTTTAAACTAAAACTGGGATCAAACTAATAGTAGTAAAATTATGAAATTTTAAAAGAAAGAAGTCTTATATCTTAGCTTCAAAATATCATTGGTCTCATATCAATACGACATCGGAGCAAGAAATTATGTAATTTGGTTTACTGACTGCTAGAATGCCTTTTTTGCAGAATCTGCCTTAGATTCAAACAGAAACTGGTACTAATTGGCTTGCTCTAAAATTTTGAAATTTTTACCATATGAAGCCTTATGTCATAGCTTTCTAATTCCACTAGAATCAGGTCAATACGATGTCTGTAACTCAAGTTATGCTACAAACAATACAAGCTGTCAGGATGCTACCATGTCTCACGCCTAGGCATGACACTCTCTATCTCGCGCAGGACTGAAAACCGATCGGTCCACACCTAGGCATGAAAAAGTTACGCCTAGGCGTGACCAATTCTGCATAAATTCTGCAGAATCGAGCCATTGATTCCTTTGGCCAAAATCATCTTCCACTCACTCATAATCAGTTTTCTTATGATTTCTAACTCCAATCCAGGCCCATAAACTTGTTGCAACTCTAATACAACCTATTGATTCACTAGGGCATAGATTTAGGTTCCAAATCACACTAACCCCAACCATTTACCAATTTCTCATCTATGAACCAACATGGCTTGGGTTGAGCCATAAATGGCCATCTAACACTCATTGAGCAAAAGCTAACCTATCTTAATCCTTGGTATCAAGAATCAAGCTAAGAACTAGGATTTGACTCTCCAAATCTCATTTTCCATTCAAAAACCCTAACCCCATTCAAAAGAACAAAGAAGGGAAAAGAATAGAAATTCTCTACCTTGTGGTGATGACCTACATCTTGGAGTCCCTTGATCTTCCTTAGGTCCTTCTTCTTCTCTTCCTCTTCCCCTCTTTCCTTTCTTCTCCTTCCTCTCTTTCTCCTCTTCATTTTATGTTCTTTTTCCTTTCTCTATTTCTATTCTCATTTTGGCCGTATATTAGAAGAGAAAAATGAGGAGAATAGTAACTTAAGTTTCTATGTTGAAACTTATATTTGCTAAGGACACTTGAATTATGCTAATTCAAGTTTTTTAACTTTTAAAAACTTTAGAATAAATACTAAGATTCATCTAAATTGTTGTTTCACCTTTATTCTATTTTTCCATATCTGCTAGGGATTAATTCGGCATTAAAAGCACAACCACTATGCTTAAAAATACCAAACTACCTCTGCTTATTTTCAAATTTTAATTGTACCTTTTAACTCATTTGTGACCTAGAAACAAGTTATTCATACTTATTTCCCTCAACTTAACTATTTATGCTATTATTTGAGTCATTTTAAGCTACTTTTTAACTTTTGTGTCGCAACAAAGTGCCTAAACTGACTCAGTTTGTCACAAAACTAAACTGGCATGTTAAGCAAGTACTAGGTTACCTCTGTAACCATTTACAAGCCTAACATGTTATTGAGGGTGTTATACCGTGCATCTTGACGATGAGGATAAAATTACAGTCATAATGAAGAGGTCCAGTTACTACTACCAAGTTATGCCCTTCAGGCTGAAGAACACGGGCACGACCTACAAACAAATGATGAATAAAGTCTTTGAAGAACAGGTTGGTAGGGTACTGAAGGTTTAAATTGATGACATGATTGTCAAGACCATGGAGACTAGAAACCATATTTAGGACCTCGAAGAGGTATTCGAACGACTCCAAAAGCAAAACATGAGACTGAATCCAGAGAAGTGTGCTTTCAGATTACATGTCAGAAAGTTCTTAGGCTTCTTGTTGACAAACCACGACATTGAAGCCAACCTGGAAATATGCCAAGTGGTACTTAATATACGCAACCCCTAATCCGTGAAAGAAGTTCAACAGCTCACAAGACGAATAATAGTCATGACTCAGTGCTTGGCTAAGGCCACTCACAAATCTCTTCCCCTTTCCAAACTCTTCAAAAAGTGGAAAGACTTTAAGTGGTCACTAGAATGCGAAGCCACAACTGTTGAACTAAAATACACTTTGGCCTCATCCCTTATCCCAACTAGACTGGAGCTTGGCGAGGCATTATATGTTTACCTTTTTGTTAATAAGGACATTGTCAGCTCTATTCTGATTAAGGAATTCATAGAAGGACAAAAATCGGTGTATTATGTGAGCAAGGTCCTATAAGGGCCAGAGAAGATTAAGAAGATAGTTCTATCACTCCTAACAATAGCCAGGAAGCTAAGACGGTACTTCTAATGCCACCCAATCATTGTGAGGACGGATCAACCTATTCGTCAAGTACTATATAAAATAGACCTAACTAGAAGAATGATTGTCTGGTCAGTACAGCTTTCCAAGTTCAGAATCATCTATGATCTATGGGAAGCCATTAAAGTTCAAGCCCTATCCGACTTCACAGTGGAACTGACACAGGATCCTGGCTATCCCAAAGGGAACTCTTAGACCTTCTACGTTGATGGATTGTTGGTTTATGTCCTATAGGCCAATTTATTTTGACCATCTTACATACATTTTATTATGCTATTTATTTAATATATGAGGTATTTCATTTATTGTGTGTTAATTATGATAAACATAATAAAGTCCTTAGAATAGTAGGTTTTATGCCATAAGACATCAAATGGATGACTTGATCGTGAGATCCTATTGGATAGAAACAAAATACTATTCTTAAATGTCTTTAGTCAAGTATTATTGTTAATCAAGACGACAATAATGCATTGAGACTAGTATGTGCGTAGATTGATGGCCGCATCTCATGGGTCATGAATATGAGATATCAAGTCTTCACATGGAAACATATTAGAGTAATGATGTATTGGACAAACCTGCCATGAGAACACTATGTGGATAGTTACATGGGTGTCATAAGCGATTCTCATAGTGATAATGGTGTATGTGGTCCTTTGATCTGAAATCACTACAATTCCTACATGAGGAGTTATATGTTTTAATGCCATCAAATGTCATCTATAACAAGGTGATTATAAAGTTAGTTATTGGACATAACGTGAATCATATGGAGGGATGTGAGTGACCTAAATGAGATTTGTCCCTCCTACGTAACAAGAGTGATATCTTTGGGCTCCTTAATTAAGTGAGACTACGAAATGCATAGCCATGCTCAAATGAGTCAATATAAGATATTGATCTCATTTGTTATTACTACGTCTACTCGAGTATTAGGAAACAAAAGATTGAACTATATAAGGGTGACACGTTTCATGTCTTGTGTTCAATCTAGATATCTAGACAAAGCGACTAAACTTCACGGTAACATTGATCACAGAAAGGTTATGTCAAATCACTGACATTCTCATTACTTGGGTAGCAGTAATGTATTGCTAGATACCGCTCACAGCTTGTGATATTATAATGGGATTTTAATATTACTACTAAATAGGAGCAATTAGAATCCAAGTTGGACAGGATTCAATCCTGGGCCAGACTTATAAGAGATGAGTCTAGGGTTGCACAACTTACCTACTGTTGCTCTCACTCGCATAATGTAACACCCCAAAAATTTATTTATTTTATTATAAATGTTCATTTTATGATATTTGTGATTTTCTAGAATTTTTTTGAATTTTTCTATGAACGTAGAATATTTTAATAGTATTCCTCATTTTACGTGCAAATTAAGCAGAATCAGGAAAATGAGATATTTTTCCTAAAAACTTTGATTTGTGAAAACGTCGACGGGAGATCTTACTAAACCCAAGGTTAGACACGGTTTACGAGGTTTCACGTTTTTTAGAAATCTTAACAGATAAAATAATAAATCGCTGTGTAAATTTCATCTGTCAGATAAACTAATACTGACTTTTGTAGACTATAACAATTGTCCATTGGATAATTGCATGTATTAAAAACCCTTATCACATTATTCAAAATCTACCTTGTGTCCCATCCATTAGCCTTACTTTCAAAAGAAAGATTAATTTAATCTAAGCTCACTAAAGGGAAGCTTCCTAGAAATTTCCCAACTAATTCATTTTCTCTCTCTTCCCTCTCCACTCTTCTCCACGGCAGAACACTCCTTGGGGAGTCAAAAGTGGTCTTCTCACTCTTATTACATCACACCCTCATTTCAAACACATAACACCTTTTCACTTTTTTCTTTCTTCTCATTTTCTTCAAAACACTCTTCTCTTCCTTTTCCTTTTTCCCTCTCCACGGTGCACACACTCATTAGGGGACCATCTCCATTGTTTGCTAAACCAATCATATTCCTAGCTTTCCTCCATTATTCCAAGACTATTTTCTTTAGTGGTCATCCTTTGGTTCTTCTTCTTCTTCCATTTTCCACCATTGAAGCTAAAGCTTGAAGCTTTTGAGGTAAAGTCTTCACCTTTTTTCTATTTCCTTCTTATTTTCATTTTTCTTGGTCACCTATGTGATCAAGAACTCATCTTTCCATGATTTGAGTGGACATTATGGAAGTCACTCACATTAGTGTTTTCTTGAAGGTAAAAACGAAAATCAAGAACAAGAAGGGACTAGCATCCTTGTGTTGTCTTCATTTAGGTAAGAGGGAGATAATAATCTTAGTAGTAAGGAGATGTCTTGTATGTTGTTGCTGATTGAGGGATCCATGTGTGGATTTCCCTCTTCATTACGTGTTTTTCTTTCTTCTTTTCACAATGGTGTATTTGGTTTGATTTGTATGAGTAATTGATTTCCTTTATGTGATTTTGGATGCATGTTTGAGTTAATATGATGTTGAAAATGTTATGGATTGATTTGGTTTGAGTTTAGATGGCTAAAAGATCATTTTTCTACAAGGTTATGCGTGGTAATTGATTACGCAGTGCCTGTAATCGATTACCAAGCCTCTAAGGTTACAAAATCGTGATTCTGGGAATCACGTAATCGATTACATCCTGTCTATAATCGATTACGGAGATTCTGTCTAGCTTGTAATCGATTACTAGAACTGTATAATCGATTACCAAGCCTCTGAGATTACAAAATCATGATTCTGAGAATCACGTAATCAATTACAATCAATTTGTAATCGAGTACGAAGATTCTGTCCAGTTGGTAATCGATTACTAGAGTTGTGTAATCGATTACCAGGTCCCTGGAGTTACGAATTATGTTTCTGGGAAGCTATGTAATCGATTACATTCAGTCTGTAATCGATTACAGAGGTTCTGTCGAGCTAGTAATCGATTACCAGAGACATGTAATCGATTACCAGGATCCTAAAATGGGATTTTGAGTTGAAAATGATGAAAACATGATTCCTTGTCCCTTGTAACTCAAACCTAAATCTTAAGACCCTAGATTCAAGAATTTTATTTCACTTAAATGTAATAGGATTATGTATCCATACCAATAATGGAGAAATGATTTTGAAAATAGAATCTTTGGATCCATAACATGGAAATTGTGGTATGTGTGGAACGATGGACATGTATATGTATTGATATTGAGAATTGTTTGATGCAACTGTGAGTTCCTATGTGGGACCAAGTTCTTGATGAAATTATGGCATGTTAATATTGAAAATGGATATATATATGCCATGGTGGTATATTTTATGATGAATGCATCATTGATAGACATACATGATTTGACATTATGTCATAATGTATATGTGTTATCCATTAGACATTGTTGGAAAGGCTATGTATGCCTAGGAGTTTGAATAACACCTATATGTGGGTGCGAATAGACTAAGCGTAGGTGTCATATGTTGTTGACCCTGGGGGCGTCGGGGTGTGGGTGTCTCACCATAGACAGTGGTAGCTCCACTGGGACCGTGGGATAGACCAATGCGACACACCGACGATCCTGACTGGGACGCTATCCTATATTGCGATCAACTATCGAGGTGCTATGTATAAGCCATTGCGCAACATTTTTATGAAATAAAGCACACTATATTTTAAGGCTAACGATATACTGGCATTACTCCTTGATCATTCACTCCAAAAATGTTTATGTCTAGCTCCATGGAGTAGGAATTTTTAGTACCCTTTTTGCATTGTAAATTGTCAGTCACATGATTCATTAAGCATGAGCATTTATAACTGTAAAGCATGTTTAATATTATAATTGCGATAGCCATTTAATTCTTGAACCGTGGATGCCTTTTATCTTATGTTAATAATACTTACTGTAATTAATTGTTATTCTGTGTACTATTGATTGCTATTGTTACTATGATTAAATGTATGAATTGTGTTATATGTGGGCATCCTGTGCCATTCTGTTTTTTTGCTGCTATTTTGGTACTGAAAGTTGGGTGTCTTACCTCTTTCTGTAAATCTTTTATTTTTGTATTCTGGTTGGATCGTGTGCTTTTGAGAAGACATTCGTGAAGAAGATAAGGAAGCTCTTGAGTTTCCAGGCTTCTGGCCAGACTACGACTGAAGCTGTTGAGGATGTCGTCGCACCCCCGTAGTTTCTTTGGCTACATGCGGATTAACTTTCACGGAGGTCCTGATTGCTGGCACATTAACATACAAATGGATCGCTATGTATATCATGGGGAGCTAACGGTGTCCCTAGCATGGGGTCGTTACGACCCCTCCATTTTTTATTTTCATGCTTTTTTCTGGTTGGAGTTTTACATGCCCGTTAGGGATATGTGGGCTGATATGTACTACACCCCACGTGATGACTCCTTTTTGTCCACTGGTCTGGCCCCTGCCCATTGCTCTGTCGTTCCAATGGAAGTTTCCTCGGACGAAGAGGACCCTGAGGAGGACCCGGCTACGGTCCCTTCTCGTCAATCATAGGAGCTGATACTAGTTGTAGCTACTGATGACTAACCGTTTATCTTTTTGGGAAGCCTGACGTTTTGCTGTACATGCTAGGGTATATTTGTGTATCTTTGGGTGGGTACATATTTTGCTTTTTGTACATTTTGGAAATGTAATTAAACAGGCTATTTCATATATATTGTGTATGGTTCATCCTATGTTGTTAAATTTCATTTACTGTAACTGTCATATTTATGATATCCATACGTGACGGATTTTAACTTAACTCTTTTAACGCCACTTGGTAATGATTTATAATTTTAACAAAAAAAATGGTGAAATTTGTAAAAAGACTTAAATCAATATAAAATGAATCGGGACTACGAGTTTTAAAAATAATTACTATTTTCCGCATTTTAATTTAATTCATGCCGCTTTATGTTACAAATTATTATTATAGTTATAGTGCGACGTCCCTTCTTCGCGGCTACTTGTTCTAGAAAAAGGGACGGTACACTGTGTTGGTATTAGAGCTCCCAGTTTATGTTTTCTTTTATGGTCATGTGGTTTTGGACTGTCTTGTTTGTGCTGTGTGATTCTCTGTGATTCTTTGTGTTTGGTATTCCGTAAGGGTACATCTGACTTTTCTCTATATTTTGTGTAGTTTAATTCGAAAGAAACTATGGCTCGCAGGGGTGATATAGTTGCTACTATAGAAGTGATACAGAAAATGACTGAAGCAATATTGCAGCAGAATCAACAAATGGCTCAACAACAAGCAAGAGCTGCACAACAACTAGAAGCTACAGCTGATACTCAGAACTTAGAGGGATTTCGTCGCGCTAACCCTCCACAGTTTAAAGGAGAGTTTGATCCTGAGAAAGCTACACTTTGGATCCAAGAACTGGAAAAGATATTTACTGGCATGAATTGTGCCAATGATCGAAAGGTGACCTATGCTGCATTTATGCTGATAGGAGATGTTGAACACTGGTGAACTGGAGAGCAAAGAATGTTGCAAGCTGAAAATAAGGCGATAACTTAGGAAGTATTCAAGGAAAGGTCCTTGAACAAGTATTTCCCCAAAAGTGCTAGACACGCAAGGGAAATGGAATTTCTGAGTCTGCGACAGGGAAGTATGACTGTGAGTGAATATGCTGCTAAGTTCGAGAGCTTATCAAGGTTCTCAACTTACTTCCAACATTAACCTAATAAAGCTTGGAAGTGCCAAAAATTTGAAAAAGGCCTGAGACATGACGTGAAGAGAGTCGTCATAACTTTGAAGATTACTTAATTTTCTGAGTTGCTCGATACATGCTGCCGGGTGGAAAGTTTGGACCAGGCGCGTGAGGCGAGAAACAGAAACTTTGGACCAATTCGGTCCCAAAGAGGAGGAAGCAGTGGCGCTGGTCATTATCAGAGGAAACCCTATTCCAGACCATCTGGAAATCAACAGCAAAGATCACCGAGTGGAACTTCAATTGGAAATCTAGGAAGGACGGGTCAGAATGCGACATCTACGCCGAGGTGTTTGAAGTGTGGAAATGAGCACTTTACACGAGATTGCACGATCAAGGGGATCATCTGCTTTCGGTATGAAAAACCAAGACATGTTTCCCGTGACTGTAATCAAGCCAAGGCGGAACCTTCCGTCAATGCTACTAGAACCACCAAACCACAGGCTGGAGGTCGGGTCTACACCTTGAGTGGTGCCAAAGCCTCCGAATCCAAAGACCTTATACAAGGGGAAGGTCTCATTGAAGGTAATCTTTTAATTGTACTGTATGATTCTGGTGCAACTCATTTTTTCATCTCATATGACTGTGTGAAAAGACTTAGTTTACCTGTGTCTTCTTTGCCATTTAATTTGACTGTTTTAACTCCAACTACTAAACCTGTTGTCACTGCCAAAGTCTGTTTAAATTGCCCATTGATTATTGAAGGTTGAATCTTTTTTGTCGATTTGATTTATTTGCCCTTATCTCAATTAGATGTAATCTTAGGAATGGATTGGTTATCTGCTAACCATGTCCTATTAGATTGTTCTAGAAAAACAATAGTTTTCCCTTTGGATGAGAATTCTAGATTTGTGATGGCTAACCAAGCAAAAGTTTTCTTAAAAGAAAGAGCTCGGGGATATATGTTATTATCTTCTTTGAAGGTCGAGAATGAAGTTGATGTGGATGCGATCTCTATAGTCCGAGAGTTCCCTGAAGTTTTCCCCGAATATATACCTGGCTTGCCACCGAAAAGGGAGATCGAATTTGCTATTGACTTGGTACCTGGAGCTGGTCCTATCTCCATAGCACCTTACCGTATGGCGCCAACTGAGCTAGCTGAGGTCGAGAAGCAATTGGAAGAGCTTTTAGAGAAGCAATTCGTGAGGCCCAGTGTATCACCTTGGGGAGCACCAGTGTTGCTGGTCAAGAAGAAGGACGGTGCTTCGAGATTATGTGTAGATTATCGTTAATTGAACAAAGTCACGACCAAGAATAAGTATCCACTACCAATGATAGATGACTTAATGGACCAACTGAAGGGAGCAACGGTGTTTTCCAAAATTGATTTGCGGTCAGGTTACCACCAGATTAGAGTGAAAGTGGAAGACATTCCTAAAATGGCTTTTTGTACTCGTTATAGACACTACGAGTATTTGGTAATGCCTTTTGGTGTGACTAATGCACTTGCTGTCTTCATGGACTATATGAATAGGATCATTCCTCCTTATCTGGACAGATTTGTCGTTATTTTCATTGACGACATCTTGATCTATTCACAAAATCATGAGGATCATGTTGAACATTTCTATATAGTTCTTCAAATTTTGAAGGAGAAGGAGTTGTACGCTAAGTTGTCCAAATGTGAGTTTTGGTTGGATGAGGTGAAATTCTTAGGCCATGTCATTTCAAGGGAAGGAGTTGCGGTTGACCCATCGAAGGTAGAAGTTGTACTACAATGGGAAAGGCCAACAACGGTAACGGAAGTCCGAAGCTTTGTTGGATTAGCCGGATACTACTAGAGGTTCATTGAAGGATTTTCTAAGATTACTAGACCTCTTACTCAACTCACCAGGAAGAATCAGGCTTTCGAATGGACAGATGTTTGCGAAGGAAGTTTCCAAGAGCTGAAAAAGAGACTAACTACTTCACTCGTGTTAGTTCTGCCTAATCCAAATGAATCGTTTGAGGTGTACTGTGACGCTTCATATCAAGGTTTGGGATGCATTCTTATACAAAATGAAAAAGTGGTGGCTTATGCCTCAAGACAATTACGAGCGCATGAGAAGAACTGCCCAACGCATGATTTGAAGTTAGCTACCATGGTGTTTGCCTTGAAGATATGGAGACATTATCTGTATGGAGCAACTTTCAACGTCTTCAGTGACCACAAGAGTTTGAAGTATCTGTACGATCAGAAAGAGCTGAACATGAGGCAGCGAAGATAGTTAGAACTCCTGAAAGACTACGACTTCCAACTTCAGTATCACCTTGGGAAGGCGAATGTAGTGGCCGATGCTTTGGGTAGGAAAACAGTTAGTGTTTCTGCCATGATGATTAGGGAGAAAGACTTGATAGAACAATTCAGAGACGTATGGTCTTTGGTAGAGCTAAAACCAGGAAAGATCTGCATGAATATGGTCACTATTTCAAATGATTTGCTGGAAGACATCTGAGTGAAGCAGAAAGATGATAAGTTCCTGCAAAAGGAAAGAGAGCTGATAAAGCAGGACGGTGTATCAACGTTAGAGGAAGGAAGTGATGGAATTTTAAGATTCCAAGGTAGAGTCTGTGTGCCAAAAGATGAGGAACTCAGGAAGTACATACTTGGGCATGCTCATACGAGTCAGTTAAGTATGCACCCTGGAATGACCAAAATGTACTAAGATTTAAAGAAGTTATTTTGGTGGCATGGAATGAAAAGAGATATTGCTAGATGCGTATCATCTTGTTTAGTCTGTCAGAAGACAAAGATTGAACATCAAAGACCATCAGGATTTTTACAACCCTTGTCTATTCCCGAATGGAAATGGGATAGCATTGCCATGGACTTTGTTGTTGGATTGTGAAGAACGAAAAGAGGTCATGGTTTAATATGGGTAATCTTGGATAGACTCACGAAATCAGCGCACTATTTGCCGATCAACATCAAATATCCATTGGAGAAGTTGACTCAGTTGTACGTCGGTGAAATTGTCAGACTACATGATGTACCTATAAGTATTGTTTCTGACTGAGATCCTCAATTTACATCGAAGTTTTAGCAGAGTCTTCAAGAAGCAATGGGGACAAAGCTACGATTGAGTTCTGCATACCATCCTCAGACGGACGGTCAATCAGAATGAACAATCCAGTCATTAGAGGATCTGCTGAGAGCTTGTGCTATAGAACAGACTAGATGTTGGGATGAAATCTTAACGTTGGTAGAATTCACCTACAACAACAGTTATCATTCAAGTATAGGGATGGCACCCTATGAAGCTTTGTATGGACGAAGGTGTCGAACACCTCTATGCTAGTATCAAGATGGGGAGCGACTTACAGTCGTACCTGATCTCATTCAACAGACAACCGAGAAAGTCAAAATGATTCAGGAGAAAATGAAAATGGCTCAGAGTCGGCAAAAGAGCTACGTAGATAAAAGAAGAAAACCTCTTGAATTCGAAGAAGGTGAGCACGTATTTCTGAAAGTCACGCCTACGACTGCAGTTGGTCGGGTTCTCAAATCTAGAAAGCTCACTCCAAAATTCCTTGGACCTTATCAAATTCTTCGTCGAATAGGTCCTGTTGCATACCAAATAGCCTTACCCCCTTTCCTTTCAAATCTCTATAATGTTTTTCATGTGTCACAACTCCGAAAATACATTCCAAGTCCTAATCATGTCATTGCACCTGATTCGGTACAATTAAAGGAGAACTTGACATATGAAACAACTCTTGTGAGGATTGAGGATAGGAGAATGAAGCAACTCAGGGGGAAAGACATTTCATTGGTGAAAGTAATATGGAACGAGACGACTGGAGATACGACTTGGGAACTAGAGGACAAAATGAAGGAGCAATACCCAGAATTATTTTGAGGTATGAAAATTTTGAGGACGAAATTCTTATTTATTGGGGAGAGTTGTAACACCCCAAAAATTTATTTATTTTATTATAAATGTTCATTTTATTATATTTGTGATTTTCTGAAATTTTTTTGGATTTTTCTGAGAATGCGAAATATTTTAATATTATTCCTCATTTTGCGTGCAAATTAAGAGGAACTAAGAAAATGAGATATTTTTCCTGAAAATCTTGATCTGTGGAAACGTCGACAGGGGATCTTACTAAACCTGAGGCTGGACACGGTTTACGAGATTTCATATTTTTTGAGAAATCTTAACAGATAAAATAATAAATCGCTGTGTAAATTTCATTTGTTAGATAAATTAATACTGACTTCTGTAGACTATAACAATTGTCCATTGGATAATTTCATGTATTAAAAACCCTTATCACATTATTCAAAATCTACCTTGTGTCCCATCCATTAGCCTTACTTTCAAAAAAAAGATTAATTTAATCTAAGCTCACTAAAAGGAATCTTCCTAGAAATTTTCCAACTAATTCATTTTCTCTCTCTTCCCTCTCCACTCTTCTCCACGGCAGAACACTCCTTGGGGAGTCAAAAGTGGTCTTCTCACTCTTATTACATCACACCCTCATTTCAAACACATAACACCTTTTCACTCCTTTTCTCTCTACTCATTTTCTTCAAAACACTTTTCTCTTACTTTTCCTTTTTCCCTCTCCACGGTGCACACACTCATTGGGGGACCATCTCCATTGTTTGCTAAACCAATCATATTCCTAGCTTTGCTCCATTATTCCAAGACTATTTTCTTTAGTGGTCATCCTTTGGTTCTTCTTCTTCTTCCATTTTCCACCATTGAAGCTAAAGCTTGAAGCTTTTGAGGTAAAGTCTTTACCTTTTTTCTATTTTCTTCTCATTTTCGCTTTTCTTGGTCACCTATGTGATCAAGAACTCATCTTTCCAGGATTTGAGTGGACATTGTGGAAGTCACTCAAATTAGTGTTTTCTTGAAGGTAAAAACGAAAATCAAGAACAAGAAGTGTAACACCCCTTGATGTAGCAACCGAAGCATAATCGTCATTACACCTTACAAGCTTACTAAATCCAAGTGTGTCACAAAGGTGATAACAAGAATCTTAAATTCTCAAGATTCTATATATATTTTTTTTCATATGACAATTTGCATAGGTAGAAAATATGAGCCTCGAATGAAATATGAATGTATTCAAGCCATGATACAACCACTTTTTGTCGATAAAATCATATCTCTTATACATATATATATATAGTCATTTACACAAATCACTAATGACATAGAACATAGCAATTCTAGAGTCCAATAAAATACAGCGGGAATGAAACACTAAAAGGGGAAAAGTAGTGACCCAGTGGATAGGTACTACTAGCGAGTTCAAAGCCGCAACCCCATATACACATACGACGCTTGCGGAGCCCCGATCTACAAGTCGCATCAATGCCCCCACGCAACTGCGCACTCGTACGTACACGGCCGAAGAAACCTTGTCCAAACGCCCAATCTCAATCAACCAAAGTGTGGTCCCTCTTTATCTTCCTCACGATCTTTTATCAATATAAGTATAAAAGCAGACATACAAAGATATAGGAAAGAGGTGAGACACCCATCCTTCATTACCATTGCGGCAAGAAGAAAACGACACGGCGCATGAGCGCCCATAAAGCAATACGATTCATATATTTATCAACGGCAACAATTTAATTTATAACAAAAGCAATGCAATTGTAAGCAATAATAAGAATTAATAATAACAACGATGTTTATAGTAAAGTAGAACAACAACAGACAATAGCGGAAGACATTCCTAAAATCACAATAGTATTTCCAAGAATCAACACAAGTGTAATAATCAAATCAGTCACAATTACAGGGAAATAAACATTAATGATGACAAATATATCATAGTTCATATGCATGCTTTCCCAAAGTCCTACTCCATGGAGCTAAACCCAAAATCATGGAGAGAAAGATCGTTGAGACATTTCTATATGACTTCTTCAAATTTTGAAGGAGAAGGAGTATCAATAATTTTCTGTGTGCACAATCATGGCATTGCACGGTGAATTCTTACACTGATCACGATATCAAGGTGTCAAGTCCGGATCGTCGGTGTGTTTGCATCGGTTTGCCCCACGTTGTACTACAGGGAGCTCTAAAACGGTCCATGTGGAGGACCCGCACCCCGACACGAGCAACGGTAAGTCAAGCTTTGTTGGAGGGATACTACCCGAGGATTCAAACACGACCCACACTTGTCTATTCGCACCCGCTTTCTAAGGTGTGTTCAATCTCCTAGGCAACTAGGCCTTTCCAACAGTCCACAAGGACAATCACAATGCATAAGACACTATGCATGCACATGTGTATGATTCATAATTTCGTACAATTCCATAATATGCCAAATAGGCCAATATAAGCATCAATATATAAATGGTCACTGATGGACCCATAATCACATAATATCAATGTCAAATCAATTAATACGTCATTAGGTTCATTATGAATCCTAACTTGGAATTTATTCCTCCTTTCAAGGTTCATGTTCAAAAATCAACTTAACATACTAAGGCAATTCGATCTCCAATAACTTACATTTTATTTAAGCCTTCAAGTCTCACATTCTCATGTTCTTTACCCACTTATAATCACCTTAAGTCTTATGATGAATTCATTCTTAGTCCTTTAAGGCTTATGAAGTCTTAATCCTAATAATCCTTCTAATTTAATAATTGTCCACTTCATTACCTAGTTCTCTAAGTATCTAATTACTTATACTTCCAATTTACCAAAAAAGATTACATTTTCCCAAAAAAATGTACTAGAGGCCGTGGCCTCCTAATGAATTCAATTCCAATTCCTTTCAAGCCATAATCTTGTACACCACTCCCTTAATTATTTAAAGTGTTCACTGTTCAATTAACTCACCAAAAACCCTAGGTTCTTGGCTCCAAAACCGATTAAGTAGCCACCATAGAAGTTTCAACTTCCAATTGTTCTTCCATTAAATCCCATCTTGTTACTTAATTAATCCTAGTCTTATACTTATTGCATATTAACCATAAATTACCCCATTTTTCCACCCAAAACGTGGCATCACTTGAGTTTCAATTTCAAATTCTTCTTCCATTACATTCCATATTTATACATTGATTACTTCAAGTCAAATGCTTGTTACCATTTATCACAATTTCCCTTAATTGCTAGCCTCAAAACCGTGGCTACCAAGAAGGATTCTCAAAGGTCATTCTTCCATTTCCAATCACAACATCCACTCAAATATTCCATTACATACGTTGGTTAATTTGAATCTTATACCAATTACAATTTCAACACAAACTCTTCTAGTTTTCTAGCCTAAAACCGTGACACTACTTGGTGGGTGTTCAATCATTTTTATTCCATTTTAAATCATTAAATCCAATCTAACATTCCATTATATTCAACAATTCAATCCAATAGCATAAATAAATAAAAATCAACACATAGCATAATTAATCATTAAATTCAAGAACAACCCTCATTAGGGTTCTTCCACAAATCAAACAATCAAGGTTCCTAGATGCTAAAAATGGTTGAAAAGGAGTGTCTTCCTCTTACCTAAGTGAAGAAATCAAAGAACTCCAAGAAAGCTCCTTGGATTTTCTGATTTTCCACCAAAATCCCTAAAAATGGTAACTTGTTAGAATAAGTACCAAAGCTTGAAAAATCAACCATGGATGACCATCAAAGAAACCAAAATCACGAAATCAAGAGAAGAAGGAGAGTGGTCATGAAACTTACCCAAAATGCTCAAAGTTGGAGCTTGGAGAAAATGGTGAAAATGGAGGATTTTCAAGAAGCTCCAAGAGGAATGGTGTTTAGAATGGTGAGGAGAGTAAGAAAATGTAATTAGATGAAGATTTTGAGAAGTTGGGGTGGAGGAGGGGTCTGCTGGACATTGAGTGTTCAAGAGAGGAGAAAAGAAATGTTGAAGAAGTGAGGAAGAAGAAGAATAACGTAAATGGAGAAAGAAAAAGGTGTTTTGGGTGATAATGTATTAAATGTGATATTTGGACAAATGAAATCAATTCATTTCTCCTTTGGTGGCAGCTGCAACGTAAAAGAGAGAGAGAGATGGTGGAAATTTGGCTTCCAAAATTTTGAAGACAAAACATTTCATTGGTAGAGGTCAAAGCTTCTTAAAAGCTTTGATTATTTTATTATTAAATTTGAATTAAAGTTGATGGATTAGACATAAAGTAGATTGCATTAGGATAATGTGATAGGATTTTTATTATTACACACTATTATCCAATAGATAATAGTTACGAAAATAAGATCGGTTTTCCTGAATTAATCTTGATCAGATGAATTTTTCATTTGTATTGATTTATTTTGTCTGTTAGAATTTCTATTTTTTGAAAATTATGAAACCTCGTCAACTGTCAAGTCTCGGGTTTAGTAAGATCCTCGTCGACATGTCCATAGTCCAAGGTTCGCAGAGAAAACATTGTGTTTTCCCTTATTCACATTATTCAAAATCTAAACGAGGAATATCTTGTAATATTCGACGTTTCCAAAAATTCCCAAAAATTAAAAATTAAATATTATAAAACGACTATCCGTCATATAAATTTCTAATTTTTAAAGCATTTTCAGTCTTTTCATGACTCCACTCTTCTCCAATGTTCACAAGAAACTCCTTGGGAATATATTAAAATATTCATCGTTCTTAGGATAATTCACCCTCAAAAATTCACATAAATCACAAATATTGGAAAATGACTATTTATGGTGAAATAATCAATTTCCGGAGTGTTACACTTTCTCGAAACTCTCACCCAGGTGTGCACGTAAAACGAGGAAAATATTAAAATATTCATATTCCTAAAATTTCTCCAAAATTATTCCAAAATTGCTTTATTATAAAACGACTATTCGTCATATAATTTTTTCCAATTTTTGAAGCACCAGCTTGAAGCTTTTGACGACTCTTTACCTTTTTCGAGTTTCTTCTCATTTTCGCGAGGAATATATTAAAATATTCTCATATTTCCATGAAATCCGTGGAAAATTCTAGAAAATCCCAAATATTGTAAAATGATCATTTATTCTGAAGTTATTAATTTTCGGGATGTTACAAGAAGGGACTAGCATCCTTGTGTTGTCTTCATTTAGGTAAGAGGGAGATAATCATCTTCAACCAATCTTAGTAGTAAGGAGATGTCATGTATGTTGTTGCTGATTGAGGGATCCATGTGTGGATTTCCCTCTTCATTATGTGTTTTTCTTTCTTCTTTTCACAATGGTGTATTTAGTTTGATTTGTATGAGTAATTGATTTCCTTTATGTGATTTTGGATGCATGTTTGAGTTAATATGATGTTGAAAATGTTATGGATTGATTTGGTTTGAGTTTAGATGGCTAAAGGATCATTTTTCTGCAAGTTTATGTGTGGTAGCCTCTGAGGTTACAAAACCGTGATTCTAGGAATCACGTAAGCGATTACATCTTGTCTATAATCGATTACGAAGATTCTGTCTAGCTTGTGATCGATTACCAAGCCTCTGAGATTACAAAATCGTGATTCTGAGAATCACGTAATCGATTACAATCAGTTTGTAATCGATTACGGAGATTTTGTCCATCTGGGAATCGATTACTAGAGTTGTGTAATCGATTACCAGGTCCCTGGAGTTACGAATCGTGTTTCTAGGAAGCTATGTAATCGATTACATTCAGTTTGTAATCGATTACAGAAGTTCTGTTGAGCTGGTAATCGATTACCAAAGACATGTAATCGATTACCAGGATCCTAAAATGGGATTTTGTGCTGAAAATGATGAAAACATGGTTCCTTTTCCCTTGTAACTCAAACCTAAATCTTAAGACCCAAGATTCAAGAATTTTATTTCACTTAAATGTAATAGGATTATGTATCCATACCAATAATGGAGAAATGGTTTTGAAAATGGAATCGTTAGATCCATAACATGGAAATTGTGGTATGTGTGGAACGATGGACATGTATATGTATTGATATTGAGAATTGTTTGATGCAACTGTGAGTTCCTATGTGGGACCAAGTTCTTGATGAAATTATGACATGTTAATATTGAAAATGGATATATATATATGCCATGTGGTATATTTTATGATGAATGCATCATTGATAAACATACATGATTGGACATTGTGTCGTCATGCATATGTGTTGTCCGTTGGACATTGTTTGAAAGGCTATGTATGCCTAGGAGTTTGAATAACACCTATATGCGGGTGCGAATAGACTAAGCGTAAGTGTCATATGTTGTTGACCCTGGGGGCATCGGGGTGTGGGTGTCTCACAATAGACAATGGTAGCTCCATTGGGGCCGTGGGATAAACCAATGTGACACACCGACGATCCTGATTGGGACGCTGTCCTATATTGCGATTAACTATCGAAGTGACATGTATAAGCCATTGTGCAAACATTTTTATGAAATAAAGCATACTATATTTTAAGGCTAACGATATATTGGCATTACTCCTTGATCATTCACTCCGAAAATGTTTATGTCTAGCTCCATGGAGTAGGAATTTTTAGTACCTTTTTTGCATTGTAAATTGTCAGACACAAGATTCATTAAGCATGAGCATTTATAACTGTAAAGCATGTTTAATATTATAATTGCGATAGCCATTTAATTGTTGAACTGTGGGTGCCTTTTATCTTCTGTTAATAATACTTACTGTAATTAATTGTTATTCTATGTACTGTTGATTGCTATTATTACTATGATTAAATGTATGAATTGTGTTATATGTGGGCGTCCAGCGCCATTCTGTTTTCTTGCTGCCATTTTGGTACTGAAAGCTGGGTTTCTCACCTCTCTCTGTAAATCTTTTATTTTTGTATTTTGGTTGGATCGTGTGCTTTTGAAAAGACGTTCGTGAAGAAGATAAGGAAGCTCCTGAGTTTCCAGGCTTCTGGCCAGACTACGACTGAAGCTGTTGAGGATGTCGTCGCGCCCCCGTGGTTTCTTTGGCTACGTGCGGATCAACTTTCACGGAGGTCCTGATTGCTGGCACATTAAAGTACAAACGGATATTTGTGTATATCATGGGGAGCTGACGGTGTCCCTAGCATGGGGTCGTTACGACGCCTCCATTTTTTATTTTCATGCTTTTGTCTGGTTGGAGTTTTACATGCCCGTTAGGGATATGTGGGCTGATATGTACTTCACCCCACGTGATGACTCCTTTTTGTCCACTGGTTGGGTCCCTGCCCGTAGCTTTGTCGTTCCGATGGAAGTTTCCTCGGACGAAGAGGACCCTGAGGAGGACCCGACTACGGTCCCTTCTCGTTAGTCATAGGAGTTGATACTAGTGGTAGCTACTAATGGCTAACTGTTTATCTTTTTGGGAAGCCTGACGTTTTACTGTACATGCTGGGGTATATTTGTATATCTTTGGGTGGGTACATATTTTGCTTTTTGTACATTTTAGAAATGTAATTAAACAGGCTATTTCATATATATTGTGTATGGTTCATCCTATGTTGTTAAATTTCATTTACTGTAACTGTCTTATTTATAATCTCCATACGTGACGGATTTTAACTTAACTCTTTTAACGCCACTTGGTAATGATTTATAATTTTAACCAAAAAAAATGGTGAAATTTGTAAAGGGACTTAAATCACTATAAAATGAATTGGGACTACGAGTTTCAAAAATAATTACTATTTTCCATATTTTAATTTAATTCATGCCGCTTTATGTTACAAATTATTATTATGGTTATAGTGCGACATCCCTTCTTCGCGGCTACTTATTCTAGAAAAAGGGGCGTTACACATAAGACAGCAGTTATTATAAATAGCACTGCTAAGGGGTTGTCAAGACAAGCGTTACAAACCCTAGCCGCACGTGACAGAAACAGTGAATGAGAGAGTGACAGGTTTCTCTTCTCTTCTCTTCGCAGCTAGCACTGTGAGAGAGACGCGAGACTCCTTTTGTGGATGTTGGACGTTCGTGAGTCTGTTCGTGTGGATACCGCAGAGACGTCGTCGTTATTACAATGTTGGTGATTCACGTCGATTGATTTTATCATGCTTCAAGAGGCAAACTCTTTTAAAACTCGGATTATGGCCCTTTTTGCATGGATCCTTAGTGAAAATTTTTTGTTATTCCATTGTGTGATGTATCCGTAATTCCTAACATGGATCCTCAAATCCCAAAGGGAATGGTGTCGGGGTCATTCTTGAGAACAGGGAAGGACTTACCGTTGAGCATTCCTTGAGGTTTGACTTTCTAACATCAAATAACCAGGCAGAGTATAATGCTTATATTGTCGGGATCATAATGGAAAAGGGCTTACGGGCAACTAAGATCACCTTTGCAGTGATTCGCAGCTAGCAATATCCCAAATCTTAGGCGAATATCAAGCAAAAGAGCATCTTCTCCTGAAATACTTGATCAAAATGAAGAGTTTGCTGAGTAATTTCGCAAGTGCAAAGGTTAAGCACATTCCTAGAGAATAGGATTCTTGTATAGACATCCTTTCTAAACTTGCAAGCATGAAGAGTCTCGGCAACAACCAATCCGTCATCCAAGAAACCCTCTTAGCCCCAAGCATTTTAGATTCTAAAATCCTCTTGCTTGTTGATGAATAGAATGACTGGTGTAACATCCTCTAAAATATGTTAGACATGTAAATAGTTACAGAGGTAGCTTAATATTTGTTTAACATGCATGTGTAATTTTGTGACAGTTTGAGTTAGTTTAGGCACTTTGCTACAACTTGAAAGGTGAAAAGTAGTTTAAAATGACCCAAATATTAGCATAAATGACTTAACTAATGGAAATAAATGTGGATAATTTGTTTTTTAAGTAAAAAATGTGTTTTGTATGATATGGTTAATTTTTTATATTAATCGGAGTCAGTTTTGTATTTTTAAGCATACTAGTAGTTTCTTTTAATGTCAGATTGACTAATCACATATTTGGAAAATGATGGTTTTGGTGCAGCAAGATTTTTTATGAATCTTATGATTTATTTTAAACTTGTTGGCTTTAAGAAAACTGGATTTGGAGAGATCTAAGTGTTCTTAGCAAATCAAGAGTACCACTTGGTCACTTAAGTGACCAAGCCTCTCACGGTTACATCCACTATCTTTGACCTCTTTGTGATATTTTCTTTCATTCAACTTTGGCTTTTCACTCATTTTCTCTCTCGACTGAAACCAAAACCAATAGCAACAAAAGAGAAAGGGGAAAAGGATGAAAGATAAGAATGAGAAGAGGAAATAAAGAAGAAGAGATTAAAGGGGAAAGGCAAACTTGAGGACTTGTTATAATCTTCATCATCTTTGTTCCAAAGGTAGAAGGTTTTTCTATCCATCTTATTCATTTTGTTCATCTTGTTTGGAGTTTGAGTTCTTAGATGGGAATTTTGGTTTGGTAAGCCAAATCTTTGTTCTTAACTTGGTTCTTGATCCTAAGAGTTGAGTTAGAGCATTTTCTACTTATTGGATGCCATGGTTGCTAGTTTAGCTTGGTAAAATGTCCATAGACCTATTTGATGAGTTTTCAGGTTTTGGATGTTTTCTTGCTTGATTGAGTTTGATTCCATGTTTAATGAGTTGAGTTGGTGTTTAATGATTCTAACATGTTTAGAGACCATGATTAGAGCTAGAAAACACTTAAAATCCATGTTTGTATGATTGGAAATGGATTTGGGGCCAATAGAACAGTGACTTGGTTCTGCATAATTTTCTATAGAATTGACCACATCTAGGCACAGCTTGATCACATCTAGGCGTGGATTGATCAGTTTTTTATCTTGAGTAGACAGAGAGTGCCATGCCTAGGCATGGTAATTCCATGCCTAGGTGTGAGACAACCATGCCTAGGCGTGGGAAAGTCATGCCTAGGCGTGAGTTCCATAATTTTTCAAGAATTGTGTTCTTGGTGTTTTAGGATTTCCTAAGTGTTGGGATCACTCATATATGCCTTTTTAAGTGTGTTGAGACACTAATGGGAATATTTCTTGAAGAGAATGACCATTTACCATATATGAGAATTTGAGGAACCTTAGGTGTTCTTTGAGAGAAAGAATGTCATAAGGAATACCTAAAACCTTGTTCAACATGAGGTTGACTTGGTAATCACTTGTGAAATGATAATATGAGGTTCTAGATATGAAAGTGCTATTAATATGATTCTTGCTACTTTGTTTGATAAGTGAGGCTAAGATTCATATGTACTATTGTTTGAAAAATGTGCCTTGTGTGTTGGTTTTCAAACTTGGTATTTACTATTTTCCTATGTATTGTAACCTAACATGGTGTGCACAATTATATGGCCAGAGAATAAGGTGTTGGATCTAGATTCTCATAGCAAGTAATGCTATTATGGTTAGGGTTACTGGTAAGGGGGTGGAAGTAATACTCTTACATTGGTGAGGGGAAAATGTTTACCTATTACCAAGTAGTTTATATGCTCTTAGGCTTATCATGCTTTGTATATATAAGGAATGGAGGTTTCTGGGAAATAAGTAAGTATCTTGTGTTTTCAAAATCTAAAACTTGCATTAGCATTATATAATTATATTATCAGGACTTTGTGTGAGTATAATCATGCGTCATAACATAAAGTATGGCATTGTTAACAATTGTATGGGCATTTGTCTCAGTTAATTGCTTAGTTGCCTTGTGTGCTTGTTCGATGATGTCTTAGTATTGTATGGGCGATTCTTTCATATTATTGATTATCATATAATCTATTACACAGTGTATATGTATGTTTTACAGTTGGTTTATATGTTGTAAATAAATAACTGCTGGTTTTGGTATGCTTATACTGAGAAATTGTGATTTCTCTTCCCTTTTTGTGTCCATGTAAATCCAGGTGAAGACCCTCCAAAGAGAAAGGGCAAGAAAAAGAAGTAGAAGGCTTAGTCTAGTTGTTTTGTTTCTTTTTTAATCGACCTATATTTATTTACTTTGCTGAATAGTTTGAAAAAGGTTTATGTATTATAGTGTGGCTCGTTAGCTAGTGATGTAAATATATGATCTTTTTCATCTTCATGGCTCTCTATAATGACTACACAGGTTATTATGGATTTATGTTTTATGCATATTAGAAAGTGACATGCTTGATATACTTTATCCTGAAATATACTACTTATTTTACGATAATTTGTGTTAGGGTGTTACAACTGGATCAACCATATTGTAGCCTACCTTCGAGATGGGATCCTGCCTGAAGATCCCAAGGAAGCCTAGAAACTTATATGAATTGCAACCTGGTATACGTTGTATGATAACTAGCTATATTGCCATGGAATCTCATCCTCTCTTCTCAAGTGCCTTAGTCCCAAGGAAGCTGAATATGCCTTGATCGAGATCCATGAAGGAAGTTGCGAACACCATCTCAGAGGAAAAACATTAGCATGAAAAGCGCTATGCTTTGGCTATTGCTGGCCCAATATGGAAACAGACTCCATGGAACACGTCCAGAAGTACGACAAGTATCAATGGTTCTCAGATCTCTATTCTGTCTCACTGGAGGAACTTACAACAATCTTGGTTCCTTGGCCTTTTAACCAGTAAGGGATAGACATCCTAGGACAGTTTCCATAAGCTACAAGACAAATCAAATACATGATGGTAGTTGTTGATTACTTCATCAAGTGGATTGAAGCAGAACCACTGGCCACAATCACCTTGGCTCGAGTACATAAGTTCACATACGAAAACATCATAAGTTGCTTTGGGGGTCTCACAGTCTATTATCACAGACAATGGTACCCAGTTCACTAATAAGAACTTCAAGGAACTTCTTTTCGAACTCCACATTAAGCACAACATTTCCTCAATAGAGCACCCTCAAACAAATGGATAAATGGAAGCCACTAACCAGGTTATCGTTTGAGGAATTATGAAGAAACTTGATGAAGCTAAGGGAAAGTAGGTCAAGCAACTCGATCACGTACGATGGGCATACCAAACCACCGCCCACTTAACTAC
Source organism: Ormosia emarginata (assembly GCA_029884605.1). Taxonomy (NCBI): domain Eukaryota; kingdom Viridiplantae; phylum Streptophyta; class Magnoliopsida; order Fabales; family Fabaceae; genus Ormosia; species Ormosia emarginata. The sequence continues at coordinate 1,775,038 of JAQQTP010000041.1, read as the reverse complement.
AAGTGAAACTCCATTTAAGCTCACTTATGGATGTGAAGATATGATCCTAGTTGAGATCAAAGAACCCAGTTCTTGAAAGCAACAATTCTCATAAGATACCAATTCAGAACTCATCTACCAAAATCTGGACCTGCTGGAAGAACGTCGTATTGCCCATATCTGTGAAGCCTCTGTCAAGAAAAAGACAGTAGCAGGTACAACATCAAAGTGATTCCATGGAGGTTTGCACCCAGTGACCTCGTATTATGCAGAGCAGATATCAGAGGCAAGAACACATCACACGAAAAGCTAGCCCATAACTGGGAGGGCCCATACTGAATCACTAGCACGACAAGAACCAGAGCCTATACTTTGGAGACCCTCACTGGGAAACAGATAAAAAATTATTGGAACACAACCAAACTCTAGAAGTATTACAATTAAACTTAGCTTCTTTAGATTGAAGTACTAGTCTTTTCAAACTCTATTTATGTTTACTTTCAAAAATAATTTTGTAAGTATGTCGGTTTTTTACTTCATTCAATAAAGATGTCAAAGTTTTACATCCATTCCATGTTACTTGGTCTACAATTGTTGCACAACCTATAAGGCCAAATGTTGCCTTGATGAGGTCAAAGAAATACACATCCCCCCTAGTTCAGCTATTTCGGCATTACACACCGCGCAATCCACAAGTCGGCTTTTGCAGTCTTGGAGAGGTCCAAGGGGTACACATTCCACTGAGTTTAGCTATCTTGACTACGCTTAAGTAAGGTTAAATAGGCAACCTTTAAGGCCACCTTTCGTCACCTTGTCGTGGATCCTAGGTTTCCACTTATGTCTTAAGTAACCTAACCATAAGCCACAAAGTGGCCTATCAACCACCTTGCCAAGGTAAAAACTGACTTCAAAATTTTGCCCGAGATATGATAACTAGCTTTACTGGGGTCCCACATAGCTAACCCACTCTAAGGCTTACCTAGAACAACAATCAAACAACTCACTCGAATTTTTTCTAAGTTTTAGAGAAATCTTAAGTATACCACTTGTCTCCTTGGATCCGAGATAAATGTTCTCTGTTATCCTTGATCTTCTAGAAAGCATTGGTTATTTGTATACTGGGAATACACTTGGAAAATTTTCCATGTCCTTAAACAGTTCAAACGTGCATAAAGTTTTTAAGCGTTGGATCCAAAGCAAAAAATGAGAAAACTTCAAGAAATCATTACTAAGTCTTGTAGATGATTTGCAGAACCTAAACTGGCTTTATGATCTAAAAAGAACAATGGATAACGATCTTACTTTCCTCCAAAAATTTTCTATGTCCTAAAAGCTTTTAGAAAAAGGGCATTGGGCCCATAATAGGCACATGAATACGGAGCATAAAGTAAAATTTCATAAAGTGCTCAATATAGGGACTTGTCCATGCAAAATAACATATCCCAATATCGGGACTTGTTCATACAACTACCAAAAGCCCCGCGCGGGGGCCAGGAACCAAAAAAAAAAGCAAAAAAAAAAAAAAGAATGCTAGGTCCTTAACCCTCGCCGGCTTTCTCCTTCTCTTCCCTATCTTCCTCCTCGCCGCCATCAATGGGCGCAGCCTGGGGCTCTGAAGGAATGACGGATGCTGGCAGGACATCAACGATTGCCCCATCCCTAAAAACCTTTAGAGAATCTGCCCCATCAGTAACGAGGCCTAGGTTGAGGATTCTGAGTTGAGCTAGAGCATTCGCAAAAGATTCAACAATGGAATTTTCCAAACTATCCTCAATATTCAGGATGTCAAAACGAAGGTTAGCTTTGTCTTTTTCTATGTCCGAGACTTTCAAATGTAACTCGTCTGTTGTGGCCTCGGACGCCACTAGCTTGTTACAAAGGATCTCGGTCTGGGACATAGACTCTTTCAGCTGGCCACTAAGTTTAAGGGCCTCATCTTGTTCCAACTTTAACTTCTTTGCAAACTTATCCACCTTTTCAGCTTCCACCTTTTTCTCCTCTTCACGTCAAACTTTGTCAACCCTCAGGATATCAACTCATCTTCCGATTCTTGCACCTTGCGGAGCTGCATCACCATGGTCTCGATATCTTGGATTAGTTGAAGGAGGTCTTTTTCCTTTAACACATCCACGTCGGATGGTGTGAGGAGAGTTTGATTGATGAACGCCCCTAGCTCGAACCTCGGACCCCATATCGAAGTAGGAGCAAAATGGAAGGGGACGCCTTGTAGAACTTCTTCATCCTGTCCAATCGTTAGGTCGGTTAACGGATCCTCAGTGGTGGCGTCCTTTTTCAACCAGCTCTGGCTAGATTATTTGGTGCTCTCCTTTCTCTTTCTTTGAAGTCGAGCTCCCTACCCTAAGGACATCGAACTTGACTCATTAATTTGGACAACATGCTCCAATTGAGGGACCTCGCCACTTGGTCTACTTTCTAGATTGGGCCGCTTTCTCAAAGCAAGCCTCCTCTACAGCTCAACAAGACCCTCTGCTGGTGCTATGCTTTCTGCAAAAAATAAAAAACAGAAATCATCAATGTGTACTTATCATATAAAAATTTGACTAAGAATTTATACAAATAAAAAGATGATGATGGTATGTTGTCACCACGAAATATTCCCAAAATTACCATAAGATCTTCCTCAGGAGCATCTATGATGTCAACATAACGGATGTTCCCCTTCTTGTAGGCCCGCTCAACAAGAAAGGAGATAATATCAATATCTTCATATGTCATCTTGTCATCCTAGGTGGTTTCGAGTTGTTCCGGGGTCTTTACCCACGCCAATTGAGTCTGTAAATATGGATGGCTGGATCCCCTTTAGTAGTTAAGAAAAATGGGTGGGTTCTTGGAATCGCTTCTAGTCGGAAATAATCCTTTTTGAAGTGCTTGTACGATCTTTGGTAGGGATAAAAAACTTCACGGCTGGCATGCACTTTTAACGCTATCTGGCCTTTAGTACAGCTTGTAACAAACGAATCAACTAGCGAGAACAAATAGAAAAAAGGCTCAAATAGAATATGGCAGCTCGAGATGTCGACAAAGCAATTCAAATGCCCTCACAAAGCCCTACGCATTTGGATGCAACTGGGTTGGAGCCACTTTTAAGTGATTCAGCACCCCAACCTTGAACTCGAAAAACAAAAAACAGACACTTAACCTTATAACCATGGTTTCATACAAATACATGAAGTGGTTAGGTCCTGCTGTCCGTATTGAGCATACTTGTTCTTAATCACTTGGGAGCAATATCAAGAATTCACCATCCTGGGCTCCCTTCGTTGTCAATTGCAGGTATTCCCTCTTCTGCGCCACAATTCTGACTATGTTGATTCTTGAAGGAGTACCCACCGCCTTCTTGTCCACCCAATGATACAAGTTGGCATCCCAGGGTAATGGGTACTCATTAGGATTCGCCATCATGAATTATATACATTATTATGATAATTATAATTATTAATTAATTATAATATATTATTATTTTTTAATTAAATTTTAATAAAAATAGAAAGTAAAACCTTAATAGTAGATTAGTAGTATAATAGTATTCATTCTAAAAACTAGATCTAAAATAGAAGTAAAGTAAGAAGGTCGCCTTCATACTTTGTACCTAGATCATGGAAGAAACATCCAATGAGGCCAAACTTTTGGCATCAAAACTTGAAGCATTAGATAAACCTAATCGGCGTTCCAACTCCGCGATGTTCTCAGAAGCCGAAAAGAGTTCCTTGCATGGAATTTTGTGTCAGGTTTCCTCTATCCGCCCTATGATTCCATCCTAGATCTCATTTAAAGATCACAACCTTTGTGCCCTTACGGGGTTGCCACCCCTTTGGGACCTCCGTTGTTGTTCATGGCGCGACGATGGTGGAGGTTGATAGGATTTCTAGTGAATCCCCTTCCTCCTTGTCACTCCCAATCTCTCTAATCCTTGGCATCTTCAGTAAAAAGAAGGGAAAATAGTGGACAAAAGGTAAAAAAGTATACTTGAAATATAGAAAAGTGGTTGAGAAATGAAGAGAGAAGGTTCTGGAACTGAGCCCCACTGAGAACGCTGTCGTACACCACCACTAACTCCTCTCCGAAACTCACCTCCTCTCGCTGGAAAGTTCAGAGCAAAAGCAGAAAATGGCAAAGTGATGGATGGCCTTTCAACCTTACTTACCCATTTATTGGGCACGAGCGTGTCTCATCATGGCAGGAGTACACTTGTCCTTTTTGAAAATTTTGAAATGATGGCAGCGTGTAAACAAAATGGTGGCGACCGCTCAATCAACGCCACGTGGCTTCAAAAAGCTGCATTGGTAGGCGAAGCGATCCAAGACTCAAACAAAGCGCCGTAGGCAAGCCAAGCATCTCATACTTTAAAATGTTGTGACGCTTGATGCAAGATGGAACTTACTTCTTATAGCAGATAACAAATGCAGAACAAAATTGTTCATTTAAGAGGAGGCTATCTTGGAATCACGGCCCAATAAACTTTAAATTTCTTAGCAAGCTTGGCATGGAAAAAAGTAATTTCAGAAAGCTTGGAAAGGAATAGAGTAATTTCAAAAGATTTCGGATCTTAATGAACGTCACATACCACCGCTAGGTGGACCCCGCACAAAGCTACAATGATCCTTAGAGAGGCAAGTATTGTGACTTTATATAGTAGATCTCGGAAAGCACCCTTCAATTGGGGCAACTATTTGAGAGTCCTTCATACAGGATCTTGGAAGAAACATTATAAATGCATCCCATCACTAAGCAGATCTCGGCCTTAATGTCTCAAGATGGATCCCAGTGTATGGGCCATCTAACGCTCCTGCTCGCCTTTGAATACAGTATCTCAACACTCCGTTGTACATCTGAGTGTTAAGTCGGGGGTAATTATTCTGAATCGGGAGCCAGTACCAAGCCTAATAAGAAGTGAAGCAATGTTGCATATCCCGGACCATGATCTCCACTTGATGGGACCCCACCGTCCAACGACTAACCATCAAGAAGAAATCACTCCGAAGCAAATCCCACATAATTAGGAGTAATTTTAGGCCTACTCTTATGGCATAACTACTTATAAATTAACAATTCAAATGAGATTCTATATGATTTTGCTTAACAAGTAAGCAAACCTACACTACAAATAATTGGCTAGTTCACTCAAGTATACAACTAAGACTAAACTCTATTTCCTTAGTATGAAGTCTAATGTAAATATCGGAGTGTTTTTACAGGTACACCACCTCCTGTTTTGCCGCAACCGCAACCGCACTAAGGAAGAAAACACCACCATTAACCTACCAAAAGTACTTTCATATGACTCACTTGAAATTAGTTTTGAACAAAATATATATATATATATATATATATATATATATATATATATATATATATATATACAAACTCGAGTATGGTGCAAGCATGCAATGCATGGGGATTTTTCAAAAACAAAAATTTATTTAAGGAAGTTTTGTTCAAAAATATTAAAATAATAATTTACATTATTATGTTACTAAATTTTTAATCATAGGCTTTTGGTAATATGCACAAATCATGTATAAAAAACATTAATTATTTTTAAGAATACTATTTATATATAATAATTAAAAAGAGAAAGTCATACTTTTCTTTTACTATTGGATTAGATTTGTAACATCCTCCCTTTGCATCCTGTTTATAGAAGCTGCCTAGCAGCTATTGTAGTGATTTTATATGAATATTTGTGATATATGTATATGCAGGAAAACAACTTAGCAAGCAAGTTATCTCATAAGATTAATTAGAATAATTAATCAAAATATGAGATAATTAAGAATAAATAGAGAATTAGGTAAAATAATTATAAATAGGATCATTTATAATTATTAAGATATAAATTGACTTTTTATGAGTAATGGAGAATTTGTAACACCCTCCTTAAGGTATCACATTTTCAACTCCCGACTCATAATCTGAAAATCAATTCATAAAAGGTTTGAGTTATGAAAATATGGGTTTCAAAATCTCTCCTTTACTGAAACGTAAATTTACTGAAAATATTAGGTAATATTAAAAATCATATTTCAACTATTCATTATGCAATATTGACACCAATTAATATTTCATAATTTAAAGAGAAATATAAAATTAACAGACTTTTTTTTAACAGTAGCAAACCATATAACGGGTCCTACTTAATAGTACGGTACAACACTAACGAGAAACTTTAACATACTTATTCCTTTTTCTGTCCATCTTGATGCATCATACATTTGTTCCTTTGTCAACACTACACCCTTTCGAGTCCTGAATGTCCACTCCTTATTGTTGTCACCAATCTCAGAGTATCCATCGCCCGTTATTTCTAAGACAACTCGATTCTTCTATTATTTGATTTTAACAGTACAGATACAGCAAAACAACATAACAAAGAGGTGAGATCACCTACACCAGTACCAACATGGCAGCACAGAGATAATACAAAACAGCAATATCATACGGATAGATCATACCACAATTATGATCATGCCATCAACATTAATCAACTATCATCATCTAAGCATTTATTAATTCAATTATCATAAACAACAATTATGATAATGCCCTCAGCATTATCATCATCATCATCCAAGTATTCAAAACAATTGTCATAGTCAATATTCCTCAATTAATATATCACACAGATATAAATGTTCAGATTATGCATGTACACAAGACTCGATTTCCTACTCCATGGAGCTAAACTCGGTCGGAGAAAATGATCGAAAAGACTGTCACGGTACCACGTGCCTCAGACCACGTGCTTTAATTCTCATTTCAATTTTTGCACATCTAGCACATACACGACAGTCTTTATCAGATCTTGATTAAGAATAGTGTCTCGGTCAAGATCATCGGTGTGTTGCATCGGTCTAACCTACGGGAAGAAGCGCGACCAACCACCCGTGTAAGCAACCCGCACCCCGATGCCCCCAAGGTCAACAAGTGACTTACACTACGCATATCGCACCCACTCAAGAGGTGTGTTTCTCCTAGGCAATCAGCCATATCCAGTCCTCATTGAACCATTCCAATGCATGTATAATGCACCAAATACCAATCACAGGTATATTTCATAATTTCTCAGATATAGTTTATACAATGCACTAATATATTAGTGTAAGTCCAACCACAAGAGCCATTCTTTTCAAATTCGTTTGTTCAATTAAATTATATGCCTCAACGTATATTTTTTTTCTAATGCATCTAAAATGTACCACGTGCCAATAACAGGCAAAACTCGTTGTTTTTCACAAACAGTGTCCATACACACTGGTTTTACAGTAATCATATTGTATTTTTCAATAACAAAATCATGTTATCATGTTTTCATAGTTATAAAACACTGTTGTTGTGTTTTCACAATCCCGCAACATTTCTGTTACGTTTTCACAATTCTAAAACATTTCTATTACGTTTTCACAACATTGTAACACTTCTGCTACGTTTTCAAAATACCACAACACTTCTGTTGCACTTTTAAATCACGTATTAATTTTTCAACGTTTTTCTCAATCGCATAAAAATATACGTTTCTCAAATTGCGTAACAATTTTTCACCGTTTTCAAAATCGCGTAACTTAAAAATCATTCTTTTAAGTTGCGTAAATCATTTTCCATCATTCTCAAAATATTTAAAACACTTTCTAAATCTCATAGTAGTTTTCCGCCATTTTCGAAATCACGTAAAAATATTCTCTCATTATTCAAATCACGTAGTGATTTTTCAATAATATTTCAGTGGCGTAAAATATTTAAACGCTTTCCAAATCGCGTAGAAATATTTAAACATTTTTCAAATCGCGTAGAAATATTTTACTGTATTCCAAACACTTAGAAATATTTTACTGTATTTCAAACTACGTACTTTAAAAATTACATTTTTTTTAAGATACGTAAATAATTTTTCACCACAATTCCATTACAGAAAACATTTCTCACTCTTCAAAAATTTCATTTCCACTTTTCTCAAAATAATATGACTTTATACTTTATTTAACACATTTTCTTACTTAAGAAAATCTTTTTCCACAGTTCTTTACTCAAGAAATTCTTTTTCAAATACAACGCACAAAATCACTTTTCAATTAATTTAAATCAATGTTTCAAACTTTAAGAATTTCCTAACGTACTTCAAAACTCGAAAATCAGTTATACGTTAGTAAATTTTTAAAATACCATTATATTCTCCATTTTTCCAAATCATTTCCAAAATCAACCTTCCTCAAAATAAATTGAAACTCAAACGTTTTCAACCTCTCTTTCTTTTCCGTTACGAAAGTTTCTATTCTCTCAAGTGATAAAAATACTCTAATTGTAACGCCCCAATTTTTAGAAAATATTCTGAATGTACTGTTTTCTGTTTTTCATGCTTTTGTATGAATGACCGTTGTGTCCCTATTTTTCTGTTCTCAATTTCTGTATGAAAACAATTACGATAATACTGAGGTTCAAATTTTATTTGATCGTTTTACGTAATTTGTTTGAAGACATAAACTACTTGTATTAATTTTTCTGAAAGATATACAGCTATATAATCTTCTTGGGTATTTTATTTGAACGTTTTGAACGATTACCTACGTTGTGGGAAAAAATGAGAAAATGACCGTTACGTCCCGAACGACATCTTGTTTTATTTTTGTTTTTTAATTGTTTTCTTCTTGATTTAATGCCCGAAAATATTGTCTGTGATTTTATATGGACTTTTTGTGCGATTTGCTCGAGGCGAAAAAATAATATTTTTCCTGGGCCGGGAAAATCTTATTTTTATTATTTAGAATTGGGGGATCTTACTTAACACGATTCTCGAATGAGACTAAAAATAATCTTTTAATTTTTAGGATTTAATCACAAATAAAATAATTTTATATTATTATAATATTATTTTATTAGTCAAGATGTTTTAGTGACAAAGTGGACCCTAAATATTTTGCGGGACCCACAATTAGCGTAATCAGTTAGATTGGTAGCTTAATTAACCACCGTAAGTTTGTAGAACTTTCAGAAACAGTGACTCGGCTAGTCGACTCAATGAGAGCATTTATATTTGTGTGACTCAGCATGTGAGTCACCGGGAACCAACCAATGGGAATCAAGCTTGCTCACCAAGGCTTGATCTTGGCCTTTGATTCATCCAATGGCTTGGATGAAGCCAAGCAAGGTGCCCACCTTGCACCTCACTTAGTGCTACGGCCAAGAGGCCTTAGGAGACCAAAAATCACCTTCCATCTTCATCACTTTTCTCTCTTCTCTCTCATCAAAACCCTAGCCACCATTGTTGTCCATTTTTCCCCTTCCATTCGGCCAAGCTTATTTCCTAACACTCCAACCATCCAAAAATTTTTCCAACTAAGTTTCCTTAATCTAAACACCATTCTAAGAACCTTTGTAGTTGGGAGTTTCTTCAAATTCTTCCATCTAGGGCTTGGAAACTAACTTTGAAAGTTTTACCTAGAAGGTGAAATATCATATTTTTCTTTTCTCTCTTCTTTTTTCAAAGTTCTAAGCCATGATTTCTCCATGGTTTAGCTTCTTTTTCATGATTAATAACATGTAGATTTTATTTGAGATTTTTAGGTATTTGGTGGAGTGAAAACCGAACCATAGGAGGTGTGAAAGCAAACTTTTTGTCTTCATTTAAGGTAAGAGGAAGACAATTCTTATCATCCCTTGATGGTGGTAAGAAGATGGATTGTTTGTAGAATCCATAAGGATTCGGTTGTGGTGTGTTTATTGATGTGTATTTGTTAATTTTTGTGGTTGCTAGTAGCTTAAGTGTTATGTGTTAGTAGCTTTCTTGTTTGGTGATTGTAATAATTTTACATGTCTATTAGCTTTTGATTGTATGTCTATAAGCTTTAATTTAGGTTTTATGTGTTAGAAATATTTTGCATGTGTTAGAAATATAAATGCATGTGTTAGAATTGTATGATAAGATTTAAGATGTGAATAACATGTGTAAATTTGCATGAGTGTTCCAAAGAGCACATTCCCTAGCTCACGGCAATGCCAAAGTGTGAGGACCAAAATGTTCTCTTCATTTTTCCTAAAGTGCAACTTAATTAATTAGGAGAAATAAGAAGGTTTCAAATTGTTTTGATCAAAGAAAAGGGGTTTAGAAATTAAATGGTAAAGATTTAGTAAATTTTGGGCTAACATGCCTAAAAGATTTATTTGATTTAAAATCATTATTTTGTAACATGATTTAATGAACTTAGATAAGATAATACCTTTGACATGATTTAGAAATCAAATGAAAAAGTTTTACAAAATTCGGCCAACATGCCACTATAGGTAATTATGATTTCTAAAACTTGATTCCAACCCTTTTTCAATTAAAAAGAGACAATACAAGTTAAAAAGAAATTTTCTATAATGATTTTTGAAGAAAAAAAAATTGAGTAGAATTAAGCTTAAAGGATTAAAACTAATAATTTTATCATTAGGAAGTAAAATACAGAAATTTTGAGAAATTTTCTAACATATAGCTCACTTTAAGTTTTGAAGCATGTTAGAGATTTCAAAAAGAATTAAGTGATATGGTTAAAAAATTAGGTAAATAGAAAATTTTATGGAAAATTTAGAAAACCATTATTATAAGTTTATAAACAAAATGCTGTCAATTTTTAGTAAAAATGAATCTATAAGATAGTAAAAATATCCTAATAACAGTATGCGTATGAAAAACTATTCTACGTAGTTTAAAAGTACTCAATATTATTTCTATCTGTTTAAACAGTAATTTTAAAGGCATTCGAATAAGAAAATGATTTAAAAATTCTACGCGATTGAGAAAACGTATTAAAAATATTACGCGATTTTAAAAACAGAAAAATATCTTTACCCGATTTTTAAACGTTTGTAAAAACGACGGAATTATGAAAATACGATAAAATTTCTACGCGATTGACCGTTACTATATTTATTTTATGCTGTCGGGAAAAAGTGAACCCGTACAGGCTTTTGAAAATCTATATGCTGTCGGAAAAATGTGAACCCGTACAAGCTTTTGAAAATCTATTTACTGTCGGGAAAATGTGAACCCGTACAGGTTTTTGAGAATTATTTGCTGTCGGGAAAATGTGAACCCGTACAGGCTTTCCATCTATTTTTTTTATGTGTGCCATGTATTTGGTGGATTGGTTGAGAGACGAATCACATCGTGGTGTCGATGCGATAAACGTAGTGTGGTTCATTGTTCTAATGAACTTGGAGACTTTAGTGTACGGGATCCCACAAGTGGACGGAGTTGGTAGCTCCGTTAAACCGATAGCGCACTATGGTACTCAACATACACTATATTTAATCGAGATTGGTGGAATCTAGTAGTACATTTGCCTGTAGTGACACAACGTGAGACCGTGAACTACACCACGCCTGGATTGATGGATTCCTGTGTCGTGGGGCTATAGACGCAACGTGTGACCGCGGAATAGTTGGTGGGGCAGCCGTGGTACTATTAGATTTTGCGAATCATTCCTCTCTCTGATACTTGTGTTTTTTTTTTAGCTCCATGGAGTAGGATTTTGTTATATCATTTATCTCTATGTCTATTTGTTTCTATCTTATCTATTTATTTTTATCTGTATCTTATTTATTTATTTTATCTGGTTACTGTTATTATTGATTATTATATCTTATCTTTTATTTTATATTTCTTATTTTACTGTGAGGTTTTATCTGTGATGTGACATATTGTGATAATATCTAAATTTTACTTCAATTAATTGTTATAATTGTTAAAGTTTTATGTATTGCATGTACTGTATGTATATAATGTTTGTCATCTTTTTATTGGCCATGTTGTGATGATTTTATGTTGTCTTACCTCTTTGTTATATGTATTTTCTGTTTATTTATTTTACGCGGTAAAGACTTCGAGGAAGAGGAACAGCCTCTTGAGATCGTGTACCCTGAAGAGGAGGAAGACCGGCAAGCAGACGATCAGTTTGACGAGCAGGAACCATCCGATCATCCATATCCTCTGGATTGATTGTGAGGGATGGCTACGCCAGGATTTTTGGGATTCATAGAGCTGGTATTTCATGGAGGTGATCTGGCTTGGCATTTACGAGGAGATCGTGCTTCTGTTACATATGCAGGACGTATGACCGTGATTCTACGTCATCAGTTTGATGGAGATCCGATTATGACTACAACGTTATTTCTGCACTTAGAGTTACCCTTATCCATTAGGCGTTATTGGGGTGCTGAAAACCCTGAGCCTAATGAGATAAGCATCGTGTCGACTGCGCGATCCCGTTATCGCCATGTGTCGAGACATCCAGGATATCTATCTCCTGATGATCATTTTCATACTGAGAGTGATCCATCAGAGGACTAGATAATCATGATGTTTTTTTTTGGGCGCGTCAGCGTATGTCTGTATATATTAACTCTTTTATTGCTTTCTTTACTGTTTTTGTTTAAATAATTGTAGTCTTAGTTGTAAATTATTTGTACAGCTTATAACTTAATCCTATGTATATTATTAGTGATGATGTTTTTTTTTATTTCGTACTTTCCGCATTATCTTTTTATATTATAATTAAATACATCGTGAATTATTTTACAACCCGTAATAATATTTAACAAATGTTCCGCAACTTGGGTAGATTTTATTTCTATTTCTTTTATTTTCTTTTATATGTGACATCCTCCAAAGGGGTGTTACACTAATTCTCTTTCCAAATTCTTGTATTAAATCAATTATATTTCCACTTGAAAAATCACTTTGTTTCATCAAAATCAAGGCATTACAAACCTTCTAAAACGTGGACATAACTATTGAAACCATCAAATATTTTTCCTTCTAAATTGATATAGTTTTACACAAACAAAACCATTAAAATTTTGTTTTCAAAACCCTGTGATTCATGGTCATAAAAACCAAACCCATTTGTTCAAATTCATTTTCACTTTCTTTGCAAATCCTTAAAATCAACGTTTGCCCGTTTCATTCAAAACTCATGTTTAGAAAAACACTTAGGATCTTTTTACACAAAATAAATTAATAAAAATCCTTCAAAACCATGTTCTTGTTCTCTTGAAAAACATATCCTTTGTTCATTTTCCATGCTTTTCAAATCAATCCAATTTTATTCTTCCATGAAAATATTAAGTTATAAACACCTATGTTGAGATGTCTTGGCCAAAATTCTCAATGTTCTAGGGACCCAAAAATTAATTCTCTTGTTCTTAAAAATTTTCAACATAAACCCTCTTCATGGGTATCAAAACCGTATTTCCTTTCCTTTGGCCATTGAAGCCAAAAATTGATTTTCTTTCCATCATCACATCATGGCATATATATACATAATTTCAACATATTCTCATCATGCATATTATAAGCATACCATATTATCATCATGCATATTATAAGCATACCATATAAGCCATAAAATCATGCAAAGCATATCAAGCATAGGCAAATAATCAAAATTCATAAACACACACAAATAATTTACATGACCATGGATATGAATCCTCACATGGTTTCACTATCCATCAAATATAAGACCATCTCTCACCACCATACTTGGTTGGTGAGATGGATCTCCCTCTTACCTCTTGAAGATCATCAAAAGCTCTTTGTTTTGCTTCTCTTTCCAAGTCCTTCACTACCAAGGGCTTCTCAAATACAAAACAAAATACATAAAAATTAGTATACTAAGCTTGATTAAGAGGAACCATGGATCAAACATGGTTTAGATCATGAAAAAGAGAAAAGAAATGAAGTTTCCTTACACTTCACCATTAAAGCTTCAATCTTTAGCTTGAAGAACAAGGTTGAAGAGAGATGATTTAGAGAAAATCTTCAACATGAAAATTGCTTAGAATATCATGTAGATTCAAGATCTATGGTTGGATGAAATTAAAAAGGATTGGATGGTGATTTTGGATGGTATGGCCGAAATTCCTCTTGAAGAACAAAGATGGAATTTTTTATTTTTGTAAAAGAAAAGCTTCTTAGGCTTAGTTAAGACAAGAGATGAAGTGAAAACACTTAGTTTTTCCTTCCACAAATTTTGTGAAGCTCTTTGGGAAAATTCCTAAAAATCATAAACAAAAGTTACAATCAATAACAAGTGTAGAAATAGGTAAATCATGGTTCAATCATGGCTTAGAAAATCAAAACTAGAAGATTAGAAGAAGAAATATGAAATTTACCATTTTTGATAGAATCTTGAAGCTTGGATCTGAAGATCAAGATGAATGATTTAGAGAAAACTCATAACTAGAGATGCTCTTAGAATGGTGTTTAGGTTTAGAAAATCAAGTTGGATGAAATTTTTGAGTGATGGAAGGTGTTCTTGATGGTCATGGCCGAAACATAGAGGAGAAGAGAAAGGAGAGAAAATTTTGCTTCTTGAAAATGAGCAATAATGGCCAAGAATGACCAAGACCACTAATAATGGTCTTCAAACTTTTTCCTATATTCTAAAGCCTCTCAAAACCATAGCCCCCTTCCAATGCATTCTCCTAAGGGTGAAAAGAATCAATAATGATGCCAAATTGACTATAACATCTAATAATAGTCATTAAACTTTTTCTTTAGCTCCAAAAGACATGACAAAGCCATAGCCATCCTTTGCATTATGCATGCAATAATGTTATCATCATTATTAGCTACCATCTAGAGCATTTCTAGCCATTGATTAATTCAATGGTTAGGATTTAGGTAGAGTTTTGATTTAGAAGACTTAATCTAGGTCATTGGATCTTTCTCCTTTAAATTCTAGCCATTAGATGTGTCTCCAAAATAAAGAGTCAAGATTACTCCTTCTTACTTTTAATCCAAGGGTCATAATTAGTCTTTGCTACTTTTTAAGACTAATTCTCTAAAATTGATTAAATCCAAATCCAATGGTCATAAATGGTCCTTGTTACTTTACAAGACCAAATCTTCACCCTTGATTAATTATTCATCCAATGGTCATAAATGGTCTTTGTCACTTTTTGAGACCAAATCTCTACCATTGATTTAATCTCCATCTAACGGTTATAAATAATCCTATTTACTTTTAAGATCAAATCTCCACCGTTGATTAAATCAAGATCAAGTCTCCATCGTTAATTAAATCAATGGTGGATATCTAAACCACCAATGTTGACTTAAGCAATATAATTTCTATTTTTATCTGCTAAAACCCCACGAAAGATTATATTTATCTTATATTTTTATTATCGATAAATAAATACGATCAAACATATGATACAATAAAATTTTAGAAACTGTTTCTGGATTCAGGTTTAGTAAGATCCCCTGTCTCCGTCTAAACAGTACAAATTTTTCTATGCGTAGAAAAACTTTTACTTTGCGGGACCCACTTGGGCCCACATAGGATCACCTGGGCCCACATACAATCAAAAAAGTTCATAATCATCCATAAAAATCACAAATATTAGAAAACGTATGAAAATCAAGTCAGATTATTAAAAATAATTAACAGTCAAGAGAAATAAATATTTAAAAATTTTCTCCGGCCCGAAAATTATTATTTTCTTGACACGGAGTAAATCACTCAAAACGATCAAATACGCTGACGGAATAAACAAAATAATTTTACAGTACACAAAAATTACTAAACAGTAAAATTCTGTTAACTATCAAAATTATTGTTTAAGAGATAGGAAATTCAGGGTGTTACAGAATTCAATTAAAAAAAATACTAAGATTAAATAGTAAGCTAACTAATGAATTAAGTAAAAGATTAGCTTCACTAATTAAAATATCTAATTATAATAATTAGTATTTAGTAATATAATTAAATTAATATAAGGATTATTTAGATATAGTAATAATTAAAGTTAGATGATGCTGATTAAAGGATGCAAACTCAAGTGTAGGTTGTCTCAAGTAATAAATTTCTCGAGAGTCTGAGGTCGATCTATAGGGAATTGATAAAGAAAAATTCTTTGAGGTAAGGAAAGACTTTGTCACAATAATAAAGATAATAAAATTTGTTCACAATTAAATTAAAGAACTTACTTAGGCTAGGATATCCACTTTTGGTATTAAATTAAGAGCAAGATTAATTCTTTTTATAACTCAATTGAAATTCACGCACAACGAAGGTTCCAATTGGAGAAAAAAACATTCAAAGTCCATTTAAAATTATATACGTAGTTATATTATGGTTCTTTTAATTATTTACTAACACCTACACTTATAAATGAGTTCAAGTATTCATTGTGCCAAACCACTTGTCTACAATGAATTAAGAACTCCATTTTACAATGAAGGTTTCTAAATTGATTGGAAACAAAATACAACACGTATAATGATCACTTGATAATATATCATTTAACAAAAAAGAAATTAATATAACATTATTTTATTACCAAAAGCTTCACTTCTTCACCCAAGCAAGATGAGAATTAGTTACCCATAAACAAGAAGAAAGAAAGAGAGTAGAAGAAAAAGATGAACATAATTTTAACTTAAAACAAAAGAAAATTACAACAAGAGAAACAAAACACAATAACATAATCTAAGGTACGCCAAGATTACTCAAATGATCTGCCTATGGTCCCTTTTATAGAGGATCAGGGATACAAAATGACAATGGAATTAATTAATGAGTGAGTGGATGAGTGGGTGGATGAGTGGAAAATGCCAAAGAACTTTTGTGAGTGGAAAATTATTAAAATTTCTTGTCTCCAAAATCATTCAGTGATGAACTCATGGATAACGTTAGAATGAAGCAAAGTGGTCTTCATGAAAGTTCTAGGAAATTGTCTCAGCTTTCCAATGCCACCAGAATCATCCAAAAATTCGTCTTACAGCCCAAGATATGGTCCAATTACTACAGACTACTCAGGCCCAGTTTCAACACATCTGTTTTGACTTTCAGACCCAATATGACCTCCAAGCTGTTCGAATGAGCTCTTGTGTTCTTCATGAAAGTTGTAGATATGGGTCTTGACTTTCAAATGCCAAATTTTCAGCTCATTTCAGCTGCTTTAACTCGAATTATGTAATGATTACTGTACACCATTCGGGTCTCAGTCACAAAACTCATGTTCTGACTTCCAAGCCTAATTAGCTCCACTAGATGTCCGATTTTTCCTGGAACTCTTCATGAAAGTTGTAAAGCTCTCTCTTTTCTTTTCTACAAGGTAAAATACATAATTATAAGATATCTAGAACTCAAGATATGATCGAAATACAAAAACAGCATAAGACCAAAATAATGCTTAAAAAAAATCAATTAAGTCCAATTTGAGTCCAAACTTACAAAACATAACCAAGCTTAATCAATTAAGTACATGGAGAGTGTATATGACTAAAAATGAGAGTTTATTAATGTATAAAATATATGATTATCAAATTCCCTCATACTTAACTTTTTGCACTCTTGAGCAAAACACATAAGACCAAAGTTAGGAAACAAAGAAAAACGACACAGACTCAAAAGCTAAAAACTCTAAAAGACTTGATGAATCAAGAAGAGCAACCAGAAATTTAAGGGATCAAAGCATTAATGAGGTAACATTTCTTCACATCTCAAACCAACAAGTAAGGAAACTTCAGTTGAAAAGCATAAGTCAAGAATGATAGATCCTCACAAGATTCACTCTTAATCCCTCAAGTGTTTGAAAGGTAGGTATTTCACTCAATTCAACCCATGAAAAATTGCACTACCATAAGCTTACTTATCTTCTACTTCTCCGCTACTCAAAACACATGCACACAAAAATAAGAGGATTTTATTCAAGGTTGTAATGGGGCCATGGTAAAGGAGAGGCGATAATATAGATATGAGAAGATAAATACTAAAGAGAATAAAAGAGCATTAGGGTACAGTTAGAATAGAGAAGATGTTTGATAACATTCATCATAAAGGACAATGACCAATATGTGACTAATGTTTTGTTAAAGATCAATCCCAAATTAGTGAGTTGAATTCATTGTTAGGCATGAACCTTCTCCTTCTCTTCCTGTTGTTTCCAAGCACCCATCTTTATTCTAGGTATGGATATGTCACATGGTATATCAGGAGACTCTAATAATCCTTTCATCGCAGTGGTGGTTAACTCTTTTTTTTTTTAACATTTTATACACACACCCCCACACTTTTTCAAGGACAATGCCAATGCTCTCTTATCCCCTAAGGTTGGGTAAAAATATGTTTTTTTCTTTTTTTTTTAAAGGCGTGTAATGAGCTAAAAACAAGGAATGGTCAAATAAATTTAAAGGGGTTACACAAGGAAAAATATACAAGGATGACTATTTGGTCAAAGTGGCTATTTCAAAATGCCTCAATCATATTTATGTATGCATGTGAAAATGTAGCCTAAAAAAAATCAAAGTAAGTTCTAGAGTAACAATTTCATGAGTGAAAATCACACAAGAAAGAAGAGAATGATACAAATGTTCAATCCATTCATCAATAGGCTCAAAATCTCACAAGGCATATTTCTATCATTCTTAATCTATCAATTCAACATCCAAAACTAAGCATGTATAATTTAATACTATTCAACCATGCTATGATCTCTGAATTTCAATTGCTTCAAAAGATGTGAGAGTGCATTCACTTGAATCTTTCAAAGGAATTCAAACGATAAAACTTTGTTATTTCCACAAATAATCACATAAAAATTACTTCATCAATCTAGATGTGTCTCAAGAGTAATTTACTTCAAAAGTAAAATTACTCCTTACTCTGTCATCCCTAATTGGTTTTGCTGTAGGTTTCTAACATTTATATCACTAAACATACTTCCCAATTTAGATGCATCTCAAGAGTAAAATTACTCCTTACTCTGTCATCCCTAATTGGTTTAGTAAGTTCATGACAATCATATTATACTTTCCAAATTTTTTTTTGGGTGGTCAACTATCCTTATCCTCCCCCCCAACCAGATCATAACATTGTCCTCAATGTTTAAAATATAGATGAGTAAATGATAGAAGATATTACTTGTTGGAGAAATCTGACACAAATTTAAATAGAAACAATGTACGATAAATAAAATCAAAGGTAAAGGAAAGCTATAAACGAAGTGTCAAATCTAGCTTTCTTTTCATGTTGCTTCCCTCACTGCTTCCTGTTATCCAATCTATCTGAGTTATTGCTAAATCAGGTTTATAAACAAAAACTTCTAATTTATCAATCAACTTATCAATAGTGGAAGCAGAGATAAGAAGTTATCTTACCGAAGGTGTGATAAATTTCTGTTCCACAACATGGTCAAGAAAAAGTAACAAAAGATCATAGAAATTATTTACATTCAACAAACCTATGGGTTTATGGTGGATGTTTAGTTGGCCCCAAGAGACAATTTGAAAAATTTCTTTCAAAGTACCAAAATCACCTAGTAAGGCAATGAATGCATCAGAGTTGTCAAGCATTATCTTCATTCGTTCATGCATAGATGATACCTTAAGTTCCTCCCCAGTTGTCTTTCCAGTGATGTTTTGTTGAGTTAACGGTCCAGGAATGACACCTAAAACCTGACCGCCTCCCATATATGCAGCAAGTAATACAGCCCCCATTAACCCACGGCAACCTCCGCCATATACAAGATGAATATTCCTCGCGGCAAGTGATCGACCAAGAGTGGTAGCTGTGTTTACAAACTCTAAACCCTTCCCATACTTAGACCCACAAAATACACAGATTTTTTTCAGTCGACAAACAGAAACACCTTCCATTTTTATACTCACATTTCCTTTGAATGATTATAAGTTTGAGGAAAGTGGAGAAAATGGAGTGTTTAAATAGGAAAAAGAATGGAAAGGGTAATAATAGCACCTATAAGGGTAAGTTGGCTGTTATAAGAAAAGTTTGAAATTAAGAAACACTGAATCTTTTTTTTTTGTTTTTTTTTTTACTTCAAGAAAACTATCAGGGTAAAGAAATCTAGAAACCCCTGAAGGACCCTGCTCAAAGGATCGTCTGTCCAAAACCAAAATACAGAAAAATTATACGAAGATAAAAGAAATATAATAGCAAATGATTACATACCTTTATGTATAGTTTTCATGGCATATCTTTATACTGTGCATCATGAGTGCAGTAATACTAAGACGACTCAGCCAATCTTGAAATTCTTCTCTCTCCCGCTTGTGGAATATATTAGATTGAGCTACGACGTAACTAATTAAAGTGCGTAAATCTGACAGTTACCACCTAAGGACCACAGCCAGTGAGAGGTCGCTGGAGAGCTCATGACATTAAATTACAGGATCCAGCTCAGTTGCATAGTCATGCGAGTATGCCAACACAGGACACTTCTATCTGCCCATCATCTCAGCTTGCCTAGAAGGTAAACTTTGGGACTCTGAGAACGGCTCTCTATAGAATATGACACATGAACCTTATTTATATACCAGTGTGTGAAGGTCTCCTCTTGAGTACATGAAAAGACAGACATCCATCTAGGACTCCTAATCTAATTAAAGACCAAGTTAAACTGAAGTTTCGCCCTCCTTTTCTCATTTTTGTCTCTTTTAACTTTCTTTTTTTTTCTTTTTTCTTTTTAAGAAAACATGAAGAAGAAGAAGATAATACATACAGATTGTTGTGGATATGGCTCACATCTACCTCTGGTTTCATGTCCAGTAACGGTTTAAATGTCTTCTATGAGTTGATGATAAGCTTCCCATCTAATGCATTTCCAAAGAGGCAGAATGTGGCTGAAAATAGGGGAAATTCGTAGTGAGAATGGAATGGGAATAGGAATGGGGGAGGGAAGGGAATAGGGATGGTGGTGAAGGTGGGTGGAAATGGTGGCCTGAGACTGTGGGGTTTGGTACAGTGGAAGGAGAAGTAATGGTAGGTGGTGGTGGAGTTGTTGAAAGAAAGGAAGAATTGGTAGTAATAGGGAGATAGATGGATGAAAATAGGTAAGGGAAGATAAAAATGGGGAGAGAAGGGATGGAGGTGGGGGCTGCACAAGGTGGGTTTGGAGAGGAATGGTTGAAAAATGCCCAAATAAAACCCTAAGAGAGGGTTTTGTGCCCTCTGATGCGATAACATGGGCCGTGTCAGTGGACACGACCCACCCCGTGTACGATTCTAGAAGAGGGTAAGGGGCTGAGGACAAGAACACGGGCCGTGTCAAATGACATGTCCAGACCCGTGTTCTTTTCTGGAAGATAAATTGGCCCCTGGTACCACGAAAACAATTGACACGACCCACACCATGTTAGGCTCTGTGAGACACAGGGTTTCCTGCCCACGAAAACACGGAATGACACGACCCTTCCCATGTATGGCTCTGTGAGCCACTGGGTCTGCAGAAGTGTCCTCTGATTCGAGGACCTGGGTCGTGTCACAGGACACGACCCACACCGTGTTATGTTCTGAGAGCAATTGGAGTTGCACCTAGTTGGAGACACGGGGTGTGTCTAGAAACACCCCCCAGTGTAATCCACTGACTTTGCCAGGACACGACCCACACCGTGTTATGTCCTGAGAGCAATTGGAGTTGCACCTGGTTGGAGACACGGGGTGTGTCTTGAAACACCCCCCAGTGTAATCCACTGACTTTGCCACTATTTAAGCCACATCATAACCCCACTAAAATGCAAATGCCCCAAGGTTGTCTTCTACCTTAAACTCTAAGAAGGACTTCAAACACTTAGCACACTATCAAAATATTCATTCAATCATAGTGCCATCATTATAAAACACAAAGAACATCTAAGGATTCCTAAGAAACCATGCAAGAAAACCACACGAATAACCCTGAATCTAAGAAATTAATCAAGAAAACAATATAGAACCATAAAAAGAAAAGGGACAAAGAAAACAAATCTGAAATTTATTTGTTGGTTTGGTGATAGGTTGCCTCCCATTGAGTGCTTGGTTTAGTGTCCTCAGCCCGACAGTGTGCCACTCCTCAATGTTCTGCATAATGTGGAGAGAGGAGAGTCACATTTTCCACTTCTTCACTTGCTGGGAGCTTCTAGTAAAGCTTGAGGTGATCTCTATTAACCCTAAATGTCTTCCTGGAAGCCTCATTCATAATCTCCACTGCACTAGAAGGAAAAACATAAGTTACCACAAATGGTCCAATCCATTTAGAACGTAACTTACCTGGAAACAATTTAAATCTTGATTGGTATAGCAACACGCGTTGTCCTTCTGTGAAGCTCTTCTTGGAGATCATTTGGTCATGGAATGCCTTAGTTTTGGCCTTGTAAGTAAGGGCACTCTCATATGCTTCATTCCTCAACTCCTCCAACTCTTGTAATTGGAGCTTCCGCTGCTTGCCAGCATCTTTCAATTCTAGATTGGCTTGCTTGATAGCCCAATATGATCGATACTCCAACTCCACGAGCAAATGACAGGACTTCCCATATATCAACCTGAATGGTGACATGCCAATTGGGGCCTTATATGCAGTCTTATAAGCCCATAAAGCATCATCAAGTCCAGTACTCCAATCCTTGCGCGTTGGATTCACAGTCTTTTCAAGGATAAACTTGATTTCTCAATTGGATACTTTAGTCTACCCATTAAACTGTGGATGGTAGGGAGTGAAAGTCCTGTGCATTACACCATATTTCTTCAAGAGGGCCTCAAATGTTCGATTGCAAAAATGTGTTCCTTGATCACTAATAATGGCCCTTGGAGTTCCAAACTTGGAGAAAATGTGAGATGGAGAAAATGTGAGACTTTACAAAATCCACAATAGTTTTAGAATCATTAGATATGGTGGCATTTGCTTCCACCCATTTTGAAACATAATCCATAGCTAAGACAATGTAAGAAAACCCAAATGAAAGGGGGAATAGTCCCATGAAGTCAATGCCCCAAACGTCAAAAACTTTCATAAAAATGATTGGAATTTGAGACATTTGATTCCTAGAACCAATGTTAGCTGTCCTTTGACAGCGGTCACATGACTTGGAAAAGTTGTAAGCATCCTTGAAAACTATAGGCCAGTAGAAACCACTGTCAAGCA
This sequence comes from Ormosia emarginata, assembly GCA_029884605.1. Lineage (NCBI taxonomy): Eukaryota > Viridiplantae > Streptophyta > Magnoliopsida > Fabales > Fabaceae > Ormosia > Ormosia emarginata. The sequence continues at coordinate 1,752,136 of JAQQTP010000041.1, read as the reverse complement.
CCTTGTTAGTTATCCTCTTCATGCCAAAATGCCCTCCATATGCATAGGTGTGACAGAAAAAGAGAATGAAGTGAGTTTTTGAATCCGGAATGCACCTCCTAATTACTTGATTTGCATAGTGCTTCCAAAGGTAAAGGTCATCCCAGATATAGTATTTGCAGTCACTCTTCAACTTATCCCTTTGTGACTTGTTCACGCCTTTCGAAAAGTCCTTGGTGGCCAAGTAGTTAGCAATGTCAGCATACCAAGGAATTGTAGTTATGATGGCCATTAGATGCTCATCTGAAAAACTCTCTTGGATAGGTATCTCATCCTCCTCAGTCACCAATTTACTCAAGTGGTCTGCCACCAGGTTCTCGCTCCCCTTCTTGTCTTTAATTTCTAAGTCAAACTCCTAGAGCAATAGAATCCATCGGAGCAATCTAGGTTTTGCATCCTTCTTCACAAGTAGGTACTTTAAGGCTGCATGATCATAAAAAATAATTACTTTAGAACCAATTAAATACGATCTTAATTTTTCTAAAGCAAAAACTACAGCTAGAAGTTCTTTCTCAATTGTAGAGTAATCCAATTGAGAATCATTTAAGGTCCTTAATGTGTAGTAAATAGCGTAAGGTACCCTATCCACTTGTTGTCCTAAGACAACCCCTACTACGAAGTCACTGGCATCACACATTATCTCAAATGGAAGCTCCCAATTAGGTGGCCTAATGATAGGCGCTATAGTCATCAACTTCTTTAGTTTGGTGAAAGCCTCCATACATGTCTCATCAAAATGGAATGGGACATCTTTTTGAAGTAATATGCAAATGGGCAAAGATATCTTGGAGAAATCCTTGATGAATCTTCGATAGAACCCTGCATGACCAAGAAAAGAACGAATCTCCCACACACTAGTGGGCGGGGGTAAGGAACGTACAAGTTCTACCTTAGCTTTATCAACCTCAATTCCCCTGGCTAAGATCACATGAACTAACATTATACCTTCATCCACTATGAAATGACATTTCTCTCAATTCAATACAAAGTTAGTGTCAATGCATCTTTTTAAAACCAATTTTAGATGTTCAAGACAATTTTCAAAACCCGTCCCAAACACACTAAAATCATCCATGAAGATCTCTATAATATTCTTTATATAATCAGAAAATATATTCATCATGCATCTCTGAAATGTCCCTGGTGCATTGCAAAGTCCAAAAGGCATTCGCCTATAAGCAAATGTGCCAAAGGGACATGTGAAGGTTGTCTTGTCCTGATCCTTTAGAGCAATGGCAATCTGGTTGCAACCTAAAAATCCATTTATAAAATAATAGTGAGTATGACTAGCTAATCTTTCTATCATTTGATCAATAAAAGGCAGAGAAAAGTGATCTTTTCTAGTGGCTGCATTTAATTTTCTGTAATCTATGCAAACACGCCACCCTGTTTGTAGCCTAGTGGGAATAAGCTTATTCTCAGTATTTCTTACCACAGTGATTCCTAATTTCTTTGGTACCACCTGGACTAGGCTTACCCACTTGCTATCAGAAATGGGGTAGATCACCCCTCACTTAAGAGCTTTAGTATCTCCTTCTTTACAATTTCCATCGTAAGAGGATTCAACCTCCTCTGGGGATCTCTCACTGGTTTAGCCCCTCCTTCATTAAGATTCTGTGCATGCAAATGGAGGGGTTAATACCCTTGATGTCAGTTATGGTCCAACCAATCGCCGTCTTGTGCTCCTTCAAAACAACCACCAATTTCTTCTCTTGTTCTTGGGTGAGTGACTTAGCAATGATCATTGGAAGTGCATTCTTTTCTCCCAAGAATATATACTTAAGATGATCAGGTAGTTCCTTCAATTCCAACTCCAGTGCCTGCACAACAGAAGGTCTAGGTGCATCATTAGTAACTGGGAGCTCAACATATGAAACATCATGTCCTTCTGAAGTGGAAGAGAGCTCATGCAAGGCTGCTACTACATCATGAATGTCCTCACTCCATGGCTCTCCTTCATCATCTCTCTTCTCATCCTGTAACTCTAAGTTGTGAGTTAATACTATATCAAGTGCATTAAAATGATTAGACTTAAAAGCTGCAGAGATTAAAGAATCAAAAGAAACAAGTAAACAGACAGATTGCACATCACTAAGGTATCTCATCACCTAAAAAATGTTGAATCTGATTAACTCTCCATCAAATTCTATGGTCAATGTCCCTGAATGCACATCGATCTTGGTCCGAGCAGTCTTCAAGAATGGTCTCCTCAACAAAATAGGAGAAGAGTTGGGAGATTTATCCTCCTCCATGTCCAGTACATAGAAGTCCGCCGAAAATACTAGTTCATTCACCTGCACCAACACATCCTCAACAACACCCTTCGGATATGCATTATGTAACACCCACCGTAGGGTGCCACATTTATGTTACTTTGTTACCAAATTACCCCAAGTTATAAAATATGATGTTATAATAAAATACGAGTTGTAATTTTTTTTTTATGACAATAAAATAAACTTAGCGGAAAATAAAACTATTATACATCATCACACATAATGTACATCATTATACATAACAGTCATCACACGTAATTTACATCATTATACATATTACACAAGTGCTGTCAGGTTTATTTATTACAGACCATTTCTTGAAACAACAAACACACTTAAATAATTACAGACATTATTTATATCAGAGTTCAAACATGCCCAAGTTTAACTAAGTAGAAGACCCCTCAGACGGGTCCTCCTCGGGTTCCTCAGCAGGTAGGAATCCGTTATGACGAGTAGCCCTACGAACAGGTGTCCGGGCTGACGACACTATGCTGATTTCCGTTGAGACATAATTTCTAGTGTCCCAATGTCGCCTGATATGCAACGAAAATTCAACATGAACAAAGATAGTCACACGAGAAAAATGGATCCCCACGATACACCTACTAATACTAACAATCGGTACCCTCGTAAATAAGTCCTCGCTCATCGGGACTTGTCCTCCATTCTCCAACTCCTCCGTGAAATTGTAAACGTACATATCCGAAGAAACCGGCTCTTGACGTCATACTTGTCGAACTCTGCGGTTCACGATGTGAGAAGTAATTCCTCTTCTCCTTCTAGTACCGTATCTTTCTCAACGTCTTCACCCAATATAAATACAATATACGATATACATACAAAGAGGTGAGATCACCTACGCCAATACCAAAGATAATAGCAGAGATAATACAAACAACATATTATACCAAAAATATCATATCATGATCACAATTATGCCATCATCATAGTGTAAGAATAATAATTACCATCATGCCACTATCACTTTGTTTAAATCACAAAATAATTACACAAACACCATCACATAGATATAGATGCTCAGTTTCATGCATGCGCACGTAGACTCAATGACCTACTCCATGGAGCTAATACTCAAGTCGGAGAAATTGATCGAAAAGATCTGTCGGTACCACGTGCCTCGACCAAGTGCTATAATTATATCTTGCACATCTAAGCACATACACGAGGTCTTTATCGATCTCGATTAAGAATAGTGTCTCGGTCCTGGATCATCGGTGTGTTGCATCGGTCTAACCCACGGTGCAGAAGAGCTACCAATTGCCCATTGCGAGCAACCCGCACCCCGATGCCCCCAAGGTCAACAAATGACCTACACTACGCGTATCGCACCCACTCAAGAGGTATACGTTTCTCCTAGGCAATTAGCCATATACAGTCCATCGGACCATTTTCAATGCATGTGTAATGCATTAATTACCAACCAAAGGTAAATCACATAATTTCTCATACGAGGTTCAAATACTATTTTACGTTCATGTATTAATGCCAATTTCGTGCAAACTTCTAAATTTCTTGTACAATATTCATATACTTGATTTTAATCAGTAAAGTTTATTGTATAATTAACAGCAAAAATACATTACCATGTTTTTCTCATTCGTAAAATATTTTTGTCACATTTTCACGGTCACGTAATATTTTATTACGTAATCAATGATTTGTAATATTTCTGTTACGTTTAAAAATTCGCGTAACAATTTTCTACTGTATTAAAACACGTAAAATATTCTTTCATTTTTAAATCGCCTAGCGATATTTTTCTACAACATTTCGATCGTGTAAAATATTTAAACGCTTTAAAAATCGCGTAGAAACATTTTAACGTTTTTCAAATCGCGTAACTTAAAAATTATGTTTTTGAGTTACATAAATCGTTTTTCACCGTTTTTACCCTTCGTAAAATATTTCTTAACTTTAAAAATATTATTTTGGACTTTTCTTACAATAATATAATTTCTTACTTTATTCCCTTCTTATTCTTAGTCAAAAATCTTTTCCGTAATATATTTTCTCAAAAATCACTTTTTATTGATTTAATCTTACAAAATCACATTTAGTTGATTTAATTATCATTTTCTAACTTTAAATTTCCTAACGTTTTCCAAAACCCAATAAATGAATACTACGTTAGTAAATTTAAGTTATGAACGTTTTTTTATATTTCTAAATCACTTCTAAAATTAATTCTCTTTAAAATAATTTGAAATTCAACACTTTCAATTTCTTTTTCCTTTTATTTATAAAAATTCCACTTCACTAAATATATTACACTTTAATTCCTTTTTCCAAAAATCCTTATTTAAAAATTCTTGTATTTTATAACATCAAATATTTTTCTAAATTGTCAAAACCTTATATATGGCCTTTGAAACTACTAAATATTTTTCTTGTAAATCATCTAAGATCCATTCTTATTTTCTACACAAAATAAATTAATAAAAATATAACTCAAAAAAACGTGTGCCTTATTTTTGTAAAACAAATCCTTTTATTTAATTTCCTTACTTCTCAAATCATTCAATATTGTCATTTCATGAAAATATAATTTTGTGAACACTAATTTGGTTGATGTCTTGGCTGAAATTTATTTTAGTTCAAGGACTAAAAATTCATTCTATAATTCTTGAAAATTTTCAAATTAAACCTTAGTCTTGGAAGTTCAAAACCGTGACCTCCTCTATGGCCTTTGGAGCCAAAATTTTGCTTATTTCAACATACATCCATCATAATATATTCAACATATATCATCATGCATATTTTAAGCATACCATATAAACAAATAAAAATATAAAAATCATACTAAGCATGCATACACAAGTAAATTATGCAAAGCATATCAAGCATAGGCAAAAATAATCAAAGCACATAACACACATAAATTATTACATGACCATGGATAGGAATCCTCACATGGATTCACCATCCATCAAATATAAAACCATCTCTCACCATCATGCTTGGTTGGTGAGATGAATCTCTCTCCTCTTGAAGAACCACCAAAAAGCTTGTTGATTTGTGTTTTGAACAATATCTCCACCAACACAAGTTCTTAAACATGAAACAAATACAAGAAAATTAGTATATTAAGCTTGAATAAGAAGAACCATGGATCAAACATGGTTTAGAACATGAAAAAGAAAAGAATAAATGAAGTTTTCTTACACTTCACCAACAAAAACTCTAGAACTTGATCTTAGTGAAAGTCCTTCAAGATGGAAGATTTAGAGAAAGTCTTCAACATGAAAGTTGTTTAGAATGAGGTAAAGATTCAAGAAACTAGGTTGTATGAAATTAAAGAGTGATGGAGGAGAAGATTGGAGTGCTTGGCCGAATGGTCATATTTTGGGAGAGAAATGGAGTTTTCTTGGTTTGGTTTCTTTGAAGTTTAAGTGATAAAGTGAAGAAGTGATAAATGAAGTGTAGAATGGTCTTCCAAGATGGCATTGCCGTAGCATGCTTTGGAGAAAAATACAAAGTGAAATTTGAAAAACATAAGCATTAATGATCAATAGTAATTAGTCTTAACACTTGGTTATTTTCTTTATCCTTTTCCATCCTTTTTCTTTGGCCTAAAAACCTATTCTAAAATGGTCTCCCTTCTTCCTTGCTCCTTCAACCGTCCCCCCCTCATCATGCACTCCAAAATGTGACAATTTGATAGCCATTTTTGTTTTTAGTCATTTTAGGTATTAATTAAAAGCATTATAGGTAGAAGACTTATTATGGGCCATTGGATCTTTTCTCTTTAAACCCTATCCCTTAGATGTGTATCCAAAAATGAAGGGTCAAGATTACACCTTCAAACTTTACATCCAAGGGTCCAAAATAGTTGTAATCATTTTTGATGACCAATTCTCCACCATTGATCTAAATCCAAATCCAATGGTCATTAATGATCCATCTCCACCATTGATTAATTTTACATCCAAGGGTTGATAATGGTCATAGCCATTTATAAAATTAAATCCCTACCCTTGATTTAATTTTCATCCAACGGTTATAATTGATCCTATTTACTTTTAAGATCAAATCTCCACCGTTAATTAAATCAAGATTAATTCTCCAACGATAATTAAATTGATAGTGGATATTCAAACCACTAATGTTATCTTAACAATATAGAATTTTATTTTTATCTTCTATTCTAACCTCACAAATATATATATATATATATATTACTTGTATTTTTAATTAAATACGATATAAAATACAATCTGAAAGGAAATTTTCTAAAACTATTTCCTGGATTTAGGTTTAGTAAGATCCCCTGTCTCCGTCTAAACAAGATAAATTTTTCTATTCAAAAAATTTTTTCATTTTGCGGACCCACTTGGGCCCACGTATGGCCACCTGGCCCACATACACCTCGTGGGGCCCACAACACAAGAAAAATTTTAAAATCACACATAAAATCACAAAAATTAGAAAACGCACAAATATCAAATCAAATTACGTAAATTAATTAAGATTAAACAATAAAAATTAATTTACGTATATTTTTCCTACCGAAAATTATTATTTTTTTGACACAAAATTACTCAAAACAATCAAATATACAAACAGAATATTCAAAATAACTTTACAGTACACAGAAATCACTAAACATTAGAATTCTGTTAACTGTCAAAATTACTGTTTAATAAATAGAAAGTTTGGGGTGTTACACATTAGATCTATTAGCCAATTGAATAATAACACCTGTTGGTTCTAAAGGACCAAGATATAAAGATGAATAAATGGAATAAGGCATGACATTTATAGATGCACCTAAATCTAGCATTGCCTTCTCAAACCTTGTGTTACCTATAGTGCATGGTATGGTGAATGTGCCAAGATCTTTACACTTAGTTAGGAGTTTATTGTTAAAAACAGCTGAAACATTCGCTCCTACCTGGACCCTTTTATTACCTTTTAACTTTCTTTTATTAGTGCATAATTCCTTTAAGAACTTAGCATATCTAGGCACTTGCTTAATGACATCTAACAAAGGAATGTTAACTTCCACTTTCCTAAAGGTCTCTAAGATCTCTGTATCCACCTCATCTTTCTTATTCTTAGCCAACCGACCAGGAAAAGGGGCCTTAGTGACATACTTAGGGAGTGGTTCAAAAATACTTACCTTAGGGGCCTTAGAATTGTGCCCCTCCTCATCTACGTCCTTAGGCTCTTGAATTTTGTCTTCAGTGACTTGTGGAGAAGATGTATGTTCATCTAATGTCCTCCCACTTCGCAAGGTGACAACACTAGCATTTTCCCTCGGATTCACCTCCGATTGTGAGAAAAGTTTCCTAGAAAGTTGGCTCTAAACTTGTTGATCTCTGTGACTAACTGTCTCACTTAGTTCTGCAAGTTACTGATGGTGGCCCTTGTTTCTTGTTGAAACTGAATATTATTAGTGGCCATTTGTCTCATTAGCTCCTCCAGTGGAGGCTCAGGTTGCCTAGGAGCTTGAACTTGTTGTTGCCTCTGAGGGAAAGGTGTTTGCCTTTGTTGAAATCCTGGAGGTTCATAAGCTGAAGGTTGACTCTAGGGTTGTTTTTCATAGCTCAAGTTAGGATGATTTCTCCACCCCGGATTATATGTATTGGAGTAGGGGTTGTAGTTTTTGGAAAGTCCAAAATATCCCCATACTGCCTTAGCTTCCTTATTGGTGTCCTCTTGTAGAGTGGGACACATATCAATGGGATGTCTAGAAGAGCAACAAATCCCACAAGCATTCACCAGTGCTTTTCCATTATCCATAAGCCGCTGAACCATGGCAGTTAACTTGGTCATCTACTGCTGCAAACTAGTCTTTTTTGCCTCTTTAACTGCTCTCACTTTGGTGTCATTCTGAGTGAAAAATTGTTGAGTGTTCACAACCATCCTTGAGATCAAGTTTCTAGCTTCTAGAGGAGTCTTATCAACCAAAGCTCCTCCACTAGTAGCATCAATCATGTTGCGGTCCATCACTAGCAAACCCTCATAGAAATATTGAATTAGCAATTGCTTACCAATTTGATGTTGAGGGCAGTTGGTACACAGTCTCTTAAACCTTTCCTAATAATCATGAAGTGATTCCCTGTGCCTTTGTTGGATGCCGCAAATTTCTTTTCGAATGGTGGCAGCCTTTGAGGCAGGGAAGTATCTGTCCAAAAAAGCTCGAGCCATGTCCTGCCACGAATTAATGGATCGAGGTGGCAAATAGTATAACCACTCCTTTGTAGAATCTTTCAATGAGAATGGAAAAGCCCTGAGGTTGACTTGTTCTACTGAAATTCCTGTAGGCTTCATGCTAGAACAAACTACATGGATTTCCTTCAAATGCTTGTTGGGGTCCTCCCCAACTAATCCATTGAAAGATGGTAAAAGATGGATTAAGCCAAATTTCAACTCAAATAGTCCTTCAGTTTTTGGAATTTCTATGCACAGAGGCTGCTGGTCCAAGTCTGGAGCACCCAACGCCCTTAAAGTATTTTCTACCATCACTAGTTCTTTAGATGTTTCAAAAGATATCTCAGAACTGGATAGAACTATATGGCGGGAAGCTTCGACGTCAGCAAGTGTGAATTGAAGAGGAAACTGTGAGCTGACTTGTTCAAAGTAATGTCTTAGATTCCTCAATTGCTTGTTCACTTTACCACTGGACATGAACACCTGCAAAATAGTCAAAAAGAAGGAATGAAAGTATTAAAAACTAAAACAAAAACAGAGTGAAAAATAGGAAACAAATTAATAGCGCAATTGGACAATTAGTTCCCCGGCAACGGCGCCAAAATTTAGTGTAGTGTGAATTGTGATTAAAATTAAGAACAAAATCAGTTGCCAAGTTCCACCAAAGATATATAAAACCTTGCGACTAGTTGTAGTTAGTAAGGGTCGATCCATGAAAAACTAATTCAATTAACACTATAAATTGATTCTTAACTTAAACTCTTAAAAATAGTAAATAGTAAAAAGGGATTTTGTTTGTTAAAACTAAAAACAGGAATTGAATTTAAAATAATAACAGTAAACACGATTTGAATTACTAATTTAAAGGTATTGGTTAAGAGATGAAATCCACAACTAGATTTATATGATCATGCTAGCTCACATATTCTTTATCCCAACATAACCAATTATGTTCCTATGCAATTGTGAGATTAATTATTTGTTTTCCTTAAGTTATGATTAATTTAGCAACCGCTCAAATCAAACCTTAATTACTAGTTAGTTATAAAGCAATCTTTCTTATCCCCTCCTAATGATTGCATTAAGATTTTGAAAACCAATCACACTAAGATCTAATCACACACCGAGATTAAATTACTTAAATCATATGTCTCACTAGTCCTACCACCGCAACCGCGCATAGCAATCCTAGTTTTACTACTTTCGAATTTGGCAGAAAGTATAAAAACCTTTATACTGAATTAAGATCAGGAAACATATGAATAGAAACACAACTGTATTGAAATAAAGAAACATATAGAATTTACATTATCAAAACTAGGGTTTCATCTTTTCTTAACTAAATAAGAAACTTAGTCACACATGGCAAATTCAAAATCAAAAGAATAACATAAGAAAAAACATCATCCAGAATAAAAAAAGAGAGAAGAAAACTAAAGATGAAACTAGTTTCCAAATAGTGAGGTTGATTAATCTTTGATTGCTCGAATCCGAGTTTCTAATCCTTGATCGAATCTCTCTCTTTCTTGTTCTTCGTAATTCCTTCAGTTCCTTGACGGCTTCCAGTCCAAAGATGCGTTTTAGGGACCCTAGGCAATCTTATTTATAGTTTTGGATACCCAATTCCTCAATCAGATTGAAATCTAATTTCCTGATTTGCAGACACGGGCTGTGTCTGATAACACAGAGTACCCCGTGTCTAACTCTGTCATCACAAACACACGTAATTTAGAACTTAGAGAAGAACACGACCTATCCCATGTCTGATGACATGGGCCGTGTTTTCGAATTGGCTCAGCACTGAGCCCAACTTGAGGTACCAGAGCATTACATGGCATATCGTATGTCTCATGACACAGGCCGTATTTTTTGTTGTTGCCCAGAACTGAGAATATGTGATTTGCCAGAGAAGAACACAGCCTACCCCGTGTCTAGAGACACGGGCCATATTGTTGGTCAAGCTCAACATTAGATTCAACTTGTGATACAAGAGAAGGAAACGGCCTACCCCGTGTCTGGAAACACGAGCCGTATCACTTACTTTCTTCAAATTCAGCCCTGATTCTTCATAGATACTCTTCTTTCTTTGCTTCTATGGGTAATATTGAATCTTCTTAAATCTTTAGCTCTCTCCTCAAATGGATAGCAAGCTTGGTTCGATGTTAATTGACTCAAACACTCAAAGATCTCCTGAAAAGCACAATTCAATTATGAGCGTTTATCCCCACATCTAAGTATAGTTTCACAATAAACATCCGATTAAGCTTTATATCAGAAACTTAGCTAAATGTTAACAATTAACCACATATGGAATCCAATTATATCAAACATAAGACACTCAAGATACTGAAATTATTGACAGATCATTCACTAAGTGAAATGACTTATGTTATGAATGTGCACTTGATAAACTACTGAAATGATGATATTGTGCACTTAATAAACTTGTGAAAAGATATAATATTGTGCACTAGATATATCTATGTGATGAGATAAATTGAAATGTACACTTGTTATGTTTATGAGGTGTACTAAAAAATAATTTGCTCTTTTATAAAGTTAAAGTTGAGCTAGTATTGAATGATAAATTGTGAATTGCTTCTTTAGAATGTTAAAGTTGGCTAGTATTGAATGATAAATTATGAATTTCTCCTTTAGAATGTTAAAGTTGAGCTAGTATTGAATTGACATGTAATGTGCTCAAAGTTTAAAAGATTTTGGACATGATCCCCATATAGGGGTGATCCTTATAAGCTATTTCCTTATGAAGGGTAACCCACTGATTGAATAATCGATTTGGCCAGTAATAGATTTTAGAGATGATCATCATAGGGGGTGATCTAAGATCTGATATTTAGTAGTGAATTTTTGGAAATGATTTTCGTAAGGGGGTGATCCTAAATCTGATATTGGAGATGATACTCATAAAGGGGGGTGATCCTAGAGGTGATTCGTCATAGATGTAGCCAGGGTTACCTGGGATAGTGTTGTGTAATGAATGACTGTTACGTATAGGCTGAGTGCACCAGTCTAATAAGCATACTATCACCAAGTATTTGGTAGTGCGATGATGCGACATTCCATCCCAACCTATTTGAGATAAAAGGATCCTTCCTGTCAGGGTAATGTGAGGAGGCAACATTTCCTCTCTACCTATTTGAGATAAAAAGACATGGGTTCTAGGAATATGCTTAGAAAGATGATAATTAATGAACACTAAAGAAATATTTATGAATTGTAAAGCATTTATATATATATATATATATATATATATATATATATATATATATAATAGATTTGATGAAGAATATTTGCATCTTAAGTAATTGTAAATATTCTAATGATAATGAGGGATGGTTTACATGCTGACATATTTATGATGAATTCTATAATTTATTTGATGATGTGCTTGTAAATCTATATATTGTATGAGTATAAGTTGATGTTCTTTGATTAAAATTAAACTTCTGTCATCGAGAAGAGAAAGGAACCATTTTAGCATTTGCCACTTTTCTATAAATTATTAAAATATGAATTGATTCTCTGAAATAGTTAGAATTATTGTGATAACATATGTTTGTTAGATATACTAAGGATTTCTAGAATTCTCACCCCATTCTTTTCTTTCCATGATGATTGCAGCACATGAATCTCCTTCTACGTAGAAATGCAGATGCCGACATAGCATGTATGGAGACTCTTATTTTGATCTTTACCATGTATTATACAACAATGATATTCCTACATCTAACAGTACTCACACCCATTTCCATACAGGTTACTGTTCATGGGACTTACTCGTAAATAGTGTCAAATCATGTTTCTATTTTTTTTTTAGCATATGTTCATTAACCAACTTCTATACGTAATTAACTACTTTTTTGTTCTTCATTAACCAACTTTTTTCACGAGTATAGAAACAAAGTTGGTTAATGAATAATAAAAACATGGTTAATGACCTACAAAAGTTAGTTAATGACACAAGATTTTACCATATGGTTTCTATGCTCGTGAAAAAAGTTAGTTAACGAAGAACAAAAAAGTAGTTAACGACGTAGAGAAGTTAGTTAATGGATATATACTAAAAAAAAAGATAGAAACATGATTTGATACTGTTTACGAGTGGGTCCCATGAACAGTATCGGGTGTTAAAAATGATGTGGTACTATTTGTGGTAGAATGATATTTTTCCTGTATTATATTTATACAATAGTTTGTATATGATGCATATATATATATATATATATACACACACCTGTCAAGGCAATATATGGATATCTTGATACTAATGTGAAGGATTTTATATATTATTGAAGCTATTAAGACTTATAAATGTCAAGTATATAACCGAGTATTACAATTGTATGTTTATACTTGGAAGTAGAACATAAAATTTTATGGTACTCGGGAAGACAAAAGTTCAAATTAAAGAATACTATATGTATTATAAAGAAATAAATGATTATAGAATAAGAATTTAGTGAAAGCACTCAGTCATACTCTTCATGTGAGCTAAAGTTAACCCTCACAAGACTCAGGTAATTATTAAATTGATATCAGTCTTGAGGCGTTACAAAACTTGCTGGCTGTTATGGATGTGGTGTAACAAGGAGATTCATGAAGAAGACTTCAATCCCGCTTCATCCTCTCTCGGTTGTTTCGGGTATGCCCATAGAATTTCCCTAGTCTTTCAAGGCAAGGATCGCCTGCAAAAGTGAAAGTGAAAGTGAAAGGAGTGAGATACGTTCATTGGACCTTTCCTCCTAGCGAGAGGATTAAATTTAACATCAATGGGGCTTCTAATTAAGGAAATCTCTGTGCAAGATGTGGAGGAATCTTCAAGGGAGAGAATGAGGTCTGGTTAAAAAGTTTGCTTATCATATTGGCTGTTGTTCTTCATTCACAATAGAGCTTTGTGGAATCCTTATAGGATTTGAGCTAAACTGGACTTACGGATATAAACAATTTTTGGTAGAAACGGACTTAGCTGCTACTATGGCCATTCTGTCAGTGGAGATGTTCTCACCAACTATTCTAACAAGCCGATTCACCAAAGTTATTCAATGTTTAAGCAAAACTGGAGTGTTAAATTCTCGTACATTCTCAGTGAAGACAACGCATACGCCGATTGACTAGCGAATTGGAGTATAACCAACCTCATGGATTACAACAAATATTATGCATCCTTTTTGGCAATTTAGTAATTTAATTCTTGCTTATAGTTAGGGGCATCCATACCCTAGGTAGTACTTGTTATTTTGTAGTTTTTTTTTTCGGTGGGCTTAGGCCACTTGTATTATTTTAAAAACATAAACTTATTCTACAAGACCTAATAAGTTTTAAATTGAAAAGAAGAGAGAAAGAGATAGGGGAGAGAGGTGAAAAGGAGAGAGAAAGGTTGCACAAGTTAATTGAGAGATTTTAGGCAAGAAAAGTTAATCAAATTATTCTTTCAATAAGAAATTGATAAGATCAAAGATAATTTTAAAAATAGTATACTAACGGATAATAATCCCACTTAATTAAGAAAAGTATTAATAAAGAGCACATTGCATAATAAGGAAACGTATTATTAAAGAGCACATCTATGATAAAATTTTCAAATTGCCTGCCATTTATTCGAACTCGGGTAAAATTGTCTTGATCAAGAATCGGGTAAAATTGTCAAATGAATCAACTTCTTATCAAATGCAAAAAAATAAATCTCTTGAATTCAATCATGCTTACACAAAGATGTAGTTTCATATCTCTTGGAAATTGTTAAGTTATTGAACATTTTTTTCGACAAAAATATCATCTATTTTTTTGTATATGCTGGGGATTTTAGGGTTTGAACCAAATATCCGGACTTGATCTTCCCTCTGATTTTGTTATTATACTTTTTTTGGTACATAATTTTGTTATTGTACTTGAACTTAATGTTTCCACATGTATTATTTTTTTTATAACCATTAACATAAAGTTTTTCCTTTTTAACATGCCATATCTCAATAAAGGCTTTCAATATCATATTTTTTATATATGATATGCTGAAGTATATCATACTATTTTTTTAATATATTTGTTAAATAATTTATAATATACCAATACATTACAAATGATCTATATATTCCAAACATTTTTTATTAATTTTTTTTTTAACTTTGACATGTAAAAAATAATGATTATGCATCAACAAAAATTACATTTTAATAAAAATGATACATATCTAATATGAGCATGTTTAACATATCATATATAAAAATGATACAAATCATATATAAAATAATCCTGCAATGCACGGCAAGATAACTAGTACTATCTTATATGAGTATATTCAACATACTACGATATGATATAAAAAAGAATCCATCAAAGTCCAATTTTTAAAAGTTAGAGTTTCACCAATAAGACAGATGCCTTCGACTTTAAAAAATATGTAAACAAATGATATAATATTTTTAAAACAAAATCATATTTAATATTATATTATTTTATATTAAAATAATTTTAGGATATCCCTGTAAAAAAAAAAACAATTTTTACCCATTAATTTAAGTATCATTTATTACGTTACAAGAAAGGTTTCATTAATTTTTTTTTCTTCAAAAGATTGACCGAAATTATTTAATTATTTTAATAATTCCCTGATCCCTAATAATAAGATAATAATATTATCTTCTTTTGGTACGGACCATATTCGAAAGGGCCTAGTTTTAAGTCAGTCAAAATTTTTCCCATTTGATTCAGTTATACCTATACCAATACCAAATACCAAATATATATATACATACACACACGACACAAAGTTGCTTCTCTCCTTCTGCATCTTCATTCCATTGGCAACGTGGATGTTAAAGAGAGAGCGAGAGAGCCACTTGGTTGGGTCTTCATGAAAGAGAAAGTTGGAAAAAATTGAAAAAGTACTGGTCATCTTCCCCCTTCTATTATCTCTCCTATTTTTACTCCCCATTTGCCATCAAAAATCCATCAACTTAGGCTTCTTTTCAACTCTCAATTCTAAGCTTCACAAATAATAATAATAGCAATAATAACCCGTTGTCATTTTTCTCATGCTACTACTGTAAATAAGCTCAAAGTACTCTCATCAACTCTCCTTTTTCTCTCTTCCCTTCTCTCTCTACAACTCATCCTCGTCCCTCTGCATGTGGATCTATACCTGGATCCTTTCTTTCCTTTTTCACTGATCAAATTTATACAATTTCAGGGTCATTTCTCAAATCACTTTCTGGGTTTTCCTTTTTATTTTTCTTTTTTGATTCAATATTAATTTTCTGTTTTTGTTTTCAGATTCCTGGTTTTGGGTCTTCTTCAGAACTGTGCAATTTTTTTTTTCTAAAAAAAAAAACTTTGGGGTAATGGGTGTGACTCTGTTCAGTGTTGTGTCAGTACGAAATTCTGAAATGTAATTTTATATTGGGGCTGGCTGTCTTGTGATTCCAGATCTTGTTGCCTTCTCTGAACGATTCATGGTTTTTCAACTTGGGTTGATCTATTAATTCAGCTAAATGGGTCCTAATCTGAAGGTTTCTTGATTTTATGTGTCCCCTTTCCATTGATTTTCTTTACCTCAATCTCATAGTTCCAGAGGTCAGTGTTAAAGGATTTGAGTTGTCTATAGATACTGGGGTTCGTTTGAAGCTGGAAGTCATTTTATTCAGGTGAATCTCCATGCATGTAGTAAAGCATGTTATTGTTCTGTTCTGTTCAATTTTATTTATTTATTTATTTGATAAAATTTCAGTTTCTCATAGATGGCTGAAATATTGTGAACAATTGAAGTAAGTGACAGGGGACCTGGGGCTTCTTTTTTCTTTCAGAGTCTATTATTAATGTGGATTTAAATGTTTCAACATCTTATTTTTGGTAACCAAAATTGTGAAAAATATAATTGCAACCTCAGTTTTCCATAATTGTCCACTTACTGAGATGGTTATAGTATGAAAGTTTAATGTTATTCATCTTTGCTTGCTGCAGGCAATAAGGATTTTCATTCTAGCCTTTAGGCACATTTTTTTTCCTGAGGTCGTTGGCCATGGCATCCTAGAGATAACTGTGAGGAAGCTTTTTGTGTTCAGAATACTTTTGATGTGCTGGCTATTTTTGGTGCTGAAGAATTTTATTTTCCTTTGGTTTTTTGGTTTAAATTTACATGTTTTTAAACTATGATTTATTCTGGGCTGTATTGGGGGTATGGTTGTCCTTTTACTTTTCTCCTTTGTCTAATTCCTTAAAGTGATAGACACTGGAAGTAATGGGTTTAGGTTATTTTAATTCTTGAATTGGCTGATCAGTATGTAAGTTTGGATTTTGAAACTTCACAAGTTTTTATTCTAAATATAATTATCGTAATATATGCATAAATAAAATCTCTAAATTCGAAGTTGGAAATGTACCATAATGTAAAATTCTGCAACATGCTGCTGTGCATTATTTTTTAGTTTTAGTCATGCTAGATTGTAGCTCATCTCCTGCTCCACTGTCTTAATTATGTATTAAAATCTTTAAATCTCTCTACTTTTGTAGGCACATTGAGAGCCATGAGTAGCATGACTAGTGGGGGTGATTCTCGCAAAATGTCCAAGGGTCACCGGTCATCATCATCAGTTGAAGAAGCTACTGGTGGAGGTAATTTGGGAGGAGAAGGTCCTTTAAAGAAAGGCCCGTGGACATCAACAGAGGATGCAATTTTGGTAGAATATGTCAAAAAGCATGGAGAGGGAAATTGGAATGCAGTCCAAAAGCATTCAGGACTTGCCCGTTGTGGGAAAAGCTGCCGTTTACGATGGGCAAATCATCTGAGACCAGATTTGAAAAAGGGTGCATTTACTCCAGAGGAAGAGCACCGAATCATTGAGCTCCATGCTAGAATGGGAAACAAATGGGCTCGAATGGCTGCAGAGGTTTGTAGTAATGTAACTTCTTTTAATGTTTTGTCATAGTATATTATGCTTATGTTTAGCTATATTATACTAGAAGCTTATCCACATAGTGGTTTGCATTTGATGTCTTGCTTTATGACATGGAGACGACACAGACACTAAAGAGGAATTTCTGGTATTGACATTGCTGTATTAATAGAATATAATAGTTATTTTTTTGTCAATATGAACATATCTACAAATAATCGAGGCTCCTGACTCCTGGCAGCTATACATTATTCTCTGGATTTTGGATGTGATTGGAATAGGTCTAAGCTTTATTGCCATCATGCATCACTCAAGCATGGTGCCCCCGTCCCCAGATATATTTAACTCATTCTGCTTGATGCTTGCAAATCTATAGTTTGCCTCTTGGGCAATGCAATTTTTCTTTGGGTGATTTTGATCCTACTGGATTGTGTAGGCATTGTGAATTTGTTGTGGTAATATCATTGCAATCTCTTGTCATTTTATAGCTTTTGGCATTATTTGACTGTATTATTTAACTTTAAGACCATGTGTGATGCCAGTTTAATGGGGAATTAATTAACAGTACTACATATCTCCACTTTTTGATTCATTCTCATTGATGGAGATTTGTTTTCTGATATTTCTTATCAAGAGCTTGTAGGGTTATATGAATATTCTGATAATTATATTATTGTAATGATAAATAAGTTATCTGTTAGTAAAACTAGGTCATTCTTTGAATGGGTTGAAGAGCCTATTGAGGTGTTTCCTCCTCTCAACCCCAACCGCTAAATACTAAATAAAAGCTTTTAGAGTGTGTTCAGTTATGAAAGTTTTTAATGAGTTAGAAAACTTAAAACATGTTTCGTATAAACATTTTCCACTTTTGAGAAAAGGCCAGTGCAGGATTGCCTTGTTCATAAAACTATCTTCTGGTGTTAACCTAGTTTTGTGCTATAAAAGGAAAATGTGATTTTCAATTAGAAAATTACAGACCATTGCCCCCCTCTCCCGTTCCTTTTTCTGCAATTTCTTAATTTCAACTAATGATCAAATCATAACCAGGCTCTTTCTCCATTGTGAAAAGAATAGGGCGGATACTATGGAGACCTACCCACAATCTTGGAAACTGACTTGTTCAACTACTATTTTGTCATTTTCGCTTACTTATATTTCCTTTCTATGGAGTTCTTTAACTGTTTTTGATTTTTTTTTTTGTTTGGGGGGGGGTTGGGAAAACATTTATGTGCTTGCACTTTAAACTGCAAAAGTTAAGATGTATATCTGAGAATATTCTCTTACCGTTCTTTGAGTATTGTTTATAATTTTAGATTCTATTGTTATAGGCAGAAATTATATTGATTCAAAATATATAACATCAGTAAACATATATAACTTGAGGGTATAAATTCATGTTTTGTTTTTCGTTTAACTTTTATAACCTGACATCAGTCTTGTATTTCTTTTTTTAATGTAAATAGCAAATTAATGAATAAGCTAAACTAGTATACTGATTTTTCATAAATAAAAAAATATTTTTTTTTCCATTTTAATTTCTAACAAGTAATCATTTTTTGTTTTGTGAAACTCTCCATTATAAAACAGAGATGGGGGATAGACCACAAAAAAATGAAATAGAAAACATTTTTTCATACAAAATGTACTCTTAGGTTTGCCTCCTCTCCCTTCGTCCCTAAATGTAGACCCACCTGCCACTCACCCTTAAGTATGGTCTTCAAAGAAAGCCTCCCACCCCAGAAGGAAAAGAATGGAAAATGCAGCAAAAGTAGTAGGTAGGGATGTTTCCAGCATAAATTTTAAATGAAATAAAGCCTTCTTTTGTATATAAATTTAATCATCAAGTAATGCCCATTCTCAACAAATATAGGATAAATATACTTATTATTGCACAAGCTACAGCAACTAAATTATGAATCTAGTTAACATACAATTGAAATCAATATTTTAAGTAGCCACAAAAATTAAATTAAATTTTTCAACCTTTTTTTTAAGTTAATAGTTAAACTTTATGCACTTAAGTTTGTTCCTATGACTATCAACAGGGCCATTGTGAAATTATAGCAAAATATATTGGAGAACTGTTAATGAAGTATATAATATACAACATAAAGTATAAATAAGTTATTGGTGAATTAAACTCTATCTGCATATAGATAGCCTGGACTGAATTGGTTTTCTGTCTATATTATGAGATGTAAACATTACCCTTATGTACTGTGTGCCATTATATGATCCATAGTTTCTGACATGCAATTGTTTATTATTTTATTTTCTTAATTAATTTTACTCCCAACCGTACTTGTTTCTTAATAAGACATAATCTATGTAAACATTGAAAACTTTGGTAGGACAGCATTTAAATATGATGCCTCTATGAATATTTGCAAAATCCATAATTTTGAATAGAGAAATGTGGAAGTGGAAAATAGAGTTAAGGAAAATATGTATTTTTAAAACTTGAAGTTCAACAAAAACTGTTAGTGAATAATGTGTGTTATGCGGAAGGATATTATGGTCATATTGATATTACCATTATGTACATGATAGTATAAATGCAGAAAGAGGCTACGCAGTATTTTAGCCCTAAATGTGATGCATCTCTTTCTCTGTCCAAGAAAGAATAAAAATATTAGAAAAATGTGTCTACTGAAGCTCAGACCTAATAAATTTTGCTGGTGGCAAGTATGTCGAAAACTGTGGTGAGATTATTTTGGGGACACAGCCTATGCAGGCTTCTTATCACATTCTAAGGTATGCTTGCACACAAATGCACACACACACACACAGAGTGAAAGAGGGGAGGAGGGAGGGAGAGGAAGAGTAGATAGAATTGAATACTAGGCTGGAAAGTACCAACTACATAATGACTATAATACCCTTCTCTCAGCATTCCTTTTTAATTCTGCATAGTCAATATTGCTTGTGCGTTGTCTGTGTCACTGAGCCCAATGTGTTTTTGCAATTTCATTTTTGGGTGTTTGGTTTTGTGTTCATTCCTTTCTTTGTTTCAGTTGCCTGGACGTACAGACAATGAGATTAAGAACTATTGGAACACAAGAATTAAGAGAATGCAACGCGCTGGCTTACCAATCTATCCTGCTGACATATGCCTGCGGGTGTTGAATGGCAATCAAGAAAGTCTAAATGTTGGCACCTTGACAAATGAATCCGGCCAGCATGATGATGTCTCACAGACAGACAATTTTGATATACCAGATGTGGAATTCAAAAATTTCAAACTTTGCCGGGGACTATCTTATGGACCATCAATTTTTGATATACCTGAAAGCAGCATGTTTGAACAAACTTCAGACTCATCCCATAGTTATAATATCATGTTCCCAATGCATGCCCCAAAGCGCCTTCGGGAGTCAGATGTGCTATACAATAGTTTGGACAGTTGCATCAGTAGTGCTGCCCCAGTATTTGATCAGTATGGCGATTATACTTGTGAGAAAATTTCTGAACATCCTAGGTTGTCTTCTCCATGTGATCCCATTCTTAACACCAGTGATCAGTTTCATGGTGATAACCTTCCTGGCAGCCATGCCACTTTAAATGGCAATACCTCTTCTTCTGCGCCCATATCTGTGGCCATGAAGTTGGAGCTCCCTTCACTCCAATATTTAGAAACTCAACAAGGTAGCTGGGGCACACCTGCATCCCCACTTCCTTCACTTGAGTCTGTTGATACATTGATTCAGTCTCCTCCTGCTGAACCTACTCAGTCAGATCCCGTTTCTCCACAGAGCAGTGGTTTGCTGGAAGCAATAATCTACGAATCAAAGAGTTTGAAAGGCTCAAATAATAATTCTTTGCAACAGACCCCTGATAATTGTGTGCCCAATGAAGCTGTCAAAAGTTCAACCTTGAATCCCTGTAAGACAGAATGGGATGAACAAGGGGAACCAAATTCCCCCTTAGGTCAATCTGCTGCTTCAGTTCTGACTGACTATACTCCTATTAGCATGTGCTCAGTGGATGGACCCCAATCAGTTGAAACCACTCAGGGTTAGCATATTATTTAATCCATTTAATTGTAAATATGGACTATGCACTTATTTAAGGGAGTTTCATTAATAAATTTTGTTCTTGTTTGGCAGATCATGATATTAAGCATGAAGCAGTCACACAGTTCCCAGCTTACTGTTCCAGGAAGAAAGAAAATTTGAATCAGATAGACTTTACAAGGCCTGATGCTTTACTTGACTTGGGTTGGTTTGGGAACAGCACTGAGTATAGCAAGGATCAATCAGTTCTAAAAGATGCTTTAGGTGCACTTCTTGGTGAAGATTTCCATGGTTAGCACTAGCACGTAGGTGATCTGGATATTGCTTTGGCCTTTGTTGTAGTACTTGTTCATGAGATGACTTAACTTGTTTGCCAACTTTCTAAAGACAATATTAGGTCAAGTTTTTTCTATTTTCAGTCACCTTTAGAACCTTCAGTTATGATTGATAAGAGATTTTATGTCGGATATTTCAATTTTATCAATGTTGTGAAGGTGATAGTATGCTTTCTATCTAATGTTGTCACTTTACATGGTGCTGATATTGGAAGATTGGTATTTGAGATTGTTATATATGCACTTCTGAAAGAAGCGTGTTCCTTATTCATTTGTCATAACCTTATGCATGATATTTAATTTTCTTGATTTTAACGTGATTACTTGACCAAATTTAGGTTACTTTTTGCTCGTATTGGCTTGTAATTTACATTGCTTTGAATAGCACAGCTAGAAATGCTGTTTCATACTCGCATTTTATGGGTAATGTCTTCAGCTTCAGTAACATCTGTTCGGCCACGTTTGAAATTGACAAAAGTTGATGTTTTCTTCTTTTTTTTTTGGGGGAGGGGGGGGTGGTGATCGAATTTACTCCATCGTAAGCTTTGCAGTTTATTGGATTTCCGTCTTATGGTTTACACAGATACCTATCCTTTGTATATCCTTTGTTAATAAATAAGGTTTGAATAGAGGATCATGATATGGTGATAAGTTATTCAATTGGCTGATATTATCTCGTTACTAATTAAAAGGTAGGGAAGAAGATTGAGATAGGTAAGTCGTGTAAAATGTTGGACTACAATAATATTAACCATTGGTATCGCAAAAACATAATAAAAACTATATCTTGAATTAATTGGCCACGCATTTTTGTTGATTACCTAAGAGCCTTGACTCGTCTTGGCCTAATTGTTCTCCCTAAACAAACAAACATATAATTTGTTCAAGCATAAAAGTTATTCCTTTCGTGCTTTTGCTCTATTTACTAAACTTCCAATTAATAAAATGCTATTATTGACCTGCAAATCTAATTCAAGATTTAATATGGTCAAAGCCCAAAGGTATTGCTGCAGACGTGTTCAGCAAAACCTTGAAAGGTATAATGATTATCAGCACAGTGAAAACTGAAAGATGAATTGTAATCCCCATCCCCCCCAAAAAAAATAAAAAAAGATGAAGTGGTTCTAACGCTCAAAATTCCAACGTTCTTTTCCAAAGTTATGATTTAGGTAAAATTAGGGTAGGTTTCATCAATTTGGAATCGGGAGAAATAAATTTAGTGAAAATGTCAATGCATCATAGATGTTAGGACATGGTTTCTGCTCAATTTTTTTTTTCCATCCAATTTCTCCCATTTTCTTTTTCCGTGTCTATGCACATTAAAAATTGATAAATCTAAGTTTGTGGCAAAACTCAGTCCCTAAACCAGAAAATCTTCGTGCCGAACTCAGAGCTATCAGACATGGATTGATTCATGCGTGGGAGAAGGAAACTGATTCTGAGGAAGCCCTGAGGCTGATAACTAATCCTGGTTCCTCGAACTACCAGGCTAATGCAGCTGTCATAGGTGACATTGTTTCTGTTTTGCATCTTGAATGGGATGTGCAGGTTTTTCATGTCTTTGGGGAAGCATTTTTTTTTTTTGGTAGAAGGGGAAGCAAATTATTGTGCACATTTTCTGGCGAAGCTGCGCGCAGAGAGCTCGGTGAATTTGTCCATTTGGTCTATCCGTCCTGATGGTTTATTGTCCTTGTTGTTAGCTGATTCTTTAGAAGTGTTCCATTTGCATTATTTACTTGTTTTTTGTTTTGTCTTTTTTTTAGTGTACCAAAAAAAAGAAATGAAAGGAAGCAATTCTTAGATATTTGGAAACATTTTCCATCGAACTCCATAGTGCTCTACTTGAGTTTGCCTGCAACATCACCATCATTAATAACATTTTTTTTTTCTTTGATTACTGAGTCTAGTGTAACTGAAACTCACTCCTATGATTAATAAATGAAACATTTTTTCGTAACAATATCTATGAGAGAGAAAGACATAATTTTTTTTGTTGTTGAAGAAAGACAATTTTTCTGGATCTAAAACCCACCGTTATCCAACCCAGTCACAATTATTAAGAAAACTAAGAAGATCCGAATTCATCAAAGAAATAAGGCTGGAAAGAAAATTAATACATTGTCCAACAGAAAGACAAAACATTATAGCTAAGTTCAGATATTCCTCGCTATAACTGTGAAAAGGAAAAATGATCAGCAGGAAATTTAGAAAGACATTAACCCAAGCAAAATATAGACACACGATTTTGTTTAACTCAGACGCTTTATGCCTTAATCCTCCTCAGGAGGCATCTCATTCAGATCAAAATCTAGCTTTTTGGGAGGATTTGAGGTAGACACCTTTTGATCCATCGAGCCACTGTTGTCACATGCTTCAGCAACTTCATCAACTTGTGTGGAAGTTTTTGCACTCGTTCCTTCTTCTTCCCCTTCAGCAACTTTATCAACTTCTGTGGAAGCTTTTGCAGCCTTTTCTTCTTCTTCCACGTCAGCAACTTCATCGTCCGCCATGGAGGCTGCTTCTGCACCCACTTCTTGTTCTTCCTCATCAGCAATTTCATCAACTTCCATGAAAGCTTCTGCACCCACTTCATCTTCTACTTCCTCTTCCTCTTCATCATCATCCTCCTTATCATTGTAGTTGTCGTCGTTGTCATCATCATCATCTTCTTCAGCAACTTCATCAACTTCCATGGAAGCTTCTACACCCACTTCTTCTTCTACTTCCTCTTCCTCTTCATCATCATCCTCTTCTACTTCCTCTTCCTCTTCATCATCATCCTCATCATCATCGTTGTCATCGTGGTCGTCATCATCATCATTATCATCATCATCATCATCATCTTCTTCTTCTTCATCGTTATCGTTATCATCATCATCTTCTTCTGCACCCATTTCTTCTTCTCCATCATTACCATCATATTCTTCTTCTTCTTCTTCTTCTTCTTCTTCTTCTTCTTCTTCTTCTTCTTCTTCTTCTTCTTCTTCTTCTTCTTCTTCTTCTTCTTCTTCTTCATAATCTTCATCATCAACTTCTTCTTCATGGTCATCATCATCATTGTTTGGTGAAGAATCACTATCATTGACATGACAACGCACGGCATGAAATGTGGGCAAGACCACGTTGCAAGTGTTGCACACATATCGTCTTATCCTAGAAATCTGGTGTGCAGAACCAGAGAACCCAGATCTTTTCAACATTTCCATCAAGATGGAATCTCCGTCATCATCATCACCATCACCATCACCATCGGAATCTTGATCAGCAGTTGCTATTATCTCCCTTTCATTGCATCCCCTCTTTCTATGACCCTTCCAACCACAGCCAGATATGGACTTGGACAAATCTATGACCACATCAGACCCACCATCTTGTTTGTCTTTGTCTTTTCTGCTGTAACTGATCTTTCTGGTGTGTGGCGGTGCACATGATTGAATATCTCTTTTTCTACTGAGCTTTCTGTGAGTGAACTTGGTCTTTCTTCGGTTTCGGAAATGGACTTTGATATGTCCTCCCAAACCTCTTCCACAGCTGAATTCACGTTTACAGTATTGGCAAACTCTTTTATCTTTGAGCTCACCAGTATTGCTATTTTCCACTTCTCGCTGAGAATGAGATGCTGCAGCATCATTCTCCCATTCACGTAGAAGCCTTTTTTGATGAGGACCCATTTGCAGAACACAAGAGAAAAACACGATTCAATGAGAAAATCAAGTGAGAATTTTAAAAAGGTACCTGGATTATAAGACAGCTCTGAAGGATATGGATTTGGATTTCTGCACCTTTATATGGGGATGTGAGAGAGAGAGAGAGAGGAGAAAGGAATGTGAAAAGGAAATATGAGAGTTATTAGACATGGAAGTGTTCTAAGAAATACAAGAGAGAGAAAGGAAAGAGAATATGAGATGATCTAAAGGGGCAACAAATATATATATTTGAAGGATTAATTGTTCTTTTGGAAAACATTGAACTTCTTTCCTTAAGAGCATCAATGTAGCTTTGGCATGGTGTGCTGAATGGTGACTGTTATGCAAGAGGTGGTCCAATTACAGAACCAACCTTACGTTACTTACTTATTTCATGGCTAGGTGGCTACCAAATCACGTTTTATTACCCGGTGATGTGTGTGAAAGTCAAAGTGATTTTAACTAGCTTAGGTTTACGTTAGGATGAGTAGAGGTTTGAGTGGAAGCTATTCACTTCATAGTGACAACTCTTTATTTAAATGAAGAAAAAAACAGTTTTTTGGAGAAATTTTTTGGTGATGCTAGAATAATAGATTTCTCTTGTTATGTAATATTGAATGTGTTACACATCAATTATAATATTAAAAATATAATTAAATTAAGGGACAATAAAAAGTGAAATAGTACATATTTAATGGTAGTGTCCTAGATATTTTAAGGCCTCATATTTTATAATAATATAATTATTTATATTCTAAGTAAAAAAATAAGACAATTAATAATATATCTAAATATTTTCTTATTTTTTAAAATTAATTTCTTAACAATATTTTTTTTCTCATTTCTCACATTTCTCTTAATTGTCAATTAATTATCTCATTTCTCATTAAAAGCACGCATAAGTCAAGATACTTAATAAAATGACTCTATTCTCTCACTTCACTAATTAAGCGATTAATAAATATTTATTTTTAGAATAATGCTATATCTTCCTACCTAATCATCCTAATATTAAATGAAGAAAATATTAAATAAAAAAGTAAATGCATCTAATGTTTTGAGAACATAAAATACATTCAATATTTTCTTTATTTAGTAATTAGGAAGATTAGTAAGAAGATTGGGTAAAAGAATAAATTATTTCTCTTATTTCTATCACTTCTCAATTCTCACAACACTATAAATACTTTATCATTTTTTCCATTTTTAGTAAACTAATTAATGGTAATATATATTTATTCAACACCTACAAATAATTTTTTTATTATACATAAGACAAGTTATTTTTTTTTCCAATTTATAGCATCTACTTTTAATTTCTTCTTTCATAGCTTATATTTCTAGTAGAAGCAATTGCTCACACAATTACAAGTTGAGGTGGTATTTAGGTAAAGTTCTACTTAAAATAGCCACTCCAAGATTTAAACCTCAAATATTGCAAATAAGATTAGCATGGGTTACAGTTTACTTCTACTGTAACCAAACACTGTTGGGTTCCTTCATAGCTCATTTGCTCAGACTCTTTATTTGGGCTTTCTTTCTTAATTTCAATATCCTCCAAAAAATAGTGCCGGCCTAAGAGAATGCTTTCGCGGTTGGTGTTATTTCCAATCTATACGCATTTTCCTGTTCCATCGAAAATTTCCTCTACCCCTACCATACTTCAGCTTTGTAGTTTTCATTGCCTGTCCAGGGTTTGAGCCCTGAGATGTATCGGCAAACTTAAAAAGCCACTTTAGCATATGCTTAAGCTTGATTATAAAAGTTCAATTAATTTTTTTATATCCTGAATGGCTTAAAGAACAAAATCTTAATATTTTTTCATTAATTTTATTAAAGAGGCCTTAATTTTGTTTTTACCGTCAGGCTTCTAAGATAATTAAGTCACCTTTGTATAAAAAGAATAATTTTGATGTCATTTTTCATGACTTAAAGAACTAAATAAACATTAATTTTTTTTAAATATCATGTAATATTATTATTTTACAAAGAATAAATGCTACATAGCCCGAGATATGCAAGCCAAGTATGTACCTAAAAGAGTGAAAAAATGAAATTGTTTGACTCTATCATTATACAAAAGCTTCATTTTAACAAAAGAAAATATGGAATTTTATGATGTGCTTGTTTTCGGTGAAAAACTAGCATAAAGATAGAATGCGTTAAAAATGTTTTACTTGTCACTTAATATACTTTTAATAAATGGTTGAAAATTAATCTCAACTCGTAGTGATAAAAAAATTATAGAGTGGAGAATGAGTTGCACTACATTTTTAACCGTCCTATTTTTGGTATTGACCAAATATAATATAATATTTTATTTCGAATTTTTTACTTTCTCAAACAAATATACTTATGATATTAGTATGGATAGAATTTTGGAGAAAAATTAATAAAAAATAATAATTTCTTTCAGGAGGGTCCTTCAAAACTAAAGAACTGAATCATTAATTATTGGAAGGGAAAATGTCATATATATTTACTACGAAAATTAAACTCACCCTCCTTCAAAGCTTCTGCAACTACCCAAGCTTGCAAAATGGACTGTGTTAATGACACAAAAAAATGGACTGTGTTAATGACACAAAAAAGTGATTACAAAAACCTCATAAACCTACCTATCACCATTAGTAAATTCCCAATTCTCAAAATCAAGAGAAACACCCCTCAATCAATGGATGCGGATCTCCTCTTGTTGGCAAAACAGGAGGGTGTCCTGTTTTGCATTCCATTCTTTTATTTGCTTTTTTTTATCATCCGTTGCTTGTTTTTTTTTTTTCCTTCTATTTGGCCAAACAGATCCTCTCCTGTTGTTTCGCAGCCGATCCTGATCCTCAATCAACGAAAATAAGTCATTGTTAGTCAGGTTTCTGTGCACAAGTTTGTGTGTAAAAATCATTTCTCTTTGCAATTATTACGGTTCAGTCCATTAATTGGACTATTTGACTAACACTAAAATAAAGGGATGCTAATAAAATCTTCCTTTTTTTATATATATTGAGAAAAATTTTATTTAACCACTATTCTGACTTGAAATA
Organism: Ormosia emarginata; assembly: GCA_029884605.1. NCBI lineage: Eukaryota > Viridiplantae > Streptophyta > Magnoliopsida > Fabales > Fabaceae > Ormosia > Ormosia emarginata. Next base: position 1,723,663 of record JAQQTP010000041.1, on the reverse strand, counting down.
AATAATCCTAAACACATAAATTTATATATACATCACATTATATTTATATAATTTTTATCATTTAATTATAATTGATTCTACTTTATTTTATGCACCATTACACTCTGATCCTACCGTCTCATACAAATGTAAAGTAATGTGATACCAGAAGATGTGAATAAAGCATTTTTCGACCAGAATTACATCAGCAATTACTTGTGCCAAATATATATATACAATAGGTTGGATAGTTGTATCAGTAATGTTGTCCCAATATTTGATCAGGATGGCGATTATACATGGGAGAAAATTTTCTTAACATCCTAGGTTGTCTTCTCCATGTGATCCCATTTGTGATCAATTTCATGGTGATAACCTTCCTGGTAGCCGTGCCACTTTAAATGGCAATACCTCTTCTTTTGTGCCAATATCTGGGGCCATGAAGTTGTTGCTCACTTCACTCCGATAGTTAGAAACTTAACAAGGTAGCTAGGGCACACCTGCATCCCCACTTCCTTCATTTGAATCTGTTGATAAATTAATTCATGCAGTCACCTCAAGCTGAGCTTACTATTTCATAGAGCAGTGGTTTGCTAAAATCAATAATCTACAAATCAAAGAGTTTGAAAGGCTCAAATAATAATTCATTGCAAGAGATACATGATAATTGTGTGCCCAATGAGGCAGTCAATAGTTCAACCTTGAATTATTGTAAGACAGGATGGGATGAACAAGGGGAGCCAAACTCCCCCTTAGGTCAATCTGCTGCTTCCGTTCTATCTTACTATACTCCCATTAGCATGTGCTCAGTGGATGTGCTACCATCAGTTGAAACCACTCAGGGTTAGCATATTATTCAATCCATTTAATTGTAAATATGGACTATGCACTTATTTAAGGGAGTTTCATTAGTAAGCTTTGTTTTTGTTTGGTAGATAATGATATTAAGCATGAAGCAGTCACGCAGTTTCATTAATAGACTTTACAATGATTGATGCTTTACTAGACTTGGGTTGGTTTGGGAATTAAAGGATTGCATAGTGATCAAAACACGCAGCGGAATAATGTAATAGCCATCTTAAAATAATTGTTTTTGTGTTCAAATTTATTCTAATATTATAAATATAAGTTCGAAATATCTAGTAGAAGGTACTTGATACTTAAAAAAAATTATTCGATTGTACGAAGACTCTATATGTATCTACACCGAGACCAAGTCTTGCTATTAACTTCTTTGAAACATAGAACTTATACAAAAATCTGATAATAAAAACCAAAGTAGAAAAACATGTAGAAAAACATACGTTTTCTGTTTATAATATATCACTATATTGAAATTTCCTTGCTGCACACCTTAAATAACCATAAAAGTTATTTTATTTATTTATTCCAAAAATAAATAACGTGCAGTATTACCAAATCCTATCTAATAGATAACTTGTCAAATCTTACTTAACATGCAACATATCATTTTTAACGTGCAACATATCAAGTCCAACGTGTAGCATATCAAATTCGTATCTAATATGATTTAACCAACCATTGGTTATTGTTTGTACAACGTTCTTGACTTTTGGTGCATATATAATAGGATTTTACAATAACAAGCAACAATAAATCTTATCTATCAAGATAATGTGCAGTAATAAATCTTATCTATCAAGATAATGTGCAACAATAAATCATATCCAATAGGATTTAAAACATTAGCTGCTACAACATTTGGAAACTTTTGATTTTTATATTCCAAATAGAATTTCTTCATATAATTGTATCATATATTAATTGTATTCTAAGTGCTAGCAAAAAATATAATAATATTCCATTTGGATAAAAAATTTATTTATTTGATTAAATTAAATTCTCTAATTTAATTATCAAATAATAAATTAAATAATCATTTAACAAAGATTGGAACACTCGTTAGTGTGTGACCTCACAAGTTCAATACTAAGTTAGTAGTAAATTAGTCGAACTAAATTACTAATCAAGGTTGGTGTCTAGCAACACTCCTTAATGACCAAATAGCATAAAGTAACATCTTTTTCTCTTCAAGAACCTTTAGAAGAATAATACAATATTTCCTTCCATCGTTCTATCTCTAAGTTAACCTTAGAGTATGGTATAATTGTCAAACTCTAATAAGTAAACATTTATATTTTATAACCAACTAGTGAATGACTTCAGAAACTCATTTCTTCATTTATTTAATTACCCAAGCCAAGGTCTTAATTTTATTGTTATAATCATAGAGCTCAAACTCATTACCAAGAGTTGATGGATTCCTTCTTGATATATTATTAATCCTACAAGTATTTAGTCATACCTAATATCCATTCAACTAGCGCCCTAAGACATTAGGTGTTCAGAATCAAAGTATGACAAATAACTTGTTAATTACTATGATAATCTCATGTCAAAGGAAAAGTTTACACCATGTTCTTCATGAGAATATCCTATTAATAGTTTAACGGTAATATAAACTATTAAGAATTCTCAATTGAGTTAGCTCAATGATCATATCTCCATATGTATCATCTATATATGTGAATTAATAAATGAGATCTATCAATCTCTATCTAATAGAGTCAATCACACATATATTGATCTACCCAGATTACTAATGTCTTATTCTCAATAATCCTACGATCAAGAATACTTTAGATTAAATTATAAACAAAAACTCGCCTCTTATTATCATGATCTTTATCATGATGACAAGTATCTAAATTTAATCATGGACCTTGTCATATTATTTAAACAAATAATAAATATGACAAAATAAACTGAATGCCATGTTATTTATCAAAAATAAAATGATTACAACGTGTTTAAAAAAATTACACAAAAGATTGGATCTATGGCATGTCAATTTTTCCTAACAATCTCCCACTTGCACTAGAGTTAATCTCTCATGTATTTCATTCCAAATTCCTACTTGTGCTTGTCAAACTCCTTTACACCAAGTGCTTTGGTGAATGGGTCTACTGTATTTTCTTTTCTATCAACCTTTTGAATCTTAATGTCTCCATATTTAATGATTTCTCTAATTAAGTGATACTTCCGCAAAATATGTTTAGACTTTTGATGCAATCTTGGTTCTTTTGCTTGAGTAATGGCTTAATTATTGTCACACAACAATGAGATTGATTCTTCTATTGAAGGAACCACACCAAGTTCAGATATGATCTTTTTCATCCAAACTGCTTCTTTAGCAACCTTACTTGCTGCTATATATTCAGCTTCAGTTGTTGAGTCAGCTACTGTAAGTTGTTTAAAACTTTTCTAACTCACTGCACCACCATTTAAAGTGAAAACATAACTAGAAATGGATTTGCTATTATCCTTATTTGATGCAAAACTTGCATCTGCATAACCTTTTAGTTTTAGTTCCAAATCTCTATAAATGGGGAATTGGTCTTTAGTTCTTCTTAACTACTTCAAAATGTTTTTAACCACTTTCCAATGTTCCTCACTAGGGTTTGTCTGATATCGGCTTGTTACACCCAGTGCATAAGCAATATCAAGACGTGTACAAGTCATGGTATACATGAAAGCTCCCACTGCACTTGCGTATGGTATTCTATTCATGCGTTCTCTCTCTTCAAGGGTTTTTGGACTATCCTCCCTACTAAGAGAAATTCCAGTGTCTATTGGTAAATAGTCTCTTTTGGAATTTTTCATGTTATACCTCTTTAAGATGGTATCAATGTACATAGACTGTGAAAGTTCAAGCAACCTTTTAGATCTATCCCTATAAATCTTTATTTCCAAAATATAGGTTGCTTCTCCCAAATCTTTCATGAAGAACTATTCAGAAAGTCAAATTTTTGTACTTTGCAATGCTGGTACACCATTTCCTATGAGTAATATGTCATTAACATATAACACCAAGAAAGTAATTGTGCTCCCACTAATTTTTTTTATGGACACAAGGCTCCTCTTTATATCTAATAAAATCAGACTTTTCAATTTTCTTGTTAAAATGGATATTCCAACTTCTAGAAGCTTGCTTTAATCCATAAATGGATCGTTGTAGCTTGCAAACTTTATTATGATCAGACGATGACGTGAAACCATCACACTGTATCATATACACTTCCTCTTCGAGCTCACCATTTAGGAAAGTGATTTTTACATCCATTTACCATATTTCATAAGCATAGTATACTGCTATAGCAAGTAGATTTCGAATTGATTTGAGCATTACCACGAGAGAGAAGGTTTCATCATAATTTATTCCTTCTTTTTTACGATACCCCTTGGCAACAAAATGGGCTTTATAGGTCTCCATCTTTCTGTCCACTCCAATCTTTTTCTTGAAAACTCATTTACAACTAATAGGCTTTATATCCTTTGAAGTTTCAACTAAAGTCCATACTTTGTTGATTTTCATGGATTCCATTTTAGATTCCATGGCTTCTTGCCACTTCTTGTAGTCAGAACTTTGCATGGCCTCTTCATAGGTTCTAGGATCATCATCATTATGATCAACCTCATTTGACACATCATCTTGCAGCAATAAGTTTAATGTACTCAGTGCACGATGTATGCGGCTAGACCTTCTAAGAGGTTCATTTGCAACTGATTCACTTTGTATTGAATTTGGTGGTTGTTGCATTGATTTTAAAATTAGTTCATTAACCTATTCTTAAACCTCAACCATCGAAGGTGGTGTGACCTTTGTGTTAACTTCAGAACATCCAACAAAGGTTTCTCAACTTGCATTTCAAGCTCTTGAGCTTACGTTATTTCATTGGTTTCTTGGACTTCATCTAGCTCTATTTCTTTACCATGACTTCCCTCTGAAAGAAATTTCCTTTCTAAAAAGGTTGCTCCTCTTGCCACAAACACCTTGTGGTCAGAATGGTGATAGAAATAATACCCCATTATTTTTTTAGGATACCCAATGAACTTACATTTATCATACCTTGCATCAAGTTTATCTGTTTGCAATCTCTTGACATTATCTGTTTGCAATCTCTTGACATAGGCCAGACATCCCCAAACTCTAATATGCTTGAGACTTGGCTTACGACCTTTCCATATCTCATATGGTGTTGTAGAGACTGACTTTGTGAGAACTTTATTCAATAAATATGTTGTTGTTTCTAAAGTATATCCCCATAAATTCATTGGAAGATCAGTGAACCCCATCATGGATCTTACCATATCTAATAAGGTTCGATTCCTTCTTTCAGATATACTATTGTGTTGTGGTGTTCCTGGAGGTGTCCACTGTGATTGAATTCCATTTTCATTAAGATAATCAAGAAAATTGTCATTAAGATATTCTCTTCCTCTATCGGATCTGAGTATCTTGATATTCTTACCAAGTTGTTTCTCAACTTCACTACAGAATCTTTTGAACATTTCAAATTACTAGGATTTATGTTTCATAAGATACACAAAACCATATCTAGACATATCATTAGTGAAGGTGTTAAAATAAGAATATCCTCCTTTGGCTTGAATTTTCATGGGCCCACAATCATCTGTATGAACTAGACCCAATAATTCAAAAGCTCGCTCTCCATTTCCGGTAAACGAAGATTTGGACATTTTTCCTTTGAGACAAGATTCACAAGTTGTATATTGATTCATAATCATAATAGTCAAGGTAACCTTCCTTGTGTAACTTGTTAATTCTTTTCTCTCCTGTGTGACCAAGTCTATAATGCCAATGGTATGCATGATTTACTTGATTGTCTCTTTCTCTTTTAAGACTAGAAACATGCATAATCAGTTTTACATTTATATTAGGTAAAACATAAATACCATGTTGGAGATAGTCATTCACATATAAATCATCATTATGATAAATTTAGCAAATGCTATTATTGAAAATAATATGAAAACCACACTTGTCTAACATAAAAATTGAAATAACATTTGAAACAAATTTCGGAACATAATAACAATTCTCCAACACCAATGTTTTGCCAGTAGACATTTTTAAAGAAATTGATCATACTGCTAGGGTCGTAACATTTGCACCATTCCCAACCTGAAGCCTAATTTCTCCTTTCTTCAACCTTTTACTTATCTGTAACCCCTGCAACATATTGCAGATATTAAAACTACTGCTAGTATCTAATACTCACATTGAAGAATCAATAACGGTTAAAGAAATCACGACCTTTCTCCTTACAGAAGAAACATTCAGCATTAGACTTGTCTAGTTTATCCTCTTTAACCTTGGATTTGGTCACACCTCCTTTAGGTGCAAGGGGTTTCTTTTTCGGCTTATACTTACTCTTACCCTTCCTTTTAGAGGATTTACCAACCAGCATGACAGATCCTTTCTTCTTCTCTGATGCAACTTGATTCTCATAATCAATCAATAAATTGAGCATCTCATAAAGTTCACAACTCATTTTATTCATGTTGAAGTTAACAATGAATTGTGAAAATGATTTAGGATGTGACTGCAAGATCAAATCTTGAGAAAACTCTTTTCTAAGTTTGCACCCTAACTTCTCAAGTTGTTCAATAAGATCAGTTATCTTTAGAACATGAGGCCCAACTAGAGAGCCTGCAGTCAATGCGGACCTAAACAAATTTTTGGATAATTGATACCTAGTTGTCCTACTTTGTCCACCATACATCTTCTTAAGATGTTCAATAATTGCAGGTGGGTCCATATCCTCATGTTGCCTTTAAAGCTCGAAACTCATTGATGTCAGAATGATGCATTTGTCATTAAGGCATTCTTCCAAGTACTTCTCATAAGCCTTGGTTGCTTCAGCATCTTCTTTGTCAGTAGAGGCATAGTTTTGGCAGGGTCATCAATCAACTCGATAAGTTTTCCATGCATAAGAACAATTCTTAAATTGTGTACCAATCATCATAATTGGCTCCAACCAGTTTTCTAGTATCAAGAATGCAGTGCAATGATAAGGAAGACATGTTGAGAAATCTAAATCAAGAAAAGAAAACATAAGAACACATTTTCATTTATCATAAATATATGAGCTTTTATCTAGATGATATTTCCACTAACTACATTACTATTAAGGTAGTTTCAGAAATCTCTATTTCTCTTAGTGGAGTTAAGAAATCCTTTAAAATATATATATGTGAATGAGCCCCTTGGTAGTCAAGTTGTTTCTCATGCATGTATATTTTAAAGTAGATAATTTTGTATCACATACAACTTTAAAAATAATTCCACACCATATAGTTCCCTGGTAGTCAGGTCATTCCTATTGATATTAATGAATTAAACTTTATACAATTTTGTATCACATACAAAAATAATTTCACTCCATATAGTTCCTTGGTTGTCAGGTCATTCCTATTAGTATTAATGAATTAAACTTTATACTCCTCGAGTAGTCTAGGTATTTTGTATAAATTAATTCCTTCTATGTATATGCACCACATGCAATAAATAATTTTTTTATTTTATCCTTTAAACCACAAGTCTCCTAGTTGTCAGGCCACTCCTTGTGAACAAGGAATATATATAAAAAAATGTCATGTTTTATCATATAAAATTTCCAAAAGCCATCGAGAAGCATATTACAAATATACTAACTTACAATTAGAATTAACAAACCAATGTCACGCATAGAGTATGCTTCAAGTATACTAACACACAAACTCATAAATATAATTTGTCATCTTATGCGTAAAATTAGCCATGAATAAATCATTATATCACTTATAAATTAAATTTATGAAAGTAGTGTATAATTTCAAATTATACTTAAGCACACGAGTGAGCAGTGCACATAACAATTATGCAGCACAAATTGCATCACAAGAAAAAATAATTCATTATTTAAATCATGCATCTACTTCACAAATTCATGAATTATAATTTTAGTAATACAATTTAAACACAAAATAATCTACTCTCTGATATCACTAAAGGATTGCATAATAATCAAAACACACAACGAAACAATGTAATAGCAATCCAAAAATAATCATTTTTGTGTTCAAATTTATTCTAACATTACGAAAATAAGTTCAAAATACTTGGTAGAAGGTACTTGATACTTTAAAAAAAATTCTTCGATTGTACGAAGACTCTATGTGTATCCACACCGAGACTAAGTCTTGCTATCAACTTCTTTGAAACATGGAACTTATACAAAAATCTGAGAATAAAAACTAGAGCAGAAAAGCATATGTTTTCTATTTATGATATATCAGTATATTGAAGTTTCCTTGCTACACACCTTAAATAGTCATAAAAGCTATTTTATTTATTTATTTCAAAAATAAATAACGTACAATATTACCAAATCATATCTAATAGGCAACTTGTCAAATCTTACTTAACATATAACATTTCCTTTCTAACGTGCAACATATCAAGTCCAATGTGCAGCATATCAAATTCGTATCTAATAGGAGTTAACTAACCACTAATTACTGCTTGTACCAGATTCTTAACTTTTGGTGCATATATAAAAGGATTTCACAATAACGTGCAGCAATAAATCTTATCTATTAAGATAACGTGCAGCAATAAATCTTATCTATTAAGATAACGTGCAACAATAAATCTTATCTATCAAGATAACGTGTAGCAATAAATCTTATCCAATAGGATTTAAAACATTAGTTGCTACAACGTTTGGAAACTTTTGATTTTTCTATTCCAAATAAATTTTCTTCAGATAATTGTATCATATATTAATTATATTCTAAGTACTAGCAAAGAATATAACAATTTTCTATTTGGAACAAAATTTATTTATTTTATTAAATTAAATTCTCTAATTTAATTATCAAATAATAAATTAAATAATCCTTTAGCAAAGATTGGAACACCCTATGATCCCATAGGTTCAATACTAAACTGGTAGTAAATTAGTTGAATTAAATTACTAATCAAGGTTGGTGTCTAACAACACTCCTTAACAACTGGATAACATGAAGTAACATTTTTTTTCTCTTCAAGAACCTTTAGAAGAATAATACAATATTTCCATCCATCATTCCAGTTCTGAGTTAACCTTAGAGTATGGTATAGCTATCAAACTCTAATAGGTAAACCTTTATGTTTTATAACAAACTAGTGAATGACTTAAGAAACTCATTTCTTCATTCATTCAATTGCCATGACCAACCTGATAATCACATATTTTATACATTAATAAACCCTCATTTTTAATTATTTACCCTATTCATGTACTTAATTGATTGAGCTTAATCATGTTTTGTAAGTTTGAGTTCAAATTAGGCAAAATTGATATTTTCAGCATTATTGAGATTTTACACTGTTTTTGTATTTAGGTCATATCTTGAGTTCTAGATGTCTAGAAATTATGAATTTTACCTTGTAGGAAAGCTGAGAGAAAGCTCTACAACTTTGATGAAGAGCTCGAAGTCTCAATCAGATATTTAGTGGAGCTAATTGGGCCTAGAAGTCAAAAAAATGAGTTCTGTCACTAGAACCCAAGTAGTGTACACAAATCAGGCCATATCTTGGGCTGTAGGAATGATGATGGCCTGAAATTTTGATAGTTGATAGTTAAGACCCAAATCTACAACTTTTATACAGAACACTTTTCGAGATTCTGAGGTCTAGTTGGTCATATTGGGTTTGCAAGTCAGAAGAGATGAGCTTAAATTAGGCTTGAGCTGTTGCAATGATTGGGTCATATCTTGGGTTGTAGAAGGCCAAATTGGATAATTCAAGCAGGCATTTGATAGCCAAGACAAAGGCCTTCAACTTTCATGAAGGCTACTTTCCGAGATTCTATCGGCAAGCACAAGTTTGGCACCAAATTATTTTGTGCAAGTGAAGACAAGCATTTTTTACAATCATTGTCATCTTAATTATCTACTTAATCATCCACTTAATCATCCACTCACTTCTTAATTATCTACCCACTCATTGTTCTACTCATTGTCATCTTTTGCATGTGATGCTCTATAAAAGGTAGCACTAGCTACTTATTAGGGTAATCTTAGTTTCAGATCAAGATCATGCTATTATGTTATTTACTTGTTGTAATTTTCTTTTGTTGTAAATAGAAGTCATGATCATCTTCTTCTTCTTTTTTCTTTCTTTTTTCTTGCTCATAGGTAACTAATTTTCATCTTGCTTAGGTGAAGGTGTGAAGCTTTTGGTAATAAAATAAGGTTAGATTAATTTCTTTCTTGTGCTTAAATGATATAATATCAAGTGATCATTATATGTGTTGTATTTAGTTTCCAATCAATTTAGAAACCCTCCTTGTAAAGTGGAGTTTTTGATTCATTGTAGACAAGTGGTTTGGCACAATGAATGCTTGAACTCATTTACAAGTGTTGGTGTTGGTAAATAATTAAAGGAATCATAATATAACTACGTATATAATTCTAAAATAGACTTTGCATGTTTTATTTTCTGATTGTAACCTCTGTTGTGCATGGATTTCAATTGAGTTATAAAAAGAATTAATCTTGTCCTTAATTTATTACCAAAAGTGGATCTTAGTTCAAGCAAGTTCTTTAATTTTGCCTGTGATTGGCATTGGTGCATTTTACATGCATGGACTAGTGTATGGACACTGTATGAGAAAATGATGAATTTTGTCTATGATTGGCATTGGTGCATTGAACATGCATTGAAAAGATCTGATGGACTGGAAATGGCTATTTGCCTAGGAGAGACGTACACCTCTTGAGTGGGTGTGATATACGTAGTGTAAGTCATTTATTGACCTTGGGGGCATCGGGGTATGGGTTGCTCACAATGGGTAGTTGGTAGCTCTTCTGTACCGTGGGTTAGATCGATGCAATGCACCAATGATCTTGACCGAGACATTATTCTTAATCAAGATCTTGTAAAGACTGTCGTGTATATGCTAAATGTGCAAACACATATGAGAAATGTGGCACGTGGTCTGAGGCATGTTGGTACAGACAAATCTTTCAGATCAATTTCTCCGAACTGAGTATTAGTTCCATGGAACAGGAAATTGAGTCTATGTGCACATACATAAATCTGAGTATTTATATCTGTATAATATAATAATTAAGGAATATCGGTTATGACAATTGAACTGATTGAGGAATAATGGATGATGATGATGATAATCATGTGATGACATTATTGTAATTATCATATGATTTGAATAATGTTAATGGCATGATGATAATTATTATTTATTGTATTTGTTATGATAAATAATATTGATGGCATGATTGTAATTATGGTATGATGTATCTGTATGATATACTGTATGTATTATCTGTAACACCCTCCCTAGGGTATCACATGTCTGACTCCCGACTCAAAATCTGAAAAGAAGTTCGCACAAAGTTTGAGTTATAAAAGATGGGTTTTAAAATTTCTTTTTTCTGAAATATAAACTTACTGAAATTTATAAATAATACAAAAAAAATAGATTTAACTGATTTAAAATCATATAACAAATATCACTTAATATTTAACAATTATTCAAGAAATATAAAACTTACAGACTCTTTTTTTTTCTAACAGTAGTAACCCTATGACAGATTCTACTTAATAGGACGGTACAACACTAACGTTAAAAATAACTCTACATACGTATTCTGTTGTGTATCCATCTTGAAGTATCAGACATCTGTTCTACATCTGTACTTTGTCATCAGACATCTCTTCTTTGTCAACACTGTAAACTATCTAATCTGGAAAGGTCATTCTCTGATGTTGTTTCCAAACGCAGAGGTATTTGTCACCCGTTATGTCTAAGATAACTCATTCCTTCTACTGTTTAATTTAAACAATACAGACACAGCAAGACAACATAACAAAGAGGTGAGATCACCTACACCAATACCAACATGGCAGCACAGAGATAACACAAACAGCAATATCATACAGGGATATCATACCAGACTTCCAATACTATATTTAATATTAATCAACTATCATCATCATACCATTAACATTATTATCATCACACAATAATCACAATAATGTCATCAACATGATTATCATCATCATCATCCAAGTATCCAAAACAATTGTCATAGCCAATATTTCTCAATTAATATATCACACAGATATAAATGTTCAGATTATGCATGTACACAAGACTCGATTTCCTACTCCATGGAGCTAAAACTTAGGTCAGAGAAATGATCGAAAAGACCTGCCGGTACCATGTGCCTCAGACCACGTGCTTTAATTCTCATTTCAATTTTTGCACATCTAGCAAATACACGACAGTCTTTATCAGATCTTGATTAAGAATAGTGTCTCGGTCAGGATCATCGGTGTGTTGCATCAGTCTAACCTACGGAAAGAAGCGCGACCAACCACCCGTGTAGGCAACCCGCACCCCGATGCCCCCAAGGTCAACAAGTGACTTACACTACGCATATCGCACCAACTCAAGAGGTGTGTTTCTCCTAGGCAATCAGCCATATCCAGTCCTCATCGGACCATTCCAATGCATGTATAATGCACCAAATACTAATCACAGGTATAATACCAATCACAGGTATATCTCATAATTTCTCAGATATAGTTTATACAATGCACGAATATATCAGTGCAAGTCCAACCATAAGGTCCATTCTTTTCAAATTCATTTGTTCAATTAAATCATATACCTCAACACACACACACACACACACACACACACACATATATATATATATATATATATATATATATATATATATATATATTTCAATGCATCTAAAATGCACCACGTGCAATAACAGCAAAACTCGTTGTTTTCACAAACAAACGGTGTATGGACACCTTCAACAAGAATCATATTATATTTTTCAATAACAAAATCATCTTATCATGTTTTCAAAGTTATAAAACACTATTGTTGTGTTTTCACAAAATTGTGCAACATTCCCGTTACGTTTTCACAATTCCACAACACTTCTGTTACGTTTTCAAAATACCGTAACACTTTTGTTACGTTTTTAAAATTTCAAAACATTTTTATTACGTTTTCACAATACCGTAACACTACTGTTACGTTTACAAAATTTCGTAACATTTCTGTTATGTTTTCAAAATGCTGCAACTCTTCTGTTGCACTTTTAAACCACGTACTAATTTTTCAACATTTTTCTCAATTGCGTAAAAATATACGTTTCTCAAATCGCATAGTATTTTTCTACAGTTTCAAAATCGCGTAACTTAAAGATTGTTCTTTTACGTCACATAAATCATTTTCTATCATTCTCAAAATATTTAAAACACTTTTCAAATCTCATAACAATTTTTCTCCCATTTTCACAATCGCTTAAAAATATTTTATCGCTATTCAATCACGTAGTGATTTATCAACAGTAGTTCAAATCACGTAAAATATTTAAATGTAATTCAAATCGCGTATAAATATTTCAACGTATTTAAAATCACATAGAAATATTTTTCCATATCACGTAACTTAAAAATCACGTTTTTAAGATACGTAAATAATTTTTCACCACAATTTCATTACAGAAAATATTTCTTGACCTTTAAAAATTCCTTTTTAACTTTTCCCAAAATAATATAACTTTATACTTCATTTAATATATTTTCTTACTCACGAAAATCTTTTTCCACAATTCTTTACTCAAGAAATTCTTTTCGGAAAATAATTCACAAAATCACTTTTCCATTGATGTAAATTAATGTTTCAAAATCTTAAATTTTCCTAACGTACTCCAAAACTTGAAAATAAGTGATACGTTAGTAAATTCTCAAATCATCATTATATTCTCCATTTTTCTCAAATCAATTTTAAAATCAATTCTCTTCAAAATAAATTGAAGTTAACACATTTTCAACCTCTCTTTGTCTTTCGTTTACAAAATTTTCTCAAGTGATAAAACACTTTGATTCCCTTTCCAAAATCCTTGTATTAAATCCAGTTACGTTTCCACTTTGAAATTCACATTGTTCATAAAAATCAAGGCATTACAAGCCTACAAAAACGTGGACATGACTATTGAAATCATCAAAACATTTTTTCTTCTAAATCAATATGGTTTTACACAAACAAAACCATTAAAGCCATCAAATATTTTTCCTTTTAAATTGATATGGTTTTACACAAACAAACCATTAAAATTTTGTTTTCAAAACCGAAATACCAATGGTTATAAAACCAAACCCATTTGTTCAAATTCATTTTTACTTTCTTTACAAATTCTTTTTCACTTTCTTTGCAAATCCTTAAAATCAACGTTTGCCCGTTTCATTTAAAACTCATGTTTAGAAAAACACTTAGGATCTTTTTACACAAAATAAATTAATAAAAATCTTTCCAAAAACTATGTTCATGTACTCTTTGAAAACAAACCCTTTATTTATTTTCCATACTCTTCAAATCATTCATTTTCATCTTTCATGAAAATATTAATTTGTGAACACCTATTTTGAGGTGTCTTGACCGAAATTCACCATGTTTCTAGGGATCAAAATTAATTCCCTTGTTCTTGAAAATTCTCAACATGAACCCTAATCAAGGGCATCAAAACCGTAGCTCTTCCTTGGCCATTGGGACCAAAAATTAATTTTCTTTCAATCATCAAATCATGGCATACACATACATACACATCATATATATATATATATATATATATAACATGCCATATTATCATCATGCATAGTATAAGCATACCATCAAAATCATAAACTCATGCAAAGCATATTAAGCATAGGCAATTAATCAAAGCTCATAAACACATATAAATTATTACATGACCATGGATATGAATCCTCACATGGATTCAACATCCATCAAATATAAGACCATCTCCCACCACCATACTTGGTTGGTGAGATGGATCTCCCTCTTACCTCTTGAAGATCCTCAAAAACTCTTTGTTTTGCTTCTTTTTCCAAGTCCTTCACCACCAAGAGCTTCTCAAATTCAAAACAAAATACATAGAAATTAGTATACTAAGCTTGATTAAGAGGAACCATGGATCAAACATGGTTTAGATCATGAAAAAGAAGAGAAGAAATGAAGTTTCCTTACACTTCACCATAAATACTCCATAACATGGATCTTGAAGAAAGTCCATGAAGATGAATGATTTAGAGAAAATCTCCAACATGAAAGTTGCTTAGAATATCATGTAGATTCAAGATCTATGGCTGGATGAAATTAAAAGAGATGGGATGATGGTTTTGTTGTTTTGGCCGAATGGCCTTCTTAGGAGGAGAGAATGAAGTTTTCTTTTGTTCTTGTTCTTGGAAGAGAGAGAGAATGGAGAGAATTGTTTTTTGTCTTTGGTAGAAAATGAAAATAGAAATGAAAACTCTTCCTACCTAGTAGTTGCCGTGGAATGCATGGAGAGAAAGGTAATATTGTGTGTGTAGCTTTTTGTTTTTCTTTGATAAGAATAAAAGAAAAGTTGATAGGAAAGATTAAGTGTAGAAATTGTCTTGCATTATTCATTGCATGACAATAGGTGAATAGGAGAAAAATGAATCAATTATGGGTGGTTTGTCTCCAAAAAGAAATGCATAGCCGTAGGATACATATGCTAAGTCATCAAAAATTGACTTACTTTTATTTAGCTTCATGTAGGTATGAAGACAATAGCCAAATGAATTAATTGCACAAATCTTGTCTCCTTCACAATGAATGGCCGTAGAAACAAAATGGAGGGCCACTATATTTGGCTATTTTCATTGATATTTGATATGATTGAAGAAAAAAGAATTAAGTGTATTATTTTGGCCAATAAAGAGTGCATCATCGTATAGTGAGGAGAGAAAAGAATGAATTACTTGAGCAAATAATTGGTACTACATTATTTGATAGAAAAAAAATGATGAAGTGATATAGCAAATACATAAAAGATTTTGGTCCCCTCCAAGAAATTTCCTAAGGATGCAAACAAAGAAATCATGTAGCATAATTGACTTTAGCAAAGCATAATTGACATAAAGCAACTAATAGTGCATTGTAGCTTTTCTTTTAGCTTCATAAGAAGCATAAAACTGTCCCCCCCCTCCAAGCACTCTTCAAAATGCAACAAATTTTACAAGTCACCATCTTAAGCATTTCTAGCCATTGATTAATTCAATGGTTAGGATTTAGGTAGACTTTTGATTTTAGAAGACTTAATCCAGGCCATTGATCTTTCTCCTTTAAATTTTAGCCATTAAATGTGTCTCCAAAATTAAGGGTCAAGATTACTCCTTCTTACTTTTAATTCAAGGGTCATAATTAGTCTTTGTCACTTTTTAAGACTAAATCTCCACCATAGATTAAATCTTCATCCAATGGTCATAAATGGTCCTTGTTACTTTACAAGACCAATTCTCCACCCTTGATCACTTCTAAATCCAATGGTTGTAAATGGTCATAGTCACTTTATATGACCAAATCTCTACCCTTGATTTAATCTCCATCTAATTGTTATAAATGATCTTATTCACTTTTAAGATCAAATCTCCATCGTTGATTATATCAAGATCAAGTCTCCATCATTAATTAAATCAATGGTGGACATCGAAACCACCAATGTTGACTTAAACAATATAATTTCTATTTTTATATGTTAAAACCCCACAAAATTATATTTACTGTATTTTTTTATCGTCCGATTAATTAAATACAGTACCAAACACAGTACAAGAAAATTTCTAAAACTGTTTTCAGATTCAGGTTTAGTAAGATCCCCTGTCTCCATCTAAACAGTACAAATTTTTCTATGCGTAGAAAAATTTTTGCTTTGCGGGACCCACCTGGGCCCACGTAAGGTCACCTGGGCCCACATAGGACCACTTGGGCCCACATACAGTCAAAAAAATTCATAATCATCCACAAAAATCACAAAAATTAGAAAACACACAAATATCAAATTAGATTACGTAAAATAATTACCTAACGGTAAAAATTAAATTACGTAAAGTTTTCTCCGGCCCGAAAATTTTTATTTTCCTGACACGGAGTAAATCACTCAAAACGATCAAATACGCTGATGGAATAAACAAAATAATTTTACAGTATCCAGAAATTACTAAACAGTAAAATTCTGTTAACTGTCAAAATTACTGTTTAAGAGATAGGAAATTTTAGGATGTTACAATACTCCCCCTCTTTATAGAAATTTTGTCCTCGAAATTTCATGACCATGATTTCACACCCTCGGAATAAATAATGACATTATTCCTTTATTTTTTCTTCCAGTTCCCATGTAGTTTCCTTACTTACATCTTTCCAACCGATTTTAATCAATGAAAGTTCTTTATCTCTTGTTCACTTCTCCTGATCAAACAGATATCTCAGATTCCTATAATTACTGAAGATGTTAAATGTTACTCCAGAAAGAAAGTATCTCCAAACTTTTTAATACAAACATAACGGCTACCAACCTCCATTCTTAAACTCCGATGTAACGCTTCATAGTACACCTCCAATGGTTCACTGGAATTAGACAAAACTAATACCAGAGAAGTACTCAAACATATTTTCAATTCTTGAAAATTCTCCTTGTATGCATCAGTCCATACAAATTCTTAATCCTTTCTGATAAGCTGGGTGAGAAGTCCTATGATCCAAAAATTTTCCAAGATTTTCCATTACTGTCTTTTTGACTTTCCCACTGAAAAACTGTTTTCAAACTTTGAAGGATCCACCACGCTCATGCTGCGCCACTCTGATACTATGACATGGATATAAATAGGAATATCCTTTCTTGTACAATATTCTTTCTTGCAAAATATTCTTTCTTGCAAATGCAATATATGAAAGAACATTATAGAGGTTTAGGAAGAAAAGGTATCGAAATGATCTAATATGTTACCAAACTGATTTTCAGGAATGAATTTTTTTTTTTGAATTATTAACACCTTATTGAGACAATCTCATAGGATATGGTTGAAAAATAACCAATCCGTTTTGAAGATCATATCTGTTTATGAATAAGATCAAACTAACACAAAAATTTTGAACGACAGATCAAACTAACACAAAAATTTTGATCTATAACAATATTTTGAATAGCACAATTAACTCAATCGACTAAGAATAGAAATAGAATTAAACAAATCAGAGGATAACGAATAACTCTAACATATAATTGATCTACTCAATCATATGCCATAAGGAATAGGTTATTCACAGAAATATTCAGTATGGTTTATAGGATTGGCTCTAATAACACAATCTCCATTGTTTAAATCTCCCACTCCGAACGCTTCCTACTACCTGAGATTTTACTAACAGAAAACTCTATTTTCATTGGAACTCTATTTTCAAAGATTGTGTTCCAAACTTCTCGCACTTAAAACAAATTATTTCCTTAACGTACAATCTTTCGTTAAGTGCCCCTTACCACACTTCTTACATTTTGGTGTAGATGTCACAGTCAAACTAAACCTGTTATTACTAGTACTTTCTCCACAAGATTGTTGTTGTTGTTGACTTCCTGGAGATTGCAAGTACATTTTATGTTAGAATCGCTTAACCTTATGATTTCCCCTTTTTCGTAACCAATATGATCCAACGTTACAGGGTCTCTCATCCTGAGATTGATTTAACTCTAACAAAATCTTAGCTTAAGAAATCAATTCTTACTGCGGAACAATCTTCTGAGTTTGCTGTATAATTGCTTCAGCCACTGTTTGTATTACTTCCAAAGTTGCAGTCATATCACCACCATTATGTCTCGCTTCCACACACGTACGTCTATCACGAGTCATTTCTTTTCTTCAAAGATGGACGAATCAAAATAAAATGGAAACCAGATGTAACCATTTCAAATAAATGTTTATTTTCTTGACGTACATTCCTTCATTAAGTACCTTCTTTCACATCACTTACTGCCTTTGATTTCCTCAATGTTTGTAAATACATCTTCCGTTGAAATCAATCACTTTCCAAATATCCTTAAAAAAAATATCGGGTTCCAAAATTACATAGTCTTATATTCTAAGACTGATTCTTTTCCATTAGATCCTGAACTTCAACTTCCAGTTTCCGCTGTTCAGAGATTCTCTGTTCGTGCAGTCGTCTTTCTACATTGCTCTCGTTGCTCTCGTAGCTGCAACTGCATTACTAGTAACATGTTCCACTTTCACACAAGTACAACTATCCCGAGCCATTTCTTTTTTTTTTCTCGAGGCGTGCGGATCGAAATACAATGGATCTGATATCCATTATAAACAACAATGTTTCCTTTCGGAAAAACAATAGCACGGAGAACACAACACAAGCAAAATAGACCTAACCACAAACCCCAAAAGACTCAAACCGTGCTCTGATACCAACTAATGTAACACCCTCCCTAGGGTATTACATTCTGACTCCCGACTCAAAATCTGAAAAGAAGTTTGCACAAAGTTTGAGTTATAAAAGATGGGTTTTAAAATTTCTTTTTTCTGAAACATAAACTTACTGAAATTTATCAGTAATACGAAAAAATAGATTTAACTGATTTAAAATCATATAACAAATATCACTTAATATTTAACAATTATTCAAGAAATATAAAACTTACAGACTCTTTTTTTTTTCTAACAGTAGTAACCTTATGATAAATTCTACTTAATAGGACGGTATAACACTAACGTTAAAAATAACTCTACATATGTATTCTGTTGTGTATCCATCTTGGAGCATTAGACATCTGTTCTACATCTGTACTTTGTCCTCAGACATCTCTTCTTTGTCAACACTGTAAACTATCTAATCTGGAAAGGTCATTCTCTGATGTTGTTTCCAAACGCAGAGGTATTTGTCACCCGTTATGTCTAAGATAACTCATTCCTTCTACTGTTTAATTTAAACAATACAGACACAGCAAGACAACATAATAAAGAGGTGAGATCACCTACACTAATACCAACATGGCAGCATAGAGATAACACAAACAGTAATATCATACAGGGATATCATACAAGACTTCCAATACTATATTTAATATTAATCAACTATCATCATCATACCATTAACATTATTATCATCACACAATAATCACAATAATGTCATCAACATGATTATCATCATCATCATCCAAGTATCCAAAACAATTGTCATAGTCAATATTTCTCAATTAATATATCACACAAATATAAATGTTCAGATTATGCATGTACACAAGACTCGATTTCCTACTCCATGGAGCTAAAACTCAAGTCGGAGAAATGATCGAAAAGACCTGCCGGTACCACGTGTCTCAGACCATGTGCTTTAATTCTCATTTCAATTTTTGCACATTTAGCACATACACGACAGTCTTTATCAGATCTTGATTAAGAATAGTGTCTCGGGTAGGATCATCGGTGTGTTGCATCGGTCAAACCTATGGGAAGAAGCGCGACCAACCACCCGTGTAGGCAACTCGCACCCCGATGCCCCCAAGGTCAACAAGTGACTTACACTACGCATATCGCACCCACTCAAGAGGTGTGTTTCTCCTAGGCAATCAGTCATATCCAGTCTTCATCGGACCATTCCAATGCATGTATAATGCACCAAATACCAATCACAGGTATAATACTAATCACAGGTATATCTCATAATTTCTCAGATATAGTTTATACAATATACGAATATATCAGTGCAAGTCCAACCACAAGGGCCATTCTTTTCAAATTCATTTGTTCAATTAAATCATATACCTCAATATATATATATATATATATATATATATATATATATATATATATATATATATATATATATATATATATTCAATGCATTTAAAATGCACCACGTGCCAATAACAGTAAAACTCGTTGTTTTCACAAACAAAGCAGTGTATGGACACTTGGTTCAACAATAATCATATTATATTTTTTAATAACAAAATCATCTTATCATGTTTTCATAGTTATAAAACACTGTTGTCGTGTTTTCACAAAATTGCGCAACATTCCCGTTACGTTTTCACAATTCCACAACACTTCTGTTACGTTTTCAAAATACCGTAACACTTTTGTTATGTTTTAAAATTCCAAAACATTTTTATTACGTTTTCACAATACCGTAACACTACTGTTACGTTTACAAAATTTCGTAACATTTCTGTTATGTTTTCAAAATGCTACAACTCTTCTGTTGCACTTTTAAACCACGTACTAATTTCTCAACATTTTTCTCAATTGCGTAAAAATATACGTTTCTCAAATTGCATAGTATTTTTTCATTGTTTCAAAATCGCGTAATTTAAAAATTATTCTTTTACGTCACATAAATCATTTTCTATTATTCTCAAAATATTTAAAACACTTTTCAAATCTCATAACAATTTTTCCCCCATTTTCACAATCGCTTAAAAATATTCTATCACTATTCAATCACGTAGTGATTTATCAACAGTAGTTCAAATCACGTAAAATATTTAAATGTAATGCAAATCGCGTATAAATATTTCAACATATTTAAAATCACATAGAAATATTTTTTCATATCACGTAACTTAAAAATCACGTTTTTAAGATACGTAAATAATTTTTCACCACAATTTCATTACGTAAAATATTTCTTTACCTTTAAAAATTCCTTTTTAACTTTTCCCAAAATAATATAACTTTATACTTCATTAATATATTTTCTTACTCACGAAAATCTTTTTCCACAATTCTTTACTCTAGAAATTCTTTTCGGAAAATAATTCACAAAATCACTTTTCCATTGATGTAAATCAAAGTTTCAAAATCTTAAATTTTCTTAACGTACTCCAAAACTTGAAAATAAGTTATACGTTAGTAAATTCTCAAATCATCATTATATTCTCCATTTTTCTCAAATCAATTTTAAAATCAATTCTCTTCAAAATAAATTGAAGTTAACACATTTTCAACCTCTCTTTGTCTTTCGTTTACAAAATTTTCTCAAGTGATAAAACACTTTGATTCCCTTTCCAAAATCCTTGTATTAAATCCAGTTACGTTTCCACTTTGAAATTCACATTGTTCATAAAAATCAAGGCATTACAAGCCTACAAAAACGTGGACATGACTATTGAAATCATCAAAACATTTTTTCTTCTAAATCAATATGGTTTTACACAAACAAAACCATTAAAGCCATCAAATACTTTTCCTTTTAAATTGATATGGTTTTACACAAACAAACCATTAAAATTTTGTATTCAAAACCGAAATACCAATGGTTATAAAATCAAGCCCATTTGTTCAAATTCATTTTTACTTTCTTTACAAATTCTTTTTCACTTTCTTTGCAAATCCTTAAAATCAACGTTTGCCCGTTTCATTTAAAACTCATGTTTAGAAAAACACTTAGGATCTTTTTACACAAAATAAATTAATAAAAATCTTTCCAAAAACTATGTTCATGTACTCTTTGAAAACAAACCCTTTATTTATTTTCCATACTCTTCAAATCAATCATTTTCATCTTTCATGAAAATATTAATTTTAACACCTATTTTGAGGTGTCTTGACCGAAATTCACCATGTTTCTAGGGATCAAAATTAATTCCCTTGTTCTTGAAAATTCTCAACATGAACCCTAATCAAGGGCATCAAAACCGTAGCTCTTCCTTGGCCATTGGGACCAAAACTTAATTTTCTTTCAATCATCAAATCATGACATACACATACATACACATCATATATATATATATATATATATATATATATATATATATATATATATATATATATATATATATCAAAAACATGCCATATTATCATCATGCATAGTATAAGCATACCATCAAAATCATAAACTCATGCAAAGCATATTAAGCATAGGCAATTAATCAAAGCTCATAAACACATATAAATTATTACATGACCATAGATATGAATCCTCACATGGATTCAACATCCATCAAATATAAGACCATCTCCCACCACCATACTTGGTTGGTGAGATGGATCTCCCTCTTACCTCTTGAAGATCCTCAAAAACTCTTTGTTTTGCTTCTTTTTCCAAGTCCTTCACCACCAAGAGCTTCTCAAATTCAAAACAAAATATATAGAAATTAGTATACTAAGCTTGATTAAGAGGAACCATGGATCAAACATGGTTTAGATCATGAAAAAGAAGAGAAGAAATGAAGTTTCCTTACACTTCACCATAAATACTCCATAACATGGATCTTGAAGAAAGTCCATGAAGATGAATGATTTAGAGAAAATCTCCAATATGAAAGTTGCTTAGAATATCATGTAGATTTAAGATCTATGGCTAGATGAAATTAAAAGAGATGGGATGATGGTTTTGGTGTTTTGGCCGAATGGCCTTCTTAGGAGGAGAGAATGGAGTTTTCTTTTGTTCTTGTTCTTGGAAGAGAGAGAGAATGGAGAGAATTGTTTTTAGTCTTTGGTAGAAAATGAAAATAGAAATGAAAACTCTTCCTACCTAGTAGTTGCCGTGGAATGCATGGAGAGAAAGGTAATATTGTGTGTGTAGCTTTTTGTTTTTCTTTGATAAGAATAAAAGAAAAGTTGATAGGAAAGATTAAGTGTAGAAATTGTCTTGCATTATTCATTGCATGACAATAGGTGAATAGGAGAAAAATGAATCAATTATGAGTGGTTTGTCTCCAAAAAGAAATGCATAGCCGTAGGATACATATGCTAAGTCATCAAAAATTGACTTACTTTTATTTAGCTTCATGTAGGTATGAAGACAATAGCCAAATGAATTAATTGCACAAATCTTGTCTCCTTCACAATGAATGGCCGTAGAAACAAAATGGAGGGCCACTATATTTGACTATTTTCATTGATATTTGATATGATTGAAGAAAGAAGAATTAAGTGTATTATTTTGGCCAATAAAGAGTGCATGGTCGTATAGTGAGGAGAGAAAAGAATGAATTACTTGAGCAAATAATTGGTACTACATTATTTGATAGAAAAAAAATGATGAAGTGATATAGCAAATACATAAAAAGATTTTGGTCCCCCTCCAAGAAATTTCCTAAGGATGCAAACAAAGAAATCATGTAGCATAATTGACTTTAGCAAAGCATAATTGACATAAAGCAACTAATAGTGCATTGTAGCTTTTCCTTTAGCTTCATAAGAAGCATAAAACCGTCCCCCCCTCCAAGCACTCTTCAAAATGCAACAAATTTTACAAGTCACCATCTTAAGCATTTCTAGCCATTGATTAATTCAATGGTTAGGATTTAGGTAGACTTTTGATTTTAGAAGACTTAATCTAGGCCATTGGATCTTTCTCCTTTAAATTCTAGCTATTAGATGTGTCTCCAAAATTAAGAGTCAAGATTACTCCTTCTTACTTTTAATCCAAGGGTCATAATTAGTCTTTGTCACTTTTTAAGACTAAATCTCCACCATAGATTAAATCTTCATCCAATGGTCATAAATGGTCCTTGTTACTTTACAAGACCAATTCTCCACCCTTAATCACTTCTACATCCAATGGTTGTAAATGGTCATAGTCACTTTATATGACCAAATCTCTACCCTTGATTTAATCTCCATCTAATTGTTATAAATGATCTTATTCACTTTTAAGATCAAATCTCCATCGTTGATTAAATCAAGATCAAGTCTCCATCATTAATTAAATCAATGGTGGACATCCAAACCACCAATGTTGACTTAAACAATATAATTTCTATTTTTATATGTTAAAACCCCACAAAATTATATTTACTGTATTTTTTTATTGTCCGATAAATTAAATACAGTACCAAACACAGTACAAGAAAATTTCTAAAACTGTTTCCGGATTCAGGTTTAGTAAGATCCCCTGTCTCCATCTAAATAGTATAAATTTTTCTATGCGTAGAAAAATTTTTGCTTTGCGAGACCTACCTGGGCCCACGTAAGGTCACCTAGGCCCACATAGGACCACTTAGGCCCACATATAGTCAAAAAAATTCATAATCATCCAAAAAAATCACAAAAATTAGAAAACGCACAAATATCAAATTAGATTACGTAAAATAATTACCTAATGGTAAAAATTAAATTAAGTAAAGTTTTATCCGGCCCGAAAATTTTTATTTTCCTGACACGGAGTAAATCACTCAAAACGATCAAATACGCTGACGGAATAAACAAAATAATTTTACAGTATCCAAAAATTACTAAACAGTAAAATTCTGTTAACTGTCAAAATTACTGTTTAAGAGATAGGAAATTTTAGGATGTTACATTATCTCTGTGCTACCATGTTGGTATTGGCGTAGGTGATCTCACCTCTTTATTATATTGTTTTGTTGTGTTTTGTATTATTAAAAATTAAATAGTAGATGGAACGAGTTTCTTAGACGTGAATGGAGGTAAATATTCTGAGTTCGGTGACAACATCGAGGAGTGACCATCCCGGACTGGTAGTTTACAGATTTGAGAAGGAACAGATATATGGCGCATCAAGATGAATACAAGATGGAATAAGTATGTTAAGTTTTTATCGATAGTGTTTTACCGTGCTATTAAGTAGGAACCGTTATGGGGTTTGCTACTATTTAAAATTGAGTCTGTAGGTTTTTATATTTCTTGAATAATTGTTAAATATTAAGTGGTGTCTATTATATGAGTTTTAATCAGTTTAAATTTATTTTTCAGTATTACCTATAAATTTTAGTAAGTTTATGTTTTCGCAAAAAGAAATTTTGAAACCCATGTTTTATAACTCAAACCTTTTATGAACTGATTTTCAGATTATAAGTTGGTAGTCGGAAATGTGATGCCCTAAGGAGGGTGTTATATTAGTTGGTATCAGAGCACGGTTTGAGTCTTTTGGGGTTTGTGGTTAGGTCTATTTTGCTTGTGTTATGTTCTCTGTGTGTTTGATTTCCGAAAGGAAACAATGTTTGTTTGAAATGGATACATCTGGTTTCCATTGTATTTTGATTCATCCGTCTTTGAAGAAAGGAAATGGTTCATGATAGACGTACGCGTGTGGAAGCAAGACGTTACGAAAAACGGCTGATGTAATTATACAGCAAACTTAGAAGATTGTTCAACAGCAAGAATTGATAGCCAAAGCTAATATTTTGTTAGAGTTGAATCAGTCTCAGGATGTGAGACCCTATAACGTTGGACCATATTAGTTACAAAGAAGGAGAAATCGTAAGGTCAAGCGATTCCAGCAAAAAACGTATTCGCAATCTCCAGGAGGCCAACAACAGCAACAATCTTGTGGAGGAAGTACTAGTAGTAGCAGGTTTGGTCTGACCGTAACATCTGCACTAAAATGTTGGAAGTGTAGGAGAGATCATCAGACAAAGGATTGTACAATCAAAGGAATCATCTGTTTCAAGTGTGGGATGCCCGGACATCTTGCTAGAGAGTGTATTCCACCAAAGATGAAGTCATCTGTTAGTAATGAACGTGCTTCGACATCTCAAGTAGAATGGAGCGTCGTTTCTCCAAGTGGAGCAAAAGTACCCCAGACTGAAGACCTAAGCAAAGAAGATTGTGTCACAGAAAGTGATCCTTTGACTGTACTGTATAATTCTGGAGGTAACCCATTTCTCTATGACATATGATCGTGTAGATCAATTAGAGTTATCTATGTCTTCGTTATCTTCTGACTTGTTTACTTCTGTTTCTATTACTAACCTATCGTGCTACTCAAGTTATACAAATTATCCTATTGTTGTTATGGATAAAATTTTTGTGTTAGTTTGATCTGTTTATCTCTTTCATAAATAGAAGTGATCTTTGAAACGGATTAGTTATCTTCCAATCATATCATGTAGATTATTTCAGTAAAATTTTCGTATCCCAGAAAAACCCATTCTTAAAAATCGGGCAATATCAAATTCTTTGTTGGATATGTCCGATAACATATCAGATAGTTTTGCTATCTTTTATAATGTTTTTCATGTATTGCAATTGCAAGAAAGAATATTCCTATTCAAAATTCATGTCATAGTATCTGGTACAGTGTTGCTGAAAGAGAACTCGATTAGTGAGACATTTCCTGTTAAGAGTAAATGCAGGAGAATTAAGCAATATGAGGACAAGGAAATTCTAAATGATGTCGTACGGAATGACGAATGCTCTTGTAATGTTTATAAATTATAGGAGTAGAATATTTCGTCCTTATCTAGATAGAATTGTCATTATCTTTGTTAACGATATTCTAATCTATTCTCGAAATCATAATGAACATGCTGAACATCTCAGTGTGATTTTCCAAGTTCTAAAGGAAAAGCAGTTATATGTTAAAATTGTTGAGATGTGAGTTCTGGTTGGATGAAGTCCACTCTTTGGGTCACGTAATTTCTAAGGAAGGGATTGCGGTGGATCTTTGAAAGGTTGAAATAGTTTTTCAGTGGGAAAAGTCAAAAACGGTAATGGAAATCCATAGAAAATTTATTGAGAAATTTTTCAAGATCGCAGGAATTCTTACCTAGCTTATCAGAAAGAATTAAATGTTTGTATGGACTGATGCATACAAGGAGAATTTTCAGGAGTTGAAAATGTGTTTGACTACTTCTCTGGTATTAGTTCTGTCTAATTCTAGTGAACCATTGGAGGAATACTGTGATGCGTTACAATCGGAGTTTAAGATGTGTGCTTATGCAGAATAGAAGAGTTGTAGTGTATGTTTCAAGAAAATTGAAGTTACATGAGAAAAATTATTCTACGCATGAATGGGGGTTGGTAGCTGCTGTATTTGTATTAGAAGTATGGAGATACTTTCTTTATGAAGTAACATTTAACATCTTCAGTAATCATAGGAGTCTGAGATATCTGTTTGATCAGGAGAAGTTGAACGTGAGGCAAAAAGATTTCATTGGTCAAAGTAGTCTGGAATGATGTAAGTGGAGAAGCAACATGGGAGTTGGAGGAAAAGATAAAAGAGCAATATCCATATTTATTCTGAGAGTGTGAAATCAAGTTTATCAAGTTTCGAGGATGAAACTTTTGTTTTAGAGGGGGAGTATTGTAACACCTCAAGTTTTCTAACTATTTGACAGTAATTTTGACAGTTAACAGAATTCTACTATTTAGTGATTTCTGTATACTGTAAAATTATTTTGAATATTCCGTCAGTACATTTGATCGTTTTGTGTGATTTACTCCGTGTCAAGAAAATAATAATTTTCGGGCTTGAGAAAATCTTACGTAATTTAATTATTACTATTAAGTCTTAATTATTTTATGTAATATGATTACATTTTTGTAAGTTTTATAATTTTTGTGATTTTGTGGATGATTATGAAATTTTTATATTTATTTGATTATTTTAATATTATCCATGGTTATATGTGGGCCCAAGTGGGTCCCGAAAAGTGAAAATTTTTCTGCAGCCAGGAAAATTTGTACTGTTAAGATGGAGACGAGGGATCTTACTAAACCTGAATCCAGAAATAGTTTTTAAAATTTTCTTTTACTGTGTTTTGTACTGTATTTAATTATCGGGCAATAAAAATACAGTAAAAATATTATTCGGTAGGGTTATAGTAGATAAAAATAAATTTTGCACTGCATAGTCAACATTGGTGGTTTGGATATCCACCATTGATTTAAATCAAGGGTGGAGATTTGGTCTTATAAAAATCAAGGGTGGAGATTTAGTCTTATAAAATGGCTAGGACCATTTATGGCCATTGGATGGAAAGTATGAAGAGGTGATCTTGACCCTTCATTTTGGAGATACATCTAATGGCTAGGATTTCAAGGAGAAAGATCCAATGGCCTAGATTAAGTCTTCTAATCTAAAGCTAAACCTAGAATCTACCTTAATCCTAACCATTGATCTGATCAATGGCTAGGAATGCCTAAAATGGTGGCTAGTGAGATTGGTCACATTTTGAAGAAGCAAGAAAGGGGGACAGTTTTGGTGTTGATTTAGGAGCTAAAGTAAAGTTTGAAGACCATTATTAGTTGTCTTGGTCATTACTGATCATTATTGATCATTTCCAAAAGCTAAAGCTCTTCAAAAATTTTCTCTCATTTTCTCTTCAAGCATGGTTCTGCCAAGCACCCTAAATCTACCTTCCATCACTCTTTATTTTCATACAACCTTATTTCTTGAATCTATATCTCATTCTAAGACACTTTGTAGTTTGGATCAAGTTCTAAATCCATCATCTTCAAGGACTTTCTTCAAGAGCAAAGTTATAGGGTTTTTATGGTGAAGTGTAAGGAAACTTCATTTCTTATCTCTTTTTCATGTTCTAAGCCATGTTTGATCCATGGTTTTCCTTATTCAAGCTTAATATGCTAATAAATATATGTTTTGTTTTGTATTTGAGAAGCTTTTGGTGGTGAAGGACTTAGAAAAAGAAGCAAACCAAGGAGCTTTTGAGGTTCTTCAAGAGGTAAGAGAGAAATCCATCTCACCAACTAAGTATGGTGGTGAGAGATGATTTTGTATTTGATGAATGGTGAATCCATGTGAGGATTCATATCCATGGTCATGTAATTATTTGTGGGTGTTTATGTGTTTTGATTATTTGCTTATGCTTGATGTGCTTTGCATGATTTATTTATGCTTGCATCCTTAGTATGATTTTTATTTGCTTTTATGGTATGCTTGAAATATAATATGTTGATTATATGTGATGTATGCCATAAAAATTGATGGAAAGGAAAATAATTTTTGGTTCCAAAGACCAAGAGGAATTTCGGCCTCAACACCTCAAAATAGGTGTTCACAAATTAATATTTTTATGAATGGTAAAATTGGATGTTTAGAGAAGTAAGGAAATGAACAAATGAATTGGTTTTAAAGACCAAGAGTCTCACGATTTTTGTTAAGGAATTTTAATGGTTTTGTTTGTGTGAAAACAAGAATGGTACTTAATTGATTTAGAAAGAAAAATATTTGATGGTTTCAATGGTCAAGTACCACGATTTTGAAGGCTTGTAATGCCTTGGTTTTATGAAACAAAGTGATTTTCAAAGTGAAAATATAATTTGATTTAGTACAAGGATTTTAGAAATGGAATCAGAGTGTTTTATCACTTGAGAAATAGAAATTTCGGTTATGAAAGGAAAATAAAGGTTGTAAGGGTTTGAACCTCAAATTATTTTGGAAGATGATTGAATTTGAGAATTTATTTTGATTTATAAAGGAAACGTTAATGATTTAAAATTTACTAACGTAAAACTCATCCTTTAGGTTTTGAAGCATGTTAGAGAATTTTAAATGAGAAACATTGATTTAATTCAATGAAATGGTGAATTTGTGGAATATATTGCAAAAAGGATTTTCTTAAGTAAGAAAATGTGGAAAATAATGTGAGAAGTCATATTATTTTGAGAAAGGTTGAGTTGAGATTTTGAAGGTTAAGAAATATTTTACGACATTAAAAAATGGTAAAAAATGATTTACGTAACTTCAAAACGTGATTTTTAAGCTACGTGATTTTAAAAAAATGTTTAAATATTTCCACGCGATTTGAAAAACGTTGAAATATTTCTATGCAATTTGGAAAGTGTTTAAATATTTTTACGCATTTGAGATATTGTTGAAAAATCGCTACACGATTTAAAAATGGTGGAATATTTTTATATAATTGAGAAAACGTTGAAAAATCATTACGTGATTGAAAAATGATGGAAAATCGCTACGCGATTTGAAAACGTAACAGAAATGTTACAAAATTGTGAAAACGTAACAGAAATGTTGTGCGATTGTGAAAACGTGATGAAAGTGTTATGCGACTATGAAAACGTGATAATATGATTTTGCGACTGAATAAACAGTAGGATTACTGTTGAACTAGTGTATGAACACTGTATGAGAAAATGATGAATTTTGCCTATGATTGGCATTGGTGCATTTTACATGCATGGACTAGTATATGGACACTGTATGAGAAAATGATGAATTTTACTTGTGATTGGCATTGGTGCATTGAACATGCATTGAAAAGGTCCGATGGACTGGAAATGGCTATTTACCTAGGAGAGACGTACACCTCTTGAGTGGGTGCGATATGCGTAGTGTAAGTCATTTATTGACCTTGGGGGCATCGGGGTGCGGGTTGCTCACAATGGGCAGTTGGTAGCTCTTCTGTACCGTGGGTTAGATCAATGTAACGCACTGATGATCCTTACCGAGACACTATTCTTAATCAAGATCTAGTAAAGACTGTCGTGTATATGCTAGATGTGCAAACACATATGAGAAATGTGGCACGTGGTCTGAGGCATGTTGGTACAGACAGATCTTTCAGATCAATTTCTCTGAACTGAGTATTAGTTCCATAGAGTAGGAAATTGAGTCTATGTGCACATGCATAAATCTGAGTATTTATATCTGTATAATATAATAATTGAGGAATATTGGTTATGACAATTGAACTGATTGGGAATAATGGATGATGATGATGATAATCATGTGATAACATTATTGTAATTATCGTATGATTTGAATAATGTTAATGACATGATGGTAATTATTATTTATTGTATTTGTTATGATAAATAATATTGATGGCATGATTGTAATTATGGTATGATGTATCTGTATGATATACTGTATGTATTATCTCTATGCTACCATGTTGGTATTGACGTAGGTGATCTCACCTCTTTGTTATATTGTTTTGTTGTGTTTTATATTATTAAAAATTAAATAGTAGATGGAACGAATTTCTTAGACGTGAATGGAGGCAAATATTCTGAGTTCGGTGACAACATCGAGGAGTGACCATCCCGGACTGGTAGTGTACAGATTTGAGAAGGAATAGATATATGGTGCATCAAGATGAATACAAGACGGAATAAGTATGTTGAGTTTTTATCGATAGTGTTTTACCGTGCTATTAAGTAGGAACCGTTATGGGGTTTGCTACTATTTAAAATTGAGTCTGTAAGTTTTTATATTTCTTGAATAATTGTTAAATATTAAGTGGTGTCTGTTATATGAGTTTTAATCAGTTTAAATCTATTTTTTAGTATTACCTATAAATTTTATTAAGTTTATGTTTCCGCGAAAAGAAACTTTGAAACCCATGTTTTATAACTCAAACCTTTTATGAACTGATTTTCAGATTATAAGTTGGTAGTCGGAAATGTGATGCCCTAAGGAGGGTGTTACAGAAAATGTTGTCGCATATCATTTGTCCAGACTTACAACAGGCTCACCTTTTGATAACACACCCATCAATGATTCTTTTCCCGATGAATTTTTATTTTTTGTTAATTTCATGCCTTGGTTTGCTAACATAGTCAACTTTCTTGTAACAGGAAAGATGCAGCCTCAATGGACGCACCACGATAGAAGGAAATTTTTGACGTAGGTGAAAATTTTTTATTGGGATGACCCATACTTGGTCAAATATTGTCTTGACCTAATCTTTCGGAGATGTGTGCCCGACAATGAGGTAGGTAGTGTCATTAAATTTTGTCACTCAGAAGCATGTGGAGGTCACTTTTCTTCAAAGAAAATAACTATGAAAATCTTGCAGTGCGAATTTTATTGGTCCACTTTATTTAAGGACTGCTATACTTTTATGCAAAAATTGTGAAAACTGTCAGAAATTAGGCTCTATTTCAAAAAGAAACATGATGCCTCTGAACCATATCCTTGTCATTGAAATTTTTTATTGTTGGGGAAATCCATTTCCATCCTTATTCGGATTTGTGTATATTTTGGTTGCAGTTGATTATGTCTCAAAATGGATTGAGGCAATGATCATAAAACTGTTCTCAAATTTTTAAAAGAAAATGTCTTATGTCGATTTGGAATCCCTCGAGCTATCATCAGTGATGGAGGAACACATTTTTGCAATAAATCATTTGAATCTTTAATGAAAAAATATGATATTACACACAAAATTACCACCCCTTATCACCCTCAGACAAATGGACAAGTTGAATTAGCAAATAGGGAGATTAAACAAATTTTGAAAAAAATTGTTAACCCAAATTGTAAAGATTAGTCTTTAAGATTAAACGATGTACTTTGGGCTTATTGTACTGCTTTTAAAACATCTTTGGGCATGTTACCCTATCGGTTAGTTTATGAAAAACCTTGTCATTTGCCTATAGAATAGGAACATAAAGCATTTTGGGCCATTAAAGCTTTCAACCTAAATCTTGATGATGCTTCCAAGATACGCAAATTGCAATTAAATGAACTTGGGGAAATGAGAAATGATGCATATAAAAACTCAAAGATTTATAAAGCTAGAGCAAAAGCTTTTCATGACAAGTCAATTTTGAGAAAATCTTTTGAAATTGGTCAAAAAGTTCTGCTTTATAATTCTCGTCTGCACTTATTCCCTAGCAAATTGAGATCTAGATAGAGTGATCTTTTTGTTATCAAACATGTATATCCTTATGGGGCCATAGACATTGAGAATCCTATGAATGGTAATATGTTTAAAGTCAATGGACAAAGACTCAAACCATTTCTAGAAAACCAAGTTGATGAGGTAGAAGTCATCTCTCCTTCTAATCATTGTTATGAATAGAATTTATTTTAATTTTGTTGCCTTTTTTTTGCAGTTCTTTGTGTTCTCAGTTAAGTGGCGGATAACGGTACTCCATGGCTCTCGAGTCAGTTTGTTTTCAATTTCCTATAATAACTGAATCCTTCTCCTTTAAAATGGATGTCATTCTCTCAAATTTAAGAAAACATTTTCCTTCCCTTCCTCAAAATGCTCTAACAAAAATCTACAAAGCTAGATGTGAAAGATTGAGACTGTTAATGCACAAGGGTATGCCGGAAGATATACGCTGGATAATTGAAGCAAAGGTCCGTCTAGCAGGTGAGTCTTCAATTTCATTTGACTCATACATGCCAGGTCTTGGTAGAAGTTCATATTCTAAAAGGAGAAGAGCAAAAAGGTTACAAGTTTGTCACAAATATGCACGATGGAATTGTAACAAGCGATGTCATTCTTTGGGAATGGTTTTTGCAAACCGAGAAGATAAAATATTTTTCATTAAGAATGGACTGAGTAAGGAGTCATTAGATGATACCTTATTGACTCTTGAGACACATTATTATGGATCTGTGCATCGTGAACTTCTTAACTTGTGGAATCTCTTCAAGGACAAACAAAAACGTTACAGTCTTAGGAATCTGACTCTAAAAGACTCTGTTTGCCAATTTATAAGAAAATTGGATGGGAAGCTTATCCTCGACTCATAGAAGGTGTTTAAGTTGTTACTGGATGTAAAACCAGTGGAAGATGTGAGTCGCAATCACAACAACATGTATATATTATTTTCTTCTTTTTCTTCAAAAAAAAAGAGAAAAAGAAAAAAAAGCAAAGAAAAAAAAGGTTAAAAGAGACAAAAATGAGAAAATGAGGGCGAAACTTTAGTTGTACTTAGTCTTTAATTAGATTAGGAGCTCCGGGTGGATGTCCGTCTTGTCATAGACTCATAAGAAGATCTTCACACGCCAGTATGTAAATAAGGTTCATGTGCCATGCTCTGTAGAAAGTCACGTGCTACATTCTCCGTTCTTGAAACCAAGGCTCTTTAGCGCTGATGGACAGAAAGAAGTGTCTCGTCTTTATAATGAATGGAAGCTGTTACTGAGCCGTATACTTACTTTAATTAGTAGGCCTCTATGGCGAGTTCTGACTGGCTGCGGCCAGGTACCATCTTAGAATACATGCCTTTAATTAGGTTTGCAAGAAGATAGAGGGCTACTATTGCGCAAGCAGGACGGAAAGGACTCAAAGGTTCTTATTATCGATTCAACAATCCTTGTGGAGTTCATATGTTGTACCGGTGACACACAACTCAAAGATATGCCACTACTACACTCATGATGCGTAGTATAAAGATACGCATGAAAATTGTACATAAAAATGATCCTTTGAACAAGGGTCCTTCAAGAGTTTCTAGACTTCTTTACCATGATAGTTTTCTTGAAGTTAAAAAAAAACAAAAAACAAAAAAAAAACAAAAAACAAAAAAAAAAAAACAAGAGAAAAAAAAAGATTATGTGTTTCTTAATTTCAAACTTTTCTGACAACAGCCAACTTACCTTTATAGGTACTATTATTACCATTTCCATTCCTTTTCCTATTTAAACACTCCATTTTCTCCACTTTCATCCAACTCAGAATCATTTAAAAGGAATGTGAGTATAGAAATGGAAGGTGTTTCTGTTCTTCAACTTAAAAATATTTGTGTATTTTGTGGGTCTAGGTATAGGAAGAGTTTAGAGTTTGTAAACGCAACAAACACTCTTGGTAGAACACTTGCTGCGAGGAATATTCATGTTATATATAGGGGATGTTGTCGTGGGTTAATGGGGGCTGTATCATTTACTGCTTATATAGGAGGCAGTCAAGTTTTAAGTATCATTCATGAACCTTTAACTCAACAGAACATAACTGAAAAGACAATTGGGGAGGAACTTAAGATATCATCTATGCATGAACGAATGAAAACAATGCTTGACAACTCTGATGCATTCATTGCCTTACCAGGTGGTTTTGGTACTTTGAAAGAAGTTTTTCAAATTGTATCTTAGGCCCAACTGAACATCCACCATAAACCTATAGGTTTGTTGAATGTTAATAATGTTTTTTTCTGGTTTGTTATCTTTTCTTGACCATGTTGTGGAACAAAAATTTATCACACCTGCGGAAAGACTACTTCTTATCTCTGCTTCCACTGTTGATGAGTTGATTGATAAATTAGAAACTTTTCTTTATAAACCTGATCCAGCAATAGCTCAGATAGATTGGTCAGAATGAAGCAGTGGGGGAAGCAACATGAAATGTAAGCCAGATCTGACACTTCATCTATAACTTTTCTTTACTTTTGGTTTTATTTATCATACTTTATTTCTGTTTAAATTTGTGTCAAATTTCTCTTTTCAGTAATTGTCGCAACAGGTAATATCTTCTATCCCTTACTCATCTATATTTTAACATTGCTGACAATGTTATGATCTGGTTGGGGGGAAGGATAGTTGATAAAAAAAATTTGGGAAGTATGATATGATTGTCAGTAACTTACTAAACTAATTAAGGATGGAAGAGTAAGGAGTAAATTTTGCCTTAGTGGTAAGTTTACTCTTGAGACACATCTTAGTTGAGGAAATAATTATTTTGTGTAGAAGTAGCAAATGAATTCTTGGATCTTAGCATAAATTGTCTTCTTTATTAAAAATCACATGCTTGGATATGAATGTTGAAATGGTGGATTGAGAATGATTGAAATATGCCTTGTAAAATTTTGAGCCTATTGATGAATGGATTGAATATCTGTACCATTTTCTTCTTTCTTATGTGATTTTTTTTCACTCATGGAATTGTTACTCTAGAACTTGCTTTGATTCTTTTTGAGACTACATTTTCACATGCATACATAAATATAATTGAGACATTTTTCTTAAAATAGCTACTTTAACCAAATAGGTAGCCTTGCTCAGCAGCATATTGTCTCAATATGATATCAAGCACTCTTATGACTTCTTGGAAATTTTCTTTCTCCTGCTAACGTAAGGCATTGGAAATGGCCTATTTTCCCTTGCTTAACCCCTTTGAGATTATTTAATTATTCTTTGTTTCTAGCTCATTATGTGCCTTACGTGAAAAACCATGTTCTTACCTGACTTTAGAGAAACAGAGAGTATTGACTTTGTTAATGGATGAGTTCTTGAACAAGTGTGGGGGTGTGTGTGCAATATGGTTGGTGAAAAAGGAAAGAGTAGCTAATTGAAAAAAAATGTGTGTGTATTTATGATCTAAAAAAAAACAAATGTGTAAAGAAGGGTCAACAAGGCAAAAAGGGAAGGGAAAAAGATATATAAATGGAATTTGTATTAGGTGGAGTTGGGACAAACTTTCATGCTTGTTAATTGAACTCAGCTTTCATGTTCTTTTATTCTCTTTAGTTTTTAACTTGTCAAATCCATATTACCACCCTCTTTTACCTTGATCACATTACAACCTTGAATAAAGTCATCATGATTTGTGTGTGCATGTGTTCTGAGTAGTGGAGAAGTAGAAGATAAGCAAGCTTATGGTAGTGCAATTTTTCACAAATTGAATAGAGTGAAATACTTACCTTTTAAACACTTGAGAGATTGAGAGTGAATTCTGTGATGATCTATCATTCTTAATTCATTTTTTTCAATTGAAGTTTCCTTACTTGTTGGTTTGAGATGTGAAGAAATGTTACCTCATTAATGCTTTGATCCCTTGAATATCTGGTTGCTCTTCTTGATTCATCGAGTCTTTTAGAGTTTTTAGCTTTTGAGTCTGTGTCATTTTTTTTTATTTCCTAACTTTGGTCTTATGTGTTTTGCCAAAGAGTGCAAAAAGCTAAGTGTGGGAGAATTTGATAATCATATATTTTATATATTAATAAACCATCATTTTTAATTATTTACACTCTCCATGTACTTAATTGATTGAGTTTGGTCATGTTTTGTAAGTTTGAGTTCAAATTAGGCTTAATTTATATTTTCTAGCATTGTTGAGATTTTACACTATTTCTGTATTTCAGCTATGTCTTAAGTTCTAGATATCTAGAAATTATGAATTTTACTTTGTAAGAAAGTTGAGAGAAAGTTCTACAACTTTGATAAGATCTCGAAGTCTCAATCAAACATCTAGTAGAGTTAATTGGGTCTGGGAGTCAGAAAACGGGTTCTATCATTAGAACCCGAGCAGTGTGCACTAATCAGGCCATATCTCGGGCTGTAGGAATGATGATGGGCTGAAGTTTTGATAGTTGATAGTTAAGACTCAAATCTACAACTTTCATGAAGAACACTTTTTGCGATTTTGAGGTCTAGTGGGTTATATTGGGCTTACAATTTAGAACAGATGAGCTGAAATTGAGTCTGAGCAGTTGCAATGATTGTGTCATATCTTGGGTTGTAGGAGGTCAAATTGGATGATTCAAGTGGGCATTTGATAGCCAAAACAAAGGCCTACAACTTTCATGAAGGCTACTTTTCGAGATTCTGTCGGCAAGCACGAGTTTGACACCAAATTATTTTGTGCAAGTGAAGACATGCATTTTTTGCAATAATCCACCTACTCCTTAATCATCCACTTAATCATCCACCCACTCCTTAATTATCCACCCACTCATTATCATCATTTACTTGTGATGCTCTCTAAAAGGTAGCATTGGCTTCCTATTAGGGTAATCTTAGTTTTAGATCAAGATCATGCTATTATGTTATTTACTTGTTGTAATTTTCTTTTGTTGTAAATAGAAGCTATGATCATCTTCTTCTTCTTTTTTCTTTCTTTTTTCTTGCTCATGAGTAACTAATTTTCATCTTGCTTGGATGAAGGGTGAAACTTTTGGTAATAAAATAAAGTTAAATTAATTTCTTTCTTGTGCTTAAATGATATATTATCAAGTAATCATTATATGTGTTGTATTTTGTTTCTAATTAATTTAGAAACCCTCCTTGTAAAGTAGAGTTCTTGATTCATTGTAGACAAGTGGTTTGGCACAATGAATGCTTGAACCCATTTACAAGTGTTGGTATTGGTAAATAATTAAAGGAACCATAATATAACTACGTATATAATTCTAAATGAACTTTGAATGTTTTATGTTCTGATTGGAACCTTCGTTGTGCGTGAATTTCAATTGAGTTATAAAAAGAATTAATTTTATCCTTAATTTATTACCAAAAGTGGATCTCTTAGCCTAAGCAAGTTCTTTAATTTAATTGTGAACAAGTTTTATTATCTTTATTGTTGTGACAAAGTCTTTCTCTACCTCAAAGAATTTTTCTTCATCAATTCCCTGTGGATCGATCTCAGACTCCCGAGACAACCTGCACTTGGATTTGCATCCTTTAATCAGCATTACAAGATCTTAATTTTATTGTTATAATCATAGAGCTCAAACTCATTACTAAGAGTTGATGGATTCCTTCTTGATATATCATTAATCCTACAAGTATATAATCATACCCAATATCTATTCAACTAGCGCCCTAAGATATTAGGTGTTAGGAATCAAAGTATAATAAATAACTTGTTAATTACTATGATAATCTTAAGTCAAAAAAAAGTTTACACCATGTTCTTCATGAGAATATCCTATTGACAGTTTAACAGTAATATAAATCATTAAGAATTTTCAGTTGAGTCAGTTCAATGATCATATCTCTATATGCATCTTCTATACATGTGAATTAATAAATAATATTTATCAATCTTTATCCAATAGAGACAATCACACACATATTGATCTATCCAGATTACTAATGTCATGTTCTCAATAATCCTACAATCAAGAACATTTTAGATTAAATTATAAATAAAAACTAGCATATCAATATCATGATATCTATCATGATGACAAGTATATAAATTTATTCGATGATTTTGTTATATTAATTAAACAAATAATAAATATGACAAAATAAACTGAATATCATGTTATTTATCAAAAGTAAAATAATTACAATGTATTCTAAAAAATTACACATTAGATTGAATTAAGGACATGTCAATTTTTCCTAACAGGAATAGCACTGAGTATGGCAAGGATTAATCTGTTCTTAAGGATGCCACTTGTTGGTGAAGATTTTCATCATTAGCAATAGTAAGTGGGTGATCTGGATATTGATTTTGGCCTTTGGTGCAGTACTTGTTCATGAGATGACTGCAGTTGTTTATCAACTTTCGAAAGACTACTAGGCAAAGTTTTTTCTATTATCAATCACCTTTAGAACCTTCAGTTATGATTGATAAGAGATTTTATGTCAGATATTTTAATTTTATTAACTTATGTTCGGCAAACAGGATCAAAGATCTAGCAACTTTGTTAAGATGATAATAAGGAAGAATAAAAACACAGAATATTTAACATGGTTTGGTAACCAATAGATCTACGTCCACGGTAGAGCACAGCAACAAATTTACATTGGTAGAGCACAACACCAAATTTACTTTGAAGAATAAGGATTGTAATGCTTGAAATATCTCACACCTAAAACATCTCAACCCAAATCCCCGGTTACACCGAGTACTCACATTCACGTTGTTCACAAAATTTTCCCTAGAAGTATGACACTCAATTTAGAGTTGCATATTAGAAGACTCGTAGTCCCCTTTTATAGTTGTTACAAAAGATATGAGTAAATCTCCTAATACAAAACAGAATCCATCTAATCAAAAACAAAAT
Source organism: Ormosia emarginata (assembly GCA_029884605.1). Taxonomy (NCBI): domain Eukaryota; kingdom Viridiplantae; phylum Streptophyta; class Magnoliopsida; order Fabales; family Fabaceae; genus Ormosia; species Ormosia emarginata. Next base: position 1,683,768 of record JAQQTP010000041.1, on the reverse strand, counting down.
CTCCATGGAAATAGGAAACAAAATCCCATAATTATCCAAAATCTCTAGACATCAGGAAAGTTTCACTTTTAGAGATAATCACCAATCTCATGATTTTAGGGATTATGATTTGATTAAATTTCAACCATAATCCAACAATTCTCCACCTTAGTTGGAATTTTACAATCGCTGACACAGGTACCACAAACCTAACACCAGCACCTCTCTATCAAGAAACCTCTTAGACGTCGACTCTTACTTATCAAAACATACTTGTTGAGACCTGCCCATCAAGTGATAGTTGCTGCCTTTACCATTAAGTTTCTTTAACCTTTGCATAACTTTCACCATCTCCAAACAAGGCTCGAACTTGTTCTTTGGTGAGGAATTTTTCATGTCAACTTGATTCTTCGTCGATGTTATGATGTGAACTGTAACTATGTCTTCACCAATATTTTCTCTAACAACATTGTTATTAATATTGCCTTGAATAGCATAGCTAGAAATGTTATTTCATACTTGCATTTTATGGGTAATATCTTCAGCTTCAGTAGAATCTGTTTGGCCACGTTTGAAATTTACAAAAGTTGAGTTTTTCTTTTTTAAGGGATGATAGAATTTACTCTATCGTAAGCTTTGGAGTTTATTGAATTTCCATCTTATGGTCTACACATAGATACATATCCTTTGTTAATAAGATTTGAATAGAGAATCATGATATGCAGATTAGTTATTCTATTTAGCTGATATTATCTTGTTACTAATTAAAAGAAAGGGAAGAAGATTGAGACAAGTAACTCGTGTAAAATGTTGGACTATAGTAATATTGACCATTAATATCTCAATAACATAATAAAAACTGTTTTTCCAGCTAAAAAAAGCTTCTTTTTTTTTGTGAGGAACATAATAAAAACTATATCGTCAATTAATTAGCCACACATTTTCGTTGATTACCTAAGAGTCTTGACTCGTCTTGGCCCAATTACTCTCCATTAAAAAATAAACAAAATGTGTTCAAGCATAAAAGTTATGCATTACATGCTTCTGCTTTATTTATTAAATTTAAACTTAATAAAATGCTATTATTGACCTGCAAAGTTTAGTTCTTGGTTGAATATGGCGAATGGTATTATTGCTACAGAAGTTTTAAACAAAAGCTTGCAAGGCATCATGATCATCAAGACAGTGAAAACTGAAAGATCATTGATTCTAACACTCAATTCCAACGTTCTTTTCAGAAGTTGTGATTAAGGTAAAAGTTATAATTGAGGTCAGGTTTTATCTTGGAATTGGGAGAAATAAATGAAAGTAGTGAAATTTATCATAGATATTATGAAATCTTTTTTTTTTTTCCTTGTCTAAACATATTAAAAATGGTTAAATCTAAGTTTGTGACAAATTATGAGATGAAATGTAATTTTTAGATCTTTGGAAACATTTTCCATATAACTCATATTGCTCTACTTGAGTTTTGCTACAATAAGTCCATTATTAATAACTTTTTTTTTTTTGCTTTAATAACTGAATCTATTGTAATTGAAACTCACTCCTGTCATGCTACTCCGCTAACCTTCGAGCTAGCTATACTTTCACTCAAAAACATTCTTTGCTCAGCTTATTAAGAAATCCGAGAAAAACCTTATTTCTAGATTTTGAATTTTCAATCTAAGAAATGTGTAAGAAGGTCTAGGATTTAAAACCAAGATCTTTAATTAATGAACCGATTAGCAGAAATTTAGAGGTAGGGATATCAATAACACCTCATTGATTAAATTGATTTTTTTAGTTATAATGCTATAGCTTTAACTAGCAAGCAGAAAAACTCGTATATATAAGAAATGGAAGATACTACACCAAGAAACAAAGAATATATCAAATTTAAGATCAAGATCCTCTAAAGTGTGGGTGCACATTGAACCTTTGACTTCAAGTCATACCCGTTTTAAGCAACAATGATATTCCTACATCTAACAGTATCCACACTCATTTTCACACCGGTTATTGTTTATGGGACCCACCCGTGAACAGTGCCAAATCATGTTTCTTTTTTTTTTTAGCATATGTTCATTAATCAACTTCTATATGTAATTAACTACTTTTTTGTTCTTCATTAACTAACTTTTTTCACGAGTATAGAAACAAAGTTGGTTAATGAATAACAAAAACATGGTTAATGACTTACAAAAGTTAGTTAATGACACAAGATTTTACCACATGGTTTCTATGCTCGTGAAAAAAGTTGATTAACGAAGAACAAAAAAGTAGTTAACGACGTAGAGAAGTTGGTTAATGGACATATACTAAAAAAAAAAGAAGAAGACAGAAACACGATTTGGTACTGTTCACGGGTAGGCCCCATGAATAGTATCAGATGTTAAAAATGGTGTGGTACTGTTTGCAGTAGGATGATACTTTTCCTCTAGCATTTCTCTCATTTCTTTTGGAGGATTCCTTCCCTCGAAGTAAGGAAAATTACTCAATTGTATCGGGTTTATTTTTCTTTTTCACAGTTATCTGAACTCAGCTATAGTGTTTTATCTTCCTGTTGGACAATGTATTAATTTTCTTTTCAGCCTTATTTTCTTGAAGAATTCAGATTCTCTTCTTTTTCTTAAGAAATGTGAGAAGAAAAAGACACAAACTGCTTCTGTGTTGGATAATGGTGGGCTTTTGCACCACAAAAATTGTGTCTTTCTCTCTCACAAATATTGTAGGTGTCTTCCTCTTCATTGTTTCATCAGTTTTATTGTGAAGCATTAAATTTTGAATTTGGGTCTTCTAGAGTGCAGGGTGCAATTGAAAAGGTAAGGTACAAGTGATAATCATTCAAAAGAAATCAAGTGAATGGACCCTAAAAAATTCATAGTTGTTCCTCATTTGTTAGTATTTTATCAAAATCTAAACAGTCGGTTTTTTAATTAATTATTGTCAACATTGTACTTTATTATCTAAAGCTCACCCAGTACTGCGAGTTTGTAACTCTGGCTTAGCTAAGTCTACTTTCAATTGGCACATTTAAGTCCTTTAGGAAAAAATATCATCCTATCGCAAATAGTACTACATCATTTTTAACATCCGGTACTGTTTATGGGGCCCACCTATGAACAGTACCAAATCATGTTTCTGTCTTCTTCTTTTTTTTTTAAATATATGTCCATTAATTAATTTCTCTACGTTATTAATTATTTTTTTGTTTTTCGTTAACTAATTTTTTTCACGAACATAAAAATTATGTGGTAAAATCTTGTGTCATTAACTAACTTTTGTAGGTCATTAACTATATTTTTGTTATTCATTAACTAACTTTGTTTCTATGCTCATGAAAAAATTGGTTAATGAAGAACAAAAAAGTGATTAATTACGATGTGTTTCTGCTTAATAAACATACGCTAAAAAAAAATAAATATGATTTGATTATTTATGCTGGGTCCCATGAACAATAACTGATATGGAAATGAGTGTAGATCCCATGAACAATAACTGATATGAAGCTAAAAAAGAATGCTACAAAGTTACTGAATATTCTCCTCCGCCTTTCCATTACTCTCATGGTTTACATTTATATAGTGAGTATTACATTCTAGAGCCTTATCTTCCTAGATTTGTAGATCTATAACAAATTAACAACTTTTCCTCTCACTGCTCATGCTTTCACTCACCTACAACGGCCTAGAGTATTCATTGTACACTTACTCACTCCTATCAGAAAAGACACTAACTAACCAAAGCATAATTTAGGCACATGATTTTGTTTAATTCAAACACTTTATGCTTCAATCCTCCTCAGGATGCAATTCATTCGATCAAAATCTAGCTTTTTGGGAGGATCTAAAGTTGGAACCTCTTGATCCATCGAGCCACTGTTGTCACATGCTTCAGCAACTTCATCAACTTTTGTGGAAGCTTTTTGTAGCCTTTTCTTCTTCCACATCAGCAGCTTCATCATCTTCCATGGAAGGTGCTTATGCACACACTTATTCTTCTTCCTGTTCTTCCACATTAGCAACTTCATCAACTTCCATTGAAGCCTTTGCACCCACTTGTTCTACTACTTCCTGTTCCTCTTCTTCTTCTGCATCCATCATTATCATCATCATCATCATCATCATATTTTTCTTTTTCTGCACCCATTTATTCTTCTTCATCATCACCATCATATTCTTCTTCTTAGTGACGGATCTAGAAAATTTAAATAACGGAGGCAAGGTATATAAATACACATTAAAAACTTTTTGGCTAAAATAAAAGAAACTATCTCTAATTATGTGTCATGTACAGAAAATCCTTTAAAGTCTCAAATACACAATTAATCTATCCATAATGGGTGGCTTAAGACAAACAACCTTAACCTCAGCGGTTAAAGGATCTCTGCAATATTAGGGATTCCAATTTACGGAAAAATACTTGTGGAAACATCAAAAGGGTGTGAGAAAACATCATAAGATAAAAACAAAAAAAAAAACACAATTAATCTTTCGTATGTGTAGAAAATTCTTTAAAAGTCTCAAATACATAATTAATCTATCCATAGTGGGTGACTTAAGTGACAAATAAACTTAACCTTAGTAGTTAAGAGATTTTGCAATATCAGGCATTCGAAGTTACGAAAAAGTTACTTGTAGAAACATCAAAAGCAGGTAGGGAAACATTATAAGACAAAAACAAAAAATATAATTAATCTTTCAATTTAATTGATAGTGGGGCAAAATTTTTGTAGAGACAAAAATGCAAAAGCCTATATGTATTTATAGGAATTTGTTTAAATTTGAGGCCAATGGGGGCATGTGCCCCCAGACCTACCAATAAACGTCCATCACTTCTTCTTCTTCACCATCATTGCCGTGACAATGCACGGCATGGAATGTAGGAAAGACCATCTTCTTCTTCATCACTATCATTGTCGTGACAATGCACGACATGGAATGTAGGAAAGACCATGTTGCAAGTGTTGCACACATATCATCTTCTTGTCTTGGAAATCTGGTGTGCAGAACTAGAGAACCCAGATATTTTCAACCTTTCTATGACGATGAGATCTCTGTCATCATGATCACCATCTGAATCTTGATCAACATACTCAACAAGTTGCTATTATATCCCCTTCATTGCATCCCCTTTTTCTGTGACCCTTCCAGCCACAGCCAGACAAGGACTTGGACAAATCAATGACCACATTAGACCCACCATCTTCTTTGTCTTTGTCTTTTCTGCTATAACTAATCTTTCTGGTGTATGGAAGTGCAGAGGATTGAAGATCTCTTTTTTTGATGAGCTTCCTGCGACTGAACTTAGTCTTTCTTCAGTTTCGAAAATGGACTTTTATATGGCCTCAAACCTCTTCCACAACTGAATTCTCGTTTACACAGTATTGCATTATCAGTCTCCTATTCACGTAAAATCCTTTTCTGACGAGGAACCATTTGCAAAAAAGAAAAGAGAAACATGATTCTACGAGGAAGTCAAGTGAGGTTTTTAAAAGGGTACCTGGATTAAAAGATAATTATGAAGGATATGGACTTGTTCCTAAACCTTTATGGGGATGTGAAAGATGGACAGAGATGAGAAAAACAGTGAAAAAGAAATATGATAGTAATCAGTGTAATTCTTATATTTTTATATTAAATAATATATATATTTTTTTATATTTTATTTAATATTATTTATTATATTTTTATTTTTATTTAATTATATTTATTAAAAATTATGTAAATAATACTTATATTTCTAAAAGGAATATAAAATAATTATTTTTCATAAAAGTATATTCTAACAATTACGAGAGAGAGAGAGAAGGAAAAGAGAATATGAGATGGAAAAATTCTACGGAACCCAAGCACAAATTGGGTTCTAGAACTGGACTAATAAAAAATGACCATGTGGAGTAGTGACGTTGATGTGTGAAGTGTTTTTCTTTAAGGAAAACGTTTTTCGTCCAACGAAAATACTCCAACTTTCCTCCACCGTAGACAAGCTCGCACGTATGTTTGTTGACTTTTTTTTGTAGATGTCAATATTTTAATTTCTCGCTTCTTATTTCTCGCTTTTGATTCACCGTAAAAATTTAACCACTTATTCCTAACGTATTAACCACTTACTCATTATTGGGAACTTTTTCTTGGATTCACCGAAACTTATACCGATTAACCACTTATTCTTAACGTATTAACCACTTACTCATTATTGAACTCTTTCTTGATTCACCGTAAACCTATACCGATTAACCACTTATTACTAACGTATTAACCACTTATTCATTATTGGGAACTCTTTCTCGATTCACAAGAAACGATATAGATTAACCACTTATTTCGAATGTATTAACCGTAAACTTATACCGATTAACCACTTATTCCTAACGTATTAACCACTTACCGATTATTGAAACTCTTTCTTGGATTCACTGTAAACTTATACCGATTAACCACTTATTCATAATGTATTAACTAAGTTATTTGTGCCGCGGCATTCACAAGTTTTGTGCGTTGATGTGTGAGCGTGACAAATGAACTGTAAACTTATACCGATTAACAACTTATTCTTAATGTATTAACCAGAAATCTTGTGCACAAGATTCACAAGTTTTGTGCCGTGAACAGTTCACCGAAAACTTATATGTATTAACCGAGAAATCTTGTGCAGATTCACAAGTTTTATGCCGCATGAACAGTTTCAGCTTTCAAATTTCAAATTTTAAATTCTCTCGGGTGAATCAACAAAATACGAAGGTGGACAATAGTTGGAGTATTTTCGTTGGACATATAGCGCGACCGTTCTTTTAATAATCCCCAAAGTATGAAATTTGCAAAAGACGAACTTTTATTTAAAAATAAAAAAATTAGAAAAATCTTGTTCTTCTCTCTTGTTCAAAACTCAAAAGTTAGTTGGTAAGAAGCCAAATCGTTTACCATTCATGGAAATTTCATTTTGGCATTTACTTATTGACACCACTTATTTTTGCATTATAATAAGGCAAAAATGATTAAAAAAAATAGTTATAGGTGAAGTTTGTTACTTGCTCATGGAAATTCTCATATTAGAGTTATGAGATTGAGTTTCTAGTCGTAGCTTTCTATCATGTAATGGAATTATAGTCAAATAGCTAGTATGTTATAAAAGTTGATATTAGACTTATAAGATATCACATATTATATTAATTATTATCGAATTATTCTCAAGTTATAAAATAATATTTTTATAATAAATCTGAGTTGTAAAATTCTTTGATATCGATAAGATAAACTTAACAAAAATAAAAATATTAAACATCATCACAAATAATTTATATCATATACATCACATAAGTACTGTCATATTTATTTATATACAGACCGAGTTCTCAAAAGTATTTAAACATTATTACATTACTATACATGCCCAAGTATACCTAGACAACAGAACCCTCAAACGGGTCCTTCTCAAGATCAGCCTCAGATTCCTCAGATGGTAAGAATCTTGGTTGACGTGTCATCTTACGGACAGGTGGGACTTGGTAACGACCGCCCCAATACAGCCTAATATATAGTGAAAATTCTACATGTACATATATAGTAACAGAAAAGAAAGGATCTCCATGAAAGATCCTACTCATATTAACTGTCACATGTTCCTGATAGATAAGTCCCTCCTCATTTGGACTAATACGCCAAACATCAGCTCCTCCATGAAACTGCAATCTCACATACCCAAAGAAACTAGATCAGGTTGCCATCAAATCAAAACTCAACCTCCTCAGCAGGAATCTGCTCCTCGTTGCCTTCTTGCTCAATACCTTGCTCAGCGTCTTTAACAAATATAAACACAATACCAGAATAAGCATACAAAGAGGTGAGATTATCTACGCCAATACTAACATGCTAACATGGAGACAACAAATACATCATATCATACGGATATAACAAACAATAATTACAATCATGCCCTCAATATTATCCAATTATTTGACAGTTCAAATATCACACAGATATAAATGCTCAGATTATGCATGTGCACATAGACTCAATTTCCTATTCCATGAAGCTAACTTAAGTAGGAGAGATTGATCTAAAAGATCTATCTGTACCAACATGCCTCAGACCAAGTGCCACAATTCTTATAAGTATTTGCATATCTAGCATATACACGATAGTCTTTAGTAGATCTTGATTAACAATAGTGTCTCGGTTCACATTGTTGGTGCGTTGCATTGGCCCGATCCACTGTACAGACGAGCTACCAACTGTCCATTGTGAAAAACCCGCACCCCGACGCCCCCAAGGTCAACAAGTGATTTACACTACGCATATCGCACCCATTCAAGAAGTGTAAGTCTCTCCTAGGCCATTAGCCTTAACATAGTCCATCGGACTTTTCAAATGCATGCTCAATGCATACTCATAATCCAACATCATAATCTCATATACAGGGTCCACACACTGGCCTAATAGTTTCTTTACTGTATTTTCAATCGTGTAAATATTTTACTGCATTTTCTCAATTGCGCAACATTTTTGTCGTGTTTTCAAATCGCGTATTGATTTTTCAACGTTTTCTCAATCACGTAAAAATATTCAAATGTTTTTCAAATCGCGTAGCGATTTTTCAATGTTTTTGAAATTGCGTAACTTAAAAATCACATTTTTAAGTAGCGAAACACGTTTTTCATCATTTTTCAACTGCGTAAAATATTTCTCAATATTTTAAATATCATTTTGGCCTTTCTAAAATTAACATGACTTCTACTTCATTTTTCTACATTTTCTTACTTAAGAAATCCTTTTCGCAACATATTCCACCAAATCACCTTTTTATTGATTTAAATCAATGTTTCTAGCTTAAAATTCCCTAACGCGCTCCAAAACCCAAAGAGTGAGCTATACATTAGTAAATTTCAAGTCATCAATATATTGCTCCTTATAACGTGATTAATCTAAAAATTAATTCACCTTATAAAATATTTTGAGGTTCAAACACTTTCAACATCATTCTTTCCTTTCATAAAATGAAATCTCATTTCTACAAGTAATAAATTGTTTTGTTTCTATTTTTATTTCTTATTTCTTCAAATCAACTAAGTTGCCATTTACAAATCATATTTTTACACAAAAAAAAAACATTAAAGCCTCCATGGCAGTGAAGTACTTGGTCCTTGAAACCAAAACATTTGTTCATTTTTCTTGCTCTTCTAAGCATCTCATTTTACCATTCATGAAAATATTAACTTGGAAACACTTATTTTGAGGTATTGAGGCCGTGAGCCTCATGGTCTTTGAAACCAAAATTATTTTCCCTTTCAACATTAATCATGGCATACATGACATATATTCATCAATATATATCACAAGCATACCATAAAAGCAATAAAAATCATATAAACATAAAAGCATAAACAAATAAATTTAAAGCACATAAACACCACAAATAAATTACACAACCATGGATATGAATCCTCACATGGATTCACCATCCATCAAATACAATTTCATCTCTCACCACCATACTTGGTTGGTGAGATAGATCTCCCTCTTACCTCTTGGAGAAACCTCCAAAGATCCTTGTTTTGTTTTTAGTACAAGTCTTTCACCACCAAGAGCTTCTTAAACATAAAACAAACACAAGTTTATTAGCATCTAAAGCTTGAACGAGAAAGACCATGGATCAAAACATGGCCTAGAACATGAAAATGAGACAAGTAGTGAAGTTTCCATAAACTCCACCTTAAAACCCTAGAACTTGATCTTGAAGAAAGTCCTTGAAGATGAATGATTTAAAACTTGGCTTTAACTATAAAGTGTCTTGGATTTAGGTAAAGATTCAAGAAATAAGGTTAGTTAAAATTTTTGGAGAGTGAAGGTATGATCTTGGCCTCTTGGCCGTGAGGTTGAGTGAAGAGAAAAGGAGAGAAAAGTTTTGTGAATCTTAGCTTTAGGAAATAATAAAGAACAGTGATAGAAATGTATTGAAAAATTTCCTATAGCTATTTAGTCTTCAAAACTGAAGCCCCCCCTTGAACACTAAGGTTATGTCTAAATTCATCTAGCTACTTTTTGAGGCTTCAAGAGCCATTGATTGAATCAGTGGTTGATTTTTGGTGTAGGTTTCCAAATGATAAGATTAAATTTGAATCATTGGATCCTTCCTCCATGAAACCTTAGCCATTAGATACATCTCCAAAGTGGAGGGTCAAGATCTACTCTTCATACTTTCCATCTAAGGGTCACAAAATGTCCTTGCCACTTTGTGAGACTAATCTCCACCATAGATTAAATCAATGGTGGATATCAAAAGCCTTCCTCACCAAGTTTGCTTCCTATTGGTCCTCCATAAAGTTGTCATAACCACTTAATTTGACTAACCTGTATAATATTTTTTAAGTTGCTATTACCCTACGGAATATTTACTATATTTTTATTGCCCAATAAATAAAACAATACAAAACACAATAAAAGAGAATTTCAAAAATTGTTTCTGATTTCGGGTTTAGTAAGATCCCTCGTCCCCGTCTCAACAGTATAAAATTTTTTGGTTTTGAAAAATTTTTACTTTTTGGGACCCGCCTGGGCCCACATACAGCCTCCTGGGCTCACAGCAAATTTCAAGAATAATATTAAAATAATAAAAAAATATATAAAATTTCATAATAATCTACAAAAATCATAAAAATTATAAAATTTATGAAAATCAATTCAGATTAGTAAAAACAGTTAAGAATCAACATAAATAAATAAAATATGTAAGATTTTTCCTGACTCAAAAATTATTATTTTCCTGACACGGAGTAAATCACACAAAACGATCAAATACAATCACGGAATAGTCAAAATAATTTTACAGTACACAGAAATCATAAAACAGTATAATTATTTTATTACTATCAAATAGCTAAAATTTGGAGTGTTACAACTCTCCCCCTCTAAAAAGAAGTTTTGTTCTCGAAACTTAAACACACACTCAAAACAAATACGGATATTGTTCTTTTATCTTATCCTCCAACTCTCATGTCGCTTCTCCACTTACATCACTCCAGACTACTTTAACCAATGAAATCTCTTTACCTCAGAGTTGCTTTATCCTCCGATCTTCGATCTTGACTGTAAACGTTTCATAGGTTAAATTCTCCTTCAGTTGTACAACATCTGGCTCGATAACATGAGTGGGATCAGGAATGTACTTCCGCAATTGCGATACATGGAATACATTGTGAAGATTCGATAGTAAAGGTGGTAATGCAATTTGATAAGTTACCGAACCTATCCGACGTAAAATCTGATACGGGTCGATAAACTTTGGAGTGAGTTTTCTTGACTTAATCACTCGTCCAACTCCAGTCGTAGGTGTCACTCGCAAAAATACATGGTTACCTTCTTCAAACTCAAGCGGTCTTCTCCTTTTATCAGCATAGCTCTTTTACCGAGTTTGAGTTGTCCTCATCTTGTCTTGAATCATCTTCACTTTTTCTGTAGTCTGTTGAATAAATTTTGGTCCTAAAATAGCACTTTCACCGTCCTGATACCAACAAAACGATGTTTTGCATCGTCTCCCATATAATGCCTCATAGGGTGTCATTCCTATGCTCGAATGAAAATTGTTGTTATAGGTGAATTCTATCAATAGTAAAAACTCATCCCAACCTCCAGTTTGTTCTAGCACACAAGCCCTTAAATAATCTTCCAGTGACTGAATCGTCCTTTCTGACTGACCATCAGTTTATGGATGGTAAGCAGAACTCAAACGTAACTTCGTTCACATCGCTTCTTGCAAACTGTGCCAAAATCTCGACGTGAATCTCGGATCTCGATCCGAAATAGTACTGGATGGTACACCATGAAGTCTAACGATTTCACCGATGTACACTTGGGTCAATCTCTCCATTGAGTACTTAATATTAATTAGCAAGAAGTGTGCCAACTTCGTAAGCCGATCAATAACTACCCATATAGAATCATGACCTTTTCGAGTCTTTGGTAGTCCCGTCACAAAGTCCGTTGCTATATCATCCCATTTCCATTCAGGAATAGGCAAATGTTGCAACATTCCAGATAGTCTTTGATGTTCTACCTTAGCCTTCTGACAGATTAGGCAGGATAATACATATTCAACGATGTCTTTCTTCATTCCTTGCCACCAATACAATTGCTTCAAATCTTGGTACATTTTTGTGGCTCCTGGATACATACTCAACTTACTCCTATGACCTTCATCCAAAATTAATCTCCTAAGTCCTTTACTATTAGGCACACAAATTCTTCCTTTAAATTTCAAAATTCCATCAGTTCCTTCTTTGAATTCCAACACCGCGCCTTGGCTCCTTGCTTCTTTCGCTTTTTGCAAGTATTGATCATCGTTCTACCCCTCTCGGATTTTATCCATTAAACTACTTAAAATAGTGACCATATTCAAATACATCTTTCACGGCGTCAACTTCACAGATAACCACATATCCCAGAATTCTTCTATTAATTCCTTCTCCTTGATCATCATAACAGAAGCACTAAGCATTTTTCTACTTAAGGCATCTGCTACAACATTCGCCTTCCCAGGATGATATTATAATTGAAAATCATAGTCCTTCAGAAACTCTAGCCAACGCCTCTGCCTCATGTTCAACTCTTTTTGGTCAAACAAATACTTCAAACTTTTATGATCACTAAAAATAGTAAACGTTGCTCCGTAGAGAAAATGTCTCCAAGCCTTCAATGTGAACACTACTGCTGCCAACTCCAAATCATGAGTGGGATAATTCCTCTCGTGTACCTTTAACTGCCTTGAAGCATATGCCACAACCTTCTGGTTTTGCATAAGTACACAACCCAATCCTTGGTATGAAGCATCACAATATACTTCAAAAGGTTCATTCGGATCAAGTAGAATCAATACCGATGAAGTAGTCAATCCTCTTTTTAACTCTTGAAAACTTTCCTCACATGCATCAGTCCATGCAAACAGTTGATTCTTTCGTGTAAGTTGGGTAAGAGGTCCCGCTATCTTGGAAAATCTTTCAATAAACTGTCGATAATAACCGACTAATCCGATAAAACTATGGATTTTCGATACAGTCTTCGGCCTTCCCCATTCCAAAATTGTCTCCACCGTTGAAGCATTAACTTCAATTCCTTCCTCCGATATCACGTGTCCCAAAAACTAAACTTCACTTAACCAAAATTCATATTTGGACAACTTTGCATATAGCTTATTCTCCTTCAAAATCTGGAGAACCACTCTGAGATGCTCAGCATGTTCCTCCTGACTTCGAGAGTAGATTAGAATGTCGTCAATAAAGACAACTACAAATTTGTCCAAGCAAGAACGAAAAATTCTATTCATAAAGTCCATGAATATGGCAGGCGCATTCGTCATACCAAACGGTATCACTTGGTACTCGTAATGCCCGTAACGCGTCTGAAATGTTGTCTTGGGACTATCCTCCGCTTTCATACGAATCTGGTGATATCCAGAACGTAAATCAATCTTAGAAAATGTTGCCGCTCCTCGCAATTGATCCATCAGATCATCTATCATTGGAAGTGGATATTTATTCTTAATCGTAATCTTGTTCAACTGACGGTAGTCTACACATAAATGAGAAGTCCCATATTTCTTTTTGACTAACAATACTGGAGCTCCCCATGGTGACACACTAGGTCTCATGAATAACTTCTCCAACAATTCCTCCAGCTGTTTCTTAAGCTCTGCTAATTTCGACTGTAACATCCCAAAATTTCCTATCTCTTAAACAGTAATTTTGACAGTTAACAGAATTTTATTGTTTAGTAATTTCTGTGCACTGTAAAATTATTTTGTTTATTCCGTCAGCGTATTTGATTGTTTTGAGTGATTTACTCCGCGTCAGGAAAATAAAAATTTTCGGGCCGGGGAAAACTTTACGTAATTTAATTTTTACCGTTAGGTAATTATTTTACTTAATCTGATTTGATATTTGTGCATTTTATAATTTTTGTGATTTTTGTGGATGATTATGAACTTTTTTTACTGATTGTGGGCCCAAAGGGTGTATGTGGGCCCAGGTGGCCATACGTGGGCCCAGGTGACCATACGTGGGCCCAGTGGGTCCATAAAGCAAAAATTTTCTACGCATAGAAAAATTTGTACTGTTTAGACGGAGACAGGGGATCTTACTAAACCTGAATCCGGAAACAGTTTTTAAAATTTTATTGTACTGTGTTTTGTACTGTATTTAATTATCGGACGATAAAAATACAGTAAAAATATTATTAGTAGGGTTATAACAGATACAAGAATAAATATTATACTGCGTAGTCAACAAAGAGAGCTTGACTTGATTTATACCCTTGGATGAGAATACTTAGTTTGAATATTAACCATTGATTTAATCAAAGGTTAAGAAACAAACTTAATAAAGAAGTCTTGGATAATAACCATTGATTTAATCAATGGTGTGAGAATAAGCTTAGTTAGGAAGGCTTTGATATCAACCATAGATGTAATCAAAGGTGTAGAATTGGTCTTGAAAAATGACAAAGATTTTTATAACCATTGGATTTAGATTAAATCAAGGGTGGAGATTTAATCTTAAAAAGTAACAAAGACCATTTATGATCATTGGATGAAGAATCAATCAATGGTGGAGATTTGGTCTTCTAAAGTAGCAAAGACTAATTAGGACCCTTGGATTTAAAGTTTGAAGGAGCAATCTTGACCATTAATTTTGGAGACACATCTAAGGCTAGAATTTAAAGGAGAAAGATCCAATGGCTTTAGATTAAGTCTTCTAACCTACCTAAATCTACCTAAATCCTAACCATTGAATTAATCAATGGCTAGAAATGCTTCAAATGGTGGAAAATAATGAAGACAACTTTATTGAATGCATTATGAAGAGAAGGTGATGGTTTTGGCTTGTTTAGAAGACAAAGAAAAAGCTTTATGACATTATTTGATGCTTTATGTCAATTATGACTTGCTTTAGTCAATTTTGTTTCATTATTGCTTTGTTTGCATTCAAGGAGAATGCATGAAGGGGGGCACAGTTTTGGTCTGATTTTAGAAGCATTTGAAGACCATATTGGTCACCTTTGGTCATTATTGACCATACTTCATCATTCTTGAAACTTTCCTTCAAGCAAAGCTCTTAGAAAATTTTCTCTCCTTCTCCTTCTAGCATGGTTCGGTCTTGACACCCAAGAACACCCTCCATCACTCAAAAATTTCATCCAACCTAGTTTCTTGAATCCTTACCTTATTCTAAACAACTTTCATGTTGAAGGTTTCTTCAAAATCCAACATTTAGTACTTCAAATCCAAGCTTCAAGATTCTACCAAAAATGGTAAATTTCATGTTTCCTCTTCTAATCTTTTAGTTTTGATTTTCTAAACCTAAACATCATTCTAAGAACATCTCTAGTTATGAGTTTTTCCAAAATCATTCATCTTGATCTTCAAATCCAAGCTTCAAGTTTCTATCAAAAATAAAAAATTCCATCTTTGTTCTTCAAGAGATATCATTCGGTCAAAACCCCTAAAATCACCATCCAAGCTCTTTTAATTTCATCCAACCTTAGATCTTGAATCTCCATGATATTCTAAGCAACTTTCATGTTGAAGACTTCTTCTAAATCATTCATCTTCAAGGAGTTTCTTCAAGATCAAAGTTATTGGGTTTTTGAGGTGAAGTATAAGGAAACTTCATTTTCTTCTCTCTTTTTCATGATCTAAGCCATGTTTGATCCATGGTTCCTCTTAATCAAGCTTGATATGTTAATTAACTTGTGTTTTGTTTTGTATTTGAGAAGCCCTTGGTGGTGAAGGACTTGGAAAAAGAAACAAATCAAGAAGCTTTGGAGGATCTTCAAGAGGTAAGAGGGAGATCCATCTCACCAACCAAGCATGGTGGTGAGAGATGGTATTTTATTTGATGGATGTGGAATCCATGTGATGATTCATATCCATGGTCATGTAATTAATTTGTGGGTGTTTATGAGCTTTGATTAATTTTCTATGCTTGATATGCTTTGCATGATTTTATAGCTTTGATGATATGCTTGATATGCTATACATGCTTTTATGGCTTTGATGGTATGCTTATATTATTTATGATGAAATATATATGTATATGCCATGACTTGATGGTGGAAAGGAAATTGATTTTTGGCTCCAATAGCCAAGGAAGAGCTACGGTTTTGATGCCCTTGATTAGGGTTCATGTTGAAAATTTTCAAGAACAAAAGAATTGATTTTTGAGTACTTAGAACATGGTGGATTTCGAACAAGACACCTCAAAATAGGTGTTCACAAATTAATATTTTCATGAAAGATGAAAAAGGATGATTTGAAGAGTATGGAAAATAAACAAATGATTTATTTTTCAAGAGAACAAGAATATGATTTTTGGAGAAATTTTTATTGATTTATTTTGTGTAAAAAGATTGCTAAGTGTTTTTCTAAATATGAATTTTGAATGAAACGGACAAATGTTGATTTTAAGGATTTGCAAAGAAAGTGAAAAAGGATTTGCAAAGAAAGTGAAAAAGGATTTGTAAAGAAAGTAAAAACGAATTTGAACAAATGAGTTTGGTTTTTATGACCATAAGACTTACGGTTTTGAAAACAAAATTTTAATGGTTTTGTTTGTGTAAAATCCTATCAACTTAGAAAGAAAGAATGTTTTCATGATTTCAATAGTTATGCCCACATTTTTGAAGGTTTGTAATGTCTTGATTTTATGAACAAGTTTTCAAAATGAAACAAAAGAGAGTTTCAAAGTAATTTGATACAACAAATTTGGAAAGGGAATCAGAGCATTTTAATGCTTGAGGAAATTTTTGAGAAAAATGGAGAATATGATTTTCCTAACGTGTAAATCATACTTTGGGTTTTGAAGAGTGATTTTTAAAGTTAAAAACATTGATTTAATTCAATGGAAAAGTGATTTTGTGAATTATATTTTGGGAAAAGGATTTTTTTTGGGAAAAGAAATGTGGAAAAAATTTTCCGAGTAAGAAAACATGAAAAATGAAATATAAAGTTATATTATTTTGAGAAAAGTTGAAAAGGAATTTTTTTTGAAGGTTAAGAAATATTTTCTCAGAATGAAATTGTGATGAAAAGTGTTTTACGTATCTTAAAAATGTGATTTTTAAGCTTCACGCAATTTTGAACAATGTGTTAAAAATGATAATGATTTATTTAAGTCCAAAATAATGTTTGGAATATTGAGGAATATTTTATGTGATTGAAAAATGTTGAAAAATATTTTACGTATCTTAAAAACAATTTGAAATACAGTAAAATATTTCTACGCAATTTTAAATACGTTAAAATATTTCTACGCGATTTGAATTACGTTTAAATATTTTACGTAATCTGAATTACTATTGAAAAATCACTACGTGATGGAAAAGTGATGAATTATTTTTACGTGATTGTGAAAATAACGAAAAATCGTTATATGATTTGAAAAGTGTTTTTTAAATATTTTGAGAATGACGAAAAATGATTTATGCGACTTAAAAGAATGATTTTTAAGTTACGCGATTTTGAAACAAATTGAAAAATACTATGCAATTTTGAGAAACGATATTTTTACGCGATTAAGAAAAACGTTAAAAAATTAGTACGTGTTTTAAAAGTGCAACGAAGAAGTTGCGGTATTTTGAAAACGTAAAAAATGTTATTCAGATTTTGAAAACGTAATGTGTTGTCACGATATTGAAAAATATAACAAAAAACGTTTCAGAATTTTGAAAACGTAACATAAGAGTTACGATATTTTGAAAACGTAATATAAACATTTTGGAATTGTGAAAACGTAACAGAAACGTTTTGAAATTATGAAAATGAAACGGAAATATTATGCAATTTTGAAAACACGACAAAAGTGTTTTATAACTATGAAATTGTGATAACATGATTTTTGCTGTTGAAAATACAGTATAATTTGGTGCATTTTATATGCATTGGAAAGATATGCTTGTGAATAAGGATTAATTATTATTAAAAGTCGTGAATGAGATGTGATTGGATTTGGTGCATTATACATGCATTGGGAAAAAATATGCGTTGAGGCATATGATACATTGAACAAATGAAATTGAAAAGATTTGGCCCTTTTTAGGGGTTGGACTTCTTTACACCTGGATATGTTCGTATCAGTATATGGCCCTTGTGGTTGAAGAGGAAATGAGAATTGATAGTGAGGTCTATGATGGATCTTCAGGGCGGTCGAGGCGATGCGGTCGACCGTTGGGTATTAATTTCATTCATTAAAAGCTCCGCAAATAGCCGGCATGTGATTTACAGTACCTCTTGTGTGTCACTTGGCGATGCAAATCCGTGGTATTGCAACGCATTGACGATACCCGACAAGAACACGATTCTTTTCAACAACTGGAAGATTGTCTTTGGGTTATGATCTAAGGTCGACAATTGACATAAATTTGAACATTCTCCTCAAAATTGTGAAAACCTCCATGGAGTTGTTTTTGAAAAATCGAGTCTTTCGACATGTGCATGCATAGTCTGAACATTTATATCTATGTGATATATTAATTGAGGGATATTGGTTATGACAACTATTTTGATTATTTGGATGATGATGATGATATTTGGATGATGATTAAACTGATAAATGATTAGATGATGATAGTTGATTAATGCTGATAACATGATTATAGTATGATTTATCTGTATGATTTGTTATTTATGTTATCTCTGTACTGTCATGTTGGTATTGGCGTTGGTGATCTCACCTCTTTGTTATGTTGTTTTGCTATGTATGTATTGTTAAAACTATACAGTAGAAGGAATGAGTTGTCTTAGACATAAAGGACGATGGATACTCAGAGATTGATGAAAACATTGAAAAGTGGCTGTCTCAAGTTCGAAGTTATGCTGGATAGACAAGGAGTAGAGTTCTGATGCATCAAGTGGATACCAGAAAAGGAATGAGTATGTTAAGGTTTTAACGTTAGTGTTACACCGTGCCACTAAGTAGAACCTGTCATCGGGTTACTACTGTTAGAGAAAAAAAAAGAGTCTGTAAGTTTTATATTTCTCTTTAAATTGTGAAATATTAATTGGGTCAATAGTGTATATGAATCTGTTTTAATATATTTTTCAGTATCACTTATAAATTTCAGTAAGTTTAAGTTACTGCAAGAAAAGAAATTTTAAAACCCACTTTTTATAACTCAAACTTTGTGCGAACTTCATTTCAGATTATGAGTCGGGAGTCAGACATGTGATACCCTAGGGAGGGTGTTACATTAGTTGGTATCAGAGCACGGTTTGAGTCTTTTGGGGTTTATGGTTAGGTCTATTTTGTTTGTGTTGTGTTCTCTGTGTTATTGTTTTCCAAAAGGAAACAATATTATTTATAATGGATATTAGATCCATTGTATTTCGATCCGCACGCCACGAGAAGAAAAAAAAAAGAAATGGCTCAGGATAGTTGTACTTGTGTGGAAGTGGAACATGTTACTAGTAATGCAGTTGCAGCTACAGGAGCAACGGGAGCAATGTGGAAAGACAACTGCAGGAACAAAGGACCGCTGTTCAGTGGGAAAGAAATGAAAGTTGAAGTTCAGGATCTGATGAAAGAGGATCAGTCTTAGAATATAAGACTACGTAATTTTGGAACTCGATATTTTTAAGGATATTTGGAAAGTGATTGATTTCAACGGAAGATGTATTTACAACCATTGAGGAAACCAAAGGCAGTAACTGATGTGAGAGAAGGTACTTAATGAAGGAATGTACGTCAAGAAAACAAACGTTTATTTGAAATGGTTACATCTGGTTTCCATTTTATTTTGATTTGTCCATCTTTAAAGAAAAGAAATGACTCGTGATAGACATACGCGTGTGGAAGCGAGACATAATGGTGGTGATATGACTACAACTTTGGAAGTAATACAAATAGTGGCTGAAGCAATTATACAGCAAACTCAAAAGATTGTTCCGCAGCAAGAATTGATTTCTTAAGCTAAGATTTTGTTAGAGTTAAATCAATCTCAGGATGAGAGACCCTGTAACGTTGGACTATATTGGTTACGAAAAAGGGAAATCGTAAGGTCAAGCGATTCCAACAAAAAACGTACTTGCAATCTCCAAGAAGTCAACAACAACAACAATCTTGTGGAGAAAGTACTAGTAATGACAGGTTTAGTTTGACTGTGACATCTGCACCGAAATGTAAGAAGTGTGGAAAGGGGCACTTAACGAAAGATTGTACGTTAAAGAAATAATTTGTTTTAAGTGCGGGAAGTTTGGAACACAATCTTTGAAAATAGAGTTCCAATGAAAACAGAGTTTTCTGTTAGTAAAATCTCAGGTAGTAGGGAAAGTCGTTACTCTGAATGGAACGGGAGTGTTTTGAACGGAAGACTTAAACAATGGAGATTACGTCATTGAAGCTAAACCTATAAACCATACTGAATATTTCTGTGAATAACCTATTCCTTATAGCATATGATTGAGTAGATCAATTATATGTTAGAGTTATTTGTTATCCTCTGATTTGTTTAATTCTGTTTCTATTCTTAGCCGATCGAGCTACTCAAGTTATTCAAATCATTGTTACAGATCAAATCTTTGTGTAAGTTTGATCTGTCGTTCAAAATTTTGTGTTAGTTTGATCTGTTTCATAAACAGACATGATCTTTGAAAATGGATTGGTTATTTTTCAACCATATCCTATGAGATTGTCTCAATACAGTATTAGTATTTCAGAAAAACTCATTCCTGAAAATCAGGCAAAATCAAATTCTTGTTGAATATGTTTGGTAACATATTAGATCATTTCGCTACCTTTTCTTCCTAAACCTCTATAATGTTCTTTCATATATTGCATTTGCAAGAAAGAATATTTTGCAAGAAATGATATTCCTATTTAAAATCCATGTCATAGTATTTGATATAATGCGGTAGAAAGGAGAACCCGGTTAGTGAGACGTTTCCTGTTAAAGAAGCTAAAGCTGGAGAATAAAGTGATATGAGGATAAGAAAATATTAAGTAATACATTACATTAGTTGAAAGTTATCTGAGAAAAATTATTCTAGGCATGAATGAAGGTTGGTAGCCACTATATTGGTATCAGAGAATTCATTCTTGAAGATCGAGTTACATCCAATTCTTTGCTGAATATGTTCGATAACATATTCGATTCGTTTTGTTCTTTTTCATGATGTTTTCTTTCATCTACTGCAATTGAAGGAATATCTTGCAAGAGAGAATATTCCTATTTATATCCAGGTCAGAGTATCAAAGTGGCGTAGTGGAAGCGTGGTGGATTCTTCAAAAATTGAAGAAGTCTGTCTATGGGAAAAGTTAAGACGGTAATGGAAAACCGTAGAAAAAAAAATTATTAAGATATTTGTTTGATCAGAAGAAGTGAACAAGAGATAAAGAACTTTCAATGGTTTCAAATCGTTTGGAGTAACGTAAGAGATGAAACTACATGGGAACTGAAGAAAAGATAAAGGAATAATGTCATTATTTATTCCGAGGGTGTGAAATCATGGTCATGAAATTTCGAGGACGAAATTTCTATAAAGAGGGGGAGTAATGTAACATCCCAAAATTTCCTATCTCTTAAACAGTAATTTTGACAGTTAACAGAATTTTATTGTTTAGTAATTTCTGTGCACTGTAAAATTATTTTGTTTATTCCGTCAGCGTATTTGATCGTTTTGAGTGATTTACTCCGCGTCAGGAAAATAAAAATTTTCGGGCCGAGGAAAACTTTACGTAATTTAATTTTTACTGTTAGGTAATTATTTTACTTAATCTGATTTGATATTTGTGCATTTTATAATTTTTGTGATTTTTGTGGATGATTATGAAATTTTTTTACTGATTGTGGGCCCAGAGGGTGTATGTGGGCCCAGGTGGCCATACGTGGGCCCAGGTGGGTCCCGCAAAGCAAAAATTTTTCTACGCATAAAAAAATTTGTATTGTTTAGACGGAGACAGGGGATCTTACTAAACCTGAATCCGGAAACAGTTTTTAAAATTTTATTGAACTTGTGTTTTATATTGTATTTAATTATCGGACGATAAAAATACAGTAAAAATATTATTAGTAGGGTTATAACAGATACAAGAATAAATATTATACTGCGTAGTCAACAAAGAGAGCTTGACTTGATTTATACCCTTGGATGAGAATACTTAGTTTGAATATTAACCGTTGATTTAATCAAAGGTTAAGAAACAAACTTAATAAAGAAGTCTTGGATAATAACCATTGATTTAATCAATGGTGTGAGAATAAGCTTAGTTAGGAAGGCTTTGATATCAACCATAGATGTAATCAAAGGTGTAGAATTGGTCTTGAAAAATGACAAAGACCATTTATAACCATTGGATTTAGATTAAATCAAGGGTGGAGATTTAATCTTAAAAAGTAACAAAGACCATTTATGATCATTGGATGAAGAATCAATCAATGGTGGAGATTTGGTCTTCTAAAGTAGCAAAGACTAATTAGGACCCTTGGATTTAAAGTTTGAAGGAGCAATCTTGACCATTAATTTTGGAGACACATCTAAGGGCTAGAATTTAAAGGAGAAAGATCCAATGGCCTAGATTAAGTCTTCTAACCTACCTAAATCTACCTAAATCCTAACCATTGAATTAATCAATGGCTAGAAATGCTTCAAATGGTGGCAAATAATGAAGACAACTTTATTGAATGCATTATGAAGAGAAGGTGATGGTTTTGGCTTGTTTAGAAGACAAAGAAAAAGCTTTATGACATTATTTGATGCTTTATGTCAATTATGACTTGCTTTAGTCAATTTTGTTTCATTATTGCTTTGTTTGCATTCAAGGAGAATGCATGAAGGGGGGGCACGGTTTTGGTCTGATTTTAGGAGCATTTGAAGACCATATTGGTCACCTTTGGTCATTATTGACCATACTTCATCATTCTTGAAACTTTCCTTCAAGCAAAGCTCTTAGAAAATTTTCTCTCCTTCTCCTTCTAGCATGGTTCGGTCTTGACACCAGAACACCCTCCATCACTCAAAAATTTCATCCAACCTAGTTTCTTGAATCCTTACCTTATTCTAAACAACTTTCATGTTGAAGGTTTCTTCAAAATCCAACATTTAGTACTTCAAATCCAAGCTTCAAGATTCTACCAAAAATGGTAAATTTCATGTTTCCTCTTCTAATCTTTTAGTTTTGATTTTCTAAACCTAAACATCATTCTAAGAACATCTCTAGTTATGAGTTTTTCCAAAATCATTCATCTTGATCTTCAAATCCAAGCTTCAAGTTTCTATCAAAAATAAAAAATTCCATCTTTGTTCTTCAAGAGATATCATTCGGTCAAAACCCCTAAAATCACCATCCAAGCTCTTTTAATTTCATCCAACCTTAGATCTTGAATCTCCATGATATTCTAAGCAACTTTCATGTTGAAGACTTCTTCTAAATCATTCATCTTCAAGGAGTTTCTTCAAGATCAAAGTTATTGGGTTTTTGAGTGAAGTATAAGGAAACTTCATTTTCTTCTCTTTTTTCATGATCTAAGCCATGTTTGATCCATGGTTCCTCTTAATCAAGCTTGATATGTTAATTAACTTGTGTTTTGTTTTGTATTTGAGAAGCCCTTGGTGGTGAAGGACTTGGAAAAAGAAACAAATCAAGAAGCTTTGGAGGATCTTCAAGAGGTAAGAGGGAGATCCATCTCACCAACCAAGCATGGTGGTGAGAGATGGTATTTTATTTGATGGATGTGGAATCCATGTGATGATTCATATCCATGGTCATGTAATTAATTTGTGGGTGTTTATGAGCTTTGATTAATTTTCTATGCTTGATATGCTTTGCATGATTTTATAGCTTTGATGATATGCTTGATATGCTATACATGCTTTTATGGCTTTGATGGTATGCTTATATTATTTATGATGAAATATATATGTATATGCCATGACTTGATGGTGGAAAGGAAATTGATTTTTGGCTCCAATAGCCAAGGAAGAGCTACGGTTTTGATGCCCTTGATTAGGGTTCATGTTGAAAATTTTCAAGAACAAAAGAATTGATTTTTGAGTACTTAGAACATGGTGGATTTCGAACAAGACACCTCAAAATAGGTGTTCACAAATTAATATTTTCATGAAAGATGAAAAAGGATGATTTGAAGAGTATGGAAAATAAACAAATGATTTATTTTTCAAGAGAACAAGAATATGATTTTTGGAGAAATTTTTATTGATTTATTTTGTGTAAAAAGATTGCTAAGTGTTTTTCTAAATATGAATTTTGAATGAAACGGACAAATGTTGATTTTAAGGATTTGCAAAGAAAGTGAAAAAGGATTTGCAAAGAAAGTGAAAAAGGATTTGTAAAGAAAGTAAAAACGAATTTGAACAAATGGGTTTGGTTTTTATGACCATAAGACTTACGGTTTTGAAAACAAAATTTTAATGGTTTTGTTTGTGTAAAATCCTATCAACTTAGAAAGAAAGAATGTTTTCATGATTTCAATAGTTATGCCCATATTTTTGAAGGTTTGTAATGTCTTGATTTTATGAACACGTTTCCAAAATGAAACAAAAGAGAGTTTCAAAGTAATTTGATACAACAAATTTGGAAAGGGAATCAGAGAAGCATTTTAATGCTTGAGGAAATTTTTGAGAAAAATGGAGAATATGATTTTCCTAACGTGTAAATCATACTTTGGGTTTTGAAGAGTGATTTTTAAAGTTAAAAACATTGATTTAATTCAATGGAAAAGTGATTTTGTGAATTATATTTTGGGAAAAGGATTTTTTTGGAAAAGAAATGTGGAAAAAATTTTCCGAGTAAGAAAACATGAAAAATGAAATATAAAGTTATATTATTTTGAGAAAAGTTGAAAAGGAATTTTTGAAGGTTAAGAAATATTTTCTGTAATGAAATTGTGATGAAAAGTGTTTTACGTATCTTAAAAATGTGATTTTTAAGCTACGCAATTTTGAACAATGTGTTAAAAATGATAATGATTTATTTAAGCCAAAATAATGTTTGGAATATTGAGGAATATTTTATGTGATTGAAAAATGTTGAAAAATATTTTATATCTTAAAAACAATTTGAAATACAAGAAAATATTTCTACGCAATTTTAAATACGTTAAAATATTTCTACGCGATTTGAATTACGTTTAAATATTTTACGTAATCTGAATTACTATTGAAAAATCACTACGTGATGGAAAAGTGATGAATTATTTTTACGTGATTGTGAAAATAGCGAAAAATCGTTATATGATTTGAAAAGTGTTTTAAATATTTTGAGAATGACGAAAAATGATTTATGCGACTTAAAAGAATGATTTTTAAGTTACGCGATTTTGAAACAGTGAAAAAATACTATGCAATTTTGAGAAACGTATATTTTTACGCGATTAAGAAAAACGTTAAAAAATTAGTACGTGTTTTAAAAGTGCAAAATGAAAGAGTTGCGATTTTGAAAACGTAACATGTAAATGTTATCAATTTTGAAAAAATGAAAATGTAATGTATAAAACTGTCACGGTATATGAAAAATATAACAAAAACGTTTGAAATTTTGAAAACGTAAATATAAAGTTTGGCCCTTTGGGGTTACGATATTTTGAAAACGTAATATAAACATTTTGGAATTGTGAAAACGCAAGTGTAAAACCGTTTTGAAATTGTGAAAATGAAACGAAATATTATTTCAACAATTTTGAAAACACGACAAAAGTGTTTTATAACTATGAAAACCTGTGATAACATGATTTTTGCACATGCATTGAAAATACATATATTATAATTTGGTGGCTTCAACCATTTTATATGCATTAAGGATTTTTCGCAAAAGCCTTAAAGAAATAAATGAATTTAATTATTAAAAGTCGTGAATGAGATGAAGATAAGAAGAACTAATGATTGGATTTGGTGCATTATACATGCATTGGGGTAGAAAAAATATCCTGCGTTGAGGCATATGATACATTGAACAAATGAAATTGAAAAGATTTGGCCCTTTGGGGTTGGACTTACACCCCTGATATATTCGTGCATTGTATATGGCCCCCTTGTGGTCAAGAGGGAATGAGAATTGATAGTGAGGTCTATGATGGATCTTGGGGCGTGACGTATTTATAGTGTTCCGGCGGGGTATTAATTTCATTCACTCCGAGAAAATAGCCGACAAGATTTACGGGTTGTGGTATTCGAATACCTCTTGTGGTATTCGAATGGATCACTTGGCGATGCAAATCCGTTGCAACGCATTGATTCGATACCCGACAAGAAAATCACGATTCTTTTCAACAACCAAATGGAAGATTGTCTTTTTTAAATGAAATAAGTTTCTCAAATTATTTTGAAAGTTATGATCAAAAGAGTAACCAAAGGTCACAATTTTGCTATTTTTTCATAAATTTGATTCTCCTCGAAATTGTGAAAACCTCCATGGAGTTGTTTTTGAAAAATATTTGAGATATCGAGTCTTTGTGCACATGCATACCATTTAATCTTCCTTTGGACTTGGTCTTCGAGCATTTATATCTATGTGATATATTAATTGAGGTTGATATTGGTATGACAACTATTTTGATTATTTGGATGATGATGATGATAATTAAACCGATAAATGATTAGATGATGATAGATAATTAATGCGATAACATGATGATAGTTGATTAATGCTGATAACATGATTATAGTATGATTTATCTGTATGATTTGTTATTTATGTTATCTCTGTCTGCCATGTTGGTATTGGCGTAGGTGATCTCACCTCTTTGTTATGTTGTTTTGCTATGTATGTATTGTTAAAACTATACAGTAGAAGGAATGAGTTGTCTTAGACATAAAGGGCGATGGATACTCAGAGATTGATGAAAACATTGAAAAGTGGTGTCTCAAGTTCGAAGTTATGCCGAATAGACAAGGAGTAGAGTTCTGATGCATCAAGTGGATACCAGAAAAGGAATGAGTATGTTAAGGTTTTAACGTTAGTGTTACACCGTGCTACTAAGTAGAACCTGTCATCGGGTTACTACTGTTAGAGAAAAAAAAAGAGTCTGTAAGTTTTATATTTCTCTTTAAATTGTGAAATATTAATTGGGTCAATAGTGTATATGAATCTGTTTTAATATATTTTTCAGTATCACTTATAAATTTCAGTAAGTTTAAGTTATTTGCAAGAAAAAGAAATTTTAAAACCCACTTTTTATAACTCAAACTTTGTGCGAACTTCTTTCGATTATGAGTCGGGAGTCAGACATGTGATACCCTAGGGAGGGTGTTACATTAGTTGGTATCAGAGCACGGTTTGAGTCTTTTGGGGTTTATGGTTAGGTCTATTTTGTTTGTGTTGTGTTCTCTGTGTTATTGTTTTCCAAAAGGAAACAATATTATTTATAATGGATATTAGATCCATTGTATTTCGATCCGCACGCCACGAGAAGAAAAAAAAAAGAAATGGCTCAGGATAGTTGTACTTGTGTGGAAGTGGAACATGTTACTAGTAATGCAGTTGCAGCTACAGGAGCAACGGGAGCAATGTGGAAAGACAACTGCAGGAACAAAGGACCGCTGTTCAAAGGGGAAAGAAATGAAAGTTGAAGTTCATGATCTGATGAAAGAGGATCAGTCTTAGAATATAAGACTACGTAATTTTGGAACCCGATATTTTTAAGGATATTTGGAAAGTGATTGATTTCAACGGAAGATGTATTTACAACCATTGAGGAAACCAAAGGCAGTAACTGATGTGAGAGAAGGTACTTAATGAAGGAATGTATGTCAAGAAAACAAACGTTTATTTGAAATGGTTACATCTGGTTTCCATTTTATTTTGATTTGTCCATCTTTAAAGAAAAGAAATGACTCGTGATAGACATACGCGTGTGGAAGCGAGACATAATGGTGGTGATATGACTACAACTTTGGAAGTAATACAAATAAGGTCAAGCAATTATACAAAAACTCAAAAGATTGTTCCAAAAGAAGAATTGATTTCTTAAGCTAAGATTTTGTTAGAGTTAAATCAATCTCATGATGAGAGACCTTGTAACGTTGGACTATATTGGTTACGAAAAAGGGGAAATCGTAAGGTCAAGCGATTCCAACAGAAAACGTACTTGCGATCTCCAAGAAGTCAACAACAACAACAATCTTGTGGAGAAAGTACTAGTAATGACAGGTTTAGTTTGACTGTGACATCTGCACCGAAATGTAAGAAGTGTGGAAAGGGGCACTTAACGAAAGATTGTACGTTAAAGAAATAATTTGTTTTAAGTGCGGGAAGTTTGGAACACAATCTTTGAAAATAGAGTTCCAATGAAAACAGAGTTTTCTGTTAGTAAAATCTCAGGTAGTAGGGAAAGTCGTTACTCTGAATGGAACGGGAGTGTTTTGAACGGAAGACTTAAACAATGGAGATTACGTCATTGAAGCTAAACCTATAAACCATACTGAATATTTCTGTGAATAACCTATTCCTTATAGCATATGATTGAGTAGATCAATTATATGTTAGAGTTATTTGTTATCCTCTGATTTGTTTAATTCTGTTTCTATTCTTAGCCGATCGAGCTACTCAAGTTATTCAAATCATTGTTACAGATCAAATCTTTGTGTAAGTTTGATCTGTCGTTCAAAATTTTGTGTTAGTTTGATCTGTTTCATAAACAGACATGATCTTTGAAAATGGATTGGTTATTTTTCAACCATATCCTATGAGATTGTCTCAATACAGTATTAGTATTTCAGAAAAACTCATTCCTGAAAATCAGGCAAAATCAAATTCTTGTTGAATATGTTTGGTAACATATTAGATCATTTCACTACCTTTTCTTCCTAAACCTCTATAATGTTCTTTCATATATTGTATTTGCAAGAAAGAATATTTTGCAAGAAAGGATATTCCTATTTAAAATCCATGTCATAGTATTTGATATAATGCGGTAGAAAGGAGAACCCGGTTAGTGAGACATTTCCTGTTAAAGAAGCTAAAGCTGGAGAATAAAGTGATATGAGGATAAGAAAATATTAAGTAATACATTACATTAGTTGAAAGTTATCTGAGAAAAATTATTCTAGGCATGAATGAAGGTTGGTAGCCACTATATTGGTATCAGAGAATTCATTCTTGAAGATCGAGTTACATCCAATTCTTTGCTGAATATGTTCAATAACATATTCGATTCATTTTGTTCTTTTCCATGATGTTTTCTCTTTCATCTATTGCAATTGAAGGAATATCTTGCAAGAGAGAATATTCCTATTTATATCCAGTCGAGTATCAAAGTGGCGTAGTGGAAGCGTGGTGGATTCTTCAAAAATTGAAGAAGTCCGTCTATGGGAAAAGTTAAGACGGTAATGGAAAACCGTAGAAAAAAAAAATTATTAAGATATTTGTTTGATCGAAGAAGTGAACAAGAGATAAAGAACTTTCAATGGTTTCAAATCGTTTGGAGTAACGTAAGAGATGAAACTACATGAACCGAGAAAAGATAAAGGAATAATGTCATTATTTATTCCGAGGGTGTGAAATCATGGTCATGAAATTTCGAGGACGAAATTTCTATAAAGAGGGGGAGTAATGTAACATCCCAAAATTTCCTATCTCTTAAACAGTAATTTTGACAGTTAACAGAATTTTATTGTTTAGTAATTTCTGTGCACTGTAAAATTATTTTGTTTATTCCGTCAGCGTATTTGATCGTTTTGAGTGATTTACTCCGCGTCAGGAAAATAAAAATTTTCGGGCCAGGGAAAACTTTACGTAATTTAATTTTTACCGTTAGGTAATTATTTTACTTAATTTGATTTGATATTTGTGCATTTTATAATTTTTGTGATTTTTGTGGATGATTATGAAATTTTTTTACTGATTGTGGGCCCAGAGGGTGTATGTGGGCCCAGGTGGCCATACGTGGGCCCAGGTGGCCATACGTGGGCCCAGGTGGGTCCCGCAAAGCAAAAAATTTCCTACGCATAGAAAAATTTGTACTGTTTAGACGGAGACAGGGATCTTACTAAACCTGAATCCGGAAATAGTTTTAAAATTTTATTGTACTGTGTTTTGTACTGTATTTAATTATCTGACGATAAAAATACAGTAAAAATATTATTAGTAGGGTTATAACAGATACAAGAATAAATATTATACTGCGTAGTCAACAAAGAGAGCTTGACTTGATTTATACCCTTGGATGAGAATACTTAGTTTGAATATTAACCGTTGATTTAATCAAAGGTTAAGAAACAAACTTAATAAAGAAGTCTTGGATAATAACCATTGATTTAATCAATGGTGTGAGAATAAGCTTAGTTAGGAAGGCTTTGATATCAACCATAGATGTAATCAAAGGTGTAGAATTGGTCTTGAAAAATGACAAAGACCATTTATAACCATTGGATTTAGATTAAATCAAGGGTGGAGATTTAATCTTAAAAAGTAACAAAGACCATTTATGATCATTGGATGAAGAATCAATCAATGGTGGAGATTTGGACTTCTAAAGTAAGCAAAGACTAATTAGGACCCTTGGATTTAAAGTTTGAAGGAGCAATCTTGACCATTAATTTTGGAGACACATCTAAGGGCTAGAATTTAAAGGAGAAAATCCAATGGCTTTAGATTAAGTCTTCTAACCTACCTAAATCTACCTAAATCCTAACCATTGAATTAATCAATGGCTAGAAATGCTTCAAATGGTGGCAAATAATGAAGACAACTTTTATTGAATGCATTATGAAGAGAAGGTGATGGTTTTGGCTTGTTTAGAAGACAAAGAAAAAGCTTTATGACATTATTTGATGCTTTATGTCAATTATGACTTGCTTTAGTCAATTTTGTTTCATTATTGCTTTGTTTGCATTCAAGGAGAATGCATGAAGGGGGGGCACGGTTTTGGTCTGATTTTAGGAGCATTTGAAGACCATATTGGTCACCTTTGGTCATTATTGACCATACTTCATCATTCTTGAAACTTTCCTTCAAGCAAAGCTCTTAGAAAATTTTCTCTCCTTCTCCTTCTAGCATGGTTCGGTCTTGACACCCAAGAACACCCTCCATCACTCAAAAATTTCATCCAACCTAGTTTCTTGAATCCTTACCTTATTCTAAACAACTTTCATGTTGAAGGTTTCTTCAAAATCCAACATTTAATACTTCAAATCCAAGCTTCAAGATTCTACCAAAAATGGTAAATTTCATGTTTCCTCTTCTAATATTTTAGTTTTGATTTTCTAAACCTAAACATCATTCTAAGAACATCTCTAGTTATGAGTTTTTCCAAAATCATTCATCTTGATCTTCAAATCCAAGCTTCAAGTTTCTATCAAAAATAAAAAATTCCATCTTTGTTCTTCAAGAGATATCATTCGGTCAAAACCCCTAAAATCACCATCCAAGCTCTTTTAATTTCATCCAACCTTAGATCTTGAATCTCCATGATATTCTAAGCAACTTTCATGTTGAAGACTTCTTCTAAATCATTCATCTTCAAGGAGTTTCTTCAAGATCAAAGTTATTGGGTTTTTGAGGTGAAGTATAAGGAAACTTAATTTTCTTCTCTCTTTTTTCATGATCTAAGCCATGTTTGATCCATGGTTCCTCTTAATCAAGCTTGATATGTTAATTAACTTGTGTTTTGTTTTGTATTTGAGAAGCCCTTGGTGGTGAAGGACTTGGAAAAAGAAACAAATCAAGAAGCTTTGGAGGATCTTCAAGAGGTAAGAGGAGATCCATCTCACCAACCAAGCATGGTGGTGAGAGATGGTATTTTATTTGATGGATGTGGAATCCATGTGAGGATTCATATCCATGGTCATGTAATTAATTTGTGGGTGTTTATGAGCTTTGATTAATTTTCTATGCTTGATATGCTTTGCATGATTTTATAGCTTTGATGATATGCTTGATATGCTATACATGCTTTTATGGCTTTGATGGTATGCTTATATTATTTATGATGAAATATATATGTATATGCCATGACTTGATGGTGGAAAGGAAATTGATTTTTGGCTCCAATAGCCAAGGAAGAGCTACGGTTTTGATGCCCTTGATTAGGGTTCATGTTGAAAATTTTCAAGAACAAAAGAATTGATTTTTGAGTACTTAGAACATGGTGGATTTCGAACAAGACACCTCAAAATAGGTGTTCACAAATTAATATTTTCATGAAAGATGAAAAAGGATGATTTGAAGAGTATGGAAAATAAACAAAGGATTTGTTTTTCAAGAGAACAAGAATATGATTTTTGGAGAAATTTTTATTGATTTATTTTGTGTAAAAAGATTGCTAAGTGTTTTTCTAAATATGAATTTTGAATGAAACGGACAAATGTTGATTTTAAGGATTTGCAAAGAAAGTGAAAAAGGATTTGCAAAGAAAGTGAAAAAGGATTTGTAAAGAAAGTAAAAACGAATTTGAACAAATGGGTTTGGTTTTTATGACCATAAGACTTACGGTTTTGAAAACAAAATTTTAATGGTTTTGTTTGTGTAAAATCCTATCAACTTAGAAAGAAAGAATGTTTTCATGATTTCAATAGTTATGCCCACATTTTTGAAGGTTTGTAATGTCTTGATTTTATGAACAAGTTTTCAAAATGAAACAAAAGAGAGTTTCAAAGTAATTTGATACAACAAATTTGGAAAGGGAATCAGAGCATTTTAATGCTTGAGGAAATTTTTGAGAAAAATGGAGAATATGATTTTCCTAACGTGTAAATCATACTTTGGGTTTTGAAGAGTGATTTTTAAAGTTAAAAACATTGATTTAATTCAATGGAAAAGTGACTTTGTGAATTATATTTTGGGAAAAGGATTTTTTTGGGAAAAGAAATGTGGAAAAAAATTTTCCTGAGTAAGAAAACATGAAAAATGAAATATAAAGTTATATTATTTTGAGAAAAGTTGAAAAGGAATTTTTGAAGGTTAAGAAATATTTTCTGTAATGAAATTGTGATGAAAAGTGTTTTACGTATCTTAAAAACGTGATTTTTAAGCTACGCAATTTTGAACAATGTGTTAAAAATGATAATGATTTATTTAAGTCCAAAATAATGTTTGGAATATTGAGGAATATTTTATGTGATTGAAAAATG
The DNA here is from genome assembly GCA_029884605.1 of Ormosia emarginata. NCBI lineage: Eukaryota > Viridiplantae > Streptophyta > Magnoliopsida > Fabales > Fabaceae > Ormosia > Ormosia emarginata. The sequence continues at coordinate 1,650,741 of JAQQTP010000041.1, read as the reverse complement.
TTGAAAAATATTTTACGTATCTTAAAAACAATTTGAAATACAGTAAAATATTTCTACGCAATTTTAAATACGTTAAAATATTTCTACGCGATTTGAATTACGTTTAAATATTTTACGTAATCTGAATTACTATTGAAAAATCACTACGTGATGGAAAAGTGATGAATTATTTTTACGTGATTGTGAAAATAGCGAAAAATCGTTATATGATTTGAAAAGTGTTTTAAATATTTTGAGAATGACGAAAAATGATTTATGCGACTTAAAAGAATGATTTTTAAGTTACGCGATTTTGAAACAGTGAAAAAATACTATGCAATTTTGAGAAACGTATATTTTTACGCGATTAAGAAAAACGTTAAAAAATTAGTACGTGTTTTAAAAGTGCAACAGAAGAGTTGCGGTAAACGTTTGAAAAATGTTAAAAATATTCTTGTATTGTGAAAACGTAATGAAGTGTCACAGTATTATGAAAATATAACAAAACGCGTTTGAGAATTTTGAAAACGTAACATAAGAGTTACGATATTTTGAAAACGTAATATAAACATTTTGGAATTGTGAAAACGTAATGTAAACGTTTTGAAATTGTGAAAATGAAACGGAAATATTACGCAATTTTGAAAACACGACATAAAGTGTTTTATAACTATGAAATTGTGATAACATGATTTTTGTCTTGTTGAAAATACAAGATAATTTGGTGCATTTTATATGCATTGGAAAGATGCTTGTGATTGGATTTGGTGCATTATACATGCATTGGGAAAAAATATATGTTGAGGCATATGATACATTGAACAAATGAAATTGAAAAGATTTGGCCCTTTGGGGTTGGACTTGCACGGATATATTCGTGCATTGTATATGGCCCTTGTGGTTGAAGAGGGAATGAGAATTGATAGTGAGGTCTATGATGGATCTTGGGGCGTCGAGGCGCGGCGGTCGACCAAGTGGACAGCTGGCGAGTACCCTGTGTCACTTGGCGATGCAGTCCGTTGCAACGCATTGACGATACCCGACAAGAACACGATTCTTTTCAACAACTGGAAGATTGTCTTTGGGCTAAGGCTGACAATTGACAGAGCATTCTCCTCGAAATTGTGAAAACCTCCATGGAGTTGTTTTTGAAAAACTGAGTCTTTGTGCACATGCATGAGTCTGAGCATTTATATCTATGTGATATATTAATTGAGGGATATTGGTTATGATAACTATTTTGATTATTTGGATGATGATGATGATGATATTAAACTGATAAATGATTAGATGATGATAGTTGATTAATGCTGATAACATGATTATAGTATGATCTATCTGTATGATTTGTTATTTGTGTTATCTCTGTACTGCCATGTTGGTATTGGCGTAGGTGATCTCACCTCTTTGTTATGTTGTTTTGCTATGTATGTATTGTTAAAACTATACAGTAGAAGGAATGAGTTGTCTTAGACATAAAGGGCGATGGATACTCAGAGATTGATGAAAACATTGAAAAGTGGTTGTCTCAAGTTCGAAGTTATGCCGGATAGACAAGGAGTAGAGTTCTGATGCATCAAGTGGATACCAGAAAAGGAATGAGTATGTTAAGGTTTTAACGTTAGTGTTACATCAGTGCCACTAAGTAGAACCTGTCATCGGGTTACTACTGTTAGAGAAAAAAAAAGAGTCTGTAAGTTTTATATTTCTCTTTAAATTGTGAAATATTAATTGGGTCAATAGTGTATATGAATCTGTTTTAATATATTTTTCAGTATCACTTATAAATTTCAGTAAGTTTAAGTTACTGCAAGAAAAGAAATTTTAAAACCCACTTTTTATAACTCAAACTTTGTGCGAACTTCTTTTCAGATTATGAGTCGAGAGTCAGACATGTGATACCCTAGGGAGGGTGTTACATCGACGGTGACATCCGGTAGGGCGCCATAGATATTGGCCCAGTTCCCAGTACTAGATCAATAGCAAACTCGATTTCTCTTGCTGGTGGTAATCTAGGTATATCTTCAGGAAAAACTTCTGGAAATTCGTTGACTATGAAAATATCTTTCAAGACATCTTCACACTGAACCTCCAAAGAAGACATCAATAAATACCCCTGATCTCCTTACTTTAAACAAGCTTCTACTTGAGTGGCCGTTAGGAATCTAGAATCCTTAGCCTCAAGAAAAACTAATGTCTTACTGGACCAGTCTATTAGGATATGGTTAGAAGATAACCAATCCATTCCTAAGATTACATTGATCTTAGAAAGAGGCAAACATATCAAGTCAACATAAAAGATTCTGCCCCTAACACACACAGGACAATTTAAGCATACTTTTGTAGTAATCACAGGCTTATCAGTAGGAGTAGCAACACTCAAGTCATAAGACAATGTGGTCACAGATAATCTCAAACACTCCACACAATCACAAGCAATGAAAGAGTGAGTTGTTCCTGAATCATATAATACGGTTAAAGGATTACCTTCAATGGCACACTCCTCCATAATCAAGTCCTCTGACTTCGCGGCTTCCTCCCCGCTCATAGTATATACACGACCACCTGTCTGTGGCCTTGCAGAACGGACGTTTCCCACAGAGGGTTCCGCCTTCAGTTGATTACAGTCTTTCGAGAAATGTTCGGGCTTCTCACATCTGAAACATATGACTCCTTTATGTGGACAGTCCTTAGTCAAGTGGTCCTTTCCACATTTGAAACATTTGGATGTAGAAGTTCTTGCCTGACCAATCTTATTTCCACCAGAAACTCCTCCAAAAGATTGTTGTCGGTTCTGACCCCTTGTCAGTTTAGCATACGACTTCTGCTGATAACAATTGCCACTGTTACCTTTTCCTCTTTGGAACCGTGTAAGTCCAAAGTTCCTATTCCTCACATCTCGCTGATGATCTATGTCCTCAACTTTATGACATTTATCCAACAGCACTAGAAATTGATAAAAATCCAAAGTTACTACTGTTTGCTTTATATCATGTCTCAATCCCTCTTCAAACTTCCTACACTTCCATTCTTCATCCGGTTGCATCTGAAAATATCTCAAAAACTTAGACAAGCTTTCAAACTTTGCCGCATATTCACTTACTGTCATCGTCCCTTATCGCAGACCAAGGAATTCTATCTCCTTAGCATGCCTGACACTAGCTGGAAAATACTTTCCTAAAAACTTTTGCTTAAAGAGTTCCTAAGTTATAACTCTCCCCTCAGCTACCAATAATCTTTTGGCTCCTGTCCACCAATCCTCGCCATCACCAGTCAGCACAAAGGTTGCATAAGTGACCTTCTTTTTATCAGTACAACCCATGCCATCAAATATTTTCTCAAGCTCCTTAATCCAAAGATTGACTTTCTCTGGGTTAAATTCTCCATTGAACTGTGCGTCCCCATTTGCCCTTTGATTATGTTGCACAAGGACATCAGCCATCCTTTGTATTGCTATTACAACTTCAGCCATATTTTGATTGTTATCTCCTGCATTCCCATGTCCACCTCTAGTATTCATGCCTCCTCTTCCTCGTCCATCCATCGTAATTCTCAAGATCAAACTAAACAATACTAAACAAAAGTCAAGTACAATTATTTCAAATAATATTGTTTCCTTTCGGAAACCAGACACAGAGAACCATACAACACAAACAAGATATACCTAACCACAAACCCAAAAGACTCTAGTTTGGGCTCTGTTACTGACAGCGAGATTTAAGGATGCAAACCCAAGTGCAGGTTGTCTCAAGTAGTAAATTTCTCGGGAGTCCGAGGTCGATCCACAGGGAATTGATAAAGAAAAATTAATTGAGGTAAGAAGAGGATTTGTCACAACACCAAAAGTAATAAAACAAGTTCACAAATGAATTTAAGGGCTTGCTTGGGTTAGGAGATCTACTCTTGGTAATAAATTAAAGGTAAGATTATTTCTCTTTTTAACTCAATTGAAATCCACACACAACGGAGGTTCCAATCGGAAAATATAACATTCAAAGTTCAATTATATATGTAATCATATTATGATTCCTTTAATTATCTACCAACATTTGTAAATGAGTTCATGTTGGTGTATGCCCTAGTGGCCAATACATTTTGTTTATATTTACATACATTATATTATGTTATTTTATATGAGGCATTTCATTTATTGTGTTCTTTTTGGTAGACATAATAAAGTCTTTAGAATAGTAAGTTTGATACCATAGGACATCAAGTGGATGACTTGATCGTGAGATCCTATTGGATAAAACACTATTCTTAAATGTCCCTAGTCAAGTATTATTGTTAATTAGGACAACAATAATGCATTGAGACTAGTATGTGCGTAGGATCGATGACCACATCTCACGGGTCATGGATATGAGATATCAAGTCTACACATGGATACATATTAGAGTAATGATGTATTGGACGACCCGCCATGAGAACGCTACGTGGATCATTACGTGAGTGTCATAAGCGATTCTCATAGTGATAATGGTGTATGTGGTCCTTTGACCTGAAATCACTACGATTCCTATATGAGGAGTTGTGTGTTTTAATGCCATCAAACGTCATCTAACAAGATGATTATAAAGTTGGTTATTAGACATACCGCGATACATGTGGAGGGATGTGAGTGACCTAGATGGGATTTGTCCCTCCTACATAACAGAGTGATATCTTTCGGGCCCCCCGATTGAGTGAGACTACGAAATGCATGGCCATGCTTAAATGAGTCAATATGAGATATTGATCTCATTTGTTATTACTATGTCTACTCGAGAATCAGGAAACTGAAGATTGAACTAAACAAGGGTGACACATTCCATGCCTTGTGTTCAATCTAGATATCTGGACAAAGGGACTAAACTACACGGAAACATTGGTCATGGATAGGTTATGTCAAATCACTGACATTCTCATTACTTGGGTAGCAATAATGTATTGCTAGATACCGCTCACTGTTTGGAATATTAAAATGAGATTTTAATATTACTACCAACGTCATGAGAACTTGCAGGGTCGCACACTTAGAACAGACTAAATTGGTGTAATCAGAATCCAAGTTGGACTCGGATTCAATTGTGGGCCTAACTCATGACAGATGGGTTTAGGGTTGCACCACTTACCTTGCTACTGCTCACATTCACTTAAGGCAACCACTGTTATAAATAATACTGCTAAGGGGGCTGCTACTAGGTTACATCACAACCCTAGCCGCACCTACTGAAAGTGAGTGAGAGATAGTGAGGTCTTCTTCTCCTTTCTTCGCAGCTAGCACTACGAAACAAAGGCGTGATGTAACACCCTTGTGGGGATGTCACATATATAAAGAAAAATAAAAGAAAGATAAATAAAATCTACCCAAGTTGTAAAACATTTATTACGTACTAATATGGGTTGTAAAATAATTCCTGTTAAACAGAATATTATTAAATAAAATAATACGAAATATAAAATAAACAAAACAACATCACTCATAATATACAAATGGCCCAAGTTATAAGTTATACAAATAATTCACAACTATAATCACAAATATTTAAACATAAACAGTAAGCCAAAAATAGTAAAGAGTCAATATATACATACGCAGACGCGCCTAAAAAAAAAACATCATAAACATTTAATCCTCTGATGGATCACTCTCAGGAAACTCATCAGAAGATATATATCCAGGATGCCTCGACACTCGGTGGACATGAGACCGCGCAGTCGATACGATAGTCATCTCACTAGGCTCAATGGACACACCACCCCAATGACGCCTAAGAGATAAAGGCAACTCTAAGTGTAGAAACACAGTAGTCATCATCACTGGCTCTCCATCAAACGTAAGTCGTATGGACACAGTCAACCGTCCCACATAAGTCACTAAGTCTCTGTCTCCCCGCAGATGCCAAGCTAACAATCCACCGTGAAACTCGAATGTCACAAATCCCAAAAATCCTGGCACCGCCGTACCCAAACTAATCACCCAATGGGTATGGATGATCGATGGTTCTTGGTCGTCGTATCGATCTTCGGCTTCTGTCGCTTCTTCTTCCTCCTCAAGATACAAAATCTCAAGAGGTCGTTCCTCTTCCTCAAACTCTTTACCACGTAAAATAAATATACGTAAAATACATACAATAAAGAGGTAAGACAAACTAAAATCATCACAAACATGGCGTATAAGAAAACGACAAACAATAGATATACAAGCTTCATGCAATATGAAAAGCTATAACATTAATTAATAACGTAATAGTATCATAACAACACATAATATCACGTATAAAATAATATCACGGATAAAATAAAGTAAGAAATAAACAAATTATCATAACAATAACCAAATAAAATAAACAGATAAAATAAAATAATATCCAAGATATAACCATATATAATATGACACGATCCTACTCCATGGAGCTAAACACAAACAGATATCAGAGAGAGAATGACTCGCAAAATCTATTAGTATCACGGCTGCCCAACCAAACTATTGCACTGTCACACGTTGCGTCTATAGCCCCATGTCACATGGAATCCATCATCCAAGGCATGGTGTAGTTCACAGTCTCACGTTGTGGCACTACAGGCAATGTACTATTAGACTTTATGAAATCTCGATTAAATATAGTGCGTGTCGAGTTCATTAGTGTGCTATCGGTTACCACGGCCCAGCGGAGCGACCGACTGTCCATATATGGAATCCCGTACACTAACGTCTCCCAGTTCATAAAGACAATGGACCACACTACGTTTATCGCATCGACAACACGATGTGATTCACCTCGTCAACCAATCCCCCAAAAACTGGCATAATCTCAAATTACCAAGATATCCTCAAAGATAAAAGATACAGTAAGTCCCACCGGACAAATACTGTTCCAAAGCCTGTACGGGTTCACCTCATAGCCCGACAGCAGAAAAGAGAAAAAAAATAAAAAGTACCGTTTTGGTCAATCGCGTAGAAATTTTATCGCGTTTTCACAATCTCGTTTTTACAAACGTTTTTAAATCGCGTAAATTTATTTTTCAAAATCGCGTAGAGTTTTTAATACGTTTTCTCAATCGCGTAAGAGTTTTAAATCATTTTATGGTCCAAATCCCTTAAAAATTAATGTTTAAATAAACAGAAATAATAATTAATACGTTTAAACTACGTAAAATATTTTTCATACCGTATACTGTCTTTTGGACATCTTTTCTCTCTTATTTGCCCGTTTTTACTAAAAATTGACAGTATTTTGCTTAGAAAATTATATTAATGGTTTCCTAATTTTTTCGTAAAAATTCTATTTACTTAATTTTTAACCATATAATTTAAACCTTTTGAAAACCACTAACATGCTTCAAAATACAGTATGAGCTATATGTTAGAAATTTTTGAAAGTTATTGTATTTCTTTTCTAACAATAAAATCAATAGTTTTAGTTGATTAAACTTAATTAAATTCAATTTATTTCTTCAAAACTCATTTTAGAAAAATTCTTTTTAACATATATTGCATCTTTATACTTGAAAATGGTTTGGAATTGATTTTAGAAATCATGAATTCTTGGTTTGGCATGTTGGCCGAAATATATGTTTGGGTCATTCGATTTCTAAATTCGTTTTCCTTGATCTAAACAATTCTCTCTCTTGTTAATTTTCCTAGGTTAATTAAATTACACTTTAGGAAAATAATGAGAACATTTTGGTTCTCCTTTTGAGTCAATGGTCGTGAGCCCTAGTGTTGTGTTCTTTGGAACACTCATACATTCCTTAGCATGGTATTCACATCCTATACATTATCATGCATTTCTAACACATGCAAATTATCAAAGCTTGTAGACATGCAATTTAAAGCTTGTAGACATGCAACTACATACAAATTATTACAATTATCAAATAGGAAAGCTACTAACAACCACACAAACAAGCTACTAAACAAACACAAACAAGGAATCCTTATGGATTCTACAATCACCACAAATGAAACTCCATCTTCTTACCACCACACAGGGATGATAAGATTTGTCTTCCTCTTACCTTAAATGAAGACAAAAATATTCTTTCACACCTCTTCTAGGTTTCAGTTTTCCTCCTTCAAAACCTAACAAACTTAAACAAAAATCTACAAGTTACTAACCATAAAAAGAGAGCTTAAACCATGGAGAAATCATGGCTGGAACTTTGAAAAAGAGTTTAGAAATGGAAAACAAGAAATTTCACCTTCTAGGTAAAATTTTCCAAGTAGGTTTCCAAGCTTCAAATGGAAGATTTTGCAAGAACTCTCAACTAGAGATGTTCTTAGGATTGTGTTTAGGTTTAGAAAACTTGGTTGGATAGAATTTTGGGTGGTTGGATGGTATAGAACAAGGCTTGGCCGAAACTAGCTTCAAGGAAGCTTCAATGGTGTTTAGGGTTTTTGGAAGAGAGAGAAGAGAGAAAAATTGCATGAAAGTGAAGTGATTTTTTGGTCTTCCAACATGCAATAGCCGTAGCCTTCAATGCCATGCAAGGTGTCCATGGGCTTGGCTTCATCCTAGCCTTAGAATGGATCAAAGGTTAAGATTAAAACTTGGTTAGCAAGCTTGTTTCCTATTGGTTGAGTTTAGCATAGTCATCTAACCTAGTCACATGCTTAGTCACTAATTAACCTAGTCACCACACTTAGTCATCATGTTCTAGAGAATTCCTTCACTAATGATGCTTAATTAAGCTACTAAGTTAACTGTTTTAACTAAACGTGGGTCCCAAAAATATTTCTTGGTCCACTTGTCATCTAATTATACTGACTAATAAAATAATATACAAAATTATTTTATTGACATGCTTAAATCCTAAAAATTAAAAGATTAATTATCGCCTCATTCAATTGGGTTTAGTAAGATCCCCCAAATCTGAATAATTAAAACAAGATTTCCCACTCGAAAAATATTATTTTCTGTCCCGAGCAAATCGCACAAAAAGTCCAAATAAAATCACAGACAAGTAATATTAAGCAATCAGTAACATATAGAAAAATTAAAAACAAGATAATCGGGACGTAACGGTCATTTTTTTATTTTTTCCCACGACGAAGCAAATCATCCAAAACGTTCAAATAAAATTACAGACAAGATTAATTGTCTCAGTATATCTCCCAAAAAAATTAAAACAAGAGCTTGAGAAAATTTTTATTTTACCGTCTCAAGCAAATTACGTAAAATGATCAAATAAAATTTTAGCCTTTGTGAAACATATTTGTATTTCATACATAAAAACAAGAAACAATAAAATAGGGACATAACAAATCATTTACACAAAAGCTTGAAAAACAGCAAACAGAACATTCGGGACATTTTTCTAAAAATTGGGGTGTTACAACTCTCCCCAACAAATAAAAATTTCGTCCTCGAAATTCGCTGCTCATCAAAACAAATGAGGATACTGATCCCTCATTTTATCTTCCAGCTCCCAGGTAGCATCACCCGTCACATCATTCCATATGACCTTCACCAGCTCGATCATCTTCCCTCGAAGCTGCTTTACCTTTCTGTCCTCAATTCTAACAGGTAAAGTCTCGTAAGTCAAATTCTCCTTCAACTGTACTTCATCTGGTTGTATAACATGCGTCGGATCCGGTATATACTTCCGTAACTGAGATACATGAAATACATCATGCAGATTGGATAGAAAAGGCGGCAAAGCAATCTGATACGCCACAGGACCTATACGTCGGATAATCTGATACGGTCCAATGAACTTAGGAGTAAGCTTCTTAGACTTAATAACTCTTCCGACACCGGTCGTAGGAGTAACTCCTAGAAATACATGCTCACCCTCCTCAAATTCAAGAGGTCGTCTTCGTTTATCCGCATAACTCTTCTGTCTGCTTTGCGTCGTTCTCATTTTCTCTTGTATCATCTTTACCTTCTCCGTAGTCTATTGTACAAGATCTGGTCCAATAGTCATGCTTTCTCCATCTTGATACCAACATAACGGGGTTCGACATCGCCTTCCATACAATGCCTCATAGGGTGCCATCCCTATACTTGAGTGAAAACTATTGTTGTAGGTGAATTCTATCAAAGACAGAAATTCATCCCAACTTCCTCGTTGCTCCAAAACACAAGCACGCAATGCATCCTCCAAAGATCGTATAGTTCTCTCTGTCCGACCATCGGTCCATGGATGATATGTCGAACTCGGTCGCCGCAACTTAGTTCCCATAGCTTCTTGTAGACTCCGTCAAAACCTTGACGTAAACCTCGGATCTCGGTCAGAAACTATACATGTAGGTACACTATGTAATCTAACAATCTCACTGATGTACAACTGGGTTAATCTTTCCAACGAATACTTGATATTAATTAGTAAGAAATGAGCCGATTTAGTAAGTCTATCGACTATAACCCATATTGAATCATGACCTTTCCTCGTCTTTGGCAAACCAGTAACGAAATCCATAGAGATACTATCCCATTTCCACTCTGGAATAGATAACGGTTGCAACATTCCAGCTGGTCTCTGATGTTCCACTTTCGCTTTCTGACAAACCAAACAAGACTCCACATACTCTGCTACGTCTCTTTTCATCCTTGGCCACCAAAACAACCTTTTCAAGTCTTGGTACATCTTGGTCATCCTCGGATGTAAACTAAGGTCACTAGTATGAGCTTCTTCTAGGATCGACTTCTTCAATTCTAAATCATCAGACATACAAATTCTTCCCTTAAACCTTAAGATTCCATCTGCTCCTTCTTCTACCGTCGCTTTATGACCTTGCTTTAACAATTCCCTTTCGTTTTGCAAAAACATGTCTTCCTTTTGTTTATCTCGGACAACATCAAGAAATTCGTTTATGATCACGACCTTAAATAAACGAACTCTTTCAGGTAGAAACTCCACAGACAACCATAGATCTCGAAACTTGTTAATCAACTCTTCCTCCTTGATCATCATTGCCGAAACACTAAGCACCTTTCTACTCAAGGCATCAGCTTCTACATTAGCTTTTCTCGGGTGGTATTGAAGTTGAAAATCATAATCCTTTAAGAATTCCAACCATCGCCTTTGCCTCATATTCAATTCTTTCTGATCAAACAAGTACTTCAGACTCTTGTGATCACTAAAGACATTGAACAGCGCTCCATACAGAAAATGCCTCCATACTTTCAGAGCAAAAACCACTGCAGCCAATTCCAAATCGTGCGTTGGATAGTTCCTCTCATGAACCTTCAACTGACGAGAAGCATACGCCACAACATTCCGGTTTTGCATCAAAACGCAACCTAACCCTTGATAAGAAGCATCACAATACACGTCAAAAGTTCCCTTAGAATCTGGCAAGATCAACACAGGTGCAGTTGTTAACCTCTTCTTCAACTCTTGAAAATTGGCTTCACGTTCTTCCGTCCATTCAAAAGCTTGACTTTTCCTCGTAAGCTGTGTAAGCGGTCCAGCAATCTTCGAAAAACCTTCGATAAACCTCCGGTAATAACCAGCAAGTCCAACAAAACTTCGAACTTCTGTTACCGTCTTAGGCCTTTCCCACTGTAAAACAGTCTCCACTTTTGATGGGTCTACTGCAATACCTTCTTTCAAAATCACGTGACCTAAAAACTGAACTTTTTCCAACCAGAACTCACATTTAGCCAACTTCGCATACAACTGCTTTTCTCTCAAAATTTGAAGAACAATACCAAGATGTTCAGCATACTCTTCCTTAGATTGAGAATAGATCAGAATGTCATCGATAAAGACAACGACAAACCTGTCTAGATATGGACGAAAAATCCTGTTCATATAATCCATAAATATGGCAGGAGCATTCGTCACCCCGAATGGCATTACCTGATACTCATAATGTCCATAACGAGTTCGAAAAGCGGTTTTCGGTACATCTTCCCCCTTAACACAAATCTGGTGATAACCCGATCTCAGATCTATCTTGGAAAATACCACAGCTCCTCTTAACTGATCCATCAAATCGTCAATTCTTGGAAGCGGATATTTATTCTTGATAGTCACCTTGTTCAGCTGATGATAATCCACACAAAGCCGAGAAGTTCCGTCCTTCTTCTTGACCAAAAGCACTGGCGCACCCCATGGTGAAACACTTGGTCGCACAAACTGCTTCTCCAACAATTCCACCAATTGCTCTTTCAGCTCCTCCAACTCGCCTGGCGACATACGATACGGTGCAATTGAGATAGGACCTGCTCCCGGTACTAAATCAATTGAAAACTCGATCTCCCTCGGGTGGCAAACCAGGTACGTCATCGGGAAAACCTCTGAAACTCGTTGACAACAGGAATAGTATTCACATCCTTCTCATTCTTAACCTCTAGAGAAGACAATACCACGTATCCCTGTACTCCCTCTCTTAACAAAGACTTGACCTTAACAGCAGTTAAGAATCCAGACTTTTCTTCCTTAGGAAAAACTATGATTTTGCTGGCACAATCTATAAGGATATGGTTAGAAGATAACCAGTCCATCCCTAAAATTACATCTATCTCAACAAAAGGTAAACAAATCAAGTTGACCAAAAACTTACGATTCTTCACAACAACAGGACAATCCAAACATATCTTTGATGCAATCACAGTTTAGCAAGCTTGGAGTAAAAACACTCAATTTAACATTCAAAGAGGACACAGTAACTTCAATCTTTCCACACAATCATATGCAATAAACGAGTGTGTAGCACCGAGTCATATAACACAGTCAGATGGTTACCTCCAATGTCACCTTCTCCTTGTATAAGATCATCAGATTGAGAAATTTCTGTTCCCGTCATAGTATATACTCGCCTCCAGATCTCGGTTGAGTATTCCCTAACTTCTGTTGATTAGCACGAACATAACGAACAACAGGTTTCCTTTCCTGCTGAGTACAATCCTTCGACATATGCCCAGGCTGTTTACAGTTAAAACAAATTGTCCCCTTAATCGTGCACTCTGGAGAGATATAACCTTTCTTTCCGCACTTAAAACATGTTGGCGTAAACGCTACTTTCTGTCCAGTTCCACTACTACTTGTACTCCTCCCAACTGGTGGTCGTTGAGATTGACTCCCTGATGGTCTGGAATACGGCTTGCGCTGAAACTGATTTGTATTACTTCCTCCACCTCTCTGAAACCTTGTCGGCCCAAAGTTACGATTCCTCTGATCTCTCGACGGCTCTAATTCCTCAAGTGGCGCACATGCATCAACCAAAGCATGAAACTGATTTATCCTCAAGGATATCACCCCTCGCTTCAGTTCCACTCTCAAGCCCGATTCAAACTTCCGACATCTCCATGTATCATCCAGTCGAGTTTGAGCATAATCCGAGAATTGAGACAAATTCTCAAATTTTGTCGCATACTCATTCACCGTCATATTTCCTGTCGCAAACCAAGAAATTCCATTTCCTTGGCATGCCTAGCACTTCAGCAGAAAATACTTTCCCGAAAAGCATCGAAAATACTTCCCACGTAATTTCAATTCCTTCACTTGTAAAACTTGGCGAGTTCCTCTCCACCAATGTTCTCCATCTCCTCTTAGCATAAAGACAGCATAAGTCACCTTCTTATCATCTCGTGCATCTCATTCCTTCAAAAATTCTCTCCAAGTCTTGTATCCATTGACTTGCCTTCTCCGGATCAACCTCGCCTCTAAACTGTGGCGGATTGTGGCGCCTAAATTCAGATAAATTTAGGGCATCAGCAGTAGCATCTTGTCATGTGAGCCGCTCTCAAATTCTCCGCCGCATCATTACTTCACCATTCGTCGCATAGCTTCAAGAAATTTCCGCAATCATAGGGTCCACATCACGATTCACGTTCGCACGTCCTCTACCTTGTCCAGACATCTTCTTTCTTCAAACAGAACAAAACAAAATTAGATACATCCTTTCGGAAGTAAATCACAAAGAATCACACAGTACAAACAAAAACAGATCCAACCACAACCCCAAAAGACTCTAACTTGGGCTCTGATACCAACTAATGTAACACCCTTGTGGGGATGTCACATATATAAAGAAAATAAAAGAAAGATAAATAAAATCTACCCAAGTTGTAAAACATTTATTACGTACTAATATGGGTTGTAAAATAATTCCTGTTAAACATATTATTATTAAATAAAATAATGCGGAAATATAAAATAAACAGAAACAACATCACTCATAATATACATATGGCCCAAGTTATAAGTTATACAAATAATTTACAACTATAACCACAAATATTTAAACATAAGCAGTAAGCCAAAAACAGTAAAGAGTCAATATATACATACGCAGACGCGCCCAAAAAAAACATCATAAACATTTAATCCTCTGATGGATCACTCTCAGGAAACTCATCAGAAGATAAATATCCAGGATGCCTCGATACTCGGCGGACATGAGACCGCGTAGTCGATACGATAGTCATCTCACTAGGCTCAGTGGACACACCACCCCAATGACGCCTAAGAGATAAAGGCAACTCTAAGTGTAGAAACACAGTAGTCGTCATCACTGGCTCTCCATCAAACATAAGTCGTATGGACATAGTCAACCGTCCCACATAAGTCACTGAGTCTCTGTCTCCCCGCAGATGCCAAGCTAACGATCCACCGTGAAACTCGAGTGTCACAAATCCCAAAAATCCTCGGCATCGCCATACCCAAACTAATCACCCAATGGGTATGGATGATCGATGGTTCTTGGTCGTCGATCGATCTTCGGCGCTTGCTTCTTCTTCCTCCTCGTATACAAAATCTCAAGAGGTCGTTCCTCTTCCTCAAACTCTTTACCACGTAAAATAAATATACGAAAACACATACAATAAAGAGGTAAGACAAACTAAAATCATCACAAACATGGCAAATAAGAAAACGACAAACAACAGATATACGATTCATGCAATATGAAAAGCTATAACATTAATTAATAATGTAATAGTATCATAACAACACATAATATCACGTATAAAATAATATCACTGATAAAATAAAGTAATAAATAAACAAATTATCATAACAATAACCAAATAAAATAAACAGATAAAATAAAATAATATCCAAGATATAACCATATATAATATGACACGATCCTACTCCATGGAGCTAAACACAAACAGATATCAGAGAGAGAATGACTCGCAAAATCTATTAGTACCACGGCTGCCCAACCAAACTATTGCGCTGTCACACGTTGCGTCTATAGCCCCATGTCACATGGAATCCATCATCCAAGGCATGGTGTAGTTCACGGTCTCACGTTGTGGCACTACAGGCAATGTACTATTAGACTTTACGAAATCTCGATTAAATATAGTGCGTGTCGAGTTCATTAGTGTGCTATCGGTTACCACGGCCCAAATGAGCGACACTGACCATCCATATATGGAATCTCGTACACTAACGTCTCCCGTTCATAAAGATAATGAACCACACTACGTTTATCGCATCGACAACACGATGTGATTCACCTCGTCAACCAATCCACCAAAAACCGGCATAATCTCAAATTACCAAGATATCCTCAAAGATAAAAAGATACAGTAAGTCCCACCGGACAAATATTGTTCCAAAGCCTCAGACGGGTTCACCTCATAGCCCGACAAAAAAAAAGAAAAAAAAGAGAAAGTACCATTTTGGTCAATCGCGTAGAAATTTTATCGCGTTTTCACAATCTCGTCGTTTTTACAAACGTTTTTAAATCGCGTAAATATATTTTGCTTTTTTTAAAATCGCGTAGAGTTTTTAATACGTTTTCTCAATCGCGTAAGAGTTTTAAATCATTTTATGGTCCAAATCCCTTAAAAATTACTGTTTAAATAAACAAAAATAATAATTAATACGTTTAAACTACGTAAAATATTTTTCATACCATATACTGTCTTTTGGACATCTTTTCTCTCTTATTTGCCCGTTTATACTAAAAATTGACAGTATTTTGCTTAGAAAATTATATTAATGGTTTCTTAATTTTTTCGTAAAAATTCTATTTACTTAATTTTTAACCGTATAATTTAAACCTTTTGAAAACCACTAACATGCTTCAAAATACAGTATGAGCTATATGTTAGAAATTTTTGAAAGTTACTGTATTTCTTTTCTAACAATAAAATCAATAGTTTTAGTTGATTAAACTTAATTCAATTCAATTTATTTCTTCAAAACTCATTTTAGAAAAATTCTTTTTAACATATATTGCATCTTTATACTTGAAAATGGTTTGGAATTGATTTTAGAAATCATGAATTCTTGGTTTGGCATGTTGGCCGAAATATATGTTTGGGTCATTTGATTTCTAAATTCATTTTCCTTGATCTAAACAATTCTCTCTCTTGTTAATTTTCCTAAGTTAATTAAATTACACTTTAGGAAAATAATGAGAACATTTTGGTTCTCCTTTTGAGTCAATGGCCGTGAGCCCTAGTGTTGTGTTCTTTGGAACACTCATGCATTCCTTAGCATGTTATTCACATCCTATACATTATCATGCATTTCTAACACATGCAAATTATCAAAGCTTGTAGACATGCAATTTAAAGCTTGTAGACATGCAACTACATACAAATTATTACAATTATCAAATAGGAAAGCTACTAACAACCACACAAACAAGCTACTAAACAAACACAAACAAGGAATCCTTATGGATTCTACAATCACCACAAATAAAACTCCATCTTCTTACCACCACACATGGATGATAAGATTTGTCTTCCTCTTACCTTAAATGAAGACAAAAATATTCTTTCACTCCTCTTCTAGGTTTCGATTTTCCTCCTTCAAAACCTAACAAACTTAAACAAAAATCTACAAGTTACTAACCATAAAAAGAGAGCTTAAACCATGGAGAAATCATGGCTTGGAACTTTGAAAAAGAGTTTAGAAATGGAAAACAAGAAATTTCACCTTCTAGGTAAAATTTTCCAAGTAGGTTTCCAAGCTTCAAATGGAAGATTTTGCAAGAACTCTCAACTAGAGATGTTCTTAGGATTGTGTTTAGGTTTAGAAAACTTGGTTGGATAGAATTTTGGGTGGTTGGATGGTATAGAACAAGGCTTGGCCGAAACTAGCTTCAAGGAAGCTTCAATGGTGTTTAGGGTTTTTGGAAGAGAGAGAAGAGAGAAAATTGCATGAAAGTGAAGTGATTTTTTTGGTCTTCCAACATGCAATAGCCGTAGCCTTCAATGCCATGCAAGGTGTCCATGGGCTTGGCTTCATCCTAGCCTTAGAATGGATCAAAGGTTAAGATTAAAACTTGGTTAGCAAGCTTGTTTCCTATTGGTTGAGTTTAGCATAGTCATCTAACCTAGTCACATGCTTAGTCACTAATTAACCTAGTCACCACACTTAGTCATCATGTTCTAGAGAATTCCTTCACTAATGATGCTTAATTAAGCTACTAAGTTAATCTGTTTAACTAAACGTGGGTCCCGCAAAAACATTTCCTGTCCATCATCTAATTATACTTGACTAATAAAATAATATACAAAATTATTTTATTGGACAAGCTTAAATCCTAAAAATTAAAAGATTAATTATCGTCTCATTCAAAATTGGGTTTAGTAAGATCCCCCAAATCCCGAATAATTAAAACAAGATTTCCTACCAAAAAATATTATTTTCCGTCTCCGAGCAAATCGCACAAAAAGTCCAAATAAAATCACAGACAATAATATTAAGCACTGTAACATATAAAAAAATTAAAAACAGTACAATCGGGACGTAACGATCATTTTTTCATTTTTTCCCACGACGAAGCAAATCATCCAAAACGTTCAAATAAAATTACAGACAATATTAATTGTCTCGATATCTCCCAAAAAAATTAAAATAGAGCTTGAGAAAATTTTTATTTTACCGTCTCGAAGCAAATTACGTAAAACGATCAAATAAAATTTTAGCCTGTAAAACATATTTGTATTTCATACAGAAAAACAAGAAACAGTAAAATAGGGACATAACAGTCATTTACACAAAAGCTTGAAAAACAGCAAACAGAACATCCAAGACATTTTTCTAAAAATTAGGGTGTTACACGTGACTCCTTTTTGCAAGTCTGTTCGTGTGGATACCGCAGAGACATCGTCACTATTACGGTGTTGGTGATTCACCTCGCTTGTGATTATCACGCTTCAAGAGGTAAATTTTCAAAGACTCGGATTATGGATTTTTTCGCATGGATCCTGTGAGGGAATTCTAATATTCCGCTGTGAGACTTTTGATCCGCAATTCCCAACAGTTCAAGCATTCACTGTGCCAATCCTATTGTCTACAATAAATCAAGATCTCCATGAACAAAGCAGGTTTCTAAATTGATTGGAAACAAAATAAAACACATATAATGTTCATTTAATAATATATCATTTAAGCACAAGAAATAAAATAATCTAACCTTATTTCATTGCCAAGAGCTTCACTCTTTCACCTAAGCAAGATGAAGATTTAGTTACTCATGGATAAGAAGAAAGAAAGAGAGAAGAAGAGAAAGATGAACATAGCTTCACTTTAGAACAAGAGAAAATTACAACAAAGTAAAACAAGAAACAAGCATAACCACAACTTGTAATAAACTAAGCCTAACACCAAGTGCCCCAAATAGTCAGCCAATGGTGCCTTTTATAGAGGATTAGGGATACAAAATGACAAGGAGGCTGATTAGGGGTAGGTGGATGAGTGGATGAATGAGTGGAAAATGCCAAATGGTGAGGATAAGAGTAAAAAATCATTGAGATTTCTTGTCTCCGAAATCATTCATTGCTTAAGTCATTGATTCCGTCATTTTCGAGCCAAGTGGTCTTCATGAAATTCTAGGAAATTGTCTAAGCTTTCCAATGGCTTTAGAATCACCCAAAAATTCGTCCTACAGCCCAAGATATAGCCCAATTACTACAGACTGTTCAGGCCCAGTTTCAGCACCTCTGTTTTGAATTTCAGACCCAATATCACCATCAAGGAGCCCGAATCAAGTTTTGTGTTCAACATGAAAGTTTTAGATCTGGGTCTTAACTTTCAAATATCCAAATTTCAGCCCAAGATAATTCTTGCAACCCGAGTTATGCTCTGATTACTGTACACTGTTCAGGTTTCAGACACAAAACTCGTGTTCTGTCTTCCAAGCCCAATTAGCTCCACTAGATGTCTGATTGAGACTTTGAGCTCTTCATCAAAGTTGTAGAGCTCTCTCTTATCTTTCGTACAAGGTAAAATTCATAATTATCAGACATTTAAAACTCAAGATATGGCCGAAATACAGAAATAGCGTAAGACCAAAATAGTGCTGAAAAAATCAATTAAGTCCAATTTGAGTCCAAACTTGCAAAACATAACTAGGCTTAATCACTTAAGTGCATGGAGAGTGTAAATGACTAAAAATAAGAGTTTATTAATGTATAAAATATGTGATCATCAAATTCCCCCACACTTAGCTTTTTGCACTCCTAGGCAAAACACATAAGACCAAAGTTAGGAGACAAAGAAAAATAACACAGACTCAAAAGCTAAAAACTCTAAAAGACTCGATGAAGCAAGAAGAACAACAAGAAATTCAAGGGATCAAAGCATAAATGATGTAACATTTCTTCATATCTCAAACCAACAAGCAAGGAAACTTCAGTTGAAAAGAATGAATCAAGAATGATAGATCCTCACAGAATTCCCTCTCAATCTCTCAAGTGTTTAAAAGGTAAGTATTTCACTCTATTCAACTCATGAACAATTACACTACCATAAGCTTGCTTATCTTTTACTTCTCCGCTACTAAAAACACATGCATACAAAAATCAAGAGGACTTTATTCAAGGTTGTAATGTGGTCATGGTAAAAGAGAGGAGATAATATGGATATGAAAAGATAAATACCAAAGAGAATAAAAGAGCATTATGGTACAGTTAGAGTGGAGAAAATGTTTGAGAACATTCGTCATAAAGGACAATCACCAATATTTGACTAATGTTTTATTGAAGATCAATCTCAAATTGGTGAATTGAATTCATTGTTAGACTTGAACATTCTCCTTTTCTTCCTGTTGTTTCCAAGCCTCCACCTTTATTTTGATAATCCTTTGATTGCAATGGTGGTCAAATATTTTTTTTTTTGATCATTTTGCACACACACCCCCACACTTGTTCAAGAACAAGGTCAATGCTCTCTTATTCCCTAAGGTTGGGTAAAAACATGTTTTTTTTTTTTTTAAGGATGAAATGAGCTTAAAACAAGGAATGGTCAAATAAGTTCAAAGGGGTTACACAATGGAAAATATACAAGGATGGCTATTTGGTCAAAGCTATTTCAAAATGCCTCAATCATATTAATGTATGCATGTGAAAATATAGCCTAAAAAAGAATCAAAGCAAGTTCTAGAGTAATAATTCCATGAGTGAAAATCACACAAGAAAGAAGAGAATGGTACAGATATTCAATCCATTCATCAATAGGCTCAAAATCTCACAAGGCATATTTCTATCATTCTTTATCCACCAATTCAACATCCATAACCAAGCATGTGAAATTTAAGAAAGAAGATAATTTATTCAATCATGCTATGATTCCTGAATTTCAATTGCTTCCAAGGATGTGAGAGTGCATTCGCTTGAATCTTTTAAAGGAAATCAAAAGACAAAAACTTTGTTACTTCCACAAATCAATACTAATTAATTACTACCTAAAAAAAACTCCTTACTCTGCCACAAATTAAGATGCGTCTCAGAAGTAAAATTACTCCTTACTCTGCCATCACTAATTGGTTTAGTAAGTCTATGACAATCATATCATACTTCCCAAACAAAACAAAAAAAATTTTTTTTTTTTTGGGTCAACTATCCTTCCCCCCCAACTAGATCACAACATTGTCCTCAATGTTAAAATATAGATGAGTAAAGGATAGAAGATATTACCTGTTGGAGAAAACTGACACAAATTTAAACAAAAACAAAGTATGATAAATCCAAAGTAAAGGAAAGCTTTTAACAAAGTGTCAAATCTGGCTCCTTTTTCATCTTGTTTCCCTCATCGCCTCCCGTTGACCAATCTATCCGAGTTATTCTTTGGGTCAGATCAAAGATCAAAGGTAAATGAATTTTTTTTTTTTTGACTTCAAGAAAACCATCGTGGTAAAGAAGTCTAGAAACCCCGAAGGACCCCGCTCAAAGGATCGTCTGTCCAAAACCAAAATAAAGCAAAATCATACAAAGATAAAAGAGATATAATAGCAAATGATGACATACCCGTATGTACAAATTTTCATGGCGTATCTTTATACTTTATGCGTCATGAGTGCAGATAGTGGCATATCTTTATACTTCACTACTACGCGTGTCACCAATTCGTGCAAGTAGACACTCACGAACTTTTTTTTAAGGACCAGGGTTCGTGCAAAGGTCCACCCGAGTCAATGACGGGTCGACCAAAAAAGCCGGGGCTCCACAACTAATTAAAGTCATGGTACTCCTTCCTGGATCGCCCTTGTTCAAACATTTTTTTCTTTTTTTTTTTTTTTTTTTCTTTTTGATTTTTTTTTTTTTTTAAAGATGACATGAAGAAGAAGAAGATGATATGTACAGATTGTTGTGGATATGGCTCACATCTGCCTCTGGTTTAACGTCCAGTAACGGCTTAAATGCCTTCTATGAGTCGAGCATAAGCTTCCCATCCAATTTTCTTATAAATTGGCAAACAGGGTCTTTTAGAGTCAGATTCCCAAGACTGTAGCGTTTTTCTTCATCCTTGAAGAGATTCCACAAATTAAGAAGTTCACGATGCACCAATCCACAAGAATGCGTCTCAAGAGTCAATAAGATATCATCTAATGACTCCTTACTCAGTCCATTCTTAATGAAGAAAATTTTATCTTCTCTTTACATTGCGGAAACCATCCCCAAAGTATGACATCGCTTGTTACAATTCCATCGTCCACATTTGTAACAGACTTGTAACCTTTTTGCTCTTCTCCTTTTAGAATACGAACTTCTTCCAAGACCTGGCATGTATGAGTCAAATGAAATTGAAGACTCACCGCTAGTTGGACCTTTGCTTCAATTATCCAAATATACATCTTCTCGCATACCTTTGTGTATTAATAATCTCAATCTTTCACATTGAACTTTGTAGATTTTTTTCAGAGCATTTAGAGGGAGAGAAGGAAAATGTTTTCTCAGGTTTGAAAGAATGGCATCCATTTTAAGGGAGAAGAAGGATTCAGTTATTTTGAGAAACTGAAAAACAAACCGACTTGAGAGTCACGGAGTACCGTATCCGCCACTTAACCGGCAACACAAAGAACTACAAAAACAAGGCAACAAAATTAGAGTGAATTCTATTCATAATAAGGATCAAAAAGAGAGATGAATTCTACCTCATTAACTTGGTTTTCCAGAAATGGTTTGAGCCTTTGTCCATTAACTTTAAACACATTACCATTCCTAGGATTCTCAATATCTACGGCTCCATGAGGATACACGTGTTTGACAACAAAAGGACCACTCCATCTAGATCTCAATTTTCCAGGGAATAGGTGCAGACGAGAATTATAAAGCAGAACTTTTTAACCAATTTCAAAAGATTTTCTCAAAATTGTCTTGCCATGAAAAGCTTTTGTTCTGGCTTTATAAATCTTTGAGTTCTCAACTGCATCATTTCTCAATTTCTCAAGTTCATTTATTTGCAATTTGCATATCTTGCAAGCATCATTAAGATTTAGATTGAAAGCTTTAATGGCCCAAAATGCTTTATGTTCCAATTCTACAGGCAAGTGACAAGGTTTTTCATAGACTAACCGATAGGGTGACATGCCCAAAGATGTTTTGAAAGTAGTACGGTAAGCCCAAAGTGCATCGTTTAGTCTTAAAGACTAATCTTTACGATTTGGGTTAACCGTTTTTTCTAAAATTTGTTTAATCTCTCTATTTGCCAATTCAACTTGTCCACTTGTCTGAGGGTGATAAGGGGTGGCAATTTTGTGTGTAATACCATATTTCTTCATTAAAGATTCAAATGGTTTATTGCAAAAATGTGTTCCCCCATCACTTATGATAGCTCGAGGGATTCCAAATCGACACAAGATATTTTCATTTAAAAATTTGAGAACAGTTTTATGATCATTGTGTCGGTATAGAATCGCCTCAATCCATTTTAAAACATAATCAACTGCAACCAAAATATACACAAATCCAAATGAAGATGGAAATGGACCCATGAAATTAATTCCCCAACAATCAAAAATTTCAATGACAAGAATGGGGTTCAGAGGCATCATGTTTCTTTTTGAAATTGAGCCCAACTTTTGACAATTTTTATAACTTTTGCAAAAAGTATAGCAGTTCTTAAATAAAGTGGGCCAATAAAATTCACACTGCAAGATTTTCGCAGCTGTTTTCTTTGAAGGGAAGTGACCTCCACATGCATCCGAGTGACAAAATTTAATGATACTACCTACCTCACTGTCGGGCACACATCTCCGAAAGATTTGATCAACACAATATTTGAACAAGTATGGGTCATCCCACTAAAAATTTTTCACCTCTGTCAAAAATTTCCTTCTATCTTGGTGCGTCCATTGAGGCGGCATCATTCCTGTTACAAGAAAGTTGACTATATTAGCAAACCAAGGCATGGAATTGATAGAAAATAAAAATTCATTAGGAAAAGAATCATTCATAGGTGTGCTATCAAAAGGTGAGCCTATTGTAAGTCTGGACAAATGATCAGCGACAACATTTTCGGCTCCTTTCTTATCTTTTATTATGATGTTGAATTCTTGAAGCAATAAGATCCATCGTATCAATCTTGGTTTGGCATCCTGCTTAGACATCAAATATCTAACAGCAGAATGATCGGTGAAAATCACAATAGAAGAGCCAATTAAGTAAGATCGAAATTTGTCCAGTGTAAAAATTACAGCAAGTAGCTCTTTTTCAGTAGTGGTGTAATTCATTTGTGCACTGTTTAAAGTTCTACTTGCGTAACAAATCACACGAGGCTTACCTTCCTTTCTTTGGCCTAAAACAGTGCCCACAGCAAAATCACTAGCATTACACATTAACTCAAAAGGCAAGGACTAGTCAGGAGATTGCATGATAGGAGCAGATGTCAGAAGACCAATTAATTTTTCGAAAGATTTTTGACATTCTTGAGTCCAATCAAATGGTGCATCTTTCAACAGAAGATTACATAATGGTCTAGATATGGCACTAAAGTCCTTAATGAATCTTCTGTAAAATCCCACATGTCCTAAAAAGGAACGAACTTCTCTGACTGTTTTTGAGGAAGGTAAATGAGCAATTAATTCAACTTTGGCCTTA
Source organism: Ormosia emarginata (assembly GCA_029884605.1). Taxonomy (NCBI): domain Eukaryota; kingdom Viridiplantae; phylum Streptophyta; class Magnoliopsida; order Fabales; family Fabaceae; genus Ormosia; species Ormosia emarginata. Next base: position 1,626,532 of record JAQQTP010000041.1, on the reverse strand, counting down.
TCAACTTCAATTCCTTTAGAAGAAATCACATGACCTAACACTATTCCTGAGGTAACCATGTAATGACATTTTTCCCAGTTTAGCACAAATCCTTTTTCTTTGCATCTTTTGAGAACTTTTTCCAAATTATCAAGACAATTTTCAAAAGAATTTCCAAAAACTGTCAAATCATCCATGAAAACCTCTAAATAATGCTCAATCATGTCACTAAAAATGCTTAACATGCATCTTTGAAATGTTGCTGGAGCATTACAAAGGCCAAAAGGCATTCTTCTATATGCCAAAGTACCAAAGGGACATGTAAAAGTGGTCTTTTCTTGATCTTCCAATGCAATTAGTATTTGATTATAACCTAAAAAACCATCAAGAAAACAGTAGTATGGATGTCCTGCTACCCTTTCCAGAATTTGATCAAGAAATGGCAAGGGAAAATGATCTTTCCTAGTAGCAACATTTAATTTTCTAAAATCAATACACATATGCCAACTAGATGAGACTCGCATAGGTATTAATTCTCCCTTATCATTTTCAACCACTGTTATTCCGGATTTCTTAGGCACAACTTGTGTAGGACTTACTCATTAACTATCAGAGATAGGATAGATAATTCCAACATCAAGCAATTTAAGGACTTCAGCTCTAACTACCTCTTTCATGTGTGGATTTAATCTTCTTTGAGGTTGTTGAGAAGTTTTAGCATTATCCTCTAAATGTATTCTATGTGTACAAATCAATAGATTAATGCCTTTTATGTTCTTTAATGTCCATCCAATTGCATTTTTATGCCTTTTAAATACTTCTGTTAACATACCTTCTTGTTCTTCAGTAAGAGACGAGGATATTACCACTGGAAAGTTTTGCTTTTCTCCCAAAAATATGTACTTTAACCCAGCAGGTAATGACTTTAGTTCCAGTGTGGGTACTTCTTCATGGGCATTATCATTCATGGGTTTTAACTCTTCAAATCTTGGTTTCCATCCCTTGTACTCCATTGCCTGTGTATAATCAAGCAAAGAACATATTTCAGAGATATCATCTTCTAATTGCATGCCTGAATCCAATGAATTGACTAAACAAATTTCTAATGGGTCAGAAGAACTCTTTGTTTGAAGATGATCATCTATAATGGCTTCAATTCCTTCAACTTCCTCTTTTTCATCAAGGACTTCCTGTGGTTGCTTGCACATGTTAAAAACATTAAGGTCTAGTGTCATGTTTCCAAATGTTAGCTTCACCACTCCATTTCTGCAATTTATTAAAGCATTAGATGTTGCTAAAAATGGACGGCCTAAAATAATAGGAATTGACTTGCAACTATCAACCATAGGTTCAGTATCCAAGACAATAAAATCCACAGGATATATGAATTTATCAACTTGAACCAACACATCTTCCACTATTCCTCTTGGAATTTTAATTGATCTATCTGCAAGTAGAAGAGTTACAGAAGTTGGTTTTAACTCACCTAAGTTGAGTTGCTGATAAACTGAATATAGAAGCAAATTGACACTAGCACCAAGATCAAGTAAAGCTTTTTCAATTTTATGTTCTCCAATAATGCATGAAACTATAGGACAACCAGGGTCTTTATATTTCAACGCATTATTATTTTGAAGAATGGAGCTTACCTGTTCTGCCAAAAATGCTTTCTTTTTCACATTTAATTTCCTTTTAACAGTGCACAAGTCCTTCAAATATTTGGCATAAGAAGGAATCTGTTTGATAGCATCTATAGAGGAATATTGATCTTCACTTGTTTCAAAATTTCAAAAATTTCAGTGCGGTGGTTCAATTTCTTTGGGTTATTTAATGCTTGAGGGAATAGGGGTGAAGGCGAGAGTTTGGTCGCCTTTTGGTCAGCTTCTTCATTTTCTTGGGGAATTGGTTCATCTTCTTTCTCACAAGGTTCAGGAATTTGTTTTTAACAACTTTTCCACTCCTAAGAGTTATCACTGACTTGACTTGGTCCATTTGCTGGTTTTCTGAACTCCCCTCATTTAGACTATATTGACCTTTGGGATTTGGTTAAGGTTGAGAAGGAAATTTTCCTTTCTCATGAATGGTGAAAGCAGAAGTAAGTTTAGCAAGAGTGTCTTTTATGTCATTCATGGTTTGATTGTTTTGTTTATTAATGGCCTCTTGCTTTTCTATGAATGCATGCAGTATTTCCTCAAGGTCTTTCCTATATGGTGGGACATAAGGTGCATATCCTTGAGAATTTTGAGAGTCCAGTTGTGCCCGAGGAGGTGGTGGTTGCATGAATTATGACTGAGTATTGTTCCTCCAGCTGAAGTTCGGGTGATTTCTCCATCCCGGATTGTATGTATCTGAAAAAGAAGAAGTAAATGGCTTTTTAAAATTATTCATTGCATTTACTTGCTCGTGTACAACTTCTTTAAAAATAGGAATATTGAGACATTCATGTGTTGAGTGTCCTAAATCATCACAAATGCCACAAATTTCTTCATTTTGTATAGATTTGAATTCTTTTGCTTTTCTTAATTCTATGGCTTCAACCTTTCTGGCTAAACTGGCAAATCTAGCATTTAGATCTTCCTCTTGACTAAGGTGATATTTTCCTTTATTAGCATTTGCAAGATTAGATCTAATTGAATTTTCAGAAGTGTTAGTATTATGCCAAGATTGAGAATTTTCAGCCAACTGGTTCAAATAGTCTAAAGCTTCATCAAGTTCTTTATCAAGAAACTCACCATTGCACATTGTTTCCACAAATTGTTTGGTTTCAGGAGTTAAACCTTCATAAAAGAAGCTTATAGTGCGCCATTTTTCAAAACCATGATGTGGGCAAGAATTTAACAAATCTTTAAATCGTTCCCAACATTGAAAATATGCTTCATTTGAATTTTGGGAAAAATTTTGGATTTGTCTTTTCAAAGCATTGGTTTTATGTGTTGGAAAAAATTTCTTTAAGAACTCACCTTGCATTTCTTGCCATGTGCCAATTGATCTTGGTTTCAAAGTGTTAAGCCAAGATTTTGCTTTATCTTTTAAAGAAAAAGAAAACAATTTAAGCTTAACAATCTCTTCAGTGCAATTTTGATCATTGAAGGCAATACATACTTCCTCAAATTCTTTCAGATGTAAATATGGACTTTCAGATTCTAAACCATGAAAATTGAGAAGTAAAGAAATCATACCTGGTTTGAATCTAAAATTATTGGCATTGAGTGGAAAGATAAAACATGATGGACTAGAATTTCGAGGTAGTTGCAAATATTCACGCATGGTTCGCAACGGTTGATTTTCCGATTCATCATGTACACTTTCATTGTCAGCCATTGTGTCAATTGTGTGTGATTGTGATTCAAACAAGTCAATATATAAAGTACCAGAATTAATTTTAACTAAACGACCAGAATTTAAATCACGATACCAATTAAGCATAAATACATAAATAACTAAAAATAAATAAACAAAAAATAATATACAAGCTGGCGGTGTAACCCACCATTAAATATTAACAAGGATGTGGTAGAAACCAACCACCAAAAATATATATATAACAAAGGTGGGGTAATAAACCAACCACCCAAAAATAAAAATAAAGTGCGGAAAAATAAATAACGAGAAAAGTAAAAAGAAGAGTTTCCCCACTAAGTTAGTGCGTAAAATAAAAGGGAGAGTTACCCCACCTTGAAGAAAAAAAATGACGAAAATAAAAAAAAAAAAAGTTAAAAAGCAAAAATAAATGACATAAATATAAAAGTTAGAAAGTTAGTATGTTAGCAAGTTAGTAAGTTAGAGAGTTAGTAAAGAAAGAAGGATCGATCAAGCCGATCTTTTGCTCGTGAGGAGGAGAAGAGAGAATAAATTTTATTAAAGAAAACAAACCTCAATAAATCAAAACTTCAAATCAAGTCCCCGGCAACGGCGCCAAAAACTTGACTGCGGGATTTAAGGATGCAAACCCAAGTGCAGGTTGTCTCAAGTAGTGAATTTCTCGGGAGTCCGAGGTCGATCCACAGGGAATTGATGAAGAAAAATTAATTGAGGTAAGAAGAGGATTTATCACAACACCAAAAGTAATAAAACAAGTTCACAAATGAATTTAAGGGCTTGCTTGGGTTAGGAGATCCACTCTTGGTAATAAATTAAAGGTAAGATTATTTCTTTTTTTAACTCAATTGAAATCCACACACAACGAAGGTTCCAATCGGAAAATATAACATTCAAAGTTCAATTATATATGTAATCATATTATGATTCCTTTAATTATCTACCAACATTTGTAAATGAGTTCAAGCATTCACTGTGCCAATCCTATTGTCTACAATAAATCAAGATCTCCATTAACAAAGAAGGTTTCTAAATTGATTGGAAACAAAATACAACACATATAATGTTCATTTAATAATATATCATTTAAGCACAAGAAATAAAATAATCTAACCTTATTTCATTACCAAGAGCTTCACTCTTTCACCCAAGCAAGATGAAGGTTTAGTTACTCATGGATAAGAAGAAAGAAAGAGAGAAGAAGAGAAAGATGAACATAGCTTCACTTTAGAACAAGAGAAAATTACAACAAAGTAAAACAAGAAACAAGCATAACCACAACTTGTAACAAACTAAGCCTAACACCAAGTGCTCCAAATGGTCAGCCAATGGTGCCTTTTATAGAGGATTAGGGATACAAAATGACAAGGAGGCTGATTAGGGGTAGGTGGATGAGTGGATGAATGAGTGGAAAATGCCAAATGGTGAGGATAAGAGTGAAAAATCATTGAGATTTCTTGTCTCCGAAATCATTCATTGCTTAAGTCATTGATTCCGTCATTTTCGAGCCAAGTGGTCTTCATGAAAGTTCTAGGAAATTGTCTAAGCTTTCCAATGGCTCTGGAATCACCCAAAAATTCGTCCTACAGCCCAAGATATAGCCCAATTACTACAGACTGTTCAGGCCCAGTTTCAGCACCTCTGTTTTGACTTTCAGACCCAATATCACCATCAAGGAGCCTGAATCAAGTTTTGTGTTCAACATGATAGTTTTAGATCTGGGTCTTAACTTTCAAATATCCAAATTTCAGCTCAAGATAATTCTTGCAGCCTGAGTTATGCTCTGATTACTGTACACTGTTCAAGTTTCAGACACAAAACTCGTGTTCTGTTTTCCAAGCCCAATTAGCTCCACTAGATGTCTGATTGAGACTTTGAGCTCTCATCAAAGTTGTAGAGCTCTCTCTTATCTTTCCTACAAGGTAAAATTCATAATTATCAGATATTTAAAACTCAAGATATGGCCGAAATACAGAAACGGCGTAAGACCAAAATAGTGCTGAAAAAATCAATTAAGTCCAATTTGAGTCCAAACTTGCAAAACATAACTAGGCTTAATCAATTAAGTACATAGAGAGTGTAAATGACTAAAAATGAGGGTTTATTAATGTATAAAATATGTGATCATCAGTTACCAACTAATGTAACACCCACCCTAGGGTATCGCATATTATATTAATTATTACTGAATTACTCCCAAGTTATAAAATAATATTTTTATAATAAATTTGAGTTATAAAATTTCTTGATATCGATAAGATAAACTTAGCAGAAAATAAAAATATTAAACATCATCACAAATAATTTACATCATATACATCACATAAGTACTGTCAAATTTATTTATATACAGATCGAGTTCTTAAAAATATTTAAACATTACTACATTACTATACCTGTCCAAGTACACCTAGACAGCAGAACCCTCAGATGGGTCCTCCTCGGGATCAGCCTCAGATTCCTCAGATGGTAAGAATCCTGGTTGACGTGTCGTCCTACGGATAGGTGTCCAAGCAGATGATATAATGTTGATCTCAGATGGGACTTGGTAACGACCGCCCCAATACTGCCTAATATATAGTGGAAATTCTACATGTATATATATAGTAATAGAAAAGAAAGGATCTCCATGAAAGATCCTACTCATATTAACTGTCACATGTCCCTGATAGATAAGTCCCTCCTCATTGGGACTAATACGCCAAGCACCAGCTCCTCCATGAAACTGCAATCTCACATACCCAAAGAAACTAGATCAGGTTGCCATCAAATCAGAACTCAACCTCCTCAGTAGGAATTTGCTCCTCGTTGTCTTCTTGCTCAATACTTTGCCCAGTGTCTTTAACAAATATAAACATAATACAAAAATAGGCATACAAAGAGGTGAGATATCTACGCCAATACCAACATGATAGCATGGAGACAGCAAATACAACATATCATACAGATATAACAAATAATAATTACAATCATACCCTCAACATTATTCAATTATTCGACAGTTCAAATATCACACAGATATAAATGCCCATATTATACATGTGCACATAGACTTAATTTCCTACTCCATGGAGCTAACTTAAGTCGGAGAGCTTGATCTAAAAGATTTGTCTGTACCAACATGCCTCAAACCATGTGCCACAATTCTCATAAGTATTTGCACATCTAGCATATACACGACAGTCTTTACCAGATCTTGATTAAGAATAGTGTCTCGGTTCGGATTGTCGGTGCATTGCATCGGTCCGATCCACAGTACAGAAGAGCTACAAACTGTCCATTGTGGAAAACCCACACCTCGACGCCCCCAAGGTCAACAAGTGATCTGCACTACGCATATCGCACCCACTCAAGAGGTGTAAGTCTCTCCTAGGCCATTAGCCTTAACATAGTCCATCGGACTTTTCAAATGCATGATCAATGCATACAAGCTATTCATAGTCCAACATCATAATCTCATATACAGGGTCCACACACTGGCCTAATAGTATCTTTACTGTATTTTTAATCGCGTAAACATTTTAATGTGTTTTCTCAATTGCGCAACATCTTTGTCACGTTTTCAAATCGCGTATTAATTTTTTAACGTTTTCAAATGTTTTGAAATCGCATAGCTTAAAAATCACATTTTTAAGTAGCGAAATACGTTTTTCATCATTTTTCAACTGCGTAAAATATTTCTCAATATTTTAAATATCATTTTGGCCTTTCTAAAAATTAACACGACTTCTACTTCATTTTCCACATTTTCTTACTTAAGAAATCTTTTTCGCAACATATTCCACCAAATCACCTTTTTATTGATTTAAATTAATGTTTCTAGCTTAAAATTCCCTAACGCGCTCCAAAACCCAAAAAGTGAGCTATACGTTAGTAAATTTCAAGTCACCAATATATTGCTCCTTATAACGTGATTAATCTAAAAATTAATTCACTTTATAAAATATTTTGAGTTTCAAACACTTTCAACCTCATTCTTTCCTTTTCATAAAACGAAATCTCATTTCTACAAGTAATAAATTGTTTTGTTTCCATTTTTATTTCTTATTTCTTCAAATCAACTATGTTACCATTACAAATCATATTTTTACACAAACAAAACCATTACAGCCTCCATGGCCGTGAGTAACTTGGTCCTTGAAACCAAAACATTTGTTCATTTTCCTTGCTCTTCTAAGCATCCCATTTTACCATTCATGAAAAAATTAACTTGGAAACACCTATTTTGAGGTGTTGAGGCCGTGACCCTGATGGTCTTTGGAACCAAAATTATTTTTCATTCCAACATTAATCATGGCATACATGGCATATAATCATCAATATATATCACAAGCATACCATAAAAGCAATAAAAATCATATAAGCATAAAAGCATAAATAAATAAATTTAAAGCACATAAACACCACAAATAAATTACACAACCATGGATATGAATCCTCACATGAATTCACCATCCATCAAATACAATTTCATCTCTCACCACCATACTTGGTTGGTGAAATAGATCTTCCTCTTATCTCTTGGAGAAACCTCCAAACTCCTTGTTTTGTTTCTAGTACAAGTCCTTCACCACCAAGAGCTTCTTAAACATAAAACAAACACAAGTTTATTAGCATCAAAAGCTTGAACAAGAAAGACAATGGATCGAAACATGGCCTAGAACATGAAAATGAGACAAGTAGTGAAGTTTCCATAAACTCCACCTTAAAACTCTAGAACTTGATCTTGAAGAAAGTCCTTGAAGATGAATGATTTAAAACTTGACCTTAACTATAAAGTGTCTTGGATTTAGGTAAAGATTCAAGAAATAAGGTTAGTTGAAATTTTTGGAGAGTAAAGGTATGATCTTGGCCTCTTGGCTGTGAAGTTGAGTGAAGAGAAAATGAGAGAAAAGTTTTGTGAAGCTTAGCTTTAGGAAATGATAAAGAAGAGTGATAGAAATGTATTGAAAAATTTCCTATAGCTATTTGGTCTTCAAAACCAAAGCCACCCCTTGAACACTAAGGTTATGTCTAAATTCATCTAGCCACTTTTTGAGGCTTCAAGAGTCATTGATTGAATCAATGGTTGATCTTTGGTGTAGGTTTCCAAATGATAAGATTAAATTTGAACCATTGGATCCTTTCTCTATGAAACCTTAGCCATTAGATATATCTCCAAAATGGAGGGTCAAGATCTACTCTTTATACTTTCCATCCAAGGGTCACAAAAGGTCCTTGTCACTTTGTGATACCAATCTCCATAAATTAAATCAATGGTGGATATCCAAAGCCTTCCTCACCAAGCTTGCTTCCTATTAGTCCTCTATAAAGTTGTCATAATAACTTAATTTGACTAACCAGTATAATATTTTTCTAGTTGCTATTACCCTATGGATAATATTTACTATATTTTTATTGTCCTATAAATAAAACAGTACAAAACACAGTAAAAGAAAATTTCAAAAATTGTTTCCGATTTTGGGTTTAGTAAGATCTCTCGTCCTTGTCTCAACAGTACAAAATTTCTGACTTCGAAAAATTTTTACTTTTTCGGCCCGCTTTGAGCCCACATACTGCTTCCCTTGATCTCATAGACATTTCAAGAATAATATTAAAATAATCAAAAAAAATATAAAATCTCACAATAATCCACAAAAATCATAAAAATTATAAAATTTATGAAAATCAATTCAAATTAGTAAAAATAGTTAAGAATCAACAAAAATAAATAAAATACGTAAGATTTTCTCCGACCTGAAAATTATTATTTTCCTGACTCGGAGTAAATCACACAAAACGATCAAATACAATCACAGAATAGTCAAAATAATTTTACAATACACAGAAATCACAAAACAGTAGAATTCTGTTATTACTATCAAATAACTAAAATTTGGGGTGTTACAAGACTCAGGAATAGGGTTGTTGGGAAGACATAATGATGACCCTAATTTGAGAGAAGATATTGCAAGCACCATGCAATCACATTTTTTTCTTGGGATTGTCAATAATGGGAGATTGAGATTTTTTTTCTTGATAGATAGGGTTTAATTCAATAAGTAATTGGGCTGTAATGGACTAAATTTGTGTAACATCCCGAAAATTAATAATTTCAGAATAAATGATCATTTTACAATATTTGGGATTTTCTAGAATTTTTCTGGATTTTTTTGAGAACGCAGAATATTTTAATATATTCCTCGTTTTGCGTGCGCACTGAGCTGAGAATTGTTGAGGTCAGTGTAACTCTCTGGAAACTAATTATTTCGCCACCAATAGTCATTTTCTAATATTTGTGATTTATGTGAATTTTTCTGGAATTTTTCGGAAACGACGAATATTTTAATATATTCCTCGTTTTGCGTGAAACTCGAGCAGAGTCGTGAAAACGACTGTAGTGCTTCAAAAATTAGAAAATTATATGACGAATAGTCGTTTTATAATATTTTCAATTTTTGGTAATTTTCTGGAAATTTTCCGGAACCGTCGAATATTTTAATATATTTCTCGTTTTGCTTGCACACTGAGCAGAACTAGAGAAACGCGATGTTTTCTCTGAAAACCTTGGACTATGGACATGTCGACGGGGGATCTTACTAAACCCGAGACTTGACACAGTTTACGAGGCTTCACAATTTTCGAGAAATTTTTACAGATACAATTAAATCAATACAGCGAAAAATTCATCTGTCAGATTAATTAAATACTGACTTCTGTCAACTGTAACTATTATCTATTGGATAATAGTGTGTAATAAAAATACTATCACATTATCCTAATGCAATCTACTTTATATCTAATCTATCCACTTTAATTCAAATTTAATAGTAAAATAATCAAAGCTTCCTTAAGAAGCTTTGACCTTACCTTTGACCCATGTGTTTTGGCTTCCTTTGGAAGCCAAATTTCCCACCCATCTCTCTCTCTCTTTTACGTTGCAGCTGCCACCAAAGGGGAATGAATTTGATTTCATTTATCCAAATATTTCATTTACTACATTATCACCCAAAACACCTTTTTCTTTCTTCATTTTACGTTTTCTCCTTCTTCCTCCTTCTTCCACATTTCTTTTTCTCCTCCCTTGTGCTCCACGGCCAGCCACCATCCAGCCCCTCCATCTTCACAAAAATTAAACAAATTACATTTTCTTACTCTCCCCACCATTCTAAACACCTTTCCTCTTGGAGCTTCTTGAAAATCTTCCATTTTCACCATTTTCTCCAAGCTCCAACTTTGAGCATTTTGGGTAAGTTTCATGACCACTCTCCTTCTTCTCTTGATTTCGTGATTTTGGTTTCTTTGATGGTCATCCATGGTTGATTTTTCAAGCTTTGGTATTTATTCTAACAAGTTACCATTTTTAGGGATTTTGGTGGCCAAATCCGAAAATACAAGAGCATTCTTGGAGCTCTCTTGATTTCTACACTCAAGTAAGAGGAAGACACTCCTCTTCAACCATTTTTAGCATCTAGGAACCTTGGTTGTGTTGATTTGTGAAGAACCCTAATTAGGGTTGTTCTTGAAATTAATGATTAATTATGTTAAGTGTTGATTTTAATTGATTTATGCTATTGGATTGAATTGTTGTATATAATGCTATGTTGGATTGGATCTTGTGATTGAAAATGGAAGAAAAATGTTGGAGAAGCCCTCTTGGTGGCCACGGTTTTGAGGCTAGCAATTAGGGGAAAGTGTGATAAATTGTAACAAGCATTGGATTTGAACTAAGCAATGGATAATCAATTAGGTAATTGGAAGCCTAAGTAGTGAAATGGACAATCAAGAAATTAGGAGAATTTAATGTGTTGATTTTAATTAATTTATGCTATTGGATTGATTGGTGGTATATAATGGAATGTTGGAATGGATTTAGTGATTTAAAATGGATGAAAAAATTGATTGAACATCCTTCAAGAGTGCCACGGTTTTAGGTTGGAAATTTAGAGGAAATTGTGTTGAAATTGTAATGGGTATAAGACTTAAATTATCAATGTATGAAATGGAATTTAATGGAAGAACAATTGGAAGTTGAAACTCCTATAGTGGTTACGGTTTTGGAGCCAAGAACCTAGGGTTTTTGGTGAGTTAATTGAACAAGAGAACACTTTAAATAATTAAAGAAATGATGTACAAGATTATGGCTTGAAAAGAATTTGAATTTGGATTTATAGGGAGGCCACGACCTCTAGGGCATTTCTAGGTGAAAATGTGATTTTGATGAATTGGAAGCATAATCAATTAGGTAATTGGAAGCCTAAGTAGTGAAATGGATAATCAAGAAATTAGGAGAATTTATTGTAATTAAGACTTCATAAATTTTAAAGAGCATGAGAGTGTGAGGCTTGAGAGCTTAAATAAAATGTAAGTTATTGGAGATTTAATTACCTTAGTATGTTAAATTGATTTTGAATATGAACCTTGAAATGAGGAATAAATTCTAAGTTAGGATTCATAATGAACCTAATGACGTACTAATTGACTTGATATTGATATTATGTTGTTATGGGTCCATGTGAGTGACCATATATACATTGATGCTTATATTGGCCTAATGTGGCGTATTATGGAATTATATGAAATTATGAATCATACATGTGCATGCATAGTGTCTTATGCATTGTGATTGTCCTTGTGGATGTTGTAAGGCCTAGTTGCCTAGGAGATTGAACACACCTTAGTGCGGGTGCGAATAGACAAGTGTGGGTCGTGTTATGACCTCGGGGGCGTCGGGGTGCGGGTCCCTCACATGGACAGTTTAGAGCTCCTCTGTGCCGTGGGGCAAACCGATGCAAACACACCGACGATCCGGACTTGACACTGTCCTATATCGTGATCTAGTGAAGAATGTCTGTGCAATGCCATGATTGTGCACGATTTGATTTATAGCACTGGCCTCGGCAGCCGAGTCACAGACATGTCTCCTGATCTTTCTCTCCGATTGATTGAGTTTAGCTCCATGGAGTAGGGGTTTGAGAGAACATGCATATGAGACATGATATGTATATACATTGTTGTTATTATCTGTTTTCCATATTATGACTTATCTGTTCATTACTGTAATGATTACCTGCCTGGACTGTTTAATTGCTTACTGTTGGACTTACTGTTAGTATTTGAATATACTGTTTCTGGTTTGCTATCTGGGCGCGTGGCACCGTAATGTTTCTAGCATGCTATAATTAGTAATGATGTAGGATGTCTTACCTCTTTATGTGTTTCCTATATCTTTGTATGTCTGTTTTATACTTATATTGATAAAAGATCGTGAGGAAGATAAAGAGGGACCACACCTTGGTTGATTGGATTGGGCGTTCGGACAAGGTTTCTTCGGCTACGTACGAGTGCAGTTGCGTGGAGGCATTGATGCCTGACTTGTTGACTGGGACTCCGAGCGTCATATGTGTATGTGGGGTTGCGGCTTTGTCGCGCAAGAGTACCTATCCCTGGGTTACTACTTTTCCCCCTTTTTTGTGTTTTATTTTTGCTGTATTCTATTGGACTCTGTAATTGTTATATTATATGTTATCAGTGATTTGCATTAAAGATGACTATAAAATATACATGTATATGGAAAATGACTTTCATTCCAGTGGTTGTATTATGGCTTGAATATATCTATATTTCATTCGAGGCTCATATTTTCTACCTATGCAAATTGTCAAAAAAAAAGAAAGAAGAAAAATATAGACTCTTGAGAATTTAAATTACTGTTATCATGACTGTGACACACTTGGATTTAGTAACTATGGTGTAATGACGATTATGCTCTGGTTGCTACGTCAAGGGGTGTTACAATTTGTCATAGGTAAATACTTAATTGAAGAACCTTCCCAGCGACAGCTACACGATCTTTCTTCTTTTACCCTGTGTTTGGATGTTGTTTCATTAATGGAACGGAACGGAATAGGTAGGGATGAATCGAAAAGGAAAGAAAAGGAATGGAACATAGTTCTCCCTCTCTTTGTTTGGAAGATTCATTAATGGAACAGAACGGAACAAAATATGTGTTTTCCCCATTCCACCTCAATTTTGGGGGAAACAAAAATTGAGCATTTGAAGAGAAGATGGGAGAAATGATTCTCCTTGTATTTCGTTTCGTTCTTATGTATTTTAAAACTTCCAAACATAAAAAATTATTTCTTTTTCCCTCATTTCTTTTCCGTTTTCTTCTTTATCTATCATCCAAACATAGTGTTAGTATTTTTTTTATTGATTATTTGATTTTTAATCTCTTAATGTAAAAAAAAGAAAATAAAAGAGACCATCTTATAACTTTATTTTAAAAGAATGTTTATTTACAATTAAAATTATAAAATACTTATTTGAATATTATTTAATTCATGTGTTATTATTTTATTTAGCTAAGTCAGCTTAAGTTTCGGTATCCATGATTTTACATGGGTTCCATAACAGCCACCTCTTAGGGGCCATCAATATTTTTCTTTTGAATGATTAATTGTTGTTTTGGAAAACACTGAATTTTTTTCCTTAAGAGCATCAATGTAGCTTTGGCATGGTGTAGTTAATGGTGATTATTATGCACGATGCCACGATGTGGTCAAATTACAGCACCAACCGTACGTTACTTACTCATTTCGTATTTGGGTGGCTACCAAATCACGTTCTATTACCTGGTTATCTGTGTGAAAGTCAAAGTGAATTTTACTGCCTTTGGTTTACCTTAGGATATGTAGAATTTTGAGTGGAAGCATTCATTTCATAGTGTCAAGTCTTTGTTTAAAAGCAAAAAAACTAATCTTTTTTGGAGAAATTTATAAGAGCTAAGAGTGTAAAAAATTTATCTTATTATATACTATTAAATGTGTTTGACATCAACTATAGTATTGAAAGTGTAATTAATTGAGGGATAAGAATAATTATAAATCTTTTTAATATATCATCTTAATTGTTAAATAAAAAAATATTTAATATTTTTTATATTTTTAAGATATTAATTATATTTAATATTTTTTATTAAATAATAAGACGATTAAAAAATATTTTAAAAGAATATAACAAAATTTAAAGACAATAATGACATACAAAATGAAGTGGTTCACATTTAATAATGCATACATTCCATGGAATCTATCACTCTTTTTTTTAACGTTACGAGCTTTCTCCAAATTCTTTAAATGCGAGATTAATCATTGCTTGAATGCTAACATTGTACTTCCCGTAATGCTTTCTTGCTTTCTCGATTTTATCATAAAATAATATTAGAGTAAATAACTATTTTAGTATCTGATAGATACATGTGACCTCAATTTAATCTTCTAAAAAAAATTATATCAATTTAATCTCTTAATCATAAAAATTAATATCAATTTTTCCTTTCAAAGAAAGTTAATAATAATTTAAACCCTTAATTATAAAAAATAACCTATATGTAGTTCCTAAATGAAAAGCTCTGTTAGTAGTGTTCTTGCAATTCGTATACAAAAATAAAACTTAACCATAAGATAGCTAATACTAAGTTTAGATGACAGGTAATGGAGGGAATAGAAAAGAAATGAGGGAAATGGAAATAAGTTTTTGTATTTGGGAGTTTTAAAATATATAGAAGCGGAACGAAACACATGAGGAATCTTTCCTCCCTCTTCCCCTCAAATGTGTAATTTTTGTTCCTTCTAAAATTGAGGTGGAATGAGAGGAACACATGTTCCGTTCTATTCCGTTAATGAATTTTTCAAACAAAGAGGGGGAAACTATGTTCCATTCTATTCCTTTTCTTTCCAATCCATCCCTACCTATTTCATTCCGTTCCGTTAATGAAAAAGTATCCAAACACAAGATAAAACAAGTTTTTAGGCCTCTAATTTTTAACGCCTTGTAATTTTAAAATGATATAACTATTTATATTAAATAAAAAATTATGAAAATCAATAAGATATCTACATGTTATCTTATTTCTTAAATTAATTGCTTAACAATTTTTTACTTTTTCTCAGTTCTTACATTTCTCTTAATCCTTTACTAATTATCTCATGTCCCATTAAAAACATGCTTAAGTCAAGATAATTAATAAAAACGTAATGCTTAATGCTACAAAACGAAATCCTGTACGAATGATTTTAGCCGTTGATAGCTTTTCGGTGCGCATGTGATGTAAACATTTCATTCATTAATAACTGTATTTGTGAAAGCGTATTCTCTTCATTCGTAAAATTTCACAAAAACTGTTTTTCGTGATGTTTAGCAGTATTCTTAATAAAATGACATTATTCTTTCACTTTACTAATTAAGTGCCTAATAAATCGTTATTTCTATCACTTCTCAATTCTCACAATGCTATTAATATTTTATTATTTTTTTTTCATTTTCAATCAACTAATTAATGGTAATATATATTTATTCAACACCGACAACTAATCTTTTTTATTATATATGACCAATTATCTTTTTTTTTTTCAATTTAGAACATCTACTTTTGATTTCTTCCTTCCTTGCTCATTGCTCTGACTCTTTATTTAAGCTTTCTTTCTTAATTTCAATATCCTTCACAGAATACGTTGAGAAATAAATATTAGAAGAGCTTGATTAAAAAAGTTTAATTAAAAATTTTGCATCTAAAAAGGCTAAAAGAACAAAATTATAATATTTTTCATTAATTTTACTTAAAAGGCCTCAGTTTTGTATGTAGCTTTAGACTTTCTCCACATAAAAAAATGATTTAATGTCATTTTTCATAATTAAGGAGCTAAACTAATAACAGCTTTCTTTGAAGAATAAAATTAATATTAATTGTATGTTAAAAGACTAAAATTGATGTTTACTTATATAATTATTATTTAACAAAGAATAAATGCTACATAGCCCGTAATTATGCAAGCCAATTATGTACCGAAAAAGGGGATGAAATGAATCCAGCTAGATATCCCGGGTTCAGCCTGAAATTAACCCGGGAGGGCAATTTGCAAACATCTACAACTGGGACAGTGAGACCCACATTATAAACATTTAGCTTTTATAACAATCCGTGCTACATCCGGGACAAATGACTCGGCCATCTATCTTTTTTCCAAAAGAAATTGTGTAACTTTATCATTATACAAAAACTTCATTTGTTATGAACAAAAGAAAATATGGAGTTTTATGGTGTGCTTGTTTACGATGAAAAACTAGAATAAAAATAGAATGTGTCAAAAACTTTTTAGTTGTCACTCTCAATATATTTTGGATTAATGGTTGAAAATTAATTTCAACTCACAGTGATAAAAATTTATAGGGTGGGAAATGAGTTGCACTATATTTTTAACCGTCCAATTTTTGGTATGAGCAGTATTATATAGAACGAAATGGACTTTCACGATCATTCAGGAATGGTTCTTATTGGTCTTTTTTTGTTTGTTTTATAATTAAAATGTAATCAAATTTTATAATAAAAAGAATATATGCTTCATAAAACACAAAGATAATTTTTCTATTTTATTGATTCGTGTGTCATTTTACTAAATTTTTTTCGTGAAATTTAGGATTTTTCTTTTGGTATTGACCAAACATGATATAATATTTTATTTCAAATTTTTTACTTTCTTAAACAAACATACTTATGATAGATTTGGATCCTTTAAAATAATTTTAGAGCAAATAATTATCTATCAATTATTAATTCTATTTATTAATAATTAATAAATACTTATTTATTCTAAAATTACTTTAAAAGATTCTCCTTCACTTATGATAATTGTATGGATAGAATTCTGGAGCAACAATTTATAAAAGAACGGTCCTTTAAAATTAAAGAACTAAATCTTCAATCATTGGATGAAAAAATGTCACATATATTTATTAAGAAAATTTAATGCACCCTCTTTCAATGCCGTGGATATCTAATCGCAACAGTATTTATTAAAGATGAACAAAAAAAATGGAAAAAAAACCCTCCTTGAAATTTATGCAACTACCCAACCTTACAAAATTATTGTACTTCGGTCAATTAATTGGACCATTTGACCAAGACTAAAATAAAAAGATGCTAATAAAATCTTTTTCACATATATATATCGGAGCATATTTAATGAAAGGTGATTTTTTTTTTTTGAGTGGTGAGACAAACAAATTGTAGTTATTAAATTATATATAAATAGTTAAAATTAAAAATTATATAAGGGTCTTATGATCACATTAAAAAATTATATGACTTTAAGTTTTAATATTAACTATTCATATAAAATTTAATAGTTAAGATTTATTCTTTTATATATATATATATATATATATATATATATATATAGAAACGATCAATTTACATCAAATGTAAGTTAATTTTTTCTTACACTCATTTTTAGATATTAGATTTACTTTCATCTAATGATTATTTTTAATGAAATAATATCAACCATTAGATGAAAGTTGAATTAACGCTTAAAAATGAGTGTAAAAAAAAAGGACTTACACTTGATGATATCTAATCCCTCCTCATATATATATATATATATATATATATATATATATATATATATCACATTTTGTTTTGGATAAAAAAGTCTTAGAAAATAAATAATTGTAAGGAACATTAAGGAGTAATATTTAATTTAAGGAGACAAAAAAGTTAAAATTATTAAGAATGAACATTTAAGTTTTAATTAAAGAGAATGATCATATTATTTTACTTAATGGTCAAAAATATTCTTAATAGAAAGTAATTGTCATATCATTTAAAATTATTGTCAGTCAGTGACAACAAATAATCACTTAATAGAAAGTAATGATCACTCATAAATTTCTTCTTAATTTCATAAAACTTTGTATATAGAACTTCATTTAACCCGTTAGATGCACAACAGTAACAAATAACCATTTAATAGAAAGCATGAACCACAAATTCCTTTTTAATTTCAATATACTTTAAACATGAAACTTCATTTAAAATTGTTAACCCCTCAATGTTAACATATGACCATTCAATAAAAAGGAATAACCACTCATAAATTTATTCTTAATTTTATTCAATCATCCAACGATTTTAATTGAAGTTCTACATGTTAAATTTTATGAAATTAAAAATGAATTTGTGAGTAGCCCTTACTTTTTATTAAATAATCATTTGTTAACAATGAGCGGCTAACAATTTTAAATAAAGTTTTATGTGTAAAATTTTATGAAATTAAGAAGAAATTTGTGAGTAATAACTATTTTTTAATGAATGGTAATTTGTTAACACTAAGTGACTAATGATTTTAGATGAAGTTCCACGAGCAAAATTTAATGAAATTAAGAAGACATTTGTGAGTGGTCATTATTTTTTATTGAATGATCATTTGTTAACACTGAGTGACTAATGATTTTAATTGAAGTTTCATGTGTAAAGTTGCATAAAATTAAGAAAAAATTTGTGAGTGGTTATTGTGTTTTATTGAATGTTCATTTATTAACATTGAGTGACTGAAAATTTTAAATAATATGTCATGTGTAAAATTTTATGAAATTAAGAAGAAATTTGTGTATTACATCTGCTTTTTATTAAATGGTTATTGTTACTATTGAGCATCTAACTGTTTTAAATAAAATTCTATATGTAGATATTTACAAAATTAAGAAGAAATTTGTGAGTAATTATTACTTTTTATTAAGTGATTATTTGTTATCATTAAGTGGTTAACAATTTTAAATTAGATTGTCATTACTTTTTATTAAGGATAATTTTAACCATTAGATATAATGAGATGATCATTCTTTTTAATTAAAATTTAAATTGTCATTCTTAATAATTTTAACTTTTTTTTTTATTTTAAGTTAAATATTACTCCTTAATGATTCTTATCATTAATTTTTCTAAAGTCTTATATGCTTCTTTTAAAATCACAACATAAATTTATTGGCATTTTGGTTGTTTAATTTATATTAAGATCCTCTTTGATTTTATTTTGATCTAATAGTTCAAATTGATTCATTTAATGATGAAAGAGAATAGTGAAGGCTAACATAAAAAAAAAAGGTAATATTTGAAATCAATTTTAATGAAGAGAGGATCTGACTTTGTTAATAATATATATATTAATTTTTAATTATTAAATTATACATTAAAATATGTTAAAAAATTTAATATATATAAAATAAATTATTAAAAAATATATATACATATAGCATATAAAATAATTGAAAACTATGCCTTTGAAATGAAAGAAAAGAAGAAGAAGAAAAAGAACTGAACACGTTATATTAAAATGACTTTTAAATTGAACACGTTATATTACGTTATACTTTATAAATATAAATTACACATGTTATACTTATATTAAATTATATTTATAAATGACTTTTAATTGAACACGTGCTATTAACTTATTTTATAAATACAGCTGGTTTTATTATATATAACTTAAACAAATTATAAATTATTTATATTTTATAATATTCTCTTATAACATTATGTGCCAAAAGAATTATCATATAAAATTTTTAAATATATGTAACTTTTAATTTTTAAAATAATTAAATTTTTATTTTTAATTTTTTTTCTTTTCTATTTAATGAGAAATGTTTAATTCTTTCTCATATATATATATATATATATATATAATTTTACTTTCGTGATGAGAGGAGTGTTTATTATGAGAGGGTGAGAGGAGTGAATCTTACAATTGGATCTTACAATTGGATCTTACATGAATGGTCAAGATTATAACATAGATGACGTGTGACTTTTTTAAGTGGTACATGACCTTTAAGTAACTTTTAGTCTTAACCATTCATGTATGATTGTATGGTCAAGATTAACTCCTCTCACTCTCTCACAATAAAAACTCTTCCATTAGATATATTCACTATATATATATATATATATATATATATATATATATATATATATATATATATATATATATATATGAATATTGCTAACCTTTGCACTTTTATGTGGAAGTTGTTAACCTTCTCATTTTGTTTTAGACAAAAATGTCAAGACCTTTCTTTATAAAATAATTTATTTTAATGATATTTTAGTAACTTAAAATTATCAAATTTAATAAAGAAAGAGAATACAAATATAAATTTTAATAATAAGAGAGAATTTCACCCTTATTATTAAATATTACAAAAAGATAAAAACAACAATATTAGTTATTTATAAAAATTACGTATTCATAAAAAATCTATAATATAATTTTTTACACGTAAATTTAAATATAGTTTAATTAATTAAAAATTATTTATAATTTATTTGATTAATTAATATATAAATGTAATAAAAAAAGTCAATTATGTCTAACGTTAAACTGAACATGTTAGACATATAACGTAATTTGTTGAATACTAAATTATAAACAATTTATAATTATTTAATTAATATATAAATATAATAAAAATAAATTATATCTAACGTTATACGTAAAACGGAACAAGTTAAACATATAACGTAATATATTAAGTACGTTAGACATAATTGTTTTTATTATATTTATATATTATTAAAAAAACTATAAATCTATCTTATAATATATTATCTCATAAATTTTTAATAAATACATAAATTTTACTTTTCATAAACTAATTAAATTTATTATTTATTATTTATTATATTTTTATATTTATATTTTTTAATTAAATTTCACAATTTTAAGTTACGAAAATGTCTTTAAGACTAAATTATTTAATAAAAAAGTTTTAATCTATTTACCCAAAATAAAATGTGAAAGTTTCTAGTTTCTGCATAAAAGAGTGAAGATTATATATATATATATATATATATATATAAGGGATGATCAATTTATATTATTATAAAGTTTTTTATATTTATTTTTAGTTATTAGATTCATTTTCATCTAATGATTATTTTTAATGAAATAATCTCAACTATTAAATGAAAGTAAAATTAACGATTAAAAATGAATGTAATAAAAAAACTTATATTAGTATAAATTAATCTCTCTCTCTCTCTCTATATATATATATATATATATATATATATAAGGGATGATCAATTTATATTATTATAAAGTTTTTTATATTTATTTTTAGTTATTAGATTCATTTTCATCTAATGATTATTTTTAATAAAATAATCTCAACTATTAAATGAAAGTAAAATTAACGATTAAAAATGAATGTAATAAAAAAAACTTATATTAGTATAAACTAATCTCTCTTTATATATATAATAATAAGAATAATTTTTATTATGAAAAAAATTTAACCATATAATTATATATAAATGATCATTATTAAAAATTATATAATCACTAAAAAATTATATATATTTAAATTTAAATTTAAATTATTTATATAAAATTTAATAATTAAAATTTACTTGTCTTATATTTATAATAAATACTTCTTTTATTAAATATGATCCTTAAAATATATATATATATTATTTACTTTTCTTTTGGAACATTTGGTTGTGTCAACTAGCTTACTTCTCTCTTTTATCTCACCGTTAGATGCATCAACTACATACACATGTACGTACAGCCAAACTTGATTTGATTTTTTCAAACAGTTATTGCTTCACTGTGCTGTCCGTAAATGTGACTGTGTAAAGCTTTATTTTTTGAGTGGGAGTTACGCTACCTAATAGGATATATAATGTGTAACTCTCCCAGACACGCATATTGTTTAGAATAATGATAATATAATATTATTTTTTTGTAATATATTATCTTTTATATTGTTTTAAAATATTTATAATTAAATAAAAAATAATAAAAAAAGTAATATAATTAATAACATAAAAAATAATGTGAAAAAAATAATAAAATATTATTTTTATATTGTTTACGATCGGTATTTCAGAATCTGGATCCGACACTCTGTAGCTTGACTTAATCCTTTCCTTGGGACCTCATAGCTAACGTAGATTATCAACTCAGCCTCTAAAAAATAACTACACTTATTTTGGATTTGATTTTGAGAATACAGTTTAAGAGTAATTTGATTTATTAAAATTAAATTTTAGATATTTATAAGTATTATTAGATAAATAAATATGTTTATTTATAATAAATAAATCTTTAACAAAATCTTTTATAGATAAAAAAAATAATTATATTACTTATAAATAGATAATACGGTTATAAGATATAATAATTTTATTATATTCTTATCTTAATTAATAGTATTTAATATAGATTTAAATATAATTTTTTATCTATTAAGACTTTATTATAAATATCACATAAGGTAATAAAGATATGTATCTAATTCAAAATACTATACTAACCTTGTGTACAGTCTGACTTGGGCGTCAGAATGTCATTTGCAGATATTCACCCCTTGTACCATCATCGCAATCATTGTGAACCGGAGGAAACTATATTCTTCAACATTATTCAGGTGATTCTCTGCCACTCAAAATCAACCTTCTTCTAGTCGCTGTCCAGCATCCACCCCCATCCAAGAGCTAGTTGCTGCGCAACCAGAAC
Source organism: Ormosia emarginata (assembly GCA_029884605.1). Taxonomy (NCBI): domain Eukaryota; kingdom Viridiplantae; phylum Streptophyta; class Magnoliopsida; order Fabales; family Fabaceae; genus Ormosia; species Ormosia emarginata. The sequence continues at coordinate 1,603,889 of JAQQTP010000041.1, read as the reverse complement.
CCATACGAGACAGAGAAGAGACTTTGCACACTGGTGAAAATCTCTCCCCTCAACTGTGGCGAGATCTAGCGACCCAGTAACTTGGCTCACAAGGAGTCCCTTCAAGAGATACTAGGCAACAAGTGTAAGCATTACAACGCTTAGGTGTAACATCTCTGACAAATTTTTTAAGTTAAAAGATTTCTTTTATTTTATATCATTGATTATATGTACTTACTTAATAATGGAAATTATTTATTTAAATTATATTTTAAATATTATAATTAAGATAATATATATATTATGAATACCCAATTTTGTTCAAGACATTTTATAAAAAAAAAAAAAATAAATTAAAAAAGAAGAAAAAAAGAGAAAATAAAAAAGGGAAATAAGAGGAAAATGACCCATCTTTCACTCAATGACCCATCATCCAACCCATTAACCCATAACTTGACTCATTATCCAACCCATAACCCATTGACCCATTATCCAAACTATTGGCCCATTAACTCGTAACTCCTTATCCTAAACCAACCCCAAGACTTATCCTAAACAAACCCCAACAACATCATAAACCTTAAGCTCATCATAAACAAACTCATCCTAAACTAACCATAACTCATCCTAAACTAACCATAACTCATCTTAACACTTCACAACTTATCATCCTAAACAAATCCTAGTTACACTTCAACTTAAACACTTCACTGATCCTTTCTTATAAAAACCCATAACCCACACACACAAAAAAGGACTTTGACTTCACTTCAACATTGATTTTGTGCCTACAACCTAAACCTATAGCCAAATTTTTTACGTCACTTCATCATCATCTTCCTCCAGCCAAAGAACCACACCTCACCATCAAACACCACCACTTCCTGTTCATCACCTTCATCAGAAACATAATCCCTACCATGTCCAAATCCTCACCTCTTTCACTTCACCATAAGCTTAATCTTCATCATCCTTCTCCATCCACAACCACCCAAGAATACCATCTCGCCATCATCTTCTCTATAACCAAAAATCATCACCAACAACCCAAAACCAGAACCACCCACCAACCTTCCCTCCGTAACCACATCACCAACAACCCATCAAACCAAACCGCACCTAAATCTGATCCAACCGTCGTCGACCCAGACCGTCACGCCGCCTCCTGTCGCATAGATCCACCTAGCCGCGTCTGTTCCATCCAAGTCGCCCTGTTGAACTGCCAAGCCGCAGCACTTGCGCCTTGAATCACGCACTATTACAACCTGCGAATCTAGCGCCACACCGCCGACCAAACCCAGCTCCAAATCAGAGCCGTTCTGACGTCTGCACATTGTGTCGCAAGCCCAAGTCACACGAACCACCAAATCCAACCCTGCACTTGCGTCTCGCCGTGCACCAGTCGCTGTGAAGCCGTGCTGCCGTCGAGCTCCACATTGCGTCGCCAGCGCCGACCGAACCTGACCGGTCCGTACTCCTTCGTGTCGCCGGCGTACCACCAGTTGCTTCATCCTGCAAATATCTCAAAAATAAAAAAAGAACCTTCCCTTTTCTTTCTGCCTAGTTTGTGTGTTTTGTTTTGATTTTCAATTTTTGTAAAAAAAAGGGTTTATTTGGGCTAAGAAATTAAAATAAAAAAGATAAAAAATTAAAAAAATAAATAAAAAATAAAATAATTGAATCTTTTTTTGAAAAGAATAAAATAGGATTAACTGAGTTGTGACAGCTTGTTGATCCTGTGATTTTGTAATTATCTGTGTTGTGACAACTTGATGATTCAATTTTTTTTAAAAAAATTAAAAATAATCAACTCACAAGAATTTTATAAAGAATTATAAGACTTTGAGTTCCTCATTGCACCTGAGGATATGTAAGAGCAGAATCTCTATTCTGTCAAGTCAAATTTTAAATTGTCACAAATTATTTATTTTTTTAGTTATTTTTATAAAATGGGCAAAACAAATATATTATAAGATTATTAAGTTTTACATAATTAATTTAGGATAACCGTTTTATAACGGATGTGTTAGAGGTGTTGTAGGTTAAGTCTCTATTCTTCTCTATGCATAACCGATTTCTGAATTCAATCTGATTCTAAAAATTATTTTTTAATTTTTTTTTTAATTTTTTTTATTTTAAATAAAATTAATGATTACTCTTAATAATTAATTTATTTATTATTCTTATTACGATTCCGGTCGTGACATATATTATAATATAGAGTTAATAGTATAGAGTAAATAAAACTCTTAAAAAGATGAGTTCTTTTATTTGAATATTTGAAATGTAATACCCATATTACAAAATTAATAAATCATACTCATGTGTAATTCAGTGTCATTCAACGCAAGTGTTATATTTGGGATGTGAAAAAAAACTATTTTCCTAAAATGAGTGCACTGAACCAAATAGCCTCATTGTGAAAAGACCATTCCCCTAACCTTCCCTCTGCTACTTTCTACAATGAGGACTGATATCAACTTTTTGCTGCCACCAAACTGGATTGCCCCGTTAGCAAAAAACAAATATTAAGGTTGAAATACAATAGTAAACATTACAACAAATGGAGAAGCATGACAAGAATAAGAACAAGTGTTCCAAGCATTTAATGAATGTTCCAAGCATTTAATGAATGGTGACTTCAACAAGGACAAGTGTTGAAAATAAGGGGAAACCTATGAAGCATGGCAATGAGCAAGGATAAGTGTTGGTACGGGGAAACCTATGAAGCATTGGGTGAAAGGTGGTAATTCATGCACGTATTATACCCATAAAATTCTAAAGTTAATGGTGATGAGACATAATTTTAAAAAAAATAAGTGTTACAAAAATAATTACAAAAAGAGATTTATCTTTAAGGATGAATCCCGTTTTGACGACAAATTATTTCTGCATCACCATCTAACGAAAGCAAGCTCAAGTTAAGTTCTATAAATATCTTCCAGCCGCTCAACCTCATCACCAAATCACCAACCAAGCATCACCCAAACAACTTATGTTTTTCTACACCTCCAACCCTACTATCTCCAACTACATTACCCAAAGCCAAATTCAGACAAAATATGTAGGAAGTGTAAAAAATATTATTCTTTACTCTTTATTTCTATTACACATATCTTTTAATCTAATATTTCCCACTGATTTACGTAGCTTTGTGGCAAACTTTTTTTTTATGCAAAATGGCATTTTGCTGGGTTTATTCGAATAATAATATGTATTACTGCTGCACGAATTTTGGGTGAAAGGAAGGCAATGTTGTTCATGACGTTGTTGCACAACATAATGCTTTTTCATATTTTCTTTGCTTATGCTTTCTCAATTATCCTATGTTTCCTTGTTACTATGTTGTACTTTATCTTGTCCTTTTGCTAAAGTTACATTGAACTGAACCATATTAATAATCATAAACAGGAACTCCAATTGACGTGTTCTGCAAATTTTTCTAAAGGTTTTATTCGTAACCGACTTTTATATCACTTTGGTTATTTATTAAAGACTATCACCTTATTTATAGTTATGTGTACTTTCATTATTCATCAATATTTTATTATGCCAACTATTTTAATTCTCCATTATATTATTATTATACCAACTTCTAATTCTGGAGATTTATAGTTACGTAAATTTCTATGATTCATCAATATTCTTTTATACCAACTATCTTAATCTTTGAGTATACTATTACATCAACTATTCTTCCTGGAAATATTAAAAACTATTTTTATATTTGTTTGCTTATCTATATTTTTCAAGGCATTTTTTTTTACTATAATTAGTTATTAAAAGTAAAAATTTGTCTCATGAATAAAAATGAATTAATATGTAAAAGAGAATTATTACAGTCGTGATAAGAAGATTGATAAATGTCCTAATCAAATTATTATGGTTATGATCAGAGCATTGAGGGATACCCTAATGAAGAAAAAGATGCACATTTGATGAAAAGTACTGAAATAGGATAACAAAGAAAAAATAAAAAGAAGATTTTAAGTTTTCATATGAAATTATTTAATTATTTATTTCTATTAAGTTAATTTTATCTTAAACTAAATATTTATTTTATCATGTTATTTATTTCTAACTTAATTTACTAATTTAATTTTTGGACTTACAGTTATGATTTTAGAAATAAAAATTGGTAAAGAATTGAAAGTAAATTATATTACATGTTTTTGTATTTTCTTACTGAGATTTTTATCTCACTCTTTTATGGTGTAATGTTTCAGAGAATGCCGATCATAAGAGTCTTTATTGACTTTTGAGTTGAGCAAACTTATATGCCAAATTTAGGGGATTACGTGTTTACAGTGACCTTGGGGGACCTCTTCCTGACCATACTACTCTTTGATGAGTAGTTAGAAGAAGAATTTTTTGTAAATATGTAAAAATGTGAAAAGTTATAGTAGCACCATAAAGGCTTTGGTAAAGCTTAATTTTGCTAAAATGGTGCCTAACTTAAAGAGTGTTATGTTTGTATAACTTAACTTTTGAAGGAATATAATCATTTATGTAAAATATCATATGAACTAATGAAAAATGTAGTAGTTTGTTCTGTAACATATTTTGAGTTTTTAAACTATTTTTAGAATAATGAAACTAATACTAATAAAATTAGAGTAGGACGTTATATTTTGGTATCAGAGCAGAGTCATAGGCAAAGTGGTTTAGGGAACCATTATTGCTTTCTAACACAATAAGAGAGTTGTTGCAAGAAATGATGGATACACTCGCAGAAATTGTTGCAGCTATGCAAGAACAGACAACTGCGACCAATCACTTTTTCTAGCATATACGAGTAAATGGAGGACCAAAACAAGGTGCTCTTGTGGCAAATCCTAATTTTCAAGGATTGTCTGAATTTTGGAAAGCAAATCCTCAAGTTTTCAAAGGAGAATACGACCTTGTTGGTGCAAAGAATTGGCTCTTGGAACTAGAGAAAATTTTTATTGTCCTAGGGTGCATTGATGCCCAAAAAGTTAATTTTTGCTATGTATATGTTATCTGGAGAAGCATAGCATCGGTGGCGTGGAGTCAGGCGACTTTTGGAAATTTTCTAGAATGCTTTTCTAGAAAAATATTTTCCTGCCAATATTCGAAACGAGAAAGAACTAGAATTTCTGCAATTGCGAGAAGGGAACATGACGATTGGACAATACGTGGAAAAATTTGAGGAGTTGGCAAAATTTTCCTCTCATCTTCAATTTAATAATAACGAAGAATGGAAAGCTATGAAATTTGAATCTGGACTGAGACCAGAAATTAAGAAAGAGGCTAGTAAGCTGGAAATCAAGCAGTATTCTACACTAGTTAATAAGTGTAGGATTGTGGAAAAGGGATCTTCTGGAATATAAAGCTGAGCAGGAAAGACAATTTCAGTTTAAGCGAAAAAAGGAGGATAATGGGAGAAAAGTTAGAAATAATAAATTCAGACAAAATATGAATAAGGAAAAACACGTCCAACCTAAAGAAAAGTGCCCAAAGTGTGGGAAGGCACACAGAGATAGACCATGCCTGTATGGACAACAGGTAAGTTATACTTGTCATAAACCTGGACATATATCAAGAGACTACAGACTCAATAAGGGAAATCCTCCGACCATACCACAAATCAAAAACTCTCAGACAAAGCCTCAAGTTCTAGGAAGGGTCTTTTCCTTAACCAGTCAAAAAGCAGAACAATCTCCCGAGATGATAACAGGTCAATGCCTCATAAACAATACTCTTTTAACTGTATTATATGATTCATGAGCCACACATTCTTTTATATTCAATGACTGTGTGAAAAATCTGGAATTTCATGTGACCGAGTTACCTTATAATTTATTAGTAATTACACCTACTGGAAGTAAAGTCCAAACTTCTTATGCATGTTTAAACTGTTTTATCTTTGTTGAAAATAAACCTTTTGTAGCAACCCTAATATGTTTACCTTTGCAAAATCTTGATATTATTTTAGGAATGGACTGGTTTGTGATTGGTATTGACTAAAGCAATGGTTTTGATGATAACAAACAAGAAAGGAATGGAAACGCAAAGATCAAGTCCCAAGGAACTTCAAGTTTAGCATATAGGTCTTAGATCTTGTGCAAAGGTATTTTAGGATTCACATTAAGCTCATTTATTAGCTTTCTTAAATGGCTTTGTAAAATCATGATTTACTTATGAAAATTGTGGTTAGGTTTGAACAAATAGTTTTAGAAAGTTTGAAAAGTTTTTAAGAATCTTTGGTTGAAAACCCCCTTGGAAATCTTGCTTTCTTGACAATCCAATAACAGGTTATTGAAGTTCAATAACAGATTATTGAAGTTCAATAACAGGTTATTTGTCTAAAACAAAAGCGTGCCAAAATGTTTTAAATGGAATAATAGATTATGGAATTACATAATCGGTTAGTGACTTTGTCAGGAGCCAAATTTTAATGTTTTTCTAAGGCTCCTAACCGATTAGGACAATTCCCTAATCGATTATTTGATAAGTCAGAGGCATTGTCTCTTTGTTTTTAAAAGGCCTAACCGATTAGGCAACTTATGTAATCGATTATTGAAATAGAACAGAAGCACCTCTTATGGTTTTAAAAAGACCAATAACCAATTAGGCCATTTGCCATAATCGATTATTGTGTGAAACAGAAGCGTGATTTTCACTTTTAATATATCATAATTAGTTAGGGGTTTTCTAATGATTGGTTATGCTTAACCAAATAACCAATTAATGGAAATCAATAACCGGTTATTTGGGAAAGCAAAAAGCACCTCTAATGGCTCTATTAAGAGCATTTAATGCTTCTATCTACCCCCCAATGACTCTTAATTGCATTTGGCTATAAATTTAAGTTGTTGGACATTTATGAAGGTTAGAAAATTAATTTGAAAATCATTCTTAAGCATTAAATTCGTGTTTTCACTATCCTTTCAATCATACTCTGTTTTTGAGCTTTAAAAGTGGGAATCTTTTATACCTATAAGCTTTAATTTGTATTATCCATTCTTTGAGAGAGTTTCCATTCATACAATCTTTGTATAATCTATAAAAGAGGGTGAAACATCCCTCTAATTTGTAAAGGGTGAGGTATCCCTTGAAAGAAAAGCTCAAGTACAAAGGTGAGGTATCCCAAGGTGTTGAGTGCTCTAACTTGTAAAGGTCATCAAGTACCTGTTGAAGCTTGAAGAATTAGTAGAAAATCTCAGGTGATTACTTGAGGACTGGACGTAGGCCACAAGTGGATTGGTGCACTGTTTAATATTGTGTTTTTTCTTCTAAACCAAGATAAATCTTGTGTTTGTTCTTCTAAACTCTACTCTTTAATATTGTGCACTGTTTTATTGGGTTTGCTTGAATACAATCTTGCTTGGTTGTGATATTTATGAGTGAAAGCCTTATATCTTATCTATCCATTCATCTCTATCACTCAATAACTTCAACGAAAATTGGTAATTAAGTGTTTTACAAGGGTTTTGCGAAAATATTTTATATACTCAATTCACTCACTCTTGAGTATTGAGGTCACTTGGTAATATGGTTATCCTCCAACCATGTGGTACTAAACTGTCTTAATAAATCTCTTGCTTTTCCTTCACTCTATGACTAAGAAAAATTTCATAGTACCATTTTATCTGCCAATCAAGTTAGTAGGGGTATAATAAAAAAGAACTCAAGAATACATGATATTTGATAATCACATATTTTATACATTAATAAACCATCATTTTTAATAATTTACACTCTCCATGTACTTAATTTATTGAGCTTGGTCACGATTTGTAAGTTTGAGTTCAAATTAGGCTTAATTGATATTTTTTAATATTGTTGAGATTTTACATTGTTTCTATATTTCGGCCATATCTTGAGTTTTAGATGTCAAGAAATTATGAATTTTATCTTTTAGGAAAGTTGAGAGAAAGCTTGACAACTTTGATGAACAAGTCAAAGTCTCAATCAGACATCTAGTGGAGCCAATTAGGTCTGGAAGTCAGAAAATAGGTTCTGTCACTAGAACCCAAGCAATGTGCACTAATCAGGGCATAACTTGGACTGTATGAGTTGCATTGAGCTAAACTAGTACCATTTGAAAGTTAAGACTAAAATCTACAACTTTTATGAAGAACACAAGATCTAGTTCGGATGTCTTGGAGGTCATATTGGGCTTGCAAGTCAGAACAGAGGAGTTGAAATTGGGCCTGAGCAGTTGCAATGATTGAGTCATATCTTGGGCTATAAGAGGCCAAATTGGATGGTTCAAGTAAGCGTTTGATAGCCAAGACAAAGACCTACAACTTTCATGAAGGCCACTTTTCGAGAATCTGTCGGCAAGCACGAGTTTGGCACCAAATTATTTTATGCAAGTGAAGACAAACATTATTTGCAATCATCCACCTACTCCTTAATCATCCACCCACCCCTTAATTATCCACCCACTCATTGTCCCACTCATTGTCATCTTTTGCATGTGATGCTCTATAAAAGGTAGCCTTGGTTGCCTATTAGGATAATCTTGGTTTTAGATCAAGATCATACTATTATATTATTTACTTGTTGTAAATAGAAGTTATGATAATCTTCTTCTTCTTTTTCTCTCTTTCTTTCTTCTTGCTCATGGGTAACTAATCTTCATCTTGCTTGGGTGAAACGGTAAAGCTTTTGGTAATAAAAATAAGGTTAGATTAATTTATTTCTTGTGCTTAAATGATATATTATCAAGTAATCATTATATGTGTTGTATTTTATTTCCAATCAATTTAAAAACCCTCCTTGTAAAGTGGAGTTCTTGATTCATTATAGACAAATGGTTTGACACAATGAATGCTTGAACCCATTTACAAGTGTTGGTGTTGGTAAATAATTAAAGGAACCATAATATAACTACGTATATAATTCTAAATGGACTTTGAATGTTTCATTTTCTGATTGGAACCTCCATTGTGCGTGAATTTCAATTGAGTTATAAAAAGAATTAATCTTGTTCTTAATTTATTACCAAAAGTGGATCTCCTAACCCAAGCAAGTTCTTTAATTTAATTGTGAACAAGTTTTATTATCTTTATTATTATGACAAAGTCTTTCCTTACCTCAAAGAATTTTTCTTCATCAAATCCCTGAGGATCGACCTCGGACTCCCGAGAAATTTATTACTTGAGACAACCTACACTTGGGTTTGCATCCTTTAATTTGTATCAAGTTTTTGGCACCTGATGGGAAAATTAAAAGTTTCAAACCCAAGTATAGGTTGTCTCAAGTAATAAATTCTCGGGAGTCCGAGGTCAATTCACAGGGAATTAATGAAGGAAAACTAATTAATTGAGGTAAGGAGTAGATTTGTCACAAAATTAAAGATGATATAAGTTGTTCACAAATGAAAATGATTTGCTTGGGTTAGGAAATCCACTCTTGGTAATAAATAAAAAATAAGATTATTTCGTTTTATAACTCAATTGAAATCATGCATAATAAAGATTCCAATCGGAAGATTTAACATTTAAAGTTCAATCATGTAATTATATTATAGTTCCAATAATTATCTACTAATACTTATAAATCGTCAAAAGCATCTACTGTGCCAATCCTATTGTCTACAATGGATCAAGATATTCATTATACAAGAAGAGTTTCTAAATTAATTGGAAACAACATACAATACATATAAAAGTCACATAAAAATATATCATTTAAGTACAAGAAAGAAATAAATCTAACCTCATTTTATTACTAAAAGTTTCACTCCTTCACCCAAGCAAGATGAAGATTAATTACACATGAGAAAGAAGAAAAGAAAAAGAAAAGAAAAAGGAAAAGGAAAAAGGAGAGAGAAGAAATTCTCTCCCCTGGAACGTTGCTCGAATTCCCCTCCCGTTGTACCTCTCAAGCCTCTGCCCCTCCCCCCTATTTATAGAAAATTTGAGGTTACTATGCATATGCACAGTAACTTGCATAGTAATACTTAGCGGTTAAGTATTGCACAGTAACCTGCATAGTAATACTTTAAAAAAACGTAACGGATGACGTTTTTCTTTTTTTTTTTTTTTTATAATAATACTTGAGCAAACGTGTACAGTCGTGTCTTATGTTTTCTTCATTTTTGAGAAAAGTGGTCTTCATGAAAGTTGTAGGCTGAATATTTGCTTTAAAATAGATTTGGTCTGAGTCCAAAATCATGCCTAGAACTCAAGATATGGTCCAATAATTGCAGAGTTTTTAGGCCCGGTTTCAGCTCCTTTGTTTTGACTTCAAAGCCCAATATCACCCATTAGACCTCAGAATCTGAAAAAGTATTCAATGTGAAAGTTGTAGGGAATTGTCTTAGCTTTCCTACAAGACCAAAATCACATCAAACAGATATTTGCAACTCAAATTCTAACTAGTTTACTAAATATTGCCAAAGAGATAATTAAGGTTAATTTATGCAATAATTTGTTTAATGATCCAATTCAGCTTAATATCATAAAATGTGTCAAAATCAACTTAATTAAGCTTAATTGAACCTTAAGAAGCCTAGTGAGAGGATTATAAAATGTATAAAATATAATGTTATCAAATTCCTCCACACTTAACTTTTGCACTCCTGGGCAAAACACAAAAGACAAAAACCAAAGAAAAATGATACAGACTCAAAAACTAAAAACTCTAAAAGATTTAATGACTCAAGAAGAGCAACCAAACATTCAAGGGATCAAAACAATCATGAGGTAACATATCTTCACATCTCAAACCAACAAGCAAAGAAACTTCAGTTGAAAAGAATGAATTAAGAATGATAGATCCTCACAGAAGTCACTCTCAATCTCTCAAGTGTTTAAAAAGGTTAGTATTTATCTCTATTCAACTCATGAAAAATTGCACTATCATAAGTTTGCTTATCTTCTATTTCTCCGCTACTCAGAACACATACACACACAAATCATGAGAACTTTATTCAAGGTTGTAATGAGACCATGGTAAAGCAGAAGGGATTAATATGGATATAAGAAGTTAAAAACCAAAGAGAATAAAAGAACATGAGAGCTGAGTTCAATTAACAAGCATAAAAGTTCATCCCAACTCTAATGCATATTCCCTTTACATATTTTTCCTTTCCCTTTTTGCCTTGTTGGCCCTTCTTTACACATTTGTTTTTTTTTTCAATTAGGCACTCTTTCCTTTTTCAACAGCCATTTTGTACACACACCCTCACACTTGTTCGAGAACTCATTCATTAACAAAGCTAATGTTCTCTTATTCCCTACGGTCAAGTAAAAACATGATTTTTTATTTAAGGCACGTAATGAGTTAAAAATAAGGAATGGTTAAATAAGCTCAAAGGGGTTAAGCAAAGGAAAACATACAAGGTTGATAGGAATCGGAGAATTTTCAAGAAGTTATAAGAGTGCTTGATATCATATTAAAAGTTAGGCTGACTATTTGGTTAAAGTAACTATTTCAAGAAAAATGCCTCAATCATGTTTATATATGCATGTGAAAATATAGCCTAAAAAAGAATTAAAGCAAGTTCTAGAGTAACAATTCCATGAGTGAAAATCACACAAGAAAGAAAAGAATGGTATAAATGTTCAATCCATTCATCAATAGGCTCAAAATCTCACAAGGCATATTTCTATCATTCTCAATCCATCAATTCAACATTCATAACCAAGCATGTGAAATTTTAAAAAAAAGATAATTTATTCACCCATACGATGATCCTTGAATTTCAATTGCTTTAAAAGGATGTGAAAGTACATTCACTTGAATTTTACAAAGGAAATCAAAAGACAAAAACTTTATCACTTCCACACAAAATAGTTATCTACCCTAATCTAGATGCGTCTCAAAAGTAAAATTACCACCACAACAAAATTAACTCCTTACTTTGTCATCCCTAACTGGTTTAGCTATTAGAAAATTGCTGACAAACATATAAACACAGCAAACATAAACACACTTCCAATTTTTTTTTAAACAATTTTTGTTTTAACACAATTATTCACACTATCCTTGCCCCCAGCCAGATCACAACATTGTCCTCAATGTTAAAATTTAGAAAGGTAAAGGATAGAAGATAGTACCTGTTGTTGCAATTACTAAAAAGAGAAACCTCACATAAATTTAAATAGAAACAAAGTATGACCAAAGATTGAAATTATTTAAACAGATGGAGTGTCTTGACTAACTTCCTTTTCTTACTGCTTCTCGCAACATTTCCTTCGGACCACTTCTTGCTTTTTTTTTTAAGTTGTTAGAAATCTGATGAAAGATGAGTGTATACTCACTTGAGATTGAGATGGAGGTAGTCTGCTCTTTCGGCTTTGTGCCAAAGCATTGTTGACCAGTATTAGACCCATTCAAGACCAACGCAACATAGGGCTCCCAAAAGGGACAAGTGGCCATAATACGACTGGCTGCCTCACATGTGGGATACAATCTACCTTCTTTGTTTTTCAATTAAGAAGGCTGGATCAAGATGCATGCATTTCTCCATTCACGTTTTGTGTTACCAAAGCCAAACCCAAGATGTATACTTTTTTTTTCATCATTTTTTTTGGCCGATACTATTTACATCCCCATACAAAGGCTCCGAAATCTGGGAGGCACTTAAGCCGACTCAATAAAAATACAAACGAAATACTAAAAACTTACCTTAGCTTTGGTAGACAAGATCTTCTACCAAAGTCTCGACTACATCTGGATCTTTTAACTCAAGTTATGGCTTCAACTGCTGACCATTTACCTTCCTCCAATTTAATTTCATGAGAACAGACTAGGGAATGACCACATTTTTTATCAGGAAAACTCCAACCTTAATTAAACAACTTCTTAAACTTTGGATGTCATCCCCGAGTGTCATGATCCTGAATTAAATAAAAGTTAGTACAATTATCAAATACATCAGATGGATTACTGATAAAATTAAACTCAGAATTAATAAGAAGATTCTCAAGGGGATCAAAATCAAAGGTTGTAGAAAGTCCCTTCTCCATGATTGAGTCAATCATGTACGTTTGGTGACCTTTGTCATTATTTTCTGGCTTAACAGGATTCTTTGTCACCTCAGGTTCCTTAGGTAGTTTGACATTATCTTGATTCTTTTTCACATCTTCTAGCTCATTCACACTCAAGGAGTTCATCATTCTAGACACTTGGCTCTTTATCTCCATACTTTCTTCAACAACCTTTCCATTCCTAAGAGTTATTACCGAATTGACTTAATCTATTTGTTTGCTTTTAGAACAACCCTTATTTAGACAGTACTAGCCTTTGGGATTTAGTTGAGGTTGAGAAGAAAATTTTTCTTTCTCGTGAATGGTGAGTGCAGAAGCAAGTTTAGCAAGAGTGTCTTTTATGTCAATCATGGTTTGAGTGGTTTGTTTATTGATGACATCTTGCTTTTCTATGAATGCATTCAATGTTCCTTCAAGGTTTTTCTTATATGGTAGGACATAAGGTGCATATCCTTGAGAATTTTGAGAATCCTGTTGTTTATGAGGAGGCGGTGGTTGCATAAATTGTGTTTGATTATTATTTCTCCAACTGAAATTCGGGTGATTTCTCCATCCTGGAATGTAAGAATTTGAAAAAGAAGAGGTGAATGACTTTTTAAAATTGTTCATTGCATTTACTTGTTCACGCACAACTTCTTTAAAAATAGGAATATTAGGACATTCATTTGTCAAGTGTCTAATTCATCACAAATATCACAAATATCTTCAATTTGCACATTGATTTGACTTCTTTTTACTTTCCCTAATTTCATTGCTTCAATTTTTCTAAATGTTGTGAATCCTAAGCATTTAGATCTTCTTCTAGTCTAAGATTATTTTTTTCTTTATTAGCATTTGTAGGTTAGATCTAATTGAATTTCTAAATATTAAGTATCACGCCAAGATTGAGAATTTTCAAATTGAGGTCTAAATAATCTAAAGCTTCAACAGGTTCTTTATCAAGAAACTCACCATTACACATTGTTTCCATAAATTGTTTGATTTTTGGTGTTAAACCTTCATAAAAGAAGCTTATAGTCCGCCATTTTTCAAAACCATGATGTGGGCAAGAATTTAACAAATCTTTAAAATGTTCCCAACTTTGAAAATACGCTTCATTTGAATTTTGGGAAAAATTTTGGATTTGTCTTTTCAAAGATTGGTTTATGTCTTGAAAAAATTTCTTTAAAAACTCATATCATTTCTCGCCAATGCTAATGCGATCTTGGTTTCAAAGTGTTAAACCAAGTTTTTGCTTTATCTTTCAAAGAAAAAGGAAATAGTTTAAGCATAATAATCTCTTCAGTACAATTTTTATCATTGAAGGCAATACAAACTTCCTCAAATTCTTTTAGATGTAAATATGGATTTTCAGATTCTAAACCATGAAAATTTGGAAGTAAAGAAATCATACCTGACTTAAATCTAAAATTGTTAGCATTAGTTGGGAGGACAAAACATAATGGACTAGAATTTCGGGGTAGTTGCAAATATGCACGCATAGTTCGCAATAATTGATTTTTATGTTCATCGTGTACACTTTCATTTTCAACTATTGGTGGTTGATTTTCATCCATTATGTCAATTGTGTATGATTGTGATTCAATCGGATCAATATATAAAGTATCAGGATTAATTATAACCAAACGACCAGAATTTGAATCATGATACCAAATAAACATAAATAAGTGACGTAAAATAAAATAAAAGTAATGTCAAGTTCATGCAGGATAAACCGTCCATTAAATATTAACAAGTATGGTATAAACCTACCACCCAAAATATATAATAATAATAATAATAATAATAATAATAATAATAATAATAAGTAAAAAGTTAAATAACCGACAAAATAAAAAGTTAGATAGTTAGAGAGTTAATAATATACAGAAAATAAAATACGAAATAAAGTCACGAAAAATAAAATACGAAAATAAAATGCGAGAAAAATAAAGTGCAAAAAGTGAAGTGCAGAAAATAAAAAAGTGAAAAATAAATTACAGAAAGTAAATTACGAATTAAAAAGTTAGATTGTTAGTAGATAAAATGTAAATAATAATAATAATAATAATAATAATAATAAAAGCAGAAAAGCGTAAATAAATAAATAAATGAAAATGTTTACAAAGATAGGGTAATAAACCAACCACCAAACAAAAAAAAAAAAGCAAAAAGTAAATTAAAGAAAAGTAAAAGGGAGAGTGACCTCTTGAGTTAGTATATACAAAAAGTAAATTAAAAAAATAAAACAGAGAATTACCCCTATCAGTTAATATATACAAAAATGCTTAATTTTTTTATTTTTTTTAACTTTTTTACTATTCATTTACTATTCACTATTTACTATTTACTATTCACTATTTACTATTTACTATTTACTATTTATTATTTACTATTTACTATTTACTATTTACTATTCACTATTTACTATTTACTATTTACTATTTACTATTTACATTACTATTCATATTACTATTCACACTATTCACATAAAAAAATATCTAGTTAGTGTGTTAGTAAATAGATAAATAAAAATGAAAAGAGTAGAGGAGGAATATACCGATAAGTAAAGTTCTACTTACGTAGAAGAGAACCTCAATATATTAACTTCAAATCAAGTCAAACCATGTACGCCAAAACTTGATGGGAAAATTAAAAGTTTCAAACTCAAGTGTAGGTTGTCTCCGAGTAATAAATTTCTGGAAATCAGGCGTCGATCCATGAATCAATTGATGAAGGAAAATTAATTAATTGAGGTAAGGAGCAGATTTGTCACAAAAATTAAAGATGATATATGTTGTTCACAAATGAAAAGGATTTCTTGGGTTAGGAGATCCACTCTTAGTAATAAATTAAAAATAAGATTATTTTGTTTTATAACTCAATTGAAATCACGATAATGAAGATTCCAATCGGAAGATTTAACATTCAAAGTTCAATCATGTAATTATATTATAGTTCCAATAATTATCTACTAATACTTGTAGAATCGTCAAAAACATCTATCATGCCAATCCTATCCTACAATGGATCAAGATATTCATTATACAAGAAGAGTTTAAATTAATTGGAACAACATACAATACATATAAAAGTCACATAAAAATATATCATTTAAGATAAAGCTGAAAAGAAATAAATCTAACCTCATTTTATTACCAAAGTTTCACTCCTTCACCCAAGCAAGATGAAGATTAATTACACGTGAGAAGAAGAAAAGAAAAAGAAAAGAAAAAGGAAAAGGAAAAAGGAGAGAGAAGAAATTCTCTCCCCTGGAACGCTGCTCGAATTCCCCCTCTTGTTGTACCTCTCAAGCCTCTGTCCCTCCCCCCTATTTATAGAAAATTTGAGGTTACTATGCATATGCACAGTAAC
Organism: Ormosia emarginata; assembly: GCA_029884605.1. Classification (NCBI taxonomy): domain Eukaryota; kingdom Viridiplantae; phylum Streptophyta; class Magnoliopsida; order Fabales; family Fabaceae; genus Ormosia; species Ormosia emarginata. The sequence continues at coordinate 1,587,588 of JAQQTP010000041.1, read as the reverse complement.
CTGCATAGTAATATTTAACGATTAAGTATTGTACAGTAACCTGCATAGTAATACTTTAAAAAAATGTAACGGATGACGTTGTTCTTTTTATTTTTTTATTATTTTTTTTATAATAATACTTGAACAAACGTGTACAGTCGTGTCTCATGTTTTCTTCATTTTTGAGAAAAGTGGTCTTCATGAAAGTTGTAGGCCTGGATATTTGCTTTAAAATGGCTTTGGTCTTAGTCCAAAATCATGCCTAGAACTCAAGATATGGTCCAATTATTACAGAGTTTTTAGGCCTAGTTTCAGCTCCTTTGTTTTGACTTCAAAGCCCAATATTACCCATTAGACCTCAGAATCTGAAAAAGTGTTCAACGTGAAAGTTGTAGGGAGTTGTCTTAGCTTTCCTACAAGACTAAAATCACATCAAACAGATATTTGCAACTCAAATTCTAACCAGTTTACTAAATATTGCTAAAGATATAATTAAGGTTAATTTATGCAATAATTTGTTTAATGATCCAATTCAGCTTAATATCATAAAATGTGTCAAAATCAACTTAATTAAGCTTAATTGAACCTTAAGAAGCCTAGTGAGAGGATTATAAAATGTATAAAATATAGTGTTATCAGCGCCGTTGTCGGGGACTTGATTTGAAGTTTTAATTTATTGAAATTCTTTTTCTTTAATAAAATTTGTTTTCTCTTCTCCCTCACTGAAGCAAAAGATCGGCTTGTCGATCCTTCGGTTTCTTTACTAACTTTCTAACTTTCTAACTTACTAATCTACTAACTTTCTAACTTACTGACTTACTTATTTATTTATGTCATTTATTTATGTTTATTAGTTTTTTTATTTATGTCATTTATTTTTTTTTCTCGACTTACTAACTTACTAACTTATTTATTTATGTCATTTTTTTTTTGCTTTCTAACTTACTAACTTGTACATTTTTTTTATTTTAGGTCATTTATTTATTGTTAATATTTTAATGGTGGTGTAAACTATAACAACTTGTATATATATTTTTTATTTATTTTAAGTCATTTATTTATACTTAATTGGTATCGTGATTCAAATTCTAGTCATTTAGTTAAAATTAATCCTGATACTTTATATATTGATTTGTTTGAATCACAATCACACATAATTGACACAATGACTGAAAATGAAAGTATACATGATGAACATGAAAAACAATCGTTGCGAACCATACGTGAATATTTGCAACCACCTCAAAATTCTAGTTCATCATACTTTATCTTTCCACTCAATGCCAACAATTTTAGATTTAAGTCAGGTATGATTTCTTTACTTCCTAATTTTCATGGTTTAGAATCTGAAAGCTCATATTTACATCTAAAAGAATTTGAGGAAGTATGTATTACTTTCAATGACCAAAATTGCACTGAAGAGATTGTTAAGCTTAAATTGTTTCCTTTTTCTTTAAAAGATAAAGCAAAAACTTGGCTTAACACTTTGAAACCAAGATCAATTGGCACATGGAAATAAATGCAAGGTGAGTTCTTAAAGAAATTTTTTCCAACACATAAAACCAATGCTATGAAAAGACAAATCCATTTTTTTTTCCAAAATTCAAATGAAGCATATTTTCAATGTTAGGAACAATTTAAAGTTTTTTTAAATTCTTACCCATATCATGGTTTTGAAAAATGACGCATTATTAGCTTCTTTTATGAAAGTTTAACACCTGAAACTAAATAATTTGTGGAAACAATGTGCAATGGTGAATTTCTTGATAAAGAACATGATGAAGCTTTAGACTATTTAAACCAGTTGGCTGAAAATTCTCAATCTTAACATGGTACTAATATTTCTAAAAATTCAATTAGATCTAACGTTGTAAGTGCTAATAAAGGAAAATATCACCTTAGTCAAGAAGAAGATCTAAATGCTAGGTTTGCCAGTTTGACTAGAAAGGTTGAAGACATGGAATTAGGAAAAAACAAAAGAAATCAAATTTGTGCAAAATGAAGAAATTTGTGGCATTTGTGAGGACTTAGGACACTCAACACATGAATGTCCTAAGATTCCTATTTTTAAAGAAGTTGTACATGAGCAAGTAAATGCAATGAATAATTTTAAAAAGTCATTTACTTCTTCTTTTTCAGATAGATACAATCCGGGATGGAGAAATCACTCGAACTTCAGCTAGAGAAATAATAATCAGTCACAATTCGTGCAACCATCACCTCCTCAGGCACAACAGGGCTCTCAAAATTCTCAAGGATCTGCACCTTATGTCCCACCATATAGGAAAAACCTTGACGAAACACTGCATGCATTCATAGAAAAGCAAGAGGCCATTAATAAACAAAATAATCAAACCATGATTGATATAAAAGAAACTATTACTAAACTTTCTTCTGTACTCACCATTCATGAGAAAGGAAAATTTCCTTCTCAACCTCAACCAAATCACAAGGGTCAGTACAGTCTAAATGAGGATAGTTCAGAAAACTAACAAATAGATCAAGTCAAGTCAGTAATAACTCTTAGAAGTGGAAAGATTGTTGAAAAACAAATTCCTAAATCTTGTGAGAGAGATGAAGAACCAATCCCCCAAGAAAATGAAGAAATTGACCAAAAAGAGATCAAACCTTGCTTGCACCCCCATTTCCTCAAGCATTAAACAATTCAAGGAAATTGAACCATAACACTGAAATTTTTGAAATTTTAAAACAAGTGAAGGTCAATATTTCTCTGTTAGATGCTATCAAACAGATTCCATCTCATGCCAAATATTTGAACGACTTGTGCACTGTTAAAAGGAAACTAAATGTGAAAATGAAAGCCTTTTTGCTTGAACAGGTAAGCTCCATTATTCAGAACAATAATGTGTTGAAATATAAAAACCCTAGTTGTCCTACAGTTTTATGCATTATTGGAGAACATAAAATTAAAAAAACTTTACTTGATCTTAGTGCTAGTGTCAATTTGCTTCCATATTCAGTTTATCAGCAACTCAACTTGGGTGAGTTAAAACTAACTTCTGTAACTCTTCTACTTACCGATAGATCAATTAAAATTCCAAGAAGAATAGTGGAAGATGTGTCGGTACAAGTTGATAAATTCATATATCTTGTAACACCCCAAATTTTCTAACTATTTGACAGTAATTTTGACAGTTATAACAGAATTCTACTATTTAGTGATTTTTGTGTACTGTAAAATTATTTTGAGTATTTCGTGAATACATTTGATCGTTTTGTGTGATTTACTCCGTGTCAAGAAAATAATAATTTTCGGGCCGAAATTTTTTTTACGTATTTTAATTATTACTGTTAAGTCTTAATTATTTTACGTAATCTGATTTGATTTTCGTAAGTTTTATAATTTTTATGATTTTGTGGATGATTATGAAATTTTTATGTTTATCTGATTATTTTAATATTATCCATGGGCCGTCTGTGGGCCCAAGAGGGGCTGTATGTGGGTCCAGGTGGGTCCAGGTGGGTCCAAAAAAGTGAAAATTTTTCTGCAGCCAAAAAATTTTATACTGTTGAGATGGGGATGGGGGATCTTACTAAACCTAAAATCGGAAATAGTTTTTAAAATTTTCTTTTACTGTGTTTTGTATTGTATTTAATTATCAGGATATAAATATAGTAAAAATATTATTCTAAGGGTAATAGCAGATAAAAATAAATATTGTACTGTGTAGTCAACATTAGTGGTTATGATGACTTTATGACGGACTAATAGAAAGCAAGCTTAATGTTGAAGCCTTTGAATATCCCATCGATTTAATCAACGGTGGAGAATTGGTCTTATAAAATGGCTAGGACCATTTATGACCCTTGGATGTAAAGTATGAAGGAGTGATCTTGACCCTTCATTTTGAAGATACATCTAATGACTAGGATTTTAAGGAGGAAAGATCTAATAGCCTAGTTTAAGTCTTACATCTAAAGGTTATACCTAGAATCTACATTAATCCTAACCATTGATCTAATCAATGGCTAACAATGCTTAAAATGGTGGCTAGTGAGATTGGTCACTCATTGAGAGTGCAAGAGAGGGGGGGGGGGAACGTTTTGGTGATGGTTTAATGCATAGCAAGGTTTCAAGACCACATTATTGCTATTCTTGATCATCTTTGTCTCCTCCAAAAACAAAAGCTCATCAAACTTTTCTCTCCACTTCCTCTTCATGCTAGTTTCGGCCAAGACCCCTAAAACCACCTTCCATCACTCAAAAATTTTAAACAACTTTATTTCTTGAATCTATACCTCAATCCAAGACACTTTGTAGTTTAGACAAAGTTTTAAATCCATCATCTTCAAGGACTTTCTTTAAGAGCAATGTTATAGGGTTTTTAAGGTGAAGTGTAAGGAAACTTCACTACTTATCTCTTTTTCATGTTCTAAGCCATGTTTGATCCATGGTTTATCTTGTTCAAGCTTAATATGCTAATAAACTTATGTTTTGTTTTGTTTTTGAGAAGCTTTTGGTGGTGAATCACTTGTTCAAGGAGCAAACCAAGGAGCTTTTGAGGTTCTTCAAGAGGTAAGAGGGAGATCCATCTCACCAACCAAGTATGGTGGTGAGAGATAGTTTTGTATTTGATGGATGGTGAATCCATGTGAGGATTCATATCCATGGCCATGTAATTATTTGTGGGTGTTTATGTGTTTTGATTATTTGCTTATGCTTGATATGATTTGCATGATTTATTGCTTTTGTTTATGGCATGCTTGTGATATATATGATGAATATGTATATGTATGCCATAATTTGATGATGGAAAGGAAAACAATTTTTGGTTCCAAGGACTATGAGGATTTCGGCCAAGACACCTCAAAATAAGTGTTCACAAATTAATATTTTCATGAATGGTAAAATTGGATGTTTAGAGAAGCAAGGAAATGAATAAATGTTTTGATTTCAAAGATCAAGTGTTCACGGTTTTTGAAGGAAATTTTAATGGTTTTGTTTGTGTAAAAACAAGAATGGTACTTAATTGATTTAGAAGGAAAAATATTTGATGGTTTCAGTAGCCAAGTACCACGGTTTGAAGGCTTGTAAATGCCTTGATTTTATGAAATAAAGTGATGTCAAAGTGGAAAAATAATTGATGAAGTACAAGGATTAAAGAAATGGAAACAAAGTGTTTTGACACTTGAAAAATGGAATTTTAGTATATAAATGGAAAAGAGAGGTTGAAAGTGTTTGAACCTCAATTTATTTAAAGAGATCTGAGTTTTAGAATTGATTCATGAATTATGGAAAATACGTTGGTAACTTGAAAATTTCTAACGTATAACTCATCCTTTGGGTTTTGGAGCACGTTAGTAAATTTTAAGTGAGAAACATTGATTTAATTCAATGAAATGGTAAAATTATGGAATTTATTATGAAAAGGATTTTCTTGAGTAAGAAAATGTGGAAAATAATGTGAGAAGTCATAAGGTTGAATTGAAATTTAGAATGTTGAGAAATATTTTACGTAGTGGAAAAATGGTGAAAAATTCTTTACGTAACTTAAGAACGTGATTTTTAAGCTACGTGATTTGAAAAATGTTTAAATATTTTCACGCGAATTGAAAAACGTTGAAATATTTCTATGCAATTTGGAAAGTGTTTAAATATTTTTACGCGTTTGAGATATTGTTGAAAAATCGCTACTCGATTTTAAAATGGTGGAATATTTTTACGTGATTGAGAAAATATTGAAAAATCACTACGTGATTGAAAAATGATGGAATATTTTTATGTGATTGAGAAATGATGGAAAATCACTATGTGATTTGACAACTCAACAGAAACATTGCAAAATTGTGAAAACGTAACAGAAATATTGCGCGATTGTGAAAAACGCAGCGAAAGTGTTTCGCGACTATGAAAACGATAATATGATTTCGCTATTAAATATACAGTATGATTACTGTTGAATCAGTGTATGGACACTGTATGAAAAAATGATGAGTTTTGCCTGTGATTGGCATTGGTGCATTTTACATGCATGAACCAGTGTATAGACACTGTATGAGAAAATTATGAGATTAGCCTATGATTGGCATTTGGTGCATTATACATGCATTGGAAAGATATGCATTGAGGCATATGATGAAATTGAAAAATATGCATTGAGACATATGATGAAATTGAAAAATATGCAGTGAGACATATGATGAAATTAAACAGAATTGCATTGAGATATTCGTGCATTGAACAAAAATATAGCTGATAGCTATTATGGCCTTTATGGTCGAAAAGAGAATGAGAATTGAAAAGTGAGGTATATGATGGATCTTGGGGGCGTCAAGGCGTGGCGGTCGATCCAGTGGGCAGTGGCAAGTACCCTGTGCCACGTGGTGACGCAGTCCATTGCAACGCATTGACGACACCCGACAAGAACACGATTCCTTTCGAAGATGGAGATTGTCTATGGGCTAAGGCTAGACAATTAACCAGAAGGACAAGAGATTGTCTGTGGGCTAAGGCTGGACAATTAACTAGAGCATTTTTCTCGAAATTGTGAAAACCTCCATGGAGTAGGAAATTGAGTCTTTATGCACATGCATAATCTAAATATTTATATCTGTGCGATATATTAATTGAGGAATATTGGATGATGATGATGATAAATAATGTTGATGACATTATTGTAATTATCGTGTGATTTGAATAATGTTAATGGCATAATGATAATTATTATTTATTATATTGTGGTGATAAATAATGATTGAGGGCATTATCGTAAATATTATTTATGATAATTGAATTGATGAATACTTGGATAATGTTGAGGGTAATATCGTAATTACTGTTTATTACGTCTGTTGTGATGACAATAATGTTGAGGGCATGATTGTAATTATGGTATGATATACCTGTATGATATGTTGTATGTGTTATCTCTATGCTACCATGTTAGTATTGGCGTAGGTGATCTCACCTTTTTGTTATATTATTTTGTTGTGCTTGTATTGTTAAAAATGTATAATAGATGGAACGAGTTTCTTAGGCTTGACCGGAGGCAAATATTTTGAGTTCGGTGATAACATCGAGGAGTGACCATCCCGGACTGGTTAGTGTACAGATTTGAGGAGGAACATATACATGACTCATTAAGATGGATACAAGGCAGAATAAGTATGTTGAGTTTTATCAATAATGTTTTACCGTGCTATTAAGTAGGACCCGTCATGGGGTTTGCTACTATTTAAAATTGAGTCTGTAAGTGTTATGTTTCTTAAATAATTGTTAAATATTATGTGGTATCAGTAATGTATATTAATCAGTTTAAATCTATTTTTCAGTATTACCTATAAATTTCTGTAAGTTTATGTTTCCGTGAAAAGAAATTTTAAAACCCATGTTTTATAAATCAAACCTTTTATGAAATTATTTTCAAACTATGAGCTTGTCGTTGGAAATGTGATGCCCTACGGAGGGTGTTACATATCCTGTGAATTTTATCGTCTTGGATACTGAACCTATGGTTCATAGTTGCAAGTCAATTCCTATTATTTTAGGCCGTCCATTTTTAACAACATCTAATGCTTTGATAAATTGCAGAAATGGAGTGGTGAAGCTAATATTTGGATATATGATACTAGAGCTCAATGTTTTTAACATGTGCAAGCAACCGCAGGAAGTCCTTGATGAAAATAAAGAAGTTGAAGGAATTAAAGCCATCGTAGATGATCATCTTCAAATAAGGAGTTCTTCTGACCCATCAGAAATTTGTTTAGTTAATTCATTTGATTCAGGCATGCAATTAGATGATGATATTTCTGAAATATGCTCTTTGCTTGATTCTACACAAGAAATGGAGTATAAGGGATGGAAGCCAAGATTTGAAGAGCTAAAACCCATGAATGATAATACCCATAAAAAAGTACCCACACTAGAACTAAAGCCATTACCTATTGGGTTGAAGTACATATTTTTGGGAGAAGAGCAAAGCTTTCCAGTGGTAATTTCCTCGTCCCTTACTGAAGAACAAGAAGGTATGTTAACATAAGTACTTAAAAGCCATAAAAGTGCAATTAGATGGACATTAAAGGACATAAAAGGTATTAATCCATTAATATGTACACATAGAATACATTTAGAGGATAATACTAAAACATCTCAACAACCTCAAAGAGGATTAAATCCACACGTGAAAGAGGTAGTTAGAGCTGAAGTTCTTAAATTGCTTGATGTTGGAATTATCTATCCTATCTTTGATAGCCAATGGGTAAGCTCTACACAAGTTGTGCCTAAGAAATCTGAAATAACAGTGGTTGAAAATGAAAAAAGGTGAATTAATACCTACGTGAGTCTCATCTAGTTGGTGTATGTGTATTGACTTTAGAAAATTAAATGCTGCTACTAGGAAAGATAATTTCCCCTTGCCATTTCTTGATCAAATTCTAGAAAGGGTAGCAGGACATCCATACTACTGTTTTCTTAATGGTTATTCAGGTTATAATCAAATACCAATTACATTGAAGGATCAAGAAAAAACCACTTTTACATGCCCCTTTGGTACTTTTGCATATAGAAGAATGCCTTTTGATCTTTGTAATGCTCCGACAACATTCCAAAGATGCATGCTAAGTATTTTTAGTGACATGATTGAGCATTATTTAGAGGTTTTCATGGATGATCTGACTATTTTTGGAAATTTATTTAAAAATTATCTTGATAATTTCAAAAAAGTTCTTAAAAGATGCAAAGAAAAATGATTTGTGCTAAACTGGAAAAAATGTCATTACATGGTTATCTCAGGAGTAGTGTTAGATCATGTGATATCTTTTAAAGGAATTGAAGTTGATAAGGCTAAAGTTGAATTAATTGCCCATTTGTCTTCCCCAAAAATAGTCAGAGAAGTTCGTTCCTTTTTAGGACATGCAGAATTTTGCAGAAGATTCATTAAGGACTTTAGTGTCATATCTAGACCATTATGTAATCTTCTATTGAAAGATGCATCATTTGATTTGACTCAAGAACGTCAAAAATATTTTGAAAAATTAATTGGTCTTTTAAAATCTGCTCCCATCTTGCAATCCCCTAACTGGTCTTTGCCTTTTAAGTTGATGTGTGATGTTATTAATTTAGCTGTAGGCGCTGTTTTAGGCCAAAGAAAGGAAGGTAAGCCTCATGTGATTTCTTACGCAAGTAGAACTTTAATAGTGCACAAATGAATTTCACGACTACTGAAAAAGAACTACTTGTTGTAATATTTACATTGGACAAATTTTGATCTTATTTAATTAGTTCTTCTATTATGATTTTCACCGATCATGCTGCTGTTAGATATTTGATGTCTAAGTAGGATGCCAAACCAAGATTAATACAGTGGATCTTGTTGCTTCAAGAATTCAACATCACAATAAAAGATAAGAAATGAGCCGAAAATGTTGTCGTAGATCATTTGTCCATACTTACAACAAGCTCACCTTTTGATAGCACACCAATCAATGATTCTTTTCCTGATGAATTTTTATTTTTTGTCAATTCCATGACTTGGTTTGCTAACATAGTCAACTTTCTTGTAACAGGAAAGATGTCGCCTCAATGGATGCACCAAGATAGAAGGAAATTTTTGACAGAGGTGAAAGTTTTTTATTGGAATGACCCATACTTGTTTAAATATGTCATGACCAAATCTTTCGGAGATGTGTGTTTGATAATGAGGTAGGTAGTGTCATTAAATTTTGTCACTTAGAAGCATGTGAAGGTCACTTTTCTTCAAAGAAAACAGCTGGAAAAATCTTGCAGTGAGGATTTTATTCACTTTATTTAAGGACTGCTATACTTTTTGCAAAAGTTATGAAAATTGTCAGAAATTGGGCTCTATGTCAAAAAGAAACATGATGCCTCTAAACCCTATCCTTGTTATTGAAATTTTTGATTGTTGGGGAATTGATTTCATGGGTCCATTTCCATCCTCATTTGGATTTGTGTATATTTTGGTTGTAGTTGATTATGTCTCAAAATGGATTGAGGCGATTCCATGCCGAAACAATGATCATAAAACTATTCTCAATTTTTTTTAAAAAAATGTCTTATGTCGATTTGGAATCCTTCGAGCTATCATCAGTGATGGGGGAACACATTTTTGTAATAAACCATTTGAATCTTTAATGAAGAAATATGGTATTACACACAAAACTGTCACCCCTTATCACAAATGGACAAGTTAAATTGGCAAATAGGGAGATTAAACAAATTTTTGAAAAAATGGTTAACCCAAATCATAAAGATTGGTCTTTAAGACTAAACGATGCACTTTGGGCTTACTTTACTGCTTTCAAAACATCTTTGGGCATGTTACTCTATCGGTTAGTCTATGAAAAACCTTGTCACTTGCCTGTAGAATTGGAACATAAAGCATTTTGGGCCATTAAAGCTTTCACCCTAGACCTTGATGATGCTTGCAAGATACGCAAATTGTAATTAAATGAACTTGAGGAATTGAGAAATGATGCATATGAAAACTCAAAGATTTATAAAGCTAGAGCAAAAGCTTTTCATGACAAGTCAATTTTGAGAAAATCTTTTGAAATTGGTCAAAAAGTTATGCTTTATAATTCTCATCTACACCTATTCCCTGTAAAATTGAGATCTAGGTGGAGTGATTCTTTTGTTGTCAAACATCTGTATCCTCATGGGGCCATAAACATTGAGAATCCTAGGAATGGTAATGTGTTTAAAATCAATGGACAAACACTCAAACCATTTCTAGAAAACCAAGTTGATAAGGTAGAATTCATCTCTCTTTCTAATCATTGTTATGAATAGAATTTATTCTAATTTTGTTGCCTTCTTTTTGCACTTCTTTGTGTTCTTGGTTAATTGGCGGATAACGGTACTCCATGGCTCTCGAGTCGGTTTGTTTTCAGTTTCCATAATAACTAAATCATTCTCCTTTAAAATGGATGTCATTCTCTCAAATTTCAGAAAACATTTTCCATCCTTCTCTCAAAATGCTCTGACAAAAATCTACAAAGTTAGATGTGAAAGATTCAGATTGTTAATGCACAAGGGTATGCCGGAAGATGTACGCTGGATAATTGAAGCAGAGGTCCATCTAGCAGGTGAGTCTTCAATTTCATTTGACTCATACATGTCAGGTCTTGGTAAAAGTTCATATTCTAAAAGAAGAAGAGCAAAAAGATTACAAGTCTGTCACAAATATGCATGATGGAATTGTAACAAGCGATATCGTTCTTTGAGAATAGTTTTCATAAATCGAGAAGATAAAATATTTTTCATTAAGAATAAGCAGTCATTAGATGATATCTTATTGACTCTTGAGATGCATTCTTGTGGATCTGTGCATCATGAACTTCTTAATTTGTGAAACCTCTTCAAGGACAAACAAAAACGTTACAGTCTTGGGAATCTGACTCTAAAAGACCCTATTTGCCAATTTATAAGAAAATTGGATAGGTAGCTTATCCTCGATTCATAGAAGGCGTTTAAGCTATTACTGGATGTAAAACTAGAGGAAGATGTGAGCCATAATCACAACAACATATATATATTATCTTATTCTTTTTCTTCAAAAAAAAAGAGAAAAAAAGCAAAAAAAAATAAGGTTAAAAAGAGACAAAAAAAGTGAAACTTTAGTTGTACTTGGTCTTTAATTAGATTAGGAGCCTAGGGTGGATGTCTGTCTTTTCATAAACTCAGGAGGAGACATTCACACACCAATATGTAAATAACGTTCATTTGCCATGTTTTGTAGAGAGCCGTTCTCAGTGTCCCAAAGTTTACTTTTTAGGCAAGCTGAGTTGATGGATAGAAAGAAACGTCTCGTCTTTATAGTGAATAGAAACTATTACTGAGCCATATACTTACTTTAATTAGTAGGCCTGTATAGAGAGTTCTGACTGGCTATGGTCAGGTACCATCTTCTTAGAATACAGGCCTTTAATTAGGTTTGCAAGAAGATAGATGTCTGCTATTCCGCAAGCGGGACGGAAAGAACTCAAAGGTTCTTATTGTCGGTTCGACAATCCTTGTGGAGTTCATATGTTGCACCATTGACATGCAACTCAAAGATATGCTACTATTGCACTCATGACGCGCAGTATAAAGATATGTCATAAAAATTGTACATAAAGGTATATCATTATTTGCTATTATATTTCTTTTATCTTTGTATGATTTTGTTGTATTTTTGTTTTGGACAGACGATCCTTTGAGCAGGGTACTTCAAGGGTTTATAGACTTCTTTACCCTAATGGTTTTCTTGAAGTTAAAAAAAAAACAAACACAAAAACAAAAAAAAATAGAGATTTTGTGTTTCTTAATTTCAAATTTTTTGACAACAGCCAACCTACCCTTATAGGTGCTATTATTACCCTTTCCATTCTTTTTCCTATTTAAACACTTTATTTTCTCCGTTTTCCTCTGACTCAGAATCATTCAAAGGGAAGGTGAGTATAGAAATGAAAAGTGTTTCTGTTCGTCAACTTAAAAATATCTGTGTATTTTGTGGGTCTAAGTATAGGAAGGGTTTAGAGTTTGTAAATACAGCAGCCACTCTTGGTTGAACACTTGCTGTGAGGAATATTCATGTTGTATATGGGGGAGGTTGTCGTGGGTTAATAGGAGCTGTATCACTTGCTGCATATATAGGAGACAGTCAGGTTTTAGGTGTCATTCTTGAACTTTTAACTCAATAGAACATCACTAGAAAGACAATTGGGGAGGAACTTAAGGTATCATCTATGCATGAACAAATGAAGATAATGCTTGACAACTCTGATCATTCATTACCTTACTAGGTGGTTTTGGTACTTTGGAAGAAGTTTTTCAAATTGTCTCTTGGGCCCAACTGAACATCCATCATCAATCCATAGGTTTATTGAATGCAAATAATTTCTTTGATCTTTTGTTATTTTTTCTTGACAAAGCTGTGGAACAGAAATTTATCACACCATCGACAAGACTACTTCTTATCTCTGCTTCCACTGTTGATGAGTTGATTAATAAATTAGAAGCTTTTGTTTATAAACCTGATCCGGTAATAGCTCAGATAGATTGGTCAGCAGGAAGCAGTGAGGGAAGCAACATGAAAAGAAAACCAGATCTGACACTTTGTCTATAACTTTCATTTACCTTTGATTTTATTTATCGTACTTTGTTTCTATTTAAATTTGTGTCAGATTTCTCCAACAAGTAATATCTTCTATCCTTTATTCAATTATATTTTAACATTGAGGACAATGTTGTGATCTGGTTGGGAGGAAGGATAGTTGACCAAATTTTTTTTTTTAGGAAGTATGATATGATTGCCATGAACTTACTAAACTAATGAATGATGGCAGAGTAAGGAGTAACTTTACTCCTGAGACGTATCTAAATTGGAAAGTATGTTTAGTGATATAACTATCAGAAACCTACAGCAAAACCAATTAGGGATGACAGAGTAAGGAGTAATTTTACTTTTGAAGTAAATTACTCCTGAAACACATCTAGATTGGGGACGTAGCTATTCTGTGATTATTTGTGAAAGTAACAAAGTTTTATCATTTGATTTGCTTTGAATGATTCAAGTGAATGAATTCTCACATCCTTTAAAGCAATTGAAATTCAGGGAACATAGCATGGTTGAATAAATTGTCTTCAATCTTAAATTTCACATGCTTGGTTATGGATGTTGAATTGATAGATTGAGAATGATAGATATATGCCTTGTGAGATTTTGAGCCTATTGATGAATAAATTGAATATCTGTATCATTCTCTTCTTTCTTATGGATTGAATATCTGTACCATTCTCTTCTTTCTTGTGTGATTTCTATTTACTCATGAAATTGGTACTCTAGAACTTGCTTTGATTTTTTTTAGGCTATATTTTCACATACATACATAAACATGATTGAGACAATTTGAAATAACTACTTTGACCAAATAACCATCCTTGCATATTTTCTCTTGTGTAACCCCTTTGAGCTTATTTGACCATTCCTTGTTTTTTGCTCATTACGTGTCTTTCTAAAAAAAAACATGTTTTTATCCAACCTTAGGGAATAAGAGAGCATTGGCCTTGTTCTTGAACAAGTGTGAGGGTATGTGCAAAATGCTGAAAAAAAAGAGCTGACCACTGCTGCAATCAAAGGATTATCAGAATCTCCTGATACACCAAGTGACATATTCATACCTCGAATGAAGGTGGATACTTAGAAACAACAAGAAGAGTAGGAGAAGGTTCAGGCCTAACAATGAATTCAACCTACCAATTTGGCATTGATCTTCAACAAAATATTAGTCAAATATTGGTCATTGTCCTTTATGATGAATGTTCTCAAACATCTTCTCCACTCTAATTGTACTACAATGCTTTTCCATTCTCTTTGGTATTTATCTTGTCATATCTGTATTATCCCCTCTCCTTTACCATGACCCCATTACAACCTTGAATAAAGTCCTCATGATTTGTGAGTGCATGTGTTCTGAGTAGTGGAGAAGTAGAAGATAAGCAAGCTTATGGTAGTGCAATTTTTCATGGGTTGAATAGAGTGAAATACTTACCTTTTAAACACTTGAGGGATTGAGAGTGAATTCTTTGAGGATCTATTATTCTTGATTCATTCTTTTCAACTGAAGTTTCCTTGCTTGTTGGTTGAGATGTGAAGAAATGTTACCTCACGAATGCTTTGATCCCTTGAGTTTCTGGTTGCTTTTCTTGATTCATCGAGTCTTTTATAGTTTTTAGCTTTTGAGTCTGTGTCGTTTTTCTATGTTTCCTAACTTTGGTCTTATGTATTTTTCCCAGGAGTGCAAAATGCTAAGTATTCGAGAATTTGATAATCACATATTTTATACATTAATAAACCGTCATTTTTAATCATTTACGCTCTCCATGTACTTAATTGATTGAGCTTGGTCATGATTTGTAAGTTTGTGTTCAAATTAGGCTTAATTGATATTTTTCATCACTGTTGAGAATTTACCCTATTTATGTATTTCGACCATATCTTGAGTTCTAGATGCCTAGAAATTATGAATTTTATCTAGTAGGAAAGTTGAGAGAAAGCTCTACAACTTTGATGAGAACTCAAAGTCTTAATCAGATATCTAATGGAGTTAATTGGGCCTAGAAGTCAGAAAACGGGTTCTGTCACTAGAACCCGAGTAGTGTTCACTAATCAGGGAATAACTTGGGTTGTATGAGTTGCATTGAGCTAAAACTAGTGTCATTTGAAAGTTAAGACCTAAATCTACAACTTTCATGAAGAACACAAGAGCCAGTTCGAATGTCTTGGAGGTCATATTGTGCTTGCAAGTCAGAACAGAGGAGCTAAAATTGGGTCTGAGCAGTTGCAATGATTGGGTCATATCTTAGGCGTAGGAGGCCAAATTGGATCGTTCAAGCAAGCATTTGATAATAAGACAAAGGCCTATAACTTTCATGAAGGCCACTTTTTGAGAATCTGTCAGCAAACATGAGTTTGGCACCAAATTATTTTATGCAAGTGAAGACAACCATTTTTTTGCAATCATCCACCTACTCCTTAATCATCCACCCACCCCTTAATTATCCACCCACTCATTGTCCCACTCATTGTCATCTTTTGCTTGTGATACGCTATAAAAGGTAGCCTTGGGTGCCTATTAGGGTAATCTTGGTTTTAGATCAAGATCATGCTATTATGTTATTTACTTCATGTAATTTTCTTTTGTTGTAAATAGAAGTTATGATCATCATCATCTTCTTCTTCTTCTCTCTTTCTTTCTTCTTGCTCATGAGTAACTAATCTTCATCTTACTTGGATGAAGGGGTGAAGCTTTTGGTAATAAAAATAAGGTTAGATTAATTTCTTTCTTGTACTTAAATGATATATTATCAAGTGGTCATTATTAGTGTTGGTGTTGGTCAATAATTAAAGGAACCATAATATAACTACGTATATAATTCTAAATGGACTTTGAATATTTTATTTTTCGACTGAAACCTTCGTTGTGCGTAGATTTCAATTGAGTTATAAAAAGAATTAATCTTGTCCTTAATTTATTACTAAAAGTGGATCTCCTAACCCAAGCAAGTTCTTTAATTTAATTGCGAACAAGTTTTATTATCTTTATTGTTGTGACAAAGCCTTTCTTTACTTCAAAGAATTTTTCTTCATCAATTCTCTATGGATCGACCTCAGACTCCCGAGAAATTTATTAGTTAAGACAACCTGCACTTGGGTTTGCATCCTTTAATCCGCATCAATAATCACACATTTTATACATTAATAAATCCTTATTTTTAATCATTTACACTCTCCATGTACTTAATTGATTGAGCTTGGTCATGTTTTGTATGTTTGGATTTAAATTAGGCTTAATTGATATTTTTTAGCATTATTGAGATTTTACACTATTTATGTATTTAAGCCATATCTTAAGTTTTAGATGTCTAGAAATTATGAATTTTACCTTGTAGGAAAGCTGAGAGAAAGCTCTACAACTTTGATGAAGAGCTCGAAATCTCAATCAGACATCTAGTGGAGCTAATTAGGTATGGAAGTCAGAAAATAGGTTCTGTCACTAAAACTCAAGCAATGTGCACTAGTCAGGGTATAACTTGAGCTGCAGGAGAGTTTTTGGACTGAAACTGGTGCCGTTTGACAGTTAAGACCCAAATCTATAACTTTTATGAAGAATACAAGAGCCAGTTTGCCAGTTTGGATGGCTTGGGGTCATATTGGGCTTATAAGTCAAAACAGAGGAGCTGTAGCTGAGCCTGAGTAGTGTGTAGAGATTGGGCTGGAATTTGAGCTGTAGGAGTTGTATGGAGCTGAAACTAGTGGCATTGGAAAGTTAAGACAAAACTTGAGTTGTACAAAACCCTTCAACTCTCATGAAGACCACTTTTCTAGAAAATGACGTTTTAATAGAGTTATAATCATGTGAAGTTAGTTGAAGTAGTTGGTACAAGTGGAGAGACAAGCATCATTAATCATCCACTCACTCATTAATCATCTGCCCACTAAATAATCTTTCAACCACTCAATAATCATTCACCCACTCATTAAATAACTCCATTGTCATTTTTCACTCATCCACCCATCATCTACCCACTCATTAAATAACTCCATTGTCATTTTGTACTCCTCAAGCTCTATAAAAGGGAGCATTGGCTGATCATTTTGGGGATCTTGGCTTAGAAATCAAGATCATGCTATTGTGTTATTTGTTTCTCTTGTTGTAATTTTCTTTTGTTCTAAATTAAAGTTATGTTTATCTTTTTCTTCTTCTTGCTCATGAATAACTAATTTTCATCTTGCTTGGGTGAAGGGGTGAAGCTTTTGGTAATAAAATAAGGTTAGATTAATTTCTTTCTTGTGCTTAAATGATATATTATCAAGTGGTCATTATATGTATTGTATTTTGTTTCCAATCAATTTAGAAACCCTCATTGTAAAGTGGATTTCTTGATTCATTGTAGACAAGTGGTTGGCACAATGAATGCTTGAACTCATTTATTAGTGTTGGTGTTGGTCAATAATTAAAGGAACCATAATATAACTACATATATAATTCTAAATGGACTTTGAATATTTTATTTTCCAATTGGAACCTCCGTTGTACGTGGATTTCAATTGAGTTATAAAAAGAATTAATCTTGTCCTTAATTTATTATCAAAAGTGGATCTCCTAACCCAAGCAAGTTCTTTTTTTAATTGTGATCAAGTTTTATTATCTTTATTATTCTGACAAATCCTTTCCTTACCTCAAAGAATTTTTCTTCATCAATTCCCTGTAGATCGACCTCTGACTACTGAGAAATTTATTACTTGAGACAAACTAAACTTGGGTTTGCATCCTTTAATCCGCATCAAGTTTTTGGCACCGTTGCCGGGGTCTTGATTTGAAGTTTTAATTTATTGATGTTCTCTTTCTTTAAGTAAACTTCACCATCTGGTATATTCTTTCTCTACTCTTTTAACTTTCTAACTTTCAAACTTACTAACTTACTGACTTACTAACTTATTTATTTATGTCATTTATTTATACTTTCTAACTTATTTATTTATGCTTTCTGACTTACTAACTTGTACATTTTTTTTTATTTTAAGTCATATATTGTTAATATTTTAATGCCTAGTGTAAACCGCCGACTTGTACATTATTTTTTTATTTTAAGTCGTTTATTTATGCTTAATTAGTATCGTGATTCAAATTCTGATCGTTTGGTTAAAATTAATCTTGGTACTTTATATATTGATTTGTTTGAATCACAATTATACACAATTGACACAATGACCAAAAATGAAGATATACATGATGAATATGAAGATCAATCGTTGCAAACTATGCGTGAATATTTGCAACCTCCTCGAAATTCTAGTCCATCATGTTTTATCTTTTCACTAAATGCTAACAATTTTAGATTTAAGTCAGATATGATTTTATTACTTCCTAATTTCCATGGTTTAGAATATGAAAACCCATATTTACATCTAAAAGAATTTGAAGAAGTATGTATCACTTTCAATAATCAAAATTGCACTGAAGATATTATTAAGCTTAAATTATTTCCTTTTTCTTTGAAAGATAAAGGAAAAACTTGGCTTAATGCTTTGAAACTAAGATCAATTAGCACATGGCAAGAAATGCAAAGTGAGTTCTTAAAGAAATTTTTCCAACACATAAAACCAATGCTTTGAAAAGATGAATCTAAATATTTTTTCAAAATTCAAATGAAGCATATTTTCAATGTTGGGAACGTTTTAAAGACTTGTTAAATTCTTACCCTCATCATGATTTTGAAAAATGACGTTCTATGCAACGCCCTACTGGGGATGTCACATTTCCAAAACAATAATAATAACCTCTACCCAAGTTATAAATTATTACGTAATATATAATAATATAGGTTGTAAAAATATTTTTTTAACATTATTATTTTATAAAATAGAATAAACAGAAAACAAGATAAAACAAACTATTACATACACCATAATTATATATATAATTTTGTTTTTAATAGGTACAAATAATTTACATATTACAAACTATTTAATTAAAATAGCAAACTGTCTGGTTTAAAGCAAACCATAAACTAGTCCAAGCATAACACTAAAAGTTCTGATCCTCCGAAGAATCCTCCTTGGGAAGATTATCGGAAGACAGAAATACTCTGGTAACATCATACCACGCTGCAATCAATCCATATGATATGGATGATCTCGAGGTTCGCCTTCCTCGAACTGGTCACTCGGTTGCTGCTCCTCATTGTATTGACAATCCAACAGTTGCTCCTCTCCTATTTCCTCAACGACTTTACGGAACATAAATAATAATACAGAAAATATATACAAAGAGGTGAGACAATCTACATCATTACCAGCATAGCAGTAAGAAGACGAAAAAATATACAGATATAGCAGTTAAAGCAACAAAATCATATTAGCACAATATATATCATATCTCAATCAAGTATAAATGTCACAGATGCAAAATATCATAAATCAAATTATAACTATTCACACAGTGATGCAGATTAAATATGCCATGTACTCAGACTCGTTCCTACTCCATGGAGCTAAACACAAACATTAGAAAGAATGATCCGGTAGACATGTCCGCACATCAGGCTGCCTCAACCAGCTATTACATAGTCAAATACGTCGTGTAAATAGCACACAATCAAATATGTCGTGTGAATGGCACACAGTCAAATACGTCATGTGAATAGTACACAGTCAAATACATCGTGTACGTCCAGGCATAGTACCAGACAGTCCCCAATAGATCATGATTAAGAATAGTATTTGTCGAGATCGCTAGTGTGTGTTTTCAGTTACCACGGCCCAGAGGAGCTACCAACTGTCCACATGTGGAATCTACTGCACACTAATGTAACATTCCGAAAATTAATAATTTCAGAATAAATGATCATTTTACAATATTTGGGATTTTCTAGAATTTTTCTGGATTTTTCTGAGAACGCAGAATATTTTAATATATTTCTCGTTTTGCGTGCACACTGAGCTGAGAATTTCTGAGGTCAGTGTAACGCTCCGGAAACTAATTATTTCGCTGCCAATAGTCATTTTCTAATATTTGTGATTTATGTGAATTTTTATGAAATTTTTCGGAAACGACGAATATTTTAATATATTCCTCGTTTTGCGTGAAACTCTAAGCGGAGTCGTGAAAATGACTGTAATGCTTTAAAAATTGGAAATTTATATGACGGATAGTCGTTTTATAATATTTGCAATTTTTGAGAATTTTCTGGGAATTTTCTGGAAACGTCGAATATTACAGTATATTCTCGTTTTGCGTGCGCGCTGACCGGAACCGAGAAAACACGATGTTTTCTCTGCGAACTTTGGACTATGGATAAGTCGACGGGGGATCTTACTAAACCCGGGACTTGACACAGTTTACGAGGTTTCACAATTTTCGAGAAATCTTAACAGATAAAACAAATCAATACTGCGAAAAATTCATCCGTCGATAAATTAAATACGACTTACTCAATCAGTAACTATTATCTATTGGATAATAGCATGCATTAGAAACCCTATCACATTATCCCAATGCAATCCACTTTATGTCAAATCAATCTCACTTTAATTCAAATTTGTGTACTTTTTCAAAGCTTCTTTGAGAAGCTTTGACCGCCAAATGACCCAATTACCCTTGGCTTGCATGAGAAGCCAATTTTTTCTCCTCACTCTCTCCTCTATTCAGCAGCCCACTCATGCCAAGGAGGGCAAAAATGTAACTCATCCATACTTAACCTAAAACCACCAAACCCTAATTCACTTTACCTATCACTTTCTCTCTTCACTTCATCTTCTTCATCTTTTCTCCTCCTTCTCTCTACCTCCTCCTCAACCACGAAATTGCAGCCCCTCCCTCACCATTTTCCTTCATCTTTTCTCTTCACCAAGCTCATTTCTTCACTTGTCTCCATCTCCTCTACACTTTCCCTTTAGAAAGTTTCTTCATTTTCTATCTTCACCTCCATTTTTCTCTTCCTTCTCTCTTCTTCCTCCTCTTCACCATGAAAATTCCAGCCACCACCACCATTATTTCTCTTCACTTTTCTCTTCATAAACACCATTTCTAGACTCCTCCCAACCTCCTCTACAACTTCTATTTGAGGGGTTTTCTTCAAAAGCTCATTTTTCCTCCATTGTCATACAAGGCAAAGCTTCTAACTTTGAGGTAAAGCTTTCACTTCTCTTCCTCTTTCTCCTTGATTTCATGATCTAGGATCTCAATGGAGACCAAAGATCCATTCTTTTCAACTATTAATGTTGATTTTTGATGCTTGAAAAATTAGGGTTCTTGAAGACCCAAAACCGAAATTCACCAAGAAGCCATAGGAGATTGTTTTTGTGTTCTTCCTTTAGGTAAGAGGGAGACTACTCACTTCAACCACTTATGGTGGTGAGAAGACTTTGTATGTGTGTTGATGGAGAAATCCATCCTTGTATGCTCTTTGTATGCTTGCTTGAATTATAAATTTTGTATGATTTAATATTCTTGAATTTGATTGATGCTTGATTATGCTCTTGAATATGTTTGATATGTAAATTGTGCTTGATCATGTTGGGGTTGCTAAATGGAAAATTTGGAGTTTCCTACCTCAACATGGTGCCACGGTTTTGGCATTGAATCTTGGGTACTTGGATTGATTTTAATGAACTAAAGACCTAAGTGAACTAATGACAAGAAGTTAATACCTTAAAGAGAAGGAAAGAAATGGATTTGAAGACTTGAAATGGAAGAAGGTGATTTGGGATTCACCATTGGGAGGTCACGGTTTTAGGGTGGAAGAATTGGACAAATTGTGGTTAATATGTAACAAGCATAAGATGAGGATTAATTAAGCAACAAGATGGAATTTAGTGGAAGAAAAACTTGGAATTGAAGCCTAGGTGATGGCTACGGTTTTGAGGATAGAAATTTAGGGAAATTGGGATAAATTGTAACAAGCATTGGATTTAAAGTAATCAATGTATAAAAATGGAATGTAATGGAAGAAGAATTTGAAATTGAAACCCAAGTGAAGTCACGGTTTTGGGGTGGAAAAATGGGGTAATTTATGGTTAATGTGCAATAAGTATAAGACTAGGATTAATTAAGTAACAAGATGGGATTTAATGGAAGAACAATTGGAAGTTGAAACTTCAATGGTGGCTACGGTTTGAAGCTAGGAATTTAGAGTTTTTGGTGAGTTACTTGATCAAGTGAATAATTTAAATGATTAAGGGAATGAGGTATAAGATTGTTGACTTGAAGAGACTTGAAATTGAATCAAATAGGAGGCCACGGCCTCTAGGGAATTTCTAGGCAAAAGTGTGATTTTAGTGAGTGGAGGCAATAGAAATTAAGTAATTGGAAGCCTAGGTAATGAAATGAATAATTAAGAAATTAGAAGAATTTATTATAATTAAGACTTTATAAAATTCAAAGGATTGAAAGTGAATCACTCATAAGACTTAAGAGAATTCTAATTGAGTTAAAAACATGAGAGTGTGAGGCTTAAGGGCTTCCATAAAATGTGAATTATTGTAAATTGAATTGCCATAGTGTGCTAAATTGATTTTGAATATGAACCTTGAAATGAGAAATAAATTCTAAATTAGGATTCATAATGAACCTAATGACGTATTAATTGATTTGATATTGATATTATGTGATTATGGGTCCATGTGAGTGACCATTTATATATATTGATGCTTATATTGGGCTAATGTGGCATATTATGGAATCGTATGAGATTGTGGATCATACATGTTCATGCATAGGGTCTTATGCATTGTGATTGTCCTTGTGGACTGTTGTAAGGCCAAGTTGCCTAGGAGATTGAACACACCTTAGTGCGGGTGCGA
The DNA here is from genome assembly GCA_029884605.1 of Ormosia emarginata. NCBI lineage: Eukaryota > Viridiplantae > Streptophyta > Magnoliopsida > Fabales > Fabaceae > Ormosia > Ormosia emarginata. Next base: position 1,564,783 of record JAQQTP010000041.1, on the reverse strand, counting down.
ATAGACAAGTGTGGGTCGTGTTATGACCTCGGGGGCGTCGGGGTGCGGGTCCTCCACATGGACAGTTTAGAGCTCCTCTGTACCGTGGGGCAAACCGATGCAAACACACCGACGATCCGGACTTGACACTGTTCTATATCGTGATCTAGTGTAGAATGTCTGTACAATGCCATGATTTGCACATGAGAAAATTTATTGATAGCACTGGCCTCGGTAGCCGAGTTACAGACATGTCTCCTGATCTTTCTCTCCGCTTGATTGAGTCTATCTCCATGGAGTAGGAATTAGGAAAGCATGCATTATATATATCATTCATTACTGGTCTTATAAACTGTTGAGCATGAATACCTGTAAATGATTATCTGATTGTTGTGTTGATTTCTGGAAATACTATTGTGATCTGCCTGCTATTGCTTACTGTTGTTCTACCTTTACTATAAATATCACTGTGATTATTAACTCTGATTATTGCTTAGGATTGAATTGTTTTTATTATAAATTCCTTTGTTGTTATTGATGAATATATAATCTGTATTGCTTGGTGGGCGTTTTGCGCCGTGCTGTTTTCTTACTGCCAATAGTGGTAATGAAGGATGGGTGTCTCACCTCTTTCCTATATCCTTGTATGTCTGTTTTATACTTATATTGATAAAAGATCGTGGGGAAGATAAAGAGGGACCACACCTTGGTTGATTGGATTGGGCGTTTGGACAAGGTTTCTTCGGCTACGTACGAGTGCAGTTGCGTGGAGGCATTGATGCCTGACTTGTTGACTGGGACTCCGAGCGTCGTATGTGTATATGGGGTTGCGGCTTTGTCTGCTAGTAGTACCTATCCCTGGGTCACTACTTTTCCCCCTTTTTTTAGTGTTTTATTCCCGCTGTATCTTATTGGACTCTGTAATTGTTATATTCTATGTCATCAGTGATTTGCGTAAATTGACTATATATATATATATATGTAAAAGAGATATGATTTTATTTCAGTGGTTGTATCATGGCTTGAATACATTTATATTTCATTCGAGGCTCATATTCTCTACCTATGCAAATTGTCAAAAAAAAAATATATAGACTCTTGAGAATTTAAGTTATCAAGTATCATGACCGTGACACACTTGGATCTAGTAATGCTTGTGGTGTAATGACGATTATGCTCCGGTCGCTACATCAAGGGGTGTTACATTGGGTGGTATCGAGTGCGAGTTCATCCCGTTGAGCCGGGTATGGACTTGCTATGTTTAGGCATATTAGAATTTGGTCATGTTGTGCACTTCCTTGTCTCTTGATTGAGATGATGGGACAGAATGCATGGCTTGTCTTGTAGGTTGAATGTTGATAGCTACTGTTATACAGTTGCATGATATTGAGGACTGGCCTACTCAATGTGTAATGTTATGTATGTACAAGAAACTATGACTTCACCTAGGCGTATTATGTTAGGGAAATAGGAATTCTTTTGTGAGGAGATCAAAAGGTTTTGGAAAAACCGATCTTCTGGAGAAAGAAATAGTTGGTGTAAACTAGATTCGAGAAGCGCTTGGGAGTTGACGGTTTACGAGGGATTACGCTATGGAAGCAGAATGAAGAAGTTCGAGCTGGAGATTGTTAGGTTGCATGGAATTGAACTTGTCTTGCTTGAATTGTATGAATTGTGTGACTCTTTGTATTTGGTTTTCATAGGGAGATAACATTGTTTGAAGTAATTTTTTTTTGTTTGTTGTAATTATGTCCGTCTTCAGAGAGATTCAATGGCTCGCAGTAGACATGCAAGGGCGGTGGCTCGTGACAGACGTATACATGTGAGCGCGGGACAAGACAATAGAAGTATGGCCACGACGGCAGAAGAAAGGCAAATGGTAGCTGAGATGACAACTTACCAGGATCAGAGGATCACGCAACAACGAGAGTTGGAAGTTGAGGTTCAGAATCTATTGGAGGAAAGTCGACTTCAGGGCAAACGTGGACTACCTAGATTCCAAAGGAGGAATAATAGAAAAGTTAACCAGTTTAAGCAGAAACCATGCGCACGAGTATCAGGGAGACAACAACAACAACCAATTCCTGGACAAAGTACTAGTGGCGGTGTATCTAGTCAGATCCCGACATCTTCGCCAAGATGTATGAAATGCGGAAAGGAACACTTCACGAGGGAGTGTAAGATCAAAGGGATAATCTGTTTTAAATGTGGAAAGCCTGGACACGTCTCTCGCAACTGTGACCAAGCAAAGACAAATTCTTCAGTCAATGCTGTAAGGGTTGTAGAACCACAAGCAGAAGCCAGAACTTATACCCTGGGAGGTGCTGAGACTTCAAAGTTCGGAGAACTAAACCGTGGAAGTTATGCCTCAAATGACGATCCTGTAATCATGCTGTATAATTCTGGGGGTAACCCTTCCTTTTACAATTTGTAACTTTATGGATCATTGGGATTCATCTGTATCTTTCCTATCTTCAACTTAAATTATTTCTATTTCTGTTACTAAGACTTATCGTTGACACCTAAGTTTATGTAATCTATTCTATTTCTACTAAAGACTGAATCTTTCGTCGATCTATCTCGCTTACCTAAAATCATATCTATTTGAGCCCATGATTCTAGAAATTGATTGGTCGTTTCCCGATTATCAACTGCTAGAGCGTTTCGATCAACACCTTAGTGATTTTTGAAACTAAGGCTTTTGAGTTCGTAACAGCCAACAAAGTTGAAGCTTTGTGAGGGAAAAGAAATCCAAGGATACGTGTTACCTTTTATAGAGGACAAAAGAAAAGGGAATATGATTGTCACCATTGTAGTCAGTAAGTTTCTTGTGATGAACTACAGTGCTGTCAGTTAAGGAGAAGAATGGGACATCTCAGTGAGATGAACACCATCGTCAAACGAACGAGATTATGATCAAGGGTGAGTATCCTCGGAGAAAGATGTACGTCCTGGTCATCATTAAATTGGCGGGAGATTGAGAATGTCCCCGAAATGATTTTGAATGCGATATGGGCATTATGGGTGTCTCGTGACGCCGTTCGGAATAACAAATCCTCTTGTCGTATTCATAAGTGACATGAATTGTATCTTTTGTCCTTACCTAGAACATAATTGTCATTGTCATTAATGATGACATTCTGATCTATTCTCGAAAATATGGAGATACACGTTGGACGTCTCGGCATGGTTTTCCTGACTTTAAAGGGGAGAGAGCAAATGCCAAAGTATCAGAGTACGGATTCTTAATTGAGAAGGTTCAGTTTTGGATCATGAAATTCCAAACGGAGGGATTGTTGTGGATTCCCAAGAGATTGAAGCAGTTCTTCAAAAGGAAAGATCGGAGACCGTAAAATAGACACATAACTGGTGGAATTAGTGAGTTTTATCGAAGAAGACACAAAGATTGAAGGAGTGTCAATGGATCCTCCAAGATAGCCGGATATTTTGCTCAGTTTGCAAGAAGAGAATCAAAACTTCTATGGACTAACGCGTGTGAAGAAAGGTTTTAAAGGTCGAGGAGACATTCGAATGCTTGTCAGATTTGGTTCTACCTAATCCTAGGGAACTGCTTGGAGAATTTTATGCTTCACAGAAAAATCTAGGATATGTGTTCATGCAAGGTTGGGAAAGTTGTGACTTACACCTCAAGGTAGTTGAGAACACATTGGGAATTGTTTAACTCACGGTTTGGTGCTAGCCGTAGTTAAAATTTCTCTGAGAATATGGAGACACTTGCTACGATCAACGCCTTTAGCAATCACAAGGACCTGAAGTATCCATTCAAAAAAAAAAGGGGGTTGAACATGAGACAGGAAAGGTGATTAGAGTTTTTGAAGGAGTATGACGTCTAGTTTCAGTGTCGTCCTGTCTGGGTTACTAATAAACCCATTCCAAAATTCTTTGGACTATATCAAATTTCGTTTCTGGTTTGGTTCAATAGCTTGTCAACAAATTCCGTCATCCTTTCTTTCTAAATCTCCATGATATCTTCCATATCTTCCATATTATTTAGACATTATTTTCCATTTATCTTACAAAAATTACCCTAAGTAATGATTTCTGACGTTTTTCTCAAAAAATCAAATTTAATAATTTATTCTACTGTTATTTTTATTCTTCAACTACGTAAAATATTTCTTTGCTTTTTAAATGCCATTTTGAAACGTTCTTCAATACTTGCTCATTTTTAATCAATTTTGATAGCACTTAATTTAAAAAATTCACTAAATGATATTTTCTACGTTTTCCTTTAAAAATTCCTTTATTTAATTATAACCATAAAATTCACTTTGAAAATTGCTAACATACTTTAAAAAATTCAAAGATAAGTATTTTTCAAGTGTTAAAATTTATTTCTTTACCATACTAGATTTCTAGTAAAAATTCATTTACTTATTTGACTCTTGAAAATCCATCGTAATTGAATTTGTTTTAGGTTAATAAACTAGTTTACACTTAGAAAATAAATTTTGGATCAATTAAACATTAAAAATATATTTAGGCTGAAAATCACCATTTTTATACAAATCATGTTTAAAATTATTTTTCATCCATTAAATCATTGAAAAATCTTTTAACTTAATTAGATCAATTAGGTTATCCTTTTAGAAAATGGTTGAGAACATATTGGTTCTCTTTTCATAGTAAAAACCATAAGCTCTTCATCTTGTGTTCTTTGGAACACTTTTGCAAATCTCAACATATTTGCACATCCAACAATAATTATCATAGATCCATGAACATATACATATATTTATGAACACATACCATATATTAAAGTAATAATAAAACACATACCAAATATCAAAGCTATAAACATGCTTGCATGCATAATAAATCACAAATAGAAAAGAAAATAACATGCACACATAAACAATCACAAATAGAGAAGACAATAAACAACCAAGTGAATGAATCCTTATGGATTCTTCACCACAAATACATCCATTTTCTCACCACCACACATGGTTGATGAGATTAAATCTCACTCTTACCTATAAGGAAGACAAGATCTCCTTGGACTCCTCCTTAGAAAATTTTGTGTAGCTTCAACAAAATCCTAACAAGCTTAAACAAATTATAAAGTCATAAACTATGGATGAAAAAGATAAACCATGGATCAATCATGGCTTAGAACATCAAAAATCAAATTAGAAACAAGAAAGAAGAATTTTCACCTTATAGGAAAGAAACTTCAAAGTGATTTTCCAAGCTCCAAATGGATGATTTTGCAAAAACTCACAACTAGAGATGTTCTTAGAATATGGTTTAGATTTAGGAAATGAAGTTAGATGAAATTTTTGATGGATGGAAGTGTATTGAAGAGGCTTGGCCGAATGGTGGAAGAAAAGGAGACTTAGGAGTTTCTTTGAGTTCTTTGGTAGGAAAAGAAATGGATGAAGGTGTGGAATAATTGAATAAATGATGAAGGAAGTGAATGATAGCCTTAAGACATTAAGCATGGTCGTAGACTTCCAAAACAAATGCAGCCCCCCTTTTTGACAAATTTGGCTTAATAATAGCCTTATTCTATCATGCATGGCCATAGGACACTCATAATGGAGCTTTGTCTCCTTTGTTGACCAACTAAATGCATAATGCATGCATAGATCCAAAAATAGCTATAGGAAATTCTAATCAAAATTTGATTGATTTTTAATAACTTATTTATGCTTAAGTCCTCCTAATTAAGTTTAATTAAAAGTTAGTTAGATTCCTTTGTATTTTAGTTAATCATTAGTTTACTTAGAATCCTTAATCTTCTACTTAATTATACTAATACATTTGTCTAACTAAAATTTGATAAAAACTAATTAGGTTTTACTCCATTTTAATTATCACTTAAACCCCTTTAGATTAACTTAATTAGATTTTAAATTAACTAATCTATTGAATTATGTTTTAAATTAACTAATATACTAAATCTAACCATTTTTATGGATTTTTAACCTTTTGGTCTAGAATTTTACAAGCCTTTTTACGTTGGTAAATTTTTCCTAAAAGTGGGTCCCACAAACCCAAACGTGAGTCCCACAAAGCAAATGTGGGTCCCACAAGCCAAACGTGGGTCCCACAGATTTTTCTGCATGATAAATATTTTTATTATACAGAAAAATCCTAAAAATTAAAAGATTGATATATGTATTATTCGGATTGAGTTTAGTAAGATCGCCTAGCTCCAAATAATCAAACAAGATTTTCCCTACCAAAAATTATTATTTTCTTGACTCGGAGCAAATCACAAGAAACAATCAAATACAGTTATGAAACAGTCAAATTAATTTTATAACACACAGAAATTAGAAAACAGTACGATAAGGGTAAAAATGTAATTAATCAAAAATTGGGGTGTTACATACTATAAGCTTCTTTTATGAAGGGTTAACACCTAAAACCAAATAATTTGTGGAAACAATGTACAATGGTGAGTTTCTTGATAAAGAACCTAAAGAAGCTTTAGTATATTTAGACCATTTGGCTGAGAATTTTCAATCTTGGCATAGTACTAATCTTTCTGAAAATTCAATTAAATCTAACCTTACAAGTAAAGGAAAATACCACCTTAGTTAAGAAGAAGATCTAAATGCTAGGGTTGCCAGTTTCACTAGAAAGGTTGAAATCATGGAATTAGGAAAAGTAAAAGAAATCAAATCTGTGCAAAATGAAGAAATTTGTGGCATTTGTAATGACTTAGGACACTCAACACATGAATGTCCTAAGATTCCTATTTTTAAAGAAGTTATACTTAAGCAAGTAAATGCAATAAATAATTTTAAAAAGCCATTTACTTCTTCTTTTTCAGATTCATACAATTTGGGATGGAGAAATCACCCCAACTTCAGCTGGAGGAATAATAACCAAGCACAGTTTATGCAATCACCGCCTCCTCAGGAACAAAAAGACTCTCAAAATTATCAAGGATATACATCTTATGTCCCATCATATAGGAAAAACCTTGAAGGAACATTGCATGTATTCATAGAAAAACAAAAGGCCATTAATAAACAAAACACTCAAACCATGATTGACATAAAAAAAAACTCTTGCTAAACTTTCTTTTGCACTCACCATTCACGAGAAAGGAAAATTTCCTTCACATCCTCAACCAAATCCTAAGGGTCAGTATAGTCTAAATGAGAGTAGTTTAGAAAAACTAATAAATAGATCAAGTCAAGTCAATGATAACTCTTAGGAGTGGAAAGGTTGTTGAAAAACAAATTCCAGACCCTTGTGAGAGAGATGATGAACCAATTCTCCAAGAAAATGAAGAAGTTGACTAAAAGGAGACCAAACTCTCGTTTTCACCCCCATTTCCTCAAGCATTAAACAATTTAAGGAAATTGAAACATAACACTAAAATTTTTGAAATTTTGAAACAAGTAAAGTTCAATATTCCTCTGTTAGATGCTATCAAACAGATTCCTTCTTATGCCAAATATTTGAAGGACTTGTGCATTGTTAAAAGGAAACTAAATGTGAAAAAGAAAGCCTCTTTGGCTGAACAGGTAAGCTCCATCATTCAGAATAATAATGCCTTAAAATATAAAGACCCTGGTTGTCTTACAGTTTCATGCATTGTTAGAGAACATAAAATTGAAAAAGCTTTACTTGATCTTGGTGCTAGTGTTAATTTGCTTACATATTTAATTTATCAGCAACTCAACTTGGGTGAGTTAAAATCAACTTCTATAACTCTTCTACTTGCCGATGGTCAATTAAAATTTCAAGAGGAATAATGAAAGATGTGTTAGTACAAGTTGATAAATTCATATATCTTATGAATTTTATTGTCTTAGATACTGAATCTATAGTTGATAGTTGCAAGTTAATTCCTATTATTTTAGGTTGTCCATTTTTAGGAACATCTAATGCTTTGATAAATTGTAGAAATAGAGTGATGAAGCTAACATTTGGAAATATGACACTAGAGTTCAATGTTTATAATATGTGCGAGTAACCACAGGAAGTCCTTGATGAAAGGGAGGAAGTTGAAGGGATTGAAGCTATTGTAAATGATCATCTTCGAACAAAGAATTCTTTTGACCCATTAGAAATTTGTTTAATCAATTCATTTAATTCAAGCATGCAATTAGATGATAATATTTCTCAAATATGCTATTTACTTGATTGTACACAGGTAATGGAGTACAAGGGATGAAAGCCAAGATTTGAAGAGCTAAAACCCATGAAGAAGTACCCACATTGGAACTAAAGCCATTACCTGTTGAGTTGAAGTACACATTTTTGGGAGAAGAACAAAGCTTTCCAGTAGTAATTTCCTTGTCCCTTATTGAAGAACAAGAAGGAAAGATGTTGCCTCAATGCACACACCAAGACAAAAGAAAATTTTTGACAGAGGTGAAAATTTTTAATTGGAATGACCCATACTTGTTCAAATATTGTCCTGACCAAATCTTTCGGAGATGTGTGCCCGATAGTGAGGTAGGTAGTGTCATTAAATTTTGTCACTCAGAAACATGTAGAGGTCATTTTTCTTCAAAGAAAACAGCTGCAAAAATCTTGCAGTGTGGATTTTATTGGCCTACTTTATTTAAAGACTGCTACACCTTTTGCAAAAGCTGCAAAAATTGTCAAAAAATGGACTTCATTTCTAAAAGAAACATGATGCCTCTGAACCCTATCCTTGTCATTGAAATTTTTTATTATTAGGGAATTGATTTCATGGGTCCATTTTCATCCTCATTTGAATTTGTGTATATTTTTGTTGCAGTTGATTATGTCTCAAAATGGATTGAGGCGACTCCATGCCGACACAATGATCATAAAACTGTTCTTAAATTTTTAAAAGAAAATGTGTTATGTCGATTTGGAATCCCTCGAGCTATCATTAGTGATAGGGGAACACATTGTTTCAATAAACCATTTGAATCTTTAATGAATAAATATGGTATTACACACAAAATTGCCACCCCTTATCACCCTCAGACAAATGGACAAGTTGAATTGGAAAATAGGGAGATTAAACAAATTTTGGAAAAAATGGTTAACCCAAATCATAAAGATTGGTCTTTAAGACTAAACGATGCACTTTGGGCTTACCGTACTGCTTTCAAAACATCTTTGGGCATGTCACCCTATCGGTTAGTCTATGGAAAACCTTGTCACTTACCTGTAAAATTGGAACATAAAGCATTTTGGGCCATTAAAGCTTTCAACCTAAATCTTGATGATGCTTACAAGTTACGCAAATTGCAATTAAATGAACTTGAGAAATTAAGAAATGATGCATATGAAAACTCAAAGATTTATAAAGCTAGAACAAAAGCTTTTCATGACAAGTCAATTTTGAGAAAATCTTTTGAAATTGGTCAAAAAGTTCTGCTTTATAATTCTCGTCTGCACTTATTCCCTAGCAAATTGAGATCTAGGTGGAGTGGTCCTTTTGTTGTCAAACATGTGTATCCTTATGAGGCCATAGACATTGAGAATCATAGGAATGGTAATGTATTTAAAGTCAATAGACAAAGACTCAAACCATTTCTGGAAAACCAAGTTGATGAGGTAGAATCCATTTCTCTTTCTAATTCTTGTTATGAATAGAATTTATTCTAATTTTGTTGTCTTCTTTTTGCAGTTCTTTGTATTCCCGCTTAAGTGGCAGATAATGGTACTCCATGGCTCTCGAGTCAATTTGTTTTCAGTTTTCCATAATAACTGAATCCTTCTCCTTTAAAATGGATGTCATTTTCTCAAATTTAAGAAAACATATTCCTTCCCTCCCTCAAAATGCTCTGACAAAAATCTACAAAGCTAGATATGAAAGATTGAGACTGTTAATGAACAAGGGTATGCCGGAAGATGTACGCTGGATAATTGAAGCAAAGGTCCATCTAACATATGAGTCTTCAATTTCATTTGACTCATACATGCAAGGTCTTAGTAGAAGTTTGTATTCTAAAAGGAGAAGAGCAAAAAAGTTATAATTCTGTCACAAATGTGCATGATGGAATTGTAACAAGCGATGTCATTCTTTGGGAATGATTTTCTCAAATTGAGAAGATAAAATATTTTTCATTAAGAATTGACTGAGTAAGAAGTCATTAGATGATATCTTATTGACTCTTGAGATGCATTCTTATGGATTTATGCATCGTGAACATCTTAATTTGTGGAATTTTTTCAAGGACGAACAAAAACGTTACAGTCTTAGGAATCTGACTCTAAAAGACCTTGTTTGCCAATTTATAAGAAAATTAGATGGGAAGCTTATTCTCGACTCATAGAAAGTGTTTATGTCGTTACTAGACGTAACACCAGAGGAAGATGTAAGCCACAATCACAACAACATGTATATGTTATCTTTTTCTTCTTCTTCATATAAAAAAAATTGAATAAGGGCGATCCGGAAGAAGTACCATAACTTTAATTAGTTGTGGAGCCCCAGCCTTTGGCTAACCCGTCATTGACGTGGGTGAACCTTTGCATGACGGTCCTTAAATAAGATTCGTGTACCATGTTCTGTAGAAAGCTATACTCCATAACCCATTGTTCACCATCTAGGCACTGTAGAGTTGATGGACAAGCAGAAGCATCCCACTCTGGTTAGTAGTGAGAAGTAACCCGCAGCTGCCAAAGCATATGAGACATATGAGCTTGATCCTCTCTTTAATTAGAAAGGGCTCTCAACACCCTAGGATGGGACGTTTTGGATCTTGGACATTACTGGTTTCAGATTTTGGCATCTTTATTGATGTTACGAACCCAAGTGTGAGCTCTTCAGGTTCCAGACCCAGGATGGAAACCCATGATGATTTCTTTTTTTTGTTTTCTTTTCTTCGAATAAACGGGCATGAGTGTCTACTACACTGGTGACACGTAGTATAAAGATATGCTACTACTGTACTCATGACTCGCAATATAAATATACGCCATGAAAACTATACATAAAGATATGTCATCATTTGCTATTATATTTCTTTTATCTTTGTATAATTATGTTGTATTTTAGTTTTGGACAGACGATCCTTTGAGCAGGGTCCTTCAGGAGTTTCTAGATTTCTTTACCCTGATGGTTTTCTTGAAGTTCAAAAAAAAAAAAAAAAACAAAACAAAAAAAATGTTTCTTAATTTCAAACTTTTATGACAACAACCAACCTACCCTTATAGGTGCTATTATTACCTTTTCTATTCTTTTCCCTATTTAAACACTTCATTTTCTCCACTTTCCTCTAACTCATAATCATTCAAAGGGAATGTGAGTATAGAAATGGGACCTTCTATTCGTAACCTTAAAAATATCTGTGTATTGTGTGGGTCTAGGTATGGGAAGGGGTTAGAGTTTGTAAATGCAGCAAGCACTCTTGGTCGAACACTTGTTGCGAGGAATATTCATGTTGTATATAGGGGAGGTTGCTGTGGGTTAATGGGGGCTGTATCAGTCTCTACATTTCTAGGAGACAGTCAGATTTTAGGTATCATTCTAAGAGCTTTGACTCAAAAGAACATTACTGGAAAGACAATTAGAGAGGAACTTCAAGTATCATCTATGCATGAACGAATGAAGACAATGCTTGAAAACTCTAATGCATTCATTACCTTACCAGGTGGTTTTGGTACTTTGGAAGAAGTTTTTCAAATTGTCTTTGATGCCCAACTGAACATCCACTATAAACCCATAGGTTTGTTAAATGTTAATAATTTTTTTCTGGTTTGTTATCTTTTCTTGACCATGCCGTGGAACAAAAATTTAGCACACCTTTGGCAAGACTACTTCTATCTCTGCTTCCACTATTGTTGATGAGTTGATTGATAAATTAGAAGCTTTTGTTTATAAACTTGATCCAGCAATAGCTCAGATAGATTGGTCATAAGGAAGCAATGAGGGAAGCAGCATGAAACGCAAGCCAGATTTGAAACTTTATCTATAACTTTTCTTTACCTTTGGTTTTATTTATTGTGCTTTATTTCTATTTAAATTTGTGTCAAATTTCTCTTTTCAGTAATTGCCGCAACATGTAATATCTTCTATCATTTACTCATCTATATTTTAACATTGAGGACAATGTTGTGATCTGGTTGAGGGGAAGAATAGTTGACCGAAAATTTTTTTGGGAAATATGATATGATTACCAGGAACTTACTAAACCAATTGAAGGATAGCAGAGTAAGGAGTAACTTTACTTTTGAAGTAATTACTCCTGAGACGCATCTAGATTGGGGAAGTAACTCCTGATTTGCTTTGAATGATTCAAGTGAATGAATTCTCACATCCTTTAAAGCAATTGAAATTCAGGGATTATAGCATGGTTGAATAAATTGTCTTCTGTCATAAATTTCATATGCTTGGTTATGGATGTTGAATTGATAGATTGAGAATGATATACACATGCCTTGTGAGATTTTGAGCCTATTGATGAATGGATTGAATATCTATATCATTCTCTTCTTTCTTGTATAGTTTTTTTCACTCATGGAATTGTTACTCTAGAACTTGCTTTGATTCTTTTTAAGGCTACATTTCCACATGCATACATAAACATGATTGAGACATTTTGAAATAGCTACATTTCCACATGCATACTTTGACCATTCCTTATTTTTAGCTCATAACGTGCCTTTAAAAAAACATGTTTTTACCCAACCTTTGGGAATAAGAGAGCATTGACTTTGTTCTTGAATAAGTGTGGGAGTGTGTGTGCAAACTGTTGAAAAGAAGAAGAAGAAAGAGCTGACCACCGTTACAATCAAATGATTATCAAAATCTCCTGATACACCATGTGAAATATGCACACCTAGAATGAAGGTGGATGCTTGGAAACAACAGGAAGAGAAGGAGAAGGTGTAGGCCTAACAATGAATTCAACCCACCCATTTGGGATTGATCTTCAAGAAACATTAGTCAAATATTGGTCATTGTTCTTTATGAGATTTAAACTGAATGTTTTCAAACATCTTCTCCACTCTAACCGTACCCTAATGCTCTTTTATTCTCTTTGGTATTTTAACTTGTCATATCCATATCACCCCCTTTCCTTTACCATGACCCCATTACAACATTCAATAAAGTCCTATTGATTTTTGTGTGCATGTGTTTTTGAGTAGCGGAGAAGTAAAAGATAAGCAAGCTTATGATAGTGCAATTGTTCATGGGTTGAATAGAGTGAAATACTTACTTTTTCAACACTTGAGGGACTGAGAGTGAATTCTGTGAGGATCTATCATTCTTGATTCATGTTTTTCAACTAAAGTTTCCTTGCTTATAGATTTGAGATACGAAGAAATGTTACCTCATGAATGTTTTGATCCCCTGAATTTTTGGTTACTCTTCTTGTTTATAAACTTTTGCATTCTTGAATATAATTAGAAATTGAGCCTTTTAGTGTTTTTAGATTTTGAGTCTGTGTTGTTTTTCTTTGTTTCATAGCTTTCGTCTTATGTGTTTTGCCCAGGAGTGCAAAATCTAAGTGTGGGAGAATTTGATAATCACATATTTTATACATTAATAAACTCTCATTTTTAATCATTTACACTCTCCATATACTTATTTGATTGAGCTTGGTCATGTTTTGTAAGTTTGGGTTCAAATTAAGCTTAATTGATATTTTTCAACATTATTGAGATTTTACATTATTTTTGTATTTCGACCATATCTTGAGTTCTAGATGTCTAGAAATTATGAATTTTGCCTTGTAAAAAATCTAAGAGAAAACTCTACAACTTTGATGAAGAGTTTGAAGTCTTAGTCAGACATCTAATAGAGCTAATTGGGTCTGGAAGTCAGAAAACAGGTTCTGTCACCAAAACCCAAGTAGTGTATACTAATCAGGGCATAACTTGAGCTATAGGAGATTTTTTGGACTGAAACTGGTGCCATTTGACATTAAGACCTAAATCTACAACTTTCATAAAGAACACAAGAGCGAGTTCGGATGGCTTGAGGGTTATATTGGGCTTGTAAGTCAGAACAGAGGAGCTGTAGCTGGGCTTGAGTAGTGTGTAGTGATTGGGCTAGAATTTGAGCTGTAGGAGTTGTATGGAGCTTAAACTAGTGGCATTGGAAAGTTAATACAAAACCCTTCAACTCTCATGAAGACCACTTTTCCAGAAAATAACGTTTTAATAGAGTTATAATCATGTGAAAATAGTTAAATTAGTTGGTACAAGTGGAGACACAAGCATCATTAATTATCCACCCACTCATTAATCATCTACCCACTAAATAATCATCCACCCACTCAATAATTATCTACCCACTCATTAATCATCCACCCTCTCATTAATCATCCACCCACTCATTAAATAACTCTATTGTCATTTTCCACTCATCCACCCATCATCTACCCACTCATTAAATAACTCCATTGTCATTCGTCACTCATTCACCCATCATCTACCCACTTATTAAATAACTTCGTTGTCATTTTGTACTTCTCAAGCTCTATAAAAAGGAGCATTGGCTGATCATTTTGAGGATCTTGGCTTAGAAATCAAGATCATACTAATGTGTTATTTGTGTTTCTTGTTGTAATTTTATTTTGTTCTAAGTCTAATATAACATCCCTAGATCTAATAACTAATAATCGTCATTATACTACAGTCACTAAATTTAGGCATGCTACAACTCAACAAAGAGGTTTACAAATTTAATCATTGTGCATATATAGAAAATAAGAGCCACGAGTGAAATATATTCATTACATAACCATGAACATCCTCCAAAGGGAATTACATTCCAGATATATATATACATATGGCACAATACAGTAAGACATAAAAAATATAAAACATACTTGTTCAAAGACATATATGCAACTACCACAACCAGGCTCATACTGACCTAGACGAGAAAGTAGAAACCCATAACAGGTCCTACTCAAATGTAGGGTAACGTTCCCAACATACCCAACATGCTCTAACTCCAAGGGAGCAAACTATACGTTGGCACCTCCAAGAAAACTACATCTCCATGAACCCACAAAGATTCTGCCTTGCCGCTATTTCAGTCTTTACGGTTTATAAATATAAAATAGAACGAGATAAGAATAAGGTGAGACATCCAGCATTTAATACCAATTATGGCAGTAAAGAAATAGAACAGCGCAGAACGTCCACATAGCATAGCAAGAATAATAATCAACATCAAAATTCAAATAGTAGACAACTTAACAAATTCAGGCAGTTATAATATCAACAAATCAATAGTTCCATCCGCATATAAATAAATAAATGCTAAATAATATGTTGACTCACTATGCACATGCACATGGTACCAAAAATCCTACTCCATGGAGCCAGACATAAACATCGGAGAGAATGATCAAAGAGACGTGCCAGTATCTCGTCTGCCTAAAATCTAGTGCTTTAAGAAAATCAATAATTTTGCGCAACAAGGCTTTATACATGGCATTCTTCACAAGATCGTGATATAGGACAGTGTCTCAGTCTGGATCGTCGGTGCATTTGCATCGGTCTATCCCACGGCCCAGAGGAGCTACTAACTGTCCATTTGTGAGACACCCGCACCCCCGATGCCCCCAAGGTCAACAATATGACCTACATTTAGTCTATTCGCACCCGCACTAAGGTGTGATTCAACTCCTAGGCATACAACCTTACTTCAACAATGCATGATGACTCAATGCATATTCATGTATATTCAACAATGATATACTCATCCCATAACATGCCACAATTTGGCCAAATTAAACATCAACAGAATTTTGGTCCTACTCATGGACTCACAATAACATATTATCAAATTCTCAAATATGACCATACACTTTTTAAGATTTATTATGAGGTTTCACTTTAATTTAACATTTCTTATGAAATCTTTCTCTAGAGGAATTCTCTTAATTAGCTAAGTTCTCTACTTTAAATTTAGTCATACTCACTTAGAAAATTATTCTAAGATTCTCCAAGCCTCACACACGCTTGTTCTTTCCTTAAGTTCAAAATTGTTCTAAGTTATAGGATAAAGTCTAATTCTTTATTCTTTTCCTTTTATGAACTTCTAATAAATCTCTAACTTTCTAATTAACTAAGTCTCTATTTTAACACTGCATTTTTGCCATTATTCACCTTAAGAGGCCGTGACCTCCCAAGGACAAGGGTCCAACAAATATTTCCATCACATTGTTAATTACTTAACACTTAATTACTTAAGTTCCAATTTCTACAAAAATTACATTTTGAACACCCAAAAACATGGTCTCTTGGCCGTGAATCCATAGGGACAAAAAGTCCTAAAATTTTCATATATCTATTCAAGCAATCCAATAAATATTTCATAGCCATCAAGATACACAAGGACAATCAATAACTCATACAAGTCAAAATAAATACAAAATCATGAAGAACAATGCAACAAAGAGAGCAATCCCACATGGATTCCTCATTAACAACACCAAAAATGTTCCCTCACTACCAAGATAGGTTTTAGATGATCATCTCTCTCTTACCTATAGAAGACAACACACGAAAGCAAGCTCCTTTGTCCTTGAATTTCATCCTCCACCAACACAAAAACCCTAGGACATCCAAAGTCACAAAAATCACAATCAAAACTTAGAAAAGGAACCCTTGATCACCTAAGAGATCAAGAATCATGAAAATGAGAAAGAAAAGAGAAAAATCTATGAACTTTACCTTAAAGTCTCAAACTTTAGAACTTGAATGGAAGAAAACGAAAATTGTGGATTCAAGAGATAGTCACAAAAGAGAAAGTGTTCTAGGTGATGAGAAAAGGTAGGAAATGAGGTTGGTTGAATGAAAAACTTGAATGGCCAAAAATATTGCTCCTTGGCCATGGAAGAGAGGAGAAAATGGAGAGGAAGAAGTGAGCTTTTTAAAGAATGGCTTCAACAAGGAAGATAGATCTTCAAAGGAAGAGTAGATTCAAGCAAGGTGTGAGCTTGAAGTGAAGCAATCCATGGAGGAAAATGGTGAGGGATTACTGTGGAAGAGGAGAAGAGAAGAGGAAGAGAAAAGGTGTGAGGGAAAATGAAAGAAAAAAGTGTAGAGAGAGGAAGTGTTAGAAAAGTGATGATAGCTTTTGGTGATTTTAAAATTAGAATGAAAAAGTGATAAATGAAAAGCATAATTTTGACCCCAAAATTGGCTCATTGCCATAGAGTGTGGGAGAGAGAGAGGAGGGAAAATTATTTCTAGAAGCTTAAGGAAAGCTTCCTTGAGAAGTTTTGTACAAAGCTTCTTTGAGAAGCTTTGTTAATTTTTTGCAAAAGTCAACATGATGTGACATAAAGTTGACACTATTGAAAATGTGACAAGCAATTTTAATACAAGCTATTATCCAATGGACAAATGTTACAGTTAACAGAAATCAGTATTTATTATCCAACGAATAATAAATTATACAACAATTTTTATTTATCAAATTAAAATCTTGAAAAATGTAAACCTCATAAACTGTGCCCGACCTCGAGTTTAGTAAGATCCTCTATCGACGTTTCCACAATTCATAATTTACCAGCCCCGGGGAAAATATTTCATTTTCCCGGCTCCGCTCAGCGTGCACGTAAAATGAGAAATATATTAAAATATTTAAAATTTCTGAAAAAATCCACAAAAATTAAAAAAAATCACAAATATGATCAAATAACTATTTATCATGAAACTAGCAATTTTCGGGGTATTACAACTCTCCCCTTCTAAAAAAAAATTTCGTCCTTAAAATTTTCATACCTTAGAATAGTTGTGGATGTTGCTCTTTCATCTTGACTTCTAACTCTCACATTGCATCTCTGGTTGTGTCATTCCAGATCATTTTTACCAATAAGATCTCATTCCCTCTGAGTTGCTTTACTCTCCTATGTTCAATCCTTACAGAAGGTGTCTCATAGGTTAAGTTCTCTTTCAATTGTACTGTGTCTGGTGCTATGACATGGCTCGAGTCAGGAATATATTTTCGTAATTGTGATACATGAAAAACATTGTGAATGTTAGAAAGAAAAGGTAGTAAGGCTATTTGGTAAGCTACTGAACCTATCCGGCGAAGAATTTGGTAAGGTCCAAGGAATTTGGGAGTAAGTTTCCTAGATTTTAGAACTCGACCGACCCCAGTCATAGGCGTGACTTTCAAAAACACGTGCTTGCCTTCCTCAAACTCAAGAGGCTTTCTTCTTTTGTTGGAATAGCTTTTCTGTCGACTCTGAGCCGTCCTCATCTTTTCCTGAATCATCTTGACTTTCTCAATCGTTTGTTGTATAAGATCAGGTCCAATGGTAAAGTGCTCTCTATCTTGATACCAACACAAAGGTGTTTTGCATCGTCGTCCATATAGAGCCTCATAGGGTGCCATCCCTATGCTCGAATGAAAACTATTGTTGTAGGTGAACTCTACCAATGGTAAAACTTCATCCTAACTTCCAGTCTGTTCCAAGGCGCAAGCTCTGAGCAAATCTTCCAATGATTGGATCGTCATTTTCGATTGACCATCAATTTGAGGATGATAAGCAGAACTCAACCGAAGTTTAGTCCCCAACACTCCTTGTAAACTTTTCCAAAACTTTGATGTGAATCTTGGATCTCTATCAGAAATAATGCTCGAAGGCACACCATGCAATCTAACAATCTAGCCAATATACACTCGGGCTAACTTCTCCATGGAATACCTTATGTTGATTGGTAAGAAATGTGCTGACTTTGTGAGTCGATCAACGATTACCTATATTGAATCGTAACCCTTTCTGGTTTTTGGCAATTCAACCACAAAGTCCATCGCAATACTATCCCACTTCCATTTGGGAATAGCTAGGGATTGTAACATTCTAGAAGGTCTTTGATGTTTAATGTAACGCCCATTTCTCTTAGGCATAATGGGTAAGAAGAGGGAACGTCGCACTATAGTGAAATGACATACAAATAAATACGGAAAAGTTGAGACATTTTTTTTGATTTATTTTAAAATGAGTCCGGTTGAAATTCCATTAACATACATATGTACCTGTTCATGGATATATAATGTTAAATGACTTAAAAATTAAAGGTTCTTTTTCAAATGAAACATCCGTTAAAATGATCAAAGTGAAATCAGCGTAGAATAAAAATATACAATCATACATGATATGGATAATTACATACATTGTACTAGAAATATAAGCCTGTTTAATTACATTTTCAAAATATATCAAAAAGCGGTACCCACCTAAAGATACAGATATACTCCAACATGTACAGACATCAGGCTTCTCAAAAAAAATATATAACTAGTTAGCCATCAGTAGATACTAATAACCTCAGCCCCTAGGACTGATGAGAAGGGACCGTAGCCTGGTCCTCCTCAGGATCCTCTTCGTCCGAGGAAATATCCATCGGGATGACAGAGCAACGGGCAGGAGCCCGAGCAGTAGACAAAAAGGAATCCTCCTGCGGGGTGTAATACATATCAACCCAGATGTCCCTCACGGGTAGGTAAAACTCCAGCCACACAAAGGCATGGAAATAAAAAATAAAAGCATCATAGCGTCCCCATGCCAAGGACACAGTCAATTCACCGTGATATACACAACCGTCAGTCTGCACGTTGATGTGCCAGCAATCAGGACCTCCGTGAAAGTTAATCCGCATATAGCCACAAAATCCACCGGGGCGAGAAGTCATCCTCGGCAACTTCGGTCTCAGTCGAGATATGGCCAGAAGTCAGAAAACTCAGAAGTTTTCTTTTCTTCCTCATGAACGTCTTCAGTAAATCATACAATAATACAGAATAACAGAATGTACAATAAAGAGGTGAGATACTCGTCATTCATTACCAAATATGGCAGTAAGAAACTAAACGGCACAAAACACCCACACAATACAACAGGGTAATAAATAGCATGAAATCTAGGTAGAGGGCAATTTAATAATAATTTTCGGCAGTTGCAGCATCAATAAAAATCACAAATATATATATATATATATGAATACAGAATAACAATTAAGTAGGCATATGAGTACATGACAGAAAATATGTGACTCAAAATACATATGCATATGGTAGCAAGATCCCACATTGGGTACTGACAAATTCCTACTCCATAGAGCTAGACATAAACATTGGAGTGAATGATGAAGGAGACGTGCCAGTATCTCGTCAGCCATAAAAACAAGTGCTTCCCTTAAAAATAATATTTTTGCGCATCAAGGCTTTATACAACGGCATTCTCACAAGATCGCGACCATAAGACAGTGTCTCAGTCCGGATCGTCGGTGTGTTGGATTGGTCTATCCTACGATGCAGAAGAGCTACCCATTGGCCACATGATGGAATACCCACACCCCGACGTCTCCAAGGTCAACAATGACCTACACTTGTCTATTCGCACCCGCACTAAGGTGTAATTCAACTCCTAGGCAACAGAGCCTTTTAACAGTCATAGACTGAGCAATTATTTAATGCATGATGACCCCATGCAATCTCATGTACGTATTTACAATGATGCGCTTTCTCATCAATAAATAGTCATGCATCACCAATAAAAGCATAACAGTCCATATTATGCCACATATGGCTCAATTAATTGTCAATGAGGTTTAGGTCCCGATCTTGGACCCATAACGATATTGTGTTCATCTTGATGTTTCACTTTAATTAGCATCACTCATAGGATTGACATTGATTTTCACTTTGGTTACATCTCTAATAGTATTATTTCTATGTATTACTTTAATTACTTCTTGATGACATTATTGTTATTATGGCTTACCTTAATTACCTTGTAATGACATTATTAATATAACTTACCTTAATTACCTTTTTATGACATTATTATTGTAGCTTGCCTTAATTACTTTTTCATAATGGATCTTTATCTTTAAGGAAATTCTTTTATGGTTCTCCATCCAATTCTTAACACCTTAATAAATTCTTTTTTTTTTCTTTGATCTTGATCATAGTTCACTTTATATGTTTATCTCAAATTCCTCCAACTCACACACTCATGTTCTTCCTCTTGATTAAAATTTTCTAAGTTACCAAATTAAGTCTTTGATTAATTGTTCTTACACATTATGGATCCCTAATTTCCTTCTAATGTCCAGTTCATCAATCCTTCATTCAAGTCACAATTTTTCACCATCTTTCTCCTCCATGGCCGTGAGCCATCATAGAGTTAGGGGTCAAAGTTTTCATTTTCTCCATTGGTCCTTGTCTACACAAATAATACCATTCCATTAGGTTACAAAAATTTTGAACCATCAACACCCCACCAAGGGTACTTGGCCGTGAGCCTCCATGCCCAAAACAAGGGGTTTTTGTCTCAAAACCACACTTTCCAATCCAATCAAATTATTACAATATCATCAAGAATCAAATTCATCCAACAAATAGAAGTAAAGTAATGAAATTTTAAAGAATCAAATAGAAAACGAAAAAAATCAAAGAGTAACCCATGTTAGGGTTTCTCCCAAATCCTTAAACAAACAAGTTCCCAACCACCATTTTAGGTTGAATAGAGTGGTCTCCCTCTTACCAAAGAGGTGAACACGAAAATGATCTCCTCCTTGCTCCTTGTGATTTCGGTTTTGTGGCTCCACAAACCCTAGGATTTTTAACCATCAAAACCAACCGTTAGACATGAAAAAGAATGAATCCATGGCCACTAAAGAAGCCATGGAGTACGAAAATGAAAAGAAAAGAGAAGAAAGATTGGATCTTGACCTCAAAGTTAGAGGCTTTACCTTAGGAGTCAAAGGAGAAAAGATTGGATTTTGGAGAAACTTTGTGAATGAAAGTTGTAGAGAAGATGGAGATGAGTGTAGAAATATGATTAGTGAGGAGAAATAATGAAGAAATGTGGTGGAGGAGGGGCTGCCGAAATGGAGAGTGTAAAGAGAAGGAAGAGCAAAATGAAGAAGAAGAAAATGAAGAGAGAGAAGGAAAATTGAAAAGTGAATTAAGGTTTAATGAGTTAAGTGTGTAATAGAAACTTGGCCAATTTGGGTCCAAAATGGGCTGCCAACCGTAGCCCTAATGAAGAGTGGGAGGGAGAGTTTTGTCTTTTCCATACAATTAGAGTGGGTAGTTAGGTCAAAGTTTCTAGAAGCTTGATTAAAATAGCATTATATTTGAATTAAAGTAGATTTGCTATGACATAAAGTAGATTACATTAGGATAAGATGATAGGATTTTTATTACATGCTATTATCCAATGGATAATAGTTACAGTCGATAGAAGTCAGTATTAATTTATCTGACGAATGAATTTAACATTGCGTCTTATTATTTTATCTATTAAAATTTTCTTAAAAAATGTAAAATCTCGTGAACTGTGTCCGGTCTCGGGTTCAGTAAGATGCCCCGTCGACGTTTCCATAGTTCAAGATTCTCGAATAAAATATCTCATTTCCCCGATTCTGCTCAGTACGCACGTAAAATGAGAAATATACTAAAATATTCGACGTTTCCGGAAAAATCCTAGAAAATTTCCAAAAATCACAAATATTATAAAATGAATATTCGTCATAAAATTTTCTAACTTTCAAAGCACTACAGTTATTTTCCAGAGTCTGCTCAATGTGCACGTGACTGCGGGATTAAAGGATGCAAACCCAAGTGCAGGTTGTCTCAAGTAATAAATTTCTCGGGAGTCCGAGGTCGATCCACAGGGAATTGATGAAGAAAAATTAATTAAGGTAAGAAAAGGATTTGTCACAACACCAAAAGTAATAAAAGATGTTCACAAATGAATTTAAGAACTTGCTTGAGTTAGGAGATCCACTCTTGGTAATAAATTAAAGGTAAGATTATTTCTCTTTTTAACTCAATTGAAATCCACACACAACGGAGGTTCCAATCAGAAAATATAACATTCAAAGTTCAATTATATATGTAATCATATTATGATTCCTTTAATTATCTACCAACATTTGTAAATGAGTTCAAGCATTCACTGTGCCAATCCTATTGTCTACAATAAATCAAGATCTCCATTAACAAAGAAGGTTTCTAAATTGATTGGAAACAAAATACAACACATATAATGTTCATTTAATAATATATCATTTAAGCACAAGAAATAGAATAATCTAACCTTATTTCATTACCAAGAGCTTCACTCTTTCACCTAAGCAAGATGAAGATTTAGTTACTCATAGATAAGAAGAAAGAAAGAGAGAAAAAGAGAAAGATGAACATAACTTCAATTTAGAGCAAAAAAAAAATACAAGGTAAAACAATAAACAAGCATAACTGTAACTTGTAAAAACTAAGCCTAACATCAAGAGCCTAACACTCTCCCCCTCAACATCTAGCTCATGGTGGCTTTTATAGAGGAGTAGAGATACAAAATGACAAGGAGAATGATTAAGAGTAGGTGGATGAGTGGGTGGAGTGGTTGGATGAGTGGTTGAGTGGTTGGATGATTGGATGAGTAGTTGGATTATTGAGATTCTTTGTCTCCGAAATAATTCATTACTTAAGTCATTGATTCCGTCATTTTCGAGCCAAGTGGTCTTCATGAAAGTTCTAGGAAATTATCTAAGCTTTCCAATGGCTCTAGAATCACCCAAAAATTCGTCCTACAGCCCAAGATATGACCCAATTACTACAGACTATTCAGGCCCAGTTTCAGCACCTTTGTTTTGACTTTCAGACCCAATATCACCATCAAGGAGCCCAAATCAAGTTTTGTGTTCAACATGAAAGTTTTAGATCTGGATCTTAACTTTCAAATGTTCAAATTTCAGCTCAAGATAATTCGTCTAGCCCGAGTTATGCTCTGATTACTGTACACTGTTCAGGTTTCAGACACAAAATCATGTTCTGTCTTCCAAGCCCAATTAGTTCTACTAGATGTCTGATTGAGACTTTGAGCTCTCATCAAAGTTGTAGAGCTCTCTCTTATCTTTCCTACAAGGTAAAATTCATAATTATCAGACATTTAGAATTCAAGATATGGCCGAAATACAGAAACAACATAAGACTAAAATAGTGCTAAAAAAATCAATGAAGTCCAATTTGAGTCCAAACTTGCAAAACATAACTAGGCTTAATCAATTAAGTACATGGAGAATGTAAATGACTAAAAATGAGGGTTTATTAATGTATAAAATATGTGATCATCAAATTTCCCCACACTTAGCTTTTTGCACTCCTGGGCAAAACACATAAGACCAAAGTTAGGAGACAAAGAAAAATGACATAGACTCAAAAGCTAAAAACTCTAAAAGACTCGATGAAGCAAGAAGAGCAACAAGAAATTCAAGAGATCAAAGTATTAATGAGGTAACATTTCTTCACATCTCAAACCAACAAGCAAGGAAACTTTAGTTGAAAAGAATGAATCAAGAATAATAGATCCTCACAGAATTCACTCTCAATCTCTCAAGTGTTTAAAAGGTAAGTATTTCACTCTATTCAACCCATGAACAATTGCACTACCATAAGCTTGCTTATCTTCTACTTCTCCGCTACTCAAAACGCATGCATACAAAAATCAAGAGGACTTTATTCAAGGTTGTAATGGAGTCATGGTAAAGGAGAGGGAATAATATGGATCTGAAAAGATAAATACCAAAGAGAATAAAAGAGCATTATGGTACAGTTAGAGTGGAGAAAATGTTTGAGAACATTCATCATAAAGGACAATCACCAATATTTGACTAATGTTTTGTTGAAGATCAATCCCAAATTGGTGAATTGAATTCATTGTTAGACTTGAACATTCTCCTTTTCTTCCTGTTGTTTCCAAGCATCCACATTTATTCTGATAATCATTTGATTGCAATGGTGATCAATAAATTTTTTTGTTGATCATTTTGCACACACACCCCCACACTTGTTCAAGAACAAGATCAATGCTCTCTTATTCCCTAAGGTTGGGTAAAAACATGTTTTTTTTTTCTCTTATTTTTTTCTTATTTTTTTTCTCTTTTTTTTTGAAGGATGAAATAAGCTTAAAACAAGGAATAGTCAAACAAGTTCAAAGGGGTTACACAATGGAAAATATACAAGGATGGCTATTTGGTCAAAGTAGCTATTTCAAAATGCCTCAATCATATTAATGTATGCATGTGAAAATGTAGCCTAAAAAAGAATCAAAGCAAGTTCTAGAATAGCAATTCCATGAGTGAAAATCACACAAGAAAGAAGAGAATGGTACAAATATTCGATCCATTTATCAATAGGCTCAAAATCTCACAAGGCATATTTCTATCATTCTCTATCCACCAATTCAACATCCATAACCAAGCATATGAAATTTAAGAAAGAAGATAATTTATTCAATCATGCTATGATCCCTAAATTTCAATTGCTTCAAAGGATGTGAGAGTGCATTCACTTGAATTTTACAAAGGAAATCAAAAGACAAAAACTTTGTTACTTCCACAGATTAATACTAATTATTTACTACCCCAACTAAAATGTGTCTCAAGAGTAAAAAATTATTTTCAAAATTTACTCTTTACTCTGCCATCCTTAATTGGTTTTACTACAAATAAGTTTTTGACAGTCATCTCACTAAACATACTTCCTAATTTAAATGCGTCTCTGAAGTAAAATTACTCCTTACTCTGCCATTACTAATTAGTTTAGTCAGTCCATGACAATCATATCATACTTCCCAAAAAGAAAAGAAAAAAAAAATTTATTGGGTCAACTATCCTTCCCCCCCAACTAGATCATAACATTGTCCTCAATGTTAAAATATAGATGAGTAAAGGATAGAAGATATTACCTATTGGAGAAATCTGACACAAATTTAAACAGAAATAAAGTAAGATAAATAAAATCAAAAGTAAAGAAAAACTATAAATGAAGTGTCAAATCTGGCTCTTTTTTCATCCTGCTTCCTCATCGCTTCTTCTTGCCGACCAATCTATCCGAGCTATTGTCTTTGGGTCGGATCAAAGATCAAAGGTAAAGGAATTTTTTTTTTTGTGACTTCAAGAAAACCATCAGGGTAAAGAAGTCTAGAAACCCCTGAAGGACCCTGCTCAAAGGATCGTCTGTCCAAAACCAAAATACAGTAAAATCATACAAAGATAAAAGAAATATAATAGCAAATGATGACATACCTGTATGTACAGCTTTCATGGCGTATCTTTATACTGCGCGTCATGAGTGCAGTAGTGGCATATCTTTATACTGCGTGTCACCAGTGCAGTAGACACTCATGAATTTTTTTAAGGACCAGCGTGCAAAGGTCCACCCGAGTCAATGACGGGTCAGCCAAAGGCTGGGGCTCCACAACTAATTAAAGCCATGGTACTCCTTCCGAATCGCCCTTGTTCAAACATTTTTTTTCTTTTTTTTTATTTGTTTCTTTCTTTTTCTCCTTTTTTTTGAATTTTTTTTTGAAAGATGACATGAAGAAGAAGAAGATGATATATACAGATTGTTGTGAATATGGTTCACATCTGCCTCTGGTTTAACGTCCAAGAATGACTTAAATGCCTTCTATTAGTCGAAGATAAGCTTCCCATCCAATTTTCTTATAAATTGGCAAACAGGGTCTTTTAGAGTCAGATTCCCAAGACTGTAGTGTTTTTCTTCATCTTTGAAGAGATTCCACAAATTAAGAAGTTCACGATGCACCAATCCACAAGAATGCGTCTCAAGAGTCAATAAGATATCATCTAATGACTCCTTACTCAGTCCATTCTTAATGAAGAAAATTTTGTCTTCTCTGTTTGCGGAAACCATCCCCAAAGTACGACATCGCTTATTACAATTCCATCGTCCACATTTGTAATAGACTTGTAACCTTTTTGCTCTTCTCCTTTTAGAATACGAACTTCTTCCAAGACCTGGCATGTAAGAGTCAAATGAAATTGAAGACTCACATGCTAGTCGGACCTTTGCTTCAATTATCCAGCGTACATCTTCTGGCATACCTTTGTGCATTAACAGTCTCAATCTTTCACATCGAACTTTGTAGATTTTTTTCAGAGCATTTTGAGGGAGAGAAGGAAAATGTTTTCTCAGGTTTGAAAGAATGACATCCATTTTAAAGGAGAAGAAGGATTCAGTTATTTTGGGAAACTAAAAAACAAACTGACTTGAGAGTCACGGAGTACCGTATCCGCCACTTAACCGGCAACACAAAGAACTCATCAACTTGGTTTTTTTAGAAATGGTTTGAGCCTTTGTCCATTGACTTTAAACACATTATCATTCCTAGGATTTGCAATTTCTACGGCCCCATGAGGATACACGTGTTTGACAACAAAAGGACCACTCCACCTAGATCTCAATTTTCCAAGGAATAGGTGCAAGTGAAAATCATAAAGCAGAACTTTTTGACTAATTTCAAAAGATTTTCTCAAAATTGTCTTGACTGTGGATTTTATTGGTTTTGTCTTTTGACAATTTTCCCAACTTTTGTAAAAAGTATAGCAGTCCTTAAATAAAGTGGGCTAATAAAATCTACGCTGCAAGATTTTCGCAGCTATTTTCTTTGAAGAAAAACGACCTCCACATGTCTCTGAATGACAAAATTTAATGACTCTACCTACCTCACTGTCGGGCACACATCTTCGAAAGATTTGGTCCGCATAATATTTGAACAAGTATGAGTCATCCCAATAAAAAATTTTCACCTCTGTCAAAAATTTCCTTCTATCTTGATGCGTCCATTGAGGCGACATCTTTCCTTCTTGTTCTTCAGTAAGAGACGAGGAAATTACCACAGGAAAGCTTTGCTTTTCTCCCAAAAATGTGTACTTCAACCCAGCAGGCAATGACTTTAGTTCCGGTGTGGGTACTTCTTCATGGGCATTATTAGTCATGGGTTTTAGCTCTTCGAATTTTGGCTTTCTTCCTTTGTATTCTATTTCCTCTGTACAATCAAGCAAATCAAATGAATTAATTAAACAAACTTCTAATGGGTCAGAAGAACTCCCTTTTTGAAGATGATCATCTATAATGGCTTCAATTCCTTCAACTTCCTCATTTTCATCAAGGACTTCCTGTGGTTGCTTGCACATGTTAAAAACATTGAGATCCAATGTCATGTTTCCAAATGTTAGCTTCACCACTCTATTTCTGCAATTTATCAAAGCATTAGATGTTGCTAAAAATGGACGGCCTAAAATAACAGGAATTGACTTGCAACTATCAACCAGAGGTTCAGTATCTAAGACAATGAAATCCACAGGATATATAAATTTATCAACTTGAACTAACACATCTTTCACTATTCCTCTTGGAATTTTAATTAATCTATCGGCAAGTAGAAGAGTTACAGAAGTTAGTTTTAACTCACCCAAGTTGAGTTGCTGATAAACTGAATATGGAAGCAAATTGACACTAGCACCAAGATCAAGTAAAGCTTTTTCAATTTTATGTTCTCCAATAATGCATGAAACTGTAGGACAACCAGGGTCTTTATATTTCAACGCATTATTATTCTGAAGAATGGAGCTTACCTGTTCAGCCAAAAATGCTTTCTTTTTCACATTTAGTTTCCTTTTAACTGTGCACAAGTCCTTCAAATATTTGGCATAAGAAGGAATCTATTTGATAGCATCTAACAAAGGAATATTGATCTTCACTTGTTTCAAAATTTCAAAAATTCCAGTGTTATGGTCCAATTTATTTGGATTTTTCAATGCTTGAGGAAATGGGGGTGAAGGCGAGAGTTTAGTCTCCTTTTGGTCAACTTCTTCATTTTCTTGGGGAATTGGTTCATCTTCTTTCTCACAAGATTCGAGGATTTGTTTTTCAACAACCTTTCTACTCCTAAGAGTTATCACTGACTGGACTTAGTCCATTTGTTGGTTTTCTGAACTCCCCTCATTTAGACTGTACTGACCCTTGGGATTTGGTTGAGGTTGAGAAGGAAATTTTCCTTTCTCATGAATGATGAGAGCAGAAGAAAGTTTAGCAAGAGTGTCTTTTATGTCATTCATGGTTTGATTGTTTTGTTTATTAATGGCCTCTTGCTTTTCTATGAATGCATGCAGTGTTTCTTCAAGGTTTTTCCTATATGGTGGGACATAAGGTGCATATCCTTGAGAATTTTGAGAGTCCTGTTGTGCCTGAGGAGGTGGTGGTTGCACGAATTGTGACTGATTATTATTCCTCCAGCTGAAATTCGGGTGATTTCTCCATCCCGGATTATATGTATCTGAAAAAGAAGAAGTAAATGGCTTGTTAAAATTATTCATTGCATTTACCTGCTCATGTACAACTTCTTTAAAAATAGGTATCTTAGGACATTCATGTGTTGAGTGTCCTAAGTCATCACAAATGCCACAAATTTCTTCATTTTGTACAGATTTGATTTCTTTTGCTTTTCTTAATTCCATGGCTTCAACCTTTCTAGCCAAACTGGCAAATCTAGCATTTAGATCTTCCTATTGACTAAGGTGATATTTTCCTTTATTTGTACTTGCAAGGTTAGATCTAATTAAATTTTCAGAAGTGTTAGTACTATGCCAAGATTGAGAATTTTCAGCCAACTGGTTCAAATAGTCTAAAGCTTCATCAGGTTCTTTATCAAGAAACTCACCATTACACATTGTTTCCACAAATTGTTTAGTTTCAGGTGTTAAACCTTCATAAAAGAAGCTTATAATGCGCCATTTTTCAAAACCATGATGTGGGCAAGAATTTAACAAATCTTTAAACCGTTCCCAACATTGAAAATATGCTTCATTTGAATTTTGGGAAAAATTATGGATTTGTCTTTTCATAGCATTGGTTTTATGTGTTGGAAAAAATTTCTTCAAGAACTCACCTTGCATTTCTTGCCATGTGCCAATTGATCTTGGATTTAAAGTGTTAAGCCAAGATTTTGCTTTATCTTTTAAAGAAAAAGGAAACAATTTAAGCTTAACAATCTCTTCAGTGCAATTTTAATCATTGAAGGCAATACATACTTCCTCAAATTCTTTCAGATGTAAATATGGACTTTCAGATTCTAAACCATGAAAATTAGGAAGTAAAGAAATCATACCTGGTTTGAATCTAAAATTGTTGGCATTGAGTGGAAAGATAAAACATGATGGACTAGAATTTCGAGGTGGTTGCAAATATTCACGCATGGTTCGCAACGGTTGATTTTCAGGTTCATCATGTACACTTTCATTGTCAGCCATTGTGTCAATTGTGTGTGATTGTGATTCAAACAAGTCAATATATAAAGTACCAAAATTAATTTTAACTAAACGACCAGAATTTAAATCACGATACCAATTAAGCATAAATACATAAATAACTAAAAATAAATAAACAAAAAATAATGTACAAGCTGGCGGTGTCACCCACCATTAAATATTAAGAAGGATATAGTATAAACCAACCACCCGAAAATAAAAATAAAAATAAAGTGTGGAAAATTAAAATACAGAAAATAAAGTGCAGAAAGTAAATTTAAATATGAAAACCAGAGAGTGACAGAGCCCCACAGAGCCGGTGAAAGAGAAGAGAAGAAGAAATATTATTTTATTAAGTTAGATTGCGGAAAAATAAATAACAAAAAAGTAAAAGGGAGAGTTTCCCCCACTAAGTTAGTGCGTAAAATAAATGGGAGAGTTACCCCCGACGAAAAAAAATGACGAAAAAAAAAATAAAATTAAAAAATAAAAATAAATGACATAAATATAAAAGTTAGAAGGTTAGTATGTTAGCAAGTTAGTAAGTTAGAGAGTTAGTAAAGAAACCGAAGGATCAGCAAGCCGATTTTTTGCTCCAGTGAGGGAGAAGAGAGAATAGATTTTATTAAAGAAAACGAACTTCAATAAATTAAAACTTCAAATCAAGTCCCCGGCAACGATGCCAAAAACTTGACTGCAAGATTAAAGGATGCAAACCCAAGTGCAGGTTGTCTCAAGTAATAAATTTCTCGGGAGTTCGATGTCGATTCATAGGGAATTGATGAAGAAAAATTAATTGAGGTAAGAAAAGGATTTGTCACAACACCAAAAGTAATAAAAGATGTTCACAAATGAATTTAAGAACTTGCTTGGGTTTGGAGATCCACTCTTGGTAATAAATTAAAGGTAAGATTATTTCTCTTTTTAACTCAATTGAAATCCACACACAATGGAGGTTCCAATCGGAAAATATAACATTCAAAGTTCAATTATATATATAATCATATTATGATTCCTTTAATTATCTACCAACATTTGTAAATGAGTTCAAGCATTCACTGTGCCAATCCTATTGTCTACAATAAATCAAGATCTCCATTAACAAAGAAGGTTTCTAAATTGATTGGAAACAAAATACAACACATATAATGTTCATTTAATAATATATCATTTAAGCACAAGAAATAGAATAATCTAACCTTATTTCATTACCAAGAGCTTCACTCTTTCACCCAAGCAAGATGAAGATTTAGTTACTCATAGATAAGAAGAAAGAAAGAGAGAAAAAGAGAAAGATGAACATAATTTCAATTTAGAGCAAAAGAAAATTACAACAGGGTAAAACAATAAACAAGCATAACCGTAACTTGTAAAAACTAAGCCTAACACCAAGAGCCTAACACTCTCCCCCTCAACATCCAGCTCATGGTGCCTTTTATAGAGGAGTAGGAATACAAAATGACAAGAAGAATGATTAAGAGTAGGTGGATGAGTGGGTGGAGTGGTTGGATGAGTGGTTGAGTGGTTGGATGATTGGATGAGTAGTTGGATTATTAAGATTCTTTGTCTCCAAAATAATTCATTGCTTAAGTCATTGATTCTGTCATTTTCGAGCCAAGTGGTCTTCATGAAAGTTCTAGGAAATTGTCTAAGCTTTCCAATGGCTCTAGAATCACCCAAAAATTCGTCCTACAGCCCAAGATATGACCCAATTACTACAAACTATTCAGGCCCAGTTTCAGCACCTCTGTTTTGACTTTCAGACCCAATATCACCATCAAGGAGCCCGAATCAAGTTTTGTGTTCAACATGAAAGTTTTAGATCTGGATCTTAACTTTCAAATATCCAAATTTCAGCCCAAGATAATTCTTGCAGCCCGAGTTATGCTCTGATTACTGTACACTGTTCAGGTTTCAGACACAAAACTCGTGTTCTGTCTTCCAAGCCC
The DNA here is from genome assembly GCA_029884605.1 of Ormosia emarginata. Lineage (NCBI taxonomy): Eukaryota > Viridiplantae > Streptophyta > Magnoliopsida > Fabales > Fabaceae > Ormosia > Ormosia emarginata. The sequence continues at coordinate 1,532,849 of JAQQTP010000041.1, read as the reverse complement.
AATTAGCTCCACTAGATGTCTGATTGAGACTTTGAGCTCTCATCAAAGTTTTAGAGCTCTCTCTTATCTTTCCTACAAGGTAAAATTCATAATTATCAGATATTTAGAACTCAAGATATGACCGAAATACAGAAATAGCGTAAGACCAAAATAGTGCTGAAAAAAAATCAATTAAGTCCAATTTGAGTCCAAACTTACAAAACATAACTAGGCTTAATCAATTAAGTACATGGAGAATGTAAATGACTAAAAATGATAGTTTATTAATGTATAAAATATGTGATCATCAGCACGTAAAATGAAAAATATATTAAAATATTCCGCGATTTCAAAAAAATCCAGAAAAATTCCAGAAAATTACAAATATTATAAAATGAATATTTGTCACGAAATAAATAAAATTTGGGGTGTTACAACTCTCCCCAACAAATAGAAATTTCGTCCTCGAAATTTTCATACCTTAAAACAATTTTGGGTATTGCTCCATCATCTTGTCCTCAAGTTCCCACTTCGTATCTCTAGTTGTTTCGTTCCAAACTACTTTCACCAACGGAATGTCCTTCCCTCTGAGTTGCTTCATCCTCCTATCCTCAATCCTCACAGGAGTTGTCTCATAAGTCAAATTTTCCTTTAATTGTACAGAATCAGGTGCTATGACATGATCAGGACTTGGAATATATTTTCGGAGTTGTGACACATGAAAGATATTATAGAGATTTGAAAGGAAATGGGGTAAGGCTATTTGATATGCAACAGGACCTACCCGATGAAGAATTTGGTAAGGTCCAAGGAATTTTGGAGTGAGCTTTCTAGATTTGAGAACCTGACCAACCCCAGTCGTAGGTGTGACTTTCAAGAACACATGCTCTCCTTCCTCAAATTCAAGAGGTTTCCTCCTTTTGTCCGCATAACTCTTTTGTCGACTCTGAGTCGTTCTCATTTTCTCTTGAATCATTTTGACTTTTTCAGTTGTCTGTTGAATAAGCTCAGGTCCAACGGTAAGTCGTTCTCCATCTTGATACCAACATAACGGTGTTCGACACCTCCATCCATATAGAGCTTCATAGGGTGCCATCCCTATACTCGAATGATAACTGTTGTTGTAGGTGAACTCTACCAACGGTAAGATCTCATCCTAACTTCCAGTTTGCTCTATAGAACAAGCTCTCAGCAGATCCTCTAATGACTGAATTGTTCTCTCAGATTGACCATCGGTCTGCGGATGGTATGCAAAACTCAGCCGTAACTTCGTTCCCATTGCTTCTTGAAGGCTTTGCCAAAACTTCAATGTAAACTTCGGATCTCTGTCAGAAATAATACTCGTGGACACACCATGAAGTCTGACAATCTCACTAATGTATATCTGAGTCAACTTCTCTAATGGATATTTCATGTTGATCGGCAAGAAATGTGCTGACTTCGTAAGTCGATCCACAATCACCTAAATTGAATCATATACTTTCCTAGTCTTCGGTAATCCAATAACAAAGTCCACGGCAATGCTATCCCATTTCCATTTGGGAATGGTCAAGGGTTGTAGCATTCCAGCAGGTCGTTGATGTTCAATCTTCATTTTCTAGCAAACCAAACAAGAAGATACGCATCTTGCAATATCTCTTTTCATCCCATGCCACCAAAATAACTTCTTCAAGTATTGATACATTTTGGTCATACCAGGATGCATACTCAACTGACTTGTATGAGCATGTTCAAGAATATACTTTCTCAATTCTTGATCTTTTGGTACACATACTCGGCCTTGGAATCTTAAAATTCCATCACTTCCTTCCTTCAACGTTGACACACCGCTCTGCCTTATCAACTCTCTTTCCTCTTGCAAGAACTTGTCAACCTTCTGCTTCTCTCGGATATCATTCATTAGTTCACTCGAGATCGTGACCATGTTCATGCAAATCTTTCCCGACATCAACTCCACAAAAGACCATGTGTCTCGGAATTGTTCTATCAAGTCTTTCTCTCTGATCATCATGGCAAAAACACTGATCGTCTTCCTACTTAAAGCATCGGCCACAATATTCGCCTTTCCAGGATGATACTGGTGTAACACCCTGAATTTCCGTATCTCTTAAACAATAATTTTGACAGTTAACAGAATTTTACTGTTTAGTAATTTCTGTGCACTGTAAAATTATTTTGATTATTCCAATAGCGTATTTGATCGTTTTGAGTGATTTACTCTGTGTTAGGAAAATAATAATTTTTGGGCTGGAGAAAATCTTTAAATATTTATTTCTCTTGACTGTTAATTATTTTTAATAATCTGACTTGATTTTCATACGTTTTCTAATATTTGTGATTTTTGTGGATGATTATGAATTTTTTTGACTGTATGTGGGCCCAGGTGGTCCTATGTGGGCCCAGGTGGCCATACGTGGGCCCAGGTGGGTCCTGCAAAGTGAAAATTTTTCTACGCATAGAAAAATTTGTACTGTTTAGACGGAGACAAGGGATCTTACTAAACCTGAATCCGGAAACAGTTTTAGAAATTTTCTTGTACTGTGTTTTGTACTGTATTTATTTATCGAGCGATAAAAATACAGTAAATATAATTCTTTCGTGGGGTTTTAGCAGATAAAAATAGAAATTATATTGCTTAAGTCAACATTGGTGGTTTGGATATCCACCATTGATTTAATTAACGATGGAGACTTGATCTTGATTTAATCAACGGTGGAGATTTGATCTTAAAAGTAAATAGGATTATTTATAACCGTTAGATGAAGATTAAATCAAGGGTAGAGATTTAGTTTTATATAATGGCTATGACCATTTATAACCATTGGATTTAGAATTAATCAAGGGTGGAGATTTGGTCTTGTAAAGTAACAAAGACCATTTATGACTATTGGATGAAGATTTAATTAATGGTGGATATTTGGTCTTAAAAAGTAGCAAAGACTAATTATGACCCTTGGATTAAAAGTAAGAAGGAGTAATCTTGACCCTTTATTTTGGAGACACATCTAATGGTTAGGATTTAAAGGAGAAAGATCTAATGGCCTAGATTAAGTCTTCTAAATCAAAAGTCTACCTAAATCCTAACCATTGAATTAATCAATGGCTAGAAATGCTCTAGATGGTGGCTAATAATGATGATAACATTATTGAATGCATTATGAAGTGAGGGATGGTTTTGTGATGTTTTCTTGTGTAGGAAAATTTGAAGACACCATCATTGTCATTCTTGGTCATTATTGATCAATTCCAAAAAGCCAAAGCTCTTCAAAATTTTCTCTCCTTCCTTCTCCAAGCAAGCTTCGGCCAAGACACCCAAAACCACTCTCCAAGCTCTTTTAATTTCATCCAACCATAGATCTTGAATCTACATGATATTCTAAGCAACTTTCATGTTGGAGATTTCCTCTAAATCATTCATATTCATGGACTTTCTTCAAGATCAAAGTTATGGGGTATTTATGGTGAAGTGTAAGGAAACTTCATTTTTTTCTCTTCTTTTTCATGATTTAAACCATGTTTGATCCATGGTTCCTCTTAATCAAGCTTAGTATATTAATTTCTATGTATTTTGTTTTGTATTTGAGAAGCCCTTGGTGGTGAAGGACTTGGAAAAAGAAGCAAAACAAAGAGCTTTTGAGGATCTTCAAGAGGTAAGAGGGAGATCCATCTCACCAACCAAGTATGGTGGTGAGAGATGGTCTTATATTTGATGGATGGTGAATCCATGTGAGGATTCATATCCATGGTCTTGTAATTTATTTGTGGGTGTTTATGTGTTTTAATTATTTGCCTATGCTTGATATGCTATGTATGATTTTATGGCTTTGATAGTATGCTTAAAATATGTATGATAAGTATATGGCATGTTTGTAGTATTCATGATGAAATATATATATGTATGCCATGATGTGAATATGGAAAGAAAATCAATTTTTGGCTCCAATGGCCAAGGGAGAAGGCTACAGTTTTTTATGCCCTTAATTAGGGTTCATGTTGAAATTTTTCAAGAACAAGGGAATTAGTTTTGGATCCCTAGAACATGGTGAATTTCGGCCAAGACACCTCAAAATAGGTGTTCACAAATTAATATTTTCATGAATGATGAAAATGGATGATTTGAAGAATATGGAAAATAAACAAAGGGTTTGTTTTTCAAGAGAACAACAACACAGTTTTGAAGGATTTTTATTAATTTATTTTGTGTAAAAAGATCCCAAGTATTTTTCTAAACATGAGTTTTGAATGAAACGGGCAAACGTTGATTTTAAGAATTTGCAAAGAAAGTGATAAGGGATTTGTAAAGAACGAGAAAATGGATTTGCAAAGAAAGTGAAAATGAAAATGAACAAATGACTTGATTTCAAAGACCAAGTGTTCACGGTTTTTGTAAAGGATTTTTAATGGTTTTGTTTGTGTAAAACCATATCAATTTAGAAGGAAAAATATTTGATGGTTTCAATAGTCATGTCCATGTTTTTTAAAGGCTTGTAATGCCTTGATTTTTATGAACAAAGTGATTTTCAAAGTGGAAACGTAACTTGATTTAATACAAGGAATTTGGAAAGGGAATCAGAGCGTTTTATCACTTGAGAGAATAGAAACTTTCGTAATGGAAAACAAAGAGAGGTTGAAAACGTTTGAGTTTCAATTTATTTTGAGGAAGGTTGATTTTGGAAATGATTTAGGAAAAATGGAGAATATAATGGTATTTTGAAAATTTACTAATGTAAAACTGATTTTCGAGTTTTGAAGTATGTTAGGAAATTCTTAAAGTTTGAAACATTGATTTAAATTAATTGAAAAGTGATTTTGTGGGTTATATTTGAAAAGAATTTCTTGAGTAAAGAATGTGGAAAAGATTTTCTTAAGTAAGAAAATATATTAAATGAAGTATAAAGTTATATTATTTTGAGAAAAGTTGAAAAGGAATTTTTGAAGGTTAAGAAATATTTTCTGTAATGAAATTATGGTGAAAAATTATTTGCGTAGCTTAAAAACGATTTGAAATGCAGTAAAATATTCTTACGCAATTTGAAAAATGTGTTGAAAATGATATTGATTTATTCAAGTCCAAAATAATGTTCAGAATATTGAGGAATAATTTACGTGAATGTAAAATGTTGAAAAATATTTTACGTATCTTAAAAATGATTTGAAATACAGTAAAATATTTCTACGCAATTTGGAATACGTTAAAATATTTCTACACGATTTGAATTATGTTTAAATATTTTATGTGATTTGAACTACTGTTTAAAAATCACTACGTGATTGAAAAGTAATGGAATATTTTTACGTGATTGTGAAAATGACAGAAAACTGCTGTGAGATTTGGAAAGTGTTTTAAATATTTTGAGAATGATGAAAAATGATTTACGCGACTTAAAAGAATGATTTTTAAGTTACGCGATTTTGAAATAGTGGAAAAAAATATTATGCGATTTGAGAAACGTATGATTTTGCGCGATTGAGAAAAATGTTGAAAAATTTGTACGTGGTTTAAAAGTGCAACAGAAGAGTTATGGTATTTTGAAAACGTAAGAGAAAGGTTACGAAATTTTGTAAACGTAACAGTAGTGTTACGGTATTGTGAAAACGTAATAAAAATGTTTTGGAATTTTAAAAACGTAACAAAAGAGTTACGATATTGTGAAAATGTAAAAGAAGTGTTATGATATTGTGAAAATATAACAGAAATGTTTTTGGATTGTGAAAACGTAACAGAAATGTTACACGATTGTGAAAATACGGTAAAAGTGTTTTATAACTATGAAAACATGATAACATGATTTTGTTATTGAAAAATATAGTATGATTACTGTAAAACCAATGTATGGACACTGTTTGTGAAAACAACGAGTTTTGCCTGTTATTGGCACGTGGTGCATTTTAGATGCATTAGAAAAAAAATATGCATTGAGGCATATGATTTAATTGAACAAACGAATTTGAAAAGAATGACCCTTGTGGTTGTACTTGCACTAATATATTCATGCATTGTATAAACTATATATGAGAAATTATAAGATATACCTGTGATTGGTATTTGGTGCATTATACATGCATTGGAATGGTCCAATGAGGACTGGATATGGCTGATTGCCTAGGAGAAACACACCTTTTGAGTGGGTGCGATATGCGTAGTGTAAGTCACTTGTTGACCTTGGGGGCATCGGGGTGCGGGTTGCGTACACTGGTGGTCGGTCGTGCTTCTTTCCGTAGGTTAGACCGATGCAACACACTGATGATCCTGACCGAGACACTATTCTTATTCAAGATCTGATAAAGACTGTCGTGTATATGCTAGATGTGCAAAATCAAAATGAGGATTATAGCACGTGGTCTGAGGCATGTGGTACCGACAGATCTTTTCGATCATTTCTCCGACTTGAGTTTAGCTCCATAGAGTAGGAACATTGAGTCTAAATGCACATGCATTATATGAGTACATTTATATCTATGTGATATATTAATTGAGGAATATTGGCTATGACAATTGTTTTGAATACTTGAATGATGATGATGATAATGCTGAGGGCATTATCATAATTATTGTTTATAATAATTGAACTGATAAATGATTGGATGATGATAATTGATTAATGTTGATGACATGATCATAATTGTGGTATGATCTATCTGTATGATATGCTGCTTGTGTTATTTCTGTGCTGCCATGTTGGTATTGGTGTAGGTGATCTCATCTCTTTGTTATATTGTTTTGCTGTGTCTGTACTGTTAAAATTAAACAGTAGAAAGAATGAGTTTTCTTAGACGTAACGGGCGATGGATACTCTGAGATTGGTGACAATAATAAGGAGTGGACATTCAGGACTCGAAGGTGTGCAGTGTTGACAAAGGAACAGATGTCTGATGCATCAAGATGGACAGAAAAAGGAATAAGTATGTTAAAGTTTCTCGTTAGTGTTGTACCGTGCTATTAAGTAGGACCCGTCATGGGGTTTGCTACTGTTAAAAAAAAAGAGTCTGTTAGTTTTATATTTCTCTTTAAATTGTTAAATATTAATTGGTGTCAATATTGCATAATGAATAGTTGAAATATGATTTTCAATATTACCTAATATTTTCAGTAAATTTACGTTTCAGTAAAGAAGTAATTTTAAAACCCATATTTTATAAGTCAAACTTTGTGCGAACTTCTTTTCAGATTATGAGTCGGGAGTCAGACATGTGATACCTTTGTGAGGATGTTACATTAGTTGGTATCAGAGCACGGTTTGAGTCTTTTGGGGTTTGTGGTTAGGTCTATTTTGCTTGTGTTGTGTTCTCTGTGTTATTGTTTTTCGAAAGGAAACAATGTTGTTTATAATGGATATCAGATCCATTATATTTCGATTCGCTCGTCTCTAAGAAAAAAAAAAGAAATGACTCGGGATAGTTGTACTTGTGTGGAAGTGGAACATGTCACCAGTAATGCAGTTGCAACTATAGGAGCAATGCGAAAGATAACTGACAGGATAGTACATCAGGAACGGAGAATTGCTGAACAACAAAAACTGGAAATTGAGGTTCAGGATCTGATGAAAGAGAATCAGTCTTGGAATACAAGATTTCGTAATTTTGGAACCTGGTATTTCTTTATTAGGGATATTAGGAAAGTGATTGATTTCGACGGAAGATGTATTTACAACCGTTGAGGAAACCAAAAGCAGTAAATGATGTGAAAGAAGGTATTTAACGAAGGATTGTACGTTAAAAAAAATAATTTGAAGTTTGGACACATTTCCAAAGATTATGCTCTTTGAAAACATAGTTTTCTGTTAGTAAAATCTTGGGTAGTAGAGAAAGTCGTTACTCTAAGCGGAATGGAAGTGTTCTGAGCTGAAGACTTAATTAAGGGAGACTGTATTGCAGAAGGTAATTCTTTGATCATAGTGTATATATCTTTGTGAGGAAACCTGTTCTTTGTGTAATATGATTGAGTAGATCAATTATATTTTAGAGTTATCTGTAATTCTCTGATTTGTTTATTTCTGTTTCTATTCTTAGCTGATCGAGTTACTTGTGTTATTCAAATATTGTTATAGATCAAATCTTTGTGTTAGTTTGATCTGTTGTTCAAAATTTTGTGTTAGTTTGATCTGTTTCATAAATAGATATGATCTTCAAAACGGATTGATTATTTTTCAATCATATCCTATGAGATTGTCTCAATAAGGTGTTAATAATTCAGAAAAAAAAATTCATTCCTGAAAATCAGGCAAAATCAAATTCTTGTTGAATATGTTTGGTAACATATCAGATTATTTCGCTACCTTTTCTTCCTAAACCTCTATAATGTTCTTTCATATATTGCATTTGCAAGAAAGAATATTTTGCAAGAAAGGATATTCCTATTTATATCCATGTCATAGTATCGGAGTGGCGCAGCGTGAGCGTGGTGGATCCTTCAAAGTTCAAAAATAGTTTTTCAGTGGGAAAGTCAAAAAGACAGTAATGGAAATCCTGGAAAATTTTTGGATCATAGGACTTCTCACCCAGCTTATCAGAAAGGATTAAGCGTTCGTATAGACTGATGCATATAAGAAAAATTTTTAGGAATTGAAATATGTTTGAAGTACTTCTCTAGTATTAGTTTTATCTAATCCTAGTGAACCATTAGAGGTGAACAGTGACGTATTACATCGGAGCTTAAGATATGTGCTTATGCAGAATAGAAGAGTTGTAGGGTATGATTTTAGGAAATTGAAGTCATTTGAGAAAAACTATTCTAGGCATGAATGAAGGTTGGTAGTCAGCCGCTTTGTATTGGTATCGAGAGATATGGAGATACTTTCTTTCGGAGCATTCAATATCTTCATGAACTAGGAGTTTGAGATATCTATTTGATCGGGAGAAGTTGAACGTCGTGGCAAAAAGATTTTGTTGGTTAGAATAGTATAGAAAGATGTAAGAGAGGAAGCTACATGGGAACTGGAAGGAAAGATGAAAAAGTAATATTCATATTTATTCTAAGGGTGTGAAATCATGACCACCAAAATTTCGAGGACGAAATTTCTTTTTAGAGGGGGAGTATTATAACACCCTGAATTTCCGTATCTCTTAAACAATAATTTTGACGATTAACGTAATTTCTTGTTTAGTAATTTCGTGCCTTTGTAAAATTATTTTGATTATTCCATCAAATATTTGATCGTTTTGAGTGATTTACTCCGTGTCAGGAAAATAATAATTTTCGGACCGGAGAAAATCTTTAAATATTTATTTCTCTTGACTGTTAATTATTTTTAATAATCTGACTTGATTTTCATACGTTTTCTAATATTTGTGATTTTTGTGGATGATTATGAAATTTTTTGACTGTATGTAGGCCCAGGTGGTCCTATGTGGGCCCAAGTGGCCATACGTGGGCCCAGGTGAGTCCCGCAAAGTGAAACATTTTCTATGCATAGAAAAATTTGTACTGTTTAGACGGAGACAGGGGATCTTACTAAACCTGAATCCGGAAACAGTTTTAGAAATTTTCTTGTACTGTGCTTTGTACTGTATTTATTTATCGGGCGATAAAAATATAGTAAATATAATTCTTTCGTGGGATTTTAGCAGATAAAAATAGAAATTTTATTGCTTAAGTCAACATTGGTGGTTTGGATATCCACCATTGATTTAATTAACGATGGAGACTTGATCTTGATTTAATCAACGGTGGAGATTTGATCTTAAAAGTAAATAGGATTATTTATAACCGTTAGATGAAGATTAAATCAAGGGTAGAGATTTAGTTTTATATAATGGCTATGACCATTTATAACCATTAGATTTAGAATTAATTAAGGGTGGAGATTTGGTCTTGTAAAGTAACAAAGACCATTTATGACCATTGGATGAAGATTTAATTAATGGTGGATATTTGGTCTTAAAAAGTAGCAAAGACTAATTATGACCCTTGGATTAAAAGTAAGAAGGAGTAATCTTGACCCTTTATTTTGGAGACACATCTAATGGCTAGGATTTAAAAGAGAAAGATCTAATGGCCTAGATTAAGTCTTCTAAATCAAAAGTCTACCTAAATCCTAACCATTGAATTAATCAATGGCTAGAAATGCTCTAGATGGTGGCTAATAATGATGATAACATTATTGAATGCATTATGAAGGGGGGACAGTTTTGTGATGTTTTCTTGTGTAGGAAAATTTGAAGACACCATCATTGTCATTCTTGGTCATTATTGATCAATTCCAAAAAGCCAAAGCTCTTCAAAATTTTCTCTCCTTCCTTCTCCAAGCAAGCTTCGGCCAAGACACCCAAAACCACTCTCCAAGCTCTTTTAATTTCATCCAACCATAGATCTTGAATCTACATGATATTCTAAGCAACTTTCATGTTGGAGATTTCCTCTAAACCATTCATCTTCATGGACTTTCTTCAAGATCAAAGTTATGGAGTATTTATGGTGAAGTGTAAGGAAACTTCATGTCTTCTCTTCTTTTTCATGATCTAAACCATGTTTGATCCATGGTTTCTCTTAATCAAGCTTAGTATACTAATTTCTATGTATTTTGTTTTGTATTTGAGAAGCGCTTGGTGGTGAAGGACTTGGAAAAAGAAGCAAAACAGAGAGCTTTTGAGGATCTTCAAGAGGTAAGAGGGAGATCCATCTCACCAACCAAGTATGGTGGTGAGAGATGGTCTTATATTTGATGGATGGTGAATCCATGTGAGGATTAATATCCATGGTCTTGTAATTTATTTGTGGGTGTTTATATGTTTTAATTATTTGCCTATGCTTGATATGTTATGCATGATTTTATGACTTTGATAGTATGCTTAAAATATGTATGATAAGTATATGGCATGCTTGTAGCATTTATGATGAAATATATATGTGTATGCCATGATGTGAATATGGAAAGAAAATCAATTTTTGGCTCCAATGGCCAAGGGAGAAGGCTACGGTTTTTGATGCCCTTAATTAGGGTTCATGTTGAAATTTTTCAAGAACAAGGGAATTAATTTTTGCTCCCTAGAATATAGTGAATTTCGGCCAAGACACCTCAAAATAGGTGTTCACAAATTAATATTTTCATGAATGATGAAAATGGATGATTTGAAGAATATGGAAAATAAACAAAAGGTTTGTTTTTCAAGAGAACAAGAACACGGTTTTGAAAGATTTTTATTGATTTATTTTGTGTAAAAAGATCCCAAGTATTTTTCTAAACATGAGTTTTGAATGAAACAGGCAAACATTGATTTTAAGAATTTGCAAAGAAAGTGATAAGGGATTTGTAAAGAACGAGAAAATGGATTTGCAATGAAAGTGAAAATGAAAATGAACAAATGACTTGATTTCAAAGATCAAGTGTTCACGGTTTTTGTAAAGGATTTTTAATGGTTTTGTTTGTGTAAAACCATATCAATTTAGAAGGAAAAATATTTGATGGTTTCAATAGTCATGTCCATGTTTTTTAAAGGCTTGTAATGCCTTGATTTTTATGAACAAAGTGATTTTCAAAGTGGAAATGTAACTTGATTTAATACAAGGAATTTGGAAAGGGAATCAGAGCGTTTTATCACTTGAGAGAATAGAAACTTTCGTAATGGAAAACAAAGAGAGGTTGAAAACGTTTGAGTTTCAATTTATTTTGAGGAAGGTTGATTTTGGAAATGATTTAGGAAAAATGGAGAATATAATGGTATTTTGAAAATTTACTAATGTATAACTGATTTTCGAGTTTTGAAGTATGTTAGGAAATTCTTAAAGTTTGAAACATTGATTTAAATTAATTGAAAAGTGATTTTGTGAGTTATATTTGAAAAAGAATTTCTTGAGTAAAGAACTGTGAAAAAAGATTTTCTTAAGTAAGAAAATATATTAAATGAAGTATAAAGTTATATTATTTTGAGAAACGTTGAAAAGGAATTTTTGAAGGTTAAGAAATATTTTCTGTAATGAAATTGTGGTGAAAAATTATTTGCGTAGCTTAAAAACGATTTGAAATGTAGTAAAATATTTTTACACAATTTGAAAAATGTGTTGAAAATGATATTGATTTATTGAAGTCCAAAATAATGTTCGGAATATTGAAGAATAATTTATGTGAATGTAAAATGTTGAAAAATATTTTACGTATCTTAAAAACGATTTGAAATACAGTAAAATATTTCTACGCGATTTGGAATATGTTAAAATATTTCTACACTATTTGAATTATGTTTAAATATTTTACGTGATTTGAACTACTGTTTAAAAATCACTACGTGATTGAAAAGTAATGGAATATTTTTACGTGATTGTGAAAATGACAGAAAACTGCTATGAGATTTGGAAAGTGTTATAAATATTTTGAGAATGATGAAAAATGATTTACGCGACTTAAAAGAATGATTTTTAAGTTACGCGATTTTGAAACAGTGGAAAAAAATATTATGCGATTTGAGAAACGTATGATTTTGCGCGATTGAGAAAAATGTTGAAAAATTTGTACGTGGTTTAAAAGTGCAAATGAAGAAGTTACGGTATTTTGAAAACGTAATGTAAAGGTTACAAAATTTTGTAAACGTAATGAGTGTGTACGGTATTGTTGAAAAAACGTAATAAAAATGTTTTGGAATTTTAAAAACGTAACAAAAGTGTTACGGTATTGTGAAAATGTAAAAGAAGTGTTATGGTATTGTGAAAATATAACGAAAAACGTTTTGGATTGTGAAAACATAACAAAAATGTTACGCTATTGTGAAAATATGGTAAAAGTTTTTTATAACTATGAAAACATGATAACATGATTTTGTTATTGAAAAATATAGTATGATTACTGTAAAACCAATGTATGGACACTGTTTGTGAAAACAACGAGTTTTGCCTGTTATTGGCACGTGGTGCATTTTAGATGCATTGGAAAAAAATATGCGTTGAGGCATATGATTTAATTGAACAAACGAATTTGAAAAGAATGGCCCTTGTGGTTGGACTTGCACTGATATATTCGTGCATTGTTTTGAGAAATTATGAGATATACCTGTGATTGGTATTATACCTGTGATTGGTATTTGGTGCATTATACATGCATTGGAATAGTCCGATGAGGACTGGATATGGTTGATTGCCTAGGAGAAACACACCTCTTGAGTGGGTGCGATATGCGTAGTGTAAGTCACTTGTTGACCTTGGGGGCATCGGGGTGCGGGTTGCTTACACGGGTGGTTGGTTGCGCTTCTTCCCGTAGGTTAGACCGATGTAACACGCCGATGATCCTGACCGAGACACTATTCTTATTCAAGATCTGATAAAGACTGTCGTGTATATGCTAGATGTGCAAAATCAAAATGAGGATTATAGCACGTGGTCTGAGGCATGTGGTACCGATAGATCTTTTCGATCATTTCTCCGACCTGAGTTTAGCTCCATGGAGTAGGAACATTGAGTCTAAATGCACATGCATTATATGAGTACATTTATATCTATGTGATATATTAATTGAGGAATATTGGCTATGACAATTGTTTTGAATACTTGAATGATGATGATGATAATGTTGAGGGCATTATCGTAATTATTATTTATGATAATTGAACTAATAAATGATTGGATGATGATAATTGATTAATGTGGATGACATGATCATAATTGTGGTATAATCTATCTGTATGATATGCTGCTTGTGTTATCTCTGTGCTGCCATGTTGGTATTGGTGTAGGTGATCTCACCTCTTTGTTATGTTGTTTTGCTGTGTCTGTACTGTTAAAATTAAACAGTAGAAAGAATGAGTTGTCTTAGACATAACAGGCGATGGATACTCTGAGATTGGTGACAATAATAAGGAGTAGACATTCAGGACTCGAAGGTGTGCAGTGTTGACAAAGGAACAGATGTCTGATGCATCAAGATGGACAGAAAAAGGAATAAGTATGTTAAAGTTTCTCGTTAGTGTTGTACCATGCTATTAAGTAGGACCCGTCATAGGGTTTGCTACTGTTAAAAAAAAAAAGTCTGTTAGTTTTATATTTCTCTTTAAATTGTTAAATATTAATTGGTGTCAATATTGCATAATGAATAGTTGAAATATGATTTTCAATATTACCTAATATTTTCAGTAAATTTACGTTTCAATAAAGAAGTAATTTTAAAACCCATATTTTATAACTCAAACTTTGTGCGAACTTCTTTTCAGATTATGAGTCAGGAGTCAGACATGTGATACCCTTGTGAGGGTGTTACAGCTGGAGTTGGAATTCATAATCCTTTAAGAATTCTAGCCATCTTCGTTGTCTCATGTTCAACTCCTTCTGATCATACAGGTATTTCAAGCTCTTGTGGTCGCTGAAGACATCGAACGTTGCTCCATACAGATAATGTCTCCATATTTTCAAAGCAAATACCACGGCAGCTAACTCCAAATCATGCGTTGGGTAGTTCTTCTCATGCACTCGTAATTGTCTTGAGGCATAAGCCACCACTTTTCCGCCTTGCATAAGAACGCATCCCAATCCTTGATAAGAAGCATCACAGTACACCTCAAATGGTTCGTTTGGATTAGGCAAAACTAACACGGGTGAAGTAGCCAGTCTCTTTTTCAGCTCTTGGAATTTTCTTTCGCAAGCATCTGTCCATTCAAATGCCTGATTCTTCTTGGTGAGTTGGGTGAGTGGTCCGACGATCTTAGAAAATCCTTCAATGAACCTCCGATAGTATCCCGCTAATCCAACAAAACTTCGGATTTCTGTCACCGTCGTTGGCCTTTCCCATTGTAGAACATCTTCTACCTTCGATGGATCTACAACAATTCCTTCTTTTGAGATCACATGACCTAAGAATTTTACTTCATCTAACCAAAACTCACACTTGGACAATTTAGCATACAGCTCTTTCTCCTTCAAAATCTGAAGAACTATACTGAGATATTCAGTATGATCCTCCTAACTTTATGAATAGATCAGGATATCGTCGATGAAAACAACGACGAATCGGTTTAAATAAGGATAAAAGATCCTATTCATATAGTCCATGAATATCGCAGGTGCATTAGTCACACCAAAAGGCATCACCAAGTACTCATAATGTCCATAACGAGTACGAAAAGCCGTTTTGGGAATGTCTTCCACTTTCACTCTAATTTGATGGTAACCCGATTGCAAATCAATTTTGGAAAATACAGCTGCTCCCTTCAGTTGGTCCATCAGATCATCTATCCTCGGTAATGGATACTTGTTCTTGATCATGATTTTATTCAACTGACGATAATCCACGCACAATCTTGAAGTACCGTCCTTTTTCTTAACTAGCAATATAGGTGCTCCCCAGGGTGATACACTGGGTCTCACAAATTGCTTCTCCAAAAGCTCTTCCAGTTGCTTCTTGAGTTCTACAAGCTCCGCTGGCGACATATAGTAAAGCGCTATGGAAATAGGGCCAGCTCCAAGTACTAAGTCAATAGCAAATTCAATTTCTCGTTTTGGTGGCAAGCTATGTATATCTTCAGGAAAAACTTTAGGAAACTCCCGAACCATAGAGATTGCGTCCACGTCAACCTTGTTCTCGACCTTCAAAGAAGATAACAACATGTATCCTCGAGCTTATTCTTTCAAGAAAGCTTTCACTTGGTTGGCAGTCAAAAATCTAGAATTCTCATCCAAAGGGAAAACTATGGTTTTTCTAGAGCAGTATAATAGGATATGGTTAGCAGATAACTAATCCATCCCTAATATCACATCTAATTGAGACAATGACAGACAGATCAAATCAACAGAAAAGATTCGACCTTCAACAATCAAAGGACAACTTAGACAGATTTGGGTAGTAACAACAGGTTTTGCAGTAGGAGTTGAAACAATTAAATCAAAAGGTAAAGAAGACACAGGCAAACCAAGTCTTTTCACACAGTCATATGAAATGAAAGAATGAGTTGCACTAGAATCATATAGTACAATTAAAAGATTACCTTCTATGGTACCTTCTCCCTGTATCAGATCTTCGGATTGAGAGGTCTCAGCACCACTCAAGGTATAGACTCTGCCTCCGGCCTGCGGTTTAGAGGTTTTAGCAGCATTTACAGATGGTTCCGCCTTGGCTTAGTTACAGTCACGAGAAACATGTCCCGATTTCTGACGAGCGCCGAACTCAGTCAAAATTATAACCGAAGTTATTACCTAAACTTGTAGTATAGTGAATAACACTGGATCGTTTCCTCAAGGATCGTAGATGCAATTTGATCAAATCAAGTGAAAGTTAGAAAAAGGGGGGGTTTTGATGGTTCAAGGATCACAGTGACAAGATTTAAAGAGAAATAACAATTAGAAGAACAGTCAATTCAGAAATCTATCCGAGATTAGGTAGATTCAATCATAAACCTTTCAACAAACATTTGAAGCACATTTGAATGGTTAACTTGGATCTAACCGGGATCTCAGCATTAGATCCAGAATTCACACTAGACAATCGTCCAGAATTCAATTGACAAGTGATAAACACAAATCTGCAATCGCACCATTCATGTAGATATATGTCAATTTAAGCACCGAATTCAATTATCCTAGGCACCAATCAGTAACTTAACCTCTTCAATTACGTGATTAGTTTAGATCAATCAGTTCCAAGCTTCATCACAAATCTCAATCTTCAGTCATGTGATTAGTTTAGATTAATCAGTTCTAAGTTTCATCACAAATCTTAATCTTAAATCAAGATCAAATCAGATCAAACATAAACAGAATCACCATTCATGCATTCAAGATTAAGAAGAAGAAGAAGAAGAAGAAGAAGAAGAAGAAGAAGAAGAAGAAGAAGAAGAAGAAGAAGAAGAAGAAGAAGAAGAAGAAGAAGAAGAAGAAGAAGAAGAAGAAGAAGAAGAAGAAGAAGAAAAGAAGAGGAATTCAAATATAAATCAAATACATTACATAACCAAGGTCTTAAGAATCCAAACCACAATCTCTTCAAGAGTTCTAAATTGACCGAAAGTAGCTTAGCCCTCTATTACCATGAAGGGGAGCATCAAAATATACAAAAACTATGAGAAACTATGAAGAAACAAGAAGAAACTATGAGAGAAAATGAAGGAGAATACATCTTATTCATTATAATCAATGGTGCCTTTTATAGAAGTCTAGGGTAACAAAATGACAAAGGGGAGTGGGTGGATGAGTGGGTGAGTGAGTGGAGTGTTTGAGTGGAGTGGTTGAGTGGGTTGGTTTAGTGGATTGGTTTAGTGGATGAGTGAATGGAATGGTTGAGTGGGTTGGTTGAGTGGAAAATGCCAAAGGACTTTTGGTGAGTGGGAAATTATGGAGATGAATGGGTGAGTGGATGGATGAGTGGGTGGATTAGTGGATAAGTGGGTGGAGTGGTTGAGTGGTTGGATTAGTGGATGAGTGGATTAGTGGATGGATGAGTGGGTGGTTGAGGACAAAAATTTCGTGTCTGACTTGGAAGCCAAAAACGACCCACTATACTGTAGATCCATGAAAAGTACTCTTCATGAAAGTTGTAGATCTTTGTCTTGGCTATAAAATGCATATCTGGTTCGTCTAATTTGGCTTCCTTCAGCCCAAGATATGTCCCAAATACCGCAGGTTGCTCAAACCCAACTTCAGCACCTCTGTTCCGACTTGCAAGCTCAAACTGACCTACTAGACTTCATTTTTTCAGAAAGTGTTCTCATGAAAGTTGTGTATTTGGATCTTGACTATCAACTATCCAAATTTCAGCCCATCTCCATTATTACATATTGAGATATGATTTTATGAGTGCACACCGTTTGGATTCTAGTGACAGAACCCGTATTCTGACTTCCATGTAAACTTAGGTCCTTTAAACATCTGTTTGGGACTTCGAGCTCTTCATCAAAGTTGTAGAGCTTCCTCTTAGCTTTCCTACAAGGTAAAATTCATGTTTATCAGATATTAGGAACTCAAGTTATGGCTAAAATACAGAAACAGTGTCAAGTCTCAATAATGCTGAAAATATTCAATTAGGACCAATTTGAGCTTAAACTCACAAAATCATACCAAACTCAATCAATTAAGAATATGGAGAGTGTAAATGACTAAACATAAGGGTTTCTTAATGAATAAAATATGTGATTATCAGTTTTCCACACCAAAAGCAAATGATTCCCTTGATCGAGTAGTCCCTAGTCTAGTGCTCATTCCCGCACTTCAAGCATCTTGGTGTAGACACATTAGTTTGACTTGCTCTATTTGGGCTTCCCCCAGAGTTCTCACCATGCTGTCATTGTTGTTGATTCCCAGATGGTCAGGAATAAGGCTTCTTCTGATAGTGACCAGCGTTACTGCTTTCGCCTCTTTGTGACCGAAAAGGTCCAAAGTTCTTGTTTCTCGCATCACGTGCTTGGTCTATCTCTTCCACCCTCCGACATGTGTCCAACAGCTCCGAAAATTAATTAATCTTCAGAGTGACAATGACCCTCTTCATGTCAAGCCTCAGACCTTCCTCAAATTTTCGACACTTCCACGTATCATTTGTTTGACCTTGCACATAGGATGAAAACTTCGATAAGCTTTCGAACCTCGCAGCATATTCGCTTACAGTCATACGTCCTTGACGAAGACCCAGAAATTCCATCTCCTTCGCATGTCTTGCACTCTCAGGAAAATATTTATTCAGGAATCTCTCCTTGAATACTCCCCAATTGATCTCCTGGTGTTCGTCTTCCAGCAGTCTCCGTTCTCTGGTCCACCAATTCTCAGCATCACCTACCATCATGAATGCAGCATAGGTCACTTTCTTATTATCAACACAATTCATCCCTTCAAATATCTTCTCTAGTTCTTTGATCCAGAAGGTCGCCTTTTTAGGATCAAATTCTCCTTTAAACTGTGGAGGATTTGTACGACGGAATTCCACTAAATTCTGGGCATCAGCGGTTGCCTCTAGTTGCTGTGCAGCCCGTTCTTGTTGTTGAGCAGTCTGTTGGTGCTACTGTAGCATAGCTTCAGCTACTCTCTAGATTACCTCAATCGCAACTGTCATATCTCCTCGATTAGCCATAATCTCTCTCAGATCGAACTATACAGAACATAGAGAAAAGTTAGATGTTAACAAAGTTCACACAACATACACAAGCAATTCAACACCACAAGACCCAAAAGAAAACTCAAATCAGAAGCTCTGATACCAAGACAGTGTAACGCCCCTTTCTCTTAGTCATAATGGGTAAGAAGAGGGAACATCGCACTATAGTGAAACGACATACAAATAAATACGAAAAAGTTGAGACATTTTTTTTGATTTATTTTAAAATGAGTCCGGTTGAAATTCCATTAACATACATATGTACCTGTTCATGGATATATAACGTTAAATGACTTAAAAATTAAAGGTTCTTTTTTAAATGAAACATCCATTAAAATGATCAAAGTGAAATCAGCGTAGAATAAAAACAGACAATCATACACGATATGGATAATTACATACATTGTACTAGAAATATAAGCCTATTTAATTACATTTCCAAAATATATCAAAAAGCAAAATATGTACTCACCCAAAGATACAGATATACCCCAACATGTACAGACATCAGGCTTCCCAAAAAAAATATATAATTGGTTAGCCATCAGTAGCTACCAATAACCTCAGCCCCTAGGACTGACGAGAAGGGACTGTAGTCGGGTCCTCTTTAGGATCCTCTTCGTCCGAGGAAACATCCATCGGGACGACAAAGCAATGGGCAGGAGCCTGAGCAGTAGACAAAAAAGAATCCTCCTGCGGGGTGTAATACATATTAGCCCATATGTCCCTCACGGGCAAGTAAAACTCAAGCCACACAAAAGCATGGAAATAAAAAATAGAAGCATCATAGCGTCCCCATACCAAGGACACAGTCAATTCGCCGTGATATACACAACAGTCAGTCTGCACGTTGATGTGCCAGCAATCAAGACCTCCGTGAAAGTTAATCCACACATAGCCAAAAAATCCACAGGGGCGAGAAGTCATCCTCGGCAGCTTCGGTCTCAGTCGAGATATGGCCAGAAGCCAGAAAACTCAGAAGTTTTCTTTTCTTCCTCACGAACGTCTTCAGTAAATCATACAATAATACAGAATAGCAAAATGTACAATAAAGAGGTGAGATACTCGTCATTCATTACAAAATATGGCAGTAAGAAACTAAACGGCACAAAGCGTCCACACAATACAACAAGGTAATAAACAACATGAAATCCAGGTAGAAGGCAATTTAATAATAATTTCTAGCAGTTGTAGCATCAATAAAAATCACAAATATATATATATATCTATATATATATATATATATAGTACAGAATAGCAATTAAGTAGGCATATGAGTACATGACAGAAAATATATGACTCAAAATGCATATGCATATGGTAACAAGATCCCACATTGGGTACTGACAAATTCCTACTCCATGGAGCTAGACATAAACATTGGAGTGAATGATCAAGGAGACGTGCCAGTATCTCGTCAGCTATAAAAACAAGTGCTTCCCTTAAAAATAATATTTTTGCGCATCAAGGCTTTATACA
This sequence comes from Ormosia emarginata, assembly GCA_029884605.1. NCBI lineage: Eukaryota > Viridiplantae > Streptophyta > Magnoliopsida > Fabales > Fabaceae > Ormosia > Ormosia emarginata. Next base: position 1,512,402 of record JAQQTP010000041.1, on the reverse strand, counting down.
ATGGCATTCTCACAAGATCGCGATCATAGGACAGTGTCTCGGTCCGAATCGTCGGTGTGTTGCATTGGTCTATCCCATGACGCAGAAGAGCTACCAACTGGCCACATGATGGAATACCCACACCCCGACATCCCCAAGGTCAACAAGGACCTACACTTGTCTATTCGTACTCGCACTAAGGTGTAATTTAACTCCTAGGCAACATGGCCTTTTAACAGTCACAGGCTAAGCAATTATTTAATGCATGATGACCCCATGCAATCTCATGTACGTATTTACAACGATGCGCTTTCTCATCAATAAATAGTCAGCATCACCAATAAAAGCATAACAGTCCATATTATGCCACATATGGCTCAATTAATTGTCAATGAGGTTTAGGTCCCGATCTTGGACCCATAACAATATTGTGTTCATCTTGATGTTTCACTTTAATTAACATCACTCATAGGATTGTCATTGATTTTCACTTTGGTTACATCTCTAATAGTATTATTTCTATGTATTACTTTAATTACTTCTTGATGACATTATTGTTATTATGGCTTACTTTAAGGAAATTCTTTTATGGTTCTCCATCCAATTCTTAACACCTTAATAAATTCTTTTTTTTTTCTTTGATCTTGATCATAGTTCACTTTATATGTTTATCTCAAATTCCTCCAACTCACACACTCATGTTCTTCCTCTTGATTAAAATTTTCTAAGTTACCATATTAAGTCTTTGATTAATTGTTCTTACATATTTTGGATCCCTAATTTCCTTCTAATGTCCAATTCATCAATCCTTTATTCAAGTCACAATTTTTCACCATCTTTCTCCTCCATGGCAATGAGCCATCATAGAGTTAGGGGTTAAAGTTTTCATTTTCTCCATTGGTCCTTGTCTACTCAAATAATATCATTCCATTAGGTTACAAAAATTTTGAACCATCAACACCCCACCAAGGGTACTTGGCCGTGAGCCTCCATGCCCAAAACAAGGGGTTTTTGTCTCAAAACCACACTTTCCAATCCAATCAAATTATTACAATATCATCAAGAATCAAATTCATCCAACAAATAGAAGTAAAGTAATGAAATTTTAAAGAATCAAATAGAAAACGAAAAAAATCAAAGAGTAACCCATGTTAGGGTTAAATCCTTAAACAAACAAGTTCCCAACCACCATTTAGGTTGAATAGAGTGGTCTCCCTCTTACCAAAGAGGTGAACACGAAAATGATCTCCTCCTTGCTCCTTGTGATTTCAGTTTTGTGGCTCCACAAACCCTAGGATTTTCAACCATCAAAACCAACCATTAGACATGAAAAAGAATGAATCCATGGCCGCTAAAGAAGCCATGGAGCACGAAAATGAAAAGAAAAGAGAAGAAAGATTGGATCTTGACCTCAAAGTTAGAGGCTTTACCTTAGGAGTCAATAGAGAAAAGATTGGATTTTGGAGAAATTTTGTGAATGAAAGTTGTAGAGAAGATGGAGGTGAGTGTAGAAATGTGATTAGTGAAGAGAAATGATGAAGAAATGTGGTGGAGGAGGGGCTGCCGAAATGGAGAGTGTAGAGAGAAGGAAGAGCAAAATGAAGAAGAAGAAAGTGAAGAGAGAGAAGGAAAGTTGAAAAGTGAATTAGGGTTTGATGAGTTAAGTGTGTAATAGAAACTTGGCCAATTTGGCTCCAAAATGGGCTGCCAACCGTAGCCCTAATGAAGAGTGGGAGAGAGAGTTTTGTCTTTTCCATACAATTAGAGTGGGTAGTTAGGTCAAAGTTTCTAGAAGCTTGATTAAAGTAACATTATATTTGAATTAAAGTAGATTTGCTATGACATAAAGTAGATTACATTAAGATAAGGTGATAGGATTTTTATTATATGCTATTATCCAATGGATAATAGTTACAGTCAACAAAAGTCAGTATTAATTTATCTGACGGATGAATTTTACACAGCGTCTTATTATTTTATCTGTTAAAATTTTTTCTAAAAATGTAAAACCTCGTGAACTGTGTCCAGCCTCGAGTTTAGTAAGATGCCCCGTTGACTTTTTCATAGTTCAAGGTTCTCGGAGAAAATATCTCATTTCCCCGGTTCCGCTCAGTGCACACGTAAAACGAGAAATATACTAAAATATTTGACATTTCCGAAAAAATCCCAAAAAATTTCCAAAAATCACAAATATTATAAAATGAATATTCGTCATAAAATTTTCCAACTTTCGAAGCACTATAGTCGTTTTCCAAAGTCTGCTCAATGTGCACGTAAAGTGAGAAATATATTAAAATATTTCACGATTTTAGAAAAATCCAAAAAAATTCCAGAAAATCACAAATATTATAAAATGAATATTTATCACGAAATAAATAAAATTTGGGGTGTTACATTTAACCTTTACTTTCAGACAAACCAGACAAGACGACACACATCTGACGACATCTCTCTTTATTTTGTGCCACCAAAATAACCGTTTCAGGTTTTGGTACATCTTAGTTATTTCCGGATGCATACTCAACTTGCTCGTGTGAGCGCGTTCGAGAATAAGCTTTATAAGTTCTTGATCCTTGGGTACACAAACTCTACCTCTGGACCTTAGGATTCCATCAGTTCCTTCCTCTAATGTTGTCACACTGCCTTGCTTCATTAGCACCCTTTCTTTTTGCAAAAACTTGTCAACTTTTTGTTTCTCTCGAATGTCTTTCATTAAGTCACTTGAAATAGTGATCATGCTCATACAAATCTTCCCCGGTGCCAATTCCACAAAGGACCATACATCCCTGAATTGCTCTATCAAATCCTTCTCCTTGACCATCATAGTAGAGATACTGAGCATCTTCCAACTTAAAGCGTCTGCCATGACGTTTGCCTTTCCAGGGTGATACTGAAGTTGAAAATCATAATCTTTCAGAAATTTCCAACCACCTTCTCTACCTCATATTTAACTCCTTTTGGTCATACAAGTACTTCAAGCTCTTGTGGTCGCTAAAGACGTTGAACGTCGCCCCATAAAGAAAGTGCATCCATATCTTCAAAGCGAATACCATAGTTGCTAACTCCAGGTCGTGTGTTGGGTAGTTCTTCTCATGCACTCGTAACTGCCTCGAAGCGTAAGCCACCACTTTTCTATTTTGCATAAGCACACACCCTAATGCTTGGTATGAAGCATTGCAATGCACCTCGAAGGGTTCACCTAGATCAGCTAGAACTAAAACTGGTGAAGTAGTTAGTCATCCCCTTGATTCTTGGAAACTTCCTTCGCAAGCATTAGTCCACTCAAAGGCTTGATTCTTCCTCATGAGCTAAGTGAGAGGCCCTGCTATCTTAGAGAATCCTTCAATGAATCTTCGATAACATCCAGTTAATCCCAGAAAGCTCCAAATTTCTGTCACTGTCTTCAGCCTTTCCCATTGCAGAATCGCTTCCGCCTTTGACGGGTCTACAACAATCCCCTCCTTTAAAATTACATGGCCCAAAAACTTGACCTCTTCCAGCCAGAATTCACACTTCGACAGATTGGCAAACAACTCCTTCTCCTTTAGAATCTGGAGAACTATACTGAGGCATTCAACATGATCCTCTTGATTTCGAGAATAGATCAGAATGTCATCGATAAAGACAATAACATTTCTGTCTAGATAAGGATGAAAGATCTGACTCATGTAATCCATGAATACGGCAGGAGCATTTATCACTCCAAACAGCATCACGAGATACTCATAATGCCCATAGCGTGTTTGAAAAGCCGTTTTGGGAGCATCCTTTACTTCCACACGAATCTGAGGATAACTTGAGCGTAAATCCATCATGGAGAAAATAGTGACTCCCTTTTAGTTGATTCATCGAACCATCTATCTTCTTCCGAGGATACTCATTCTTCATCGTAATTTTGTTCAACTGGCGATAGTCCACACATAGAGAGAAATTCTATCCATCTCTTTAACTGGCAGCACTGGAGCTCACCATGAGAAACTCATTGATTACAAAAATAACATTCACATTCTCCTTACTTTCAACTTCTAAAGAAGATAATAGCATATATCCTTGGCTTCTTTTCTTAATAAAGTTTCAACTTGGTTGGCCATTTAAAAAATTTGAAAATCTCAGTTTCAAGAAAAACTAAGGTTTTCATTGGAAAGATCTAGCATGATATGATTAGAAAATAACCAATCTATTTCTAAAATCACATCTATTCGAGAATGAGGTAAACAATTCAAATCAACAGAAATGATTTGGTCTTCAACACAAATAGAATAGTTTGAGCAACTGGATAATAGCAATAGGTTTAGTAATAGAAGTAGAAATGAACAAGTCAAAAGGTAACGAAGACATCGATAACCCTAATCAATCCATACAGTCATATGCCACAAAGAAATGGGTTGAAATACAATAGTAAACCTTACAACAAATGGAGAGCATGACTAGAATAAGAACAAGTGTTTCAATCATTTAATGAATGGTGACTTTAGCAAGGACAAGTGTTGATACGGGGAAGCCTATGAAGCATGACAATGAGCAAGGACAAGTGTTGGTGTAGGGAAGCCTATGAAGCATGGCTATGATTAAGGGTGAAAGTTGGTAAGCTATGCACGTATTATGCTCAAAAAATTCTAGAGTTAATGGTGATGAGGCATAATTTGAGGAAAGACAAATGTTACAAGAATGATTACGGGAAGAGATTTATCTTTAAGGATGAATTCCGTTTTGACAACAAACTACTTCTGCATCACTATCTAACGAAAGCAAGCTCAAGTCGGGCTCTATAGATACCCTTTAGCCTCTCAATCTCGTCACCAAACCACCAACCAAACAACACCAAAACAACCTATGTTTTTCTGCACCTCCAACTACATTACGCAAAGTCAAATTATGAAAGAATAAGTAGGAAGTGTCAACAATACTATTATTTACTCTTTATTTCTATCGCTCATATCTTCTAGTCCAATATTTCCCACTCATTTATGTAGCTTTGTGGCAAACTTTTTTCTGCAAAATGACATTTTGTTGGGTTTGCTTGAATAATAATGTGTATCGCTGCTGCACGAATTTTGGGTGAAAGGAAGGCAATGTCGTTCATGATGTTGTTGCACAACATAATGCCTTTTCATATTTTTTTCCTTCTGCTTTCTCAATTATCCTATGTTTCCTTGTTACTATGTTGTACTTATCTTGTCCTTTTGCTAAAGTTACATTGAACTTAACCATATTAATAATTATAAACAAGAAGTCCAATTAACATGTTCTGCAAATTTTTCTAAAGGTTTTATACGTAACCCACTTTTATATCAGTTTGATTATTTATTCAAGACTATTACCTTATTTATAGTTACGTGTACTTTCATTATTCATTAATATTTTATTACGCCAACTATTTTAATTCTTCATTATATTATTATTATTATACCAACTTCTCATTCTGGAGATTTACAGTTAAGTGAATTTCTATGATTCATTAGTATTCTTTTATACCAACTATTTTAATCTTTGACTATACTATTACACTAACTATTCTTTCTGGAAATATTAAAAACTAATTTTATACTTGTTTACTTATCGATATTTATCAAGGCATTTTTTTACTATAATTTGTTATTAAAAGTAAAAATTTGTCCCATGAATAAAAATGAATCAATATACAAAAAAGAATTATTGCGATTGTGAAGAGAGGATTGTAAGATGCCCTAATCAAATTATTGTGATCATGATGAGAGTACCGGAGGATGTCCTAATGAAGAGAAAGAAACACATTTGATGAAAAGTATTGAAATGAGATAACAAAGAAAAGATAAAAAGAAGATTTTAAATTTTCATATGAAATTATTTAATTATTTATTTCTACTGAGTTAATTTTATCTTAAACTAAATATTTATTTTATTATGTTATTTATTTCTAACCTAATTTATTAATTTAATTTTTGGACTTACAATTATGATTTTAGAAATAAAGATTAGTAAAGAATGGATGATAAATTTATATTACATGTTTTTGTATTTTCCTACTAAGTTTTTTTATCTCATTCTTTTATGGTGTAATGTTTCAGAGAATGCCGATCGTAAGAGTCCTTATTGACTTTCGAGTTAAGCAAACTTATATGCCAGATTTAGGGGATTAGGTGTTCACAGTGACCTTGGGGGACCTCTTCCTGATTATACTACTCTTTGATGAGTAGTTAGAAGAAGAAAATATTTTGTAAATATGTAAAAATGTGAAAAGTTATAGTAGCACCATAAAGGCTTTGGTAAAGCTTAGTTTTGTTAAAATGATGTCTAACTTAAAGGGTGTTATGTTTGTATAACCTAACTTTTGAAGGGATATAATCCCGTATGTAAAATATGAACTAATGAAAAATGTAGTAGTTTGTCCTGTAACGTATTTTGAGATTTTAAACTATTTTTTAGACTAATGAAACAAATATTAATAAAATTAGAGTAGGACATTACATTGGGAGCATGGGTGAGCAACGATGAAGTTCAGTCCCACCAAATTTAGTATTCCATAAACGGTCTCCCAGAGCTGTATAGGAAGGAGCTTATTTCTCTAGTTAGACTCTAGGATAGATGGATTCATAACCTAAAAAGTTCTGTTAACTAGAAGAAAGAGGACAAAAATCAAATTCCTCACTGAAATAGGGAAAATAGAAGGGACCCAGCCTGCGACGGTGTACGTAATCTGGAATAGGAACACAGAACCTAGTTAGAGAGATAATATCCTGGTTCGTGTAAATAAAGAGTAGGACCAAGGATGGAGAAATTCGGTTAAGAAAAAGCAACATTTCTCTGATGAATTGATGACCTATGAGATCCCTAGGCATTTCAAGTTCTTGACCAAATGATGGGACCATGAACCCCTAAGAGCACTTAGATTCTTATGTTTTTGCTCTACTTTTTGCTGGAGGAGATGACTCACTCATGCGTTGCGTTTTCCCTCTCTCTTTGAAAAAAACTACCTTGAGTTAGTTCACTACCTTAACTCCTAAGTCCGTTGTTGATTAGGAAGACTTGTCCTCAAGATTTTTGTTGCACTTCACTACAAGCAAGGTACTGCCAAAATCCATTTCATGTTTTTCCTATATTAAACAAAGGAAAGAAAAGTTCCTTTGAGACTACATATCCTGGTTGAATAAAGAAGTTGTCAATATTCATGACTGAGATGAAAGGATCGGCCTGCCTTATATGAGGGAAAGCCTCCGCCTTGGGGCATTTTCCTTTCATTAGCCAAAAAGGAGCCAAAGTCCATGGATGAATTTCGGGCTAGAGCTGACAAGTATATCAACGCAGATAACGTTTTCTGGTCTAGGAAGTATCTAGAGAAGAGAGAGGATGTCAAACCTAAACCCATACAGTCTCCCTAGCAAAACCTAAATTCGAGACCACCATTAAAAAGGAAGTATGATAGTTATGCCCTGCTCAACACACCTCGATCCTAGATTTATCTGGAAGTGATGAATACAGAGTTCAGAGATGTGCAAAGACCTCCACCATAAAGAAAACATACACAAAAAGATAAGTCTGAGCATTGTACATTTCATGAAGGTCATAAGCATAATACTGAGGACTGCATCAACCTTCAAGACGCTATCAAGTCTTTGATTCGGGATGGCCTTCTAGGCTGATATATGCGTCAATCCCAGAGCGACAATCAAATGGGAGGAAGGAATTACATAAAGCGAAGGTACAGTCCTAGGAGAAGCCCATCTCCACCATACTAGAAAATATGTTCACCCATGAGGAATGAAAATCCAGGAGCAGGTCCATCTCGGGATAACGCTAAAAATCAAGAAAAAGGCATAACTCCGCAATAACACTAATTCAGACAACGATCGTCATCACGTGGAAGTAACGTGGACAATTAACACCCTTTCGGGGGGTTTTGTGGGTGGCGGTGAATCAAGGACTCTGAGCTGTGTTGAGCATAGCATCCAATTCAGGATATAAGACAAATGAAAAAGTAAGGAAGACCCCACCAATTTCATTTACTGATGAAGATTATGGTTGCACTATGCCAAACCCCGACGACCCCATGGTGATCTCAGGAATTATAATGAATACCGAGGTCCGTGATACATTTGTTTATCAAGGAAGCTCGCTGGCATTATATTCCTAGTTCTATTTGAAAAACTAAGACTATCAAAGAGGGAATTGATCTTGTACACTAGTGAGTTGATCAGGTACACTGGAGATAAGATTATCCTGGTGGGATACACTGAGAGCTATTTGACTTTGGGGAAGGATTCTCTTTTCAAGACACTCAAGGTCAAATTTCTTGTGGTAGATCGTCCTTCAGCCTATAATGTTATACTGTGTCGCCCTTCACACAACGTTTTTGGCTTCGTGATTTCTACACCTCACTTGGCCATAAAATTCCTCGACCAGCATGACAGGGTCTTTACGGTTAAAGAAGACTAGGCTACATCTAGGAAATGCTACAATGAAAGCCTAACGATTGCTAAGAAACCACTCACCACGGACCAATGCAACAATCTAGCATCAATCATTACAGATCATGTTAATGTCCTCCTGATTGAGGTTGATGTTCGTGAAGAGATCCGTGGCACATACCCTCAGCTTGATGGAAAACTTCAATCCCTTCAACTTGGTGTCAAGCCATATTACGTAACTAAAATTAAGGGACATCTAAGCTAGGAAGAAATATTCCAACTTGCTGAGTTTCTTGTGAAAAACAAAGATCCTTTCGCTTAGACGTTTGCAGATATGCCGGGGTTACCCTAAATTCATTTGTTACTGACTTTCTGTCATGAAGGATTCAAATTCGGTGGCCTAACGAAAGAGGAAAGTCAAACCCGAGAGGCAAAAGGTAATTTAAAAACAAGTGAAAGAACTCCTAGACATTGGATTCATCAGAGAAGTCTCTTATACCACTTGGCTCTCTAACATGGTTTTGGTAAAAAAGGCTAATGGGAAATGACGTATGAATGTTGACTACACTGACTTGAATAAGACTTGCTAAAAAGACCCTTATCTATTTCTTAACATAGATAAATTGGTGGACAATTCATCAGGGTGCCGGCTACTCTCATTCATAGATGCCTATTCTGAATTTAACCAAATTCCCATGAACTAGGAGGACGAAGATAAAACTGCGTTCTTAATTGAGATAGGAAGTTATTGTTATCGTGTCATGCCATTTGGAGTAAAGAATTTAGGTGTAACTTACTAGCGAATGATGAATAAGGTATTTGGAAAACAAATTGACAAGATGCTGGAGGTCTATATGGAGGACATGATTGTCAAGACAACGGAGATTGGTAACCATGTGAAAGACTTGGAAGAGGTGTTTGCTGAAACATGGAAGCATAACATGAGGCTGAACTCGAAAAATGCACTTCCAGAGTACAAACTGGTAAATTTTTGCATTTTTTATTAATGAATTAAAGCATTGAATCCAATCTAGAGAAATGTCAAGTTGTTCTCGATATACGTAACCCACAGTCCGATAAAGAGGTTCAATAATTGACAAGTCGAATAGTAGCCCTCATTTGTTTCCTAATTAAGCTAGCTCAAAAATCCCTTCGCTTCTTCAAAACTCTTAAAAAGGGAAGAGGTTTTGAGTGGACCCCAGAGTGCGAGGCTTACTTTTAAGAATTAAAGAAGATACTAGTTGTACTATCGATCCTCTCAAGACCGGATCTCGGTGAAACACTGTATACCTACTTCTCAGTCAGTAATGAAGCAATCAATTTAGTCTTGATAAGAGAAACCAAAGAAGGTTAGAGTCCAGTTTATTTCGTCAGCAAGGTCCTACAAGGCCCTGAGCTCTGTTATCAGAAGATTAAGAAATTAGCCCTAACATTACTAATTACTACGAGAAGGTTACGATAATACTTTCAACGTCACCCCGTGACAGTGAGGACAAATCAACCAATTTGACAAGTGTTGTATAAGGCATATCTCGCTGGAAGAATGATCGCTTGGTCGGTGGAGCTTTTCGAATTCGGTATCACTTATGAGCTAAGACAAGCAAAGATTCTGGCCATCCTAGTGTGAATTCCTGGACAATCTATGTTGATGGATCCTCAAATCCCAAAGGGAGTAGTGCCAAAGTCATATTGGAAAACAAAGTCGGGGTCATGATAGAACATTCTTTAAGATTTGAGTTCCTTACTTCAAATAACTAAGTAGAATCTGAAGCTTGTATCGCAGACATGGCAAAAGACATGGGAGCCATAGATATAGTTTTATGCAGTGATTCACAATTAGCGACATTCTAAATCTAGGGTGAGCATTAGGCTAAGGAACCCCTGTTGTAGAATTACCTAGCCAAAGCAAAGAAATTAATAGAGAGCTTTGATAGTGTCAAAGTAGAACATATCCTGAGAGAACAGAACTATAAAGCTGACATCCTATCAAAGCTTTCTAGCACCAAGAGCCTTGGCAACAACAAGTCTGTAATCTAGGATACCCTACTCACTTTACGAACACTGAAGTCCTCATATTGGAAGATGATGAAACTTGGATGATGCTCATAGTGGCCTACCTTCATAATGGCACATTACCAGAAGACTATAAAGACACTCAGAAAATAATATGGACAACGGCCTGGTATACTGTATTTGACAATCAACTATATTGTCGCAGGTTTTCCTCTCCCCTCCTTAAGTGCCTCAGTCTAAAAGAAGCGAAATATGTCTTGACCGAAATCCATGAAAAGAGTTTTGGCCATCACCTCGGGCGAAAGTCCCTAGCACAAAAAGCGCTAAGGGCTGGATACTATTGGCCTAGTATGGAGGCTAATAGCATGGAACATGTCTAGAAATGTGATCAGTGTCAACGGTTCTTAGACATCTATGTAGTCCTACCAGATGAATTATCTATGATGTCCATCCCTTGGCCCTTTTATCAGTGGGGGATGGATATCCTAGGTCCTTTTCCACAAGTGCCAGGATAGATTAAGTACTTAGTGGTAGTTGTGCATTATTTCATTAAGTGGATTGAGCCAGAACCGTTATCCACCATTACATTAGTGTGGATTCAGATGTTCACTTATAAGAATATTATTAGTAGATTTGGTATCCCAGAGTCCATTGTCACGGATAAAGGAGCCCAATTTACTGACCAAAAATTTAAGGATCTCTTAGCCAAACTCAAGTTGAACAACATTTCACCTCAGTAGAACACCCAAAAACTAACGGGCAAGTTGAAACTGCTAATCGAGTTATTCTTCGTGGAGTAAAAAAGAGGCTTGACGAAGCTAAAGGGAATTGGGTAGAGCAACTCGATCACATTTGATGGACATATCATACCACACCCTATTCCTTAACAGGAGAAAGTCCCTTCAAATTAACCTACAGTTGTGAGACTATGATTCTGGTCGAGATTGGAGAGCTGAGCTGGAGGAGAAAAAATTTTTTAGAAGAGGCCAACTTGGACCTCATTTGTCATAATTTAGACTTATTGGAAGAACAACGCCGCATTGTCCACATCCGTGAAGTCGTCGTTAAATGGAGAATTGCAGTCCGGTAAAATTCCAAAGTGATACCACAAAGGTTTATTCTGGTGACCTTGTTCTACGGAGAGTGGATATCAGAGGGAAAAATGGGAAAGATAGAAAATTAGCTCCTAATTGGGAAGGACCACACATGATCACATCCATGACTAACATAGGAGCCTATACTCTGGAAACTCTCTTTGGTAAAACCATCAAGAATTTCTGGAATGTTGATAAACTCAAGAAATACTATAGTTAGATGTCTTTAATTCTTATTTTTATCTTGTAAGTAACGAGTTCTGGCATGAATAAATCGATGATTATATTTGCAGTATTTGGCTATTTTACATACCTACAATTATTGTAACCCACGTGGTTATCGCACCTTGGAGAGGTCCGAGGAATACAAGGTCCAATTAGGATCAGATATTTTGATGCATAAATGAAGGTAAAAAAAAGGAATCCACTTAACTAGTCTCTATGTTCAATAAGCAAATTCAATGGTTTTAACTCGTACCTTAATGAGTCTGACATTAACCTATAAACCTAAAAAAAGTTTAAAGAGGTTAAGAGTAGCAGACCATAGCCTGAGATAAGACAATGACGTTTGTCATGGTCCATAAAGGATGCCACTCTAAGAGACTTTTGTGTCGAAATCATATTTCAAATTTCTACATTTAGAAATTTGACTAAGTGTCAAGAACCCTAACAAGATCGAGAAACATAATTGATGAACAACTTGAGCGAAACCTGGAAGATGGGCTACTGTATAACCAAACAAGAAAAATTCTCTAAGTGTCAAATGAGAAATCCATCGAGGTTGAGCATTAGACCTATCTCAGCTGGAAAAAGCAAAAAGCATTCACTAAGAGTCAATTAAACTACCAAGATCAAGCATTGGACCTATCTCGATTACAAAAAAAAAACAATAGGAACATGTAAGAAATTATTGTAAGTATATAAATTTAAATAATGCCTGAAGCTCGGGACTTGTGCATTTACATATGAAATTAACCCCATATAGGGGGCAAAATAAAAAGTGACAGAATGAAGATCAGACATTCAGGTTGAGCTCCCCTCGGTCGATAACCTCCACCTCGACCTCCTGTACTAGGCTTCCATTCGAGCTTTCCTAACCTTCCTTGTCATCGTCATCTATTGCAGGAACCTGACTCACCGGAGTGGCCTCAGAGATGTTATCCATAATGTAACCATCGCAAGCCACCTTCTGCGAACCGGTCCCTTCTACGACGAGGTCTAGGTTTTGCAGGCTTAGTTGAGTGAGAGCGTTGGAGAAAGATTCTTCCACCGAGTTGACCTATTCATCTTCATGATATAGAATATCACTTTGCAGCTTGGCCTTGGATTGCTTGAGAATCTCATTCTCAACTTGGAGTACGGTTAAAGTGGACTCGATTGAAGAAACTTGATCTTTTCAAATTATTTTCCCGAGCATCCCCTTTTGCAATTTTGGCCTGGAGCCCTGTTATCTTAGCTCTGCGCAAATCAAGCTCTTCATTGACTTGAGTAAGCTGGCCATCTTTTTTAGTCACAACTAACTCAAACTCCTTCCTTTCACCCCAGAGGGCGTTCAACTCCTTTTTCAGCTCCTGAGTCTGATGAACTGACTCAAAAGCAGACTCCAAAATGCAGAGAATAGAGGCGTTGTGCAGAGCCCACACCTAGGCATCCTGAATTATCTCCATCAAGTCTTGCTCAATTTGGACATCCTGGTCAGCCTGAGTCAAAAAGGCATTGTCAATGATCCGCCCAAGATCAACCCCCTTGCCCCAAACTGACCTTCCAACAAATTGAAGAAGGACACCTTCCTGGACTTTAGACTCCCAACCAATTTTTAGGTCAATCAGTGCCACCTTGGTCCCCAGCCTTTTTCCTCTAAGCTCTCATCACCCCTCCCTCTTTCTCTTGCAGGGCCGAATTGGTTAAGTCGTAGATCCATATTCCGCCTCCTAGGTTTATGGTGGGGATGGAGAAACCAGAACTGCTAGTTGAGATCCAGATCTCGAGGCCCCAACCTTTCTCTGGGCAAAACACATTACAAGAGCTTCGAGCCCACTAGGAGGTGCCATGCTTTATGCAAATTGGAAACAAACGTGTTACAACACTTAGACAAAATAATGAAATACAAGTTCATCAAATATATTTAAGACGAGGTACCTAAGAACAGTCTTATTGAATCAGAGATCTCATTCTGGACATCTTTATAGTAGATGACCCTATTTTTATCGGCCCACTCATTTGCTATTAGTAAGGACATCGGAGTCTCTATTTCCTCTAAACTCTGGTTCCACATTGCTTATGTCTAGTATAAGAATATTCTTGGTTCACCTTTCGAGGTAACAAGAAAATGCATTAACCCCAGAACTCCTTCTATTCTGAAGAAATTCTTCTTGATATTTTTGAAGAATCCCTAGTATGGCTTGAATACCTTATGCCTTGCTTATGCGCCCAAGGTATCCCATCTCTTTCAGAAACTATTCACGTAAGGTGAAAACCAGGTGAAGAGGAAAAAGAATGATCCCACGAAGTATGGCCATCCAAAGATTTTACAGATAAGCTCAAAAGTCTTGAAGAAACCCTATGTGTTTGGGTGTAGCTGAGTTAGAGCTACACGCAAGTGGTTGAGGACTCTAATCTCGAACTCAAAAAATAGAAACCAGACTTAAATGCGAGTTAATAGTGTGTTGTACATATAAATGAAGTGGTCACCTTCTGTTCTTGTCGAGCATACCCTTTCTTGGTCTGATGGAAATTGAATTACATATTCACCATCACGAAGTTAGTCTTCGGTGAGGTGTAAATATTCTTATTTGGCGTTGGCATCCTCCGATGTCTCGAAGCTTGAAGGAGTATCTAGAACTTCTCGGTCAACCCATTGGTATAAACTGATGTGTCTTGGAAAAATATATTCTCTCACTTCTGAAGTATATGCTCTCTGACGTCCTATCTCTGTATTACTAGCTTTGCCTATAAAGGTCACCCTTACGTCAGAATCATAAAAGGTTTCATTCTAACTCTCTAACTCCCTTATGAGTACAGAGAGTGGATGTGTTGGTTGTTGCCTTACAAGTTCCCTGACATGATCCACTGTCCATATCATTTCCAAGACGTCCATCCTAGATAGCAGCCTAAGACCCCTATCAGAACCTTCACCATGAGGAGAACATCTCTGCCACACTTGAGGCGGGGGAGCACTTAGAATTTCCAAAGAACTATTCTCTCCATCATTGTTTTATGACATTCTCACCCTCACCATGGTGTTTTTAGAAGGAAAAGAAAGTAGAAAAGGAGAATACCTTGAGAATGAGTGAAGAAAGGACTTGAAAAGAGTCAAAAACCACCAAGAACCGTTGCTTGTGCTCACCGAAAATCGCATGAACTCATTGGAGAAGAAAAATAGAAATGGTGAAAAGGATAAAAGTGGGGAGAAAAACCCCCACTCCTGTTTATAGCCATGAGAAGCCTCCCCCAACCATTGCTATAAGAAAGGGTAAAATAAGAAATTCACATTAAATTTGAAATAGCAATCATGACGGTACGAAACCCAAACAATGACTTCTATTACCTTTTAGCCACGTGGCAAAGTGTACCTGACATTGCAGTTGAAAGGACAACACTCAAAGTTGAAACGACGCGTGACATAACATGATGATATCAAGTCGGATCACATACTAATACCATGATGTTATGATATTACGATATATGGATTACGACTTGACCCTCAAATTATCTTTAGAATAAGTAATGGGTCCCATTACCCAAAATGGTTTGGGAACAATCATGAACAATGATATAATGACTTAAAGGCAGAGTGATCTATATCATATCCCGACTTGTATCATCAATACTAGGGGCATCCTGGTTTTAACCATGAACTTTGACCCTTTGTAAAGACATCACAAGATCCAGCATTCATATCATGATTTGAATCCCTTTGTCCCATGCATGCCATTTACTCTTGAACTCGGTTATCTTGATACTCAATTGTCACATCTAAGTGCCAAGCTAGGGGCAACTATACTGGGTTGAGTTCTGGGTTAGTGGTTTAGGAGCAACCCATCCCGCTAGAATTGGATCCCATATATTTATGAGTATTATTAGATAAGTAAATATGACTATTTATGAAGAGTAAATCTCTAACTGAATCCATCATAGCTAGAGGAATCAATTATATCCTTCATAAATAGAGGAAACAGTTATAAGAGATAACAATCTTATTAGATTCTTATCCTAATTAACAACATTTAATGCTGATTTAAATATGACTCTTATCTTCCAAGATGCTCCTATAAATACCACACAAGGTGGCAAAGGTATGCTTCTAATTCTAAATACTCTATCCACCTTGTACATAGTCTAACTTGAGCGTCAGAGTGTCTTATGCAGATACCTACCTCTTGCACCACTGTCGCAACCACCGTGCATCGGAGGAAACCACCTTCTTCAACCTTATTTGTTACCCAAGTGGCTCCAGTACTCGAGAGGGGGGTGAATTGAGTATTAAAGACTTTTCGCAAATGCTTATAAAACAAATTTCGTCGAAACTAAATAATAAGAAGGATATGAAAAAGAAGAAAATAATTGAAAGCTTTAGGCACAACAAATTAATAGATAAGCAATAATAATAAAATTACAGTAAATAAAAAGATAAAGATGAGAAGGGCAGACATGATATTTATCCTGATTCAGCCACCAAACCACTTGTGGTCTACGTTCAGTCCTCGAAACACAATTCGAGATTTTTCACTATCAATACAAGCTTAAACAGGTGCTTGCAATTGTTACAAACTAGAGCACTCCTTACACTTAGGATACCTCACCCTTGTGCTTGAGCCTCAATTTTCAGGGATACCTTACCCTTACACAGACCTTTAAGGGATACCTCACCCTTGTTATAAACCTTTGAGGGATACTTCACCCTCTTTACAAACCTTTGAGGGATACCTCACCCTCTTTACAATAGAGCAGAAAGTAGATGAAGTGAAACTCTCACACTGAGCAAATAATACAATTTGAAGCACTAAGAAAGCTCTTTAAGAATATCTCAAAGTTTTGGCGAAAAGAGTATAGAAAATATGAGAAAATTATAAATCACGTTTTCAAGCAAGCAAAGAATGATTCAGATAGTTAGGCTTGTTGCAAAATGACCTAAGGTGTCTATTTATAGAGCTTTGAAGAAAAGAGTCGTTGGGTGCAATTAAATCATGTAATAAATGCAAATATAGCCGTTTGTTTCTAAATTAGGATCCCGAGTTTATTCGAATAACTTCTGAGTTATTCGAATAACTCATTTTGAAAAGTCTCATGAAAACCAGTTCTGATAAACGTTATTCGAATAGCCTGAGGGTTATTTGAATAACTCTGTTTAAAACCATTTCAAAGAAACATGGTTTATCGAATAACCATAGGGTTATTTGAATAACTCATCTTAAAAAAGCCATTCTAAAAACCTTCTATTTGAATAGAAGTGATGTTATTCGAATAAGACCTTTTAAATCAGAGACGCCAAGTAGGACTTTGAAAATGTTATTCGAATAACCCTATTAAAAGTCAATTTTTATAGACTTGGTTTATTCGAATAAAGAGATCTTTATTCGAATAACCCTGTTAAGAACCATTTGAAAAAGCTTTAGAAAAACTGCCTAGGTGGTTTCCAAAAATATCAAAACCTTTTAATTAATCTCAAGGTCATTTTGAAATTTGGGTTTCTTTGTTAAAAACTATTTTTATCTTTTCTTGCAAAATCAATGAGATATCCAAGAAGGCTTCATACAAAAAGACTCTAAGTCCTAAAGTCATTCTTGCAAGTCTTGGACTTGGTCTTATCATCATCTTCATCATGTTTATTATCATCAAAACTATTATCAATGTCAGCTAGTCAATTACATTATTCAGGTGATTCTCTGAAAACCATTCAGAACATTGACGTCGTCTATAGGAAGAGATAAACTTTGATTCCCATAACCACCATCATGGTCACACTACAAGGCAAAATCATGATTCTACAACTCAAAATCAACTTTCTTCTGGCCACCGTCTAGCATCCGCTCCCATCCAAGAGCCAGTTGTTGCCCAACCGGAACCCATGTGAGACGGAGAAGAGATTTCACATTCTGGCAAAAATATCTCCCCTCAGTCATGGCATGTTCTAGCGATGAAGCAACTTGACCCACAAGGAGCCCCTTCTGGAGATACCAGGCAATGGATATCAACATTACAGTGCTTTGGAGCATGGGTGAGTAATGATGAAGTTCAGTCCCACCATGGCGAGTATGGTCTCTTAGAGATGTCTAAGGAAGAGCTTATTTCTCTAGTTAGACTCTAGGACAAACTAATTCATAACCTGGAAAGAGATGTTAACTCGGAGAAGAAGGACAAAAATCAAGTTCCTCACTGAAATCAGGAAAATAGAAGGGACCCAGCCTGTGACGAAGTACGTAATCTGAAATATTCAACGAACGTGGAACCTAGTCAAAGAGCTGAGATCCTGACTCGTGTAAATAAAGAGCAGGACTAAGGATGAGGAAACTAGGTTAAGCAAAACTAACATTTCTCTGATGAATTGATAGCCTATGAGTTCTCTAAGCGTTTCAAGTATCTGACCAAATTTAATGTCATTTTTCATAATTAAGAAACTAAATTAATATCAGCTTTCTTTGAAGAATAAAATTAATATTAATTGTATGTTAAAAGAATAAAATTGATGTTTACTTATAAAATTATTGTTTAACAAAGAATAAATTCTACATAGCCCGTGATTATGCAAGCCAAATATGTACCGAAAAAAGGGATGAAATGAATCCAGCTACACACCCGGGAGGGCAATTTGCAAACATCTACAACTAGGACAGTGAGACTCATTATAAACATTTAGCTTTTATAACAATCCGTGCTACATCCGGGACAAATGACTCCGCCATCTATCTTTTTCCCAAAAGAAATTGTGTAACTTTATTATTATACAAAAACTTCATGTGTTATGAACAAAAGAAAATATGGAGTTTAATGGTGTGCTTGTTTTCGATGAAAACCAGAATAAAAATAGAATGTGTCAAAAAGATTGTAGTTGTCACTCAATATATTTTGGATTAATGGTTGAAAATTAATTTCAACTCATAGTGATAAAAATTTATAGGGTGGAAAATGAGTTGCACTATATTTTTAACCGTCCAATTTTTGGTATTGACCAAACATGATATAATATTTTATTTCAAATTTTTTACTTTCTCAAACAAACATACTTATGATAATTGTATGGATAGAATTCTGGAGCAACAATTAATAAAAGAACGGTCCTTTAAAACTAAAGAACTAAATCATTAATCATTGGAAGGAAAAATGTCATACATATTTATTAAGAAAATTTAATTCACCCTCCTTCAATGCCGGTGGGTACCTAATCGCGGCAGTATTTAAAAATTTAATATCACAACAATACTTAAGAATAATCTGGTTAAATATATAAAAAAAAAAGGAAAAAAAACCTCCCTTAAGCTTCTGCAACCACCCAAGCTTGCAAAATTATTATACTTCAGTCAATTAATTGGACAATTTGACTAAGACTAAAATAAAGAGATGCTAATAAAATCTTTTACTGTTGTAAAACATACATATTTTATATGTGATAGATGATTACTTTAATTATATCACATAAATAAAAAAATTAATTAAAAGAAATCACAATCTCTAACAGATATTAATCCTAAATAACTGTATTGTATAAACTCTAAAATGCACTTATAAATACCTTGTCAGGTCTCAAAGGTAAAAATCTCATCTGATATATAAAATAAGATTTTGAATCTGTAACAGCCTCCCTAGCGTATCACATGTCTGACTCCCGACTCAAAATCTGAAAAGAAGTTCATAAAAGGTTTGAGTTATAAAAGGTGGGTTTCAAAATTTTTTCTTTATTGATTAATATACAATACTGACACCAATCAATATTTAACAATTTAAAGAGAAATATAAAACTAACAGACTTTTTTTTCTTTTTTTTAACAGTAGCAAACCCTATGACGGGTCCTACTTAATAGTATGGTATAACACTAATGAGAAAACTTATTGTACTTATTCCTTCTTGTATCCATCTTGATGCATCAGACATCTGTTCTTTATTAACATTGAACACCAACGAGTCCTGAGTGACCACTCCTCCTTGTTGTCACCAATCTCAGAATATCTACCACCCGTTATGTCTAAGACAACTCGTTCCTTCTACTGTACAGTTTTAACAATACAGACACAGTAAGACAACATAGCAAAGAGGTGAGATCACCTACACCAATACCAACATGGTAGTACAGAGATAACACAAACAACAATATCATATAGGGATATCATACTAGACTTCCAATAATATATTCAATATTAATCAACTATCATCATCTAATCATATTTCAATTCAATTATCGTAAACAACAATAATGATAATGCCCTCAACATTATCTAATTATCATCATCATCATCCAAGTATTCAAAACAATTGTCATAGCCAATATTCCTCAATTAATATATCAAATAGATATAAATGCTCAGATTCATGCATGCGCACATAGACTCAGTTTTTAAAAAACAACTCCATGGAGGTTTTCACAATTTCGAGAAGATTGCTCAGGTTAATTGCCCAGCCTAAGCCCACAGACAATCTCCCAGTCGTTGAAAAGAATCATGTTCTTGTCGGGTATCGTCAATGCATTGCAACGGACTGCATCGCCAAGTGGCATATGGTCCAGCCTTAGCCCACAGACAGATATCCACTGGTCGACCGCCGCGCCTTGACGCCCCCAAGATCCATCATAGACCTCACTATCAATTCTCATTCCCTCTTCAACCACAAGGGCCAAAATACCTTATTAGCTATACTTTATACAATGCACGAATATATCAGTGCAAGTCGACCACAAGGGCCAAATCTTTTCAATTTCATTTGTTCAATTTAATCATATGCCTCAATGCATGTTTTTCCAATGCATGTATAATGCACTAATACCAATCACAGGCATATCTTTTCAATGCATATAAAATGCACCAAATACCAATCACAAGCAAAACTCGTCATTTTCTCATACAGTGTATGGACACTGGTTCAACAGTAATCATCATGTTATTATGTTTTTATAGTCATAAAACACTTTTGTCGTGTTTTCACAACCGCGTAACATTTCTGTTACGTTTTCACAATTCCAAAATATTTTAATTATATTTTCAC
Organism: Ormosia emarginata; assembly: GCA_029884605.1. NCBI lineage: Eukaryota > Viridiplantae > Streptophyta > Magnoliopsida > Fabales > Fabaceae > Ormosia > Ormosia emarginata. The sequence goes on along the minus strand of JAQQTP010000041.1, from coordinate 1,491,739 downwards.
AATACCGTAACACTTCTGTTACGTTTTCACAATACCACAACACTTCTGTTGCATTTTCAAAATACCGTAACACTTTTGTTACGTTTTAAAATTCCAAAACATTTTTATTATGTTTTCACAATACCGTAACATTACTGTTACGTTTACAAAATTTTGTAACATTTCTGTTACGTTTTCAAAATGCTGCAACTCTTCTGTTGCACTTTTAAACCACGTACTAATTTTTCAATGTTTTTCTCAATCGCGTAAAAATATACGTTTCTCAAATCGCATAGTATTTTTCCACTGTTTCAAAATCGCGTAACTTAAAAATCATTCTTTTAAGTCGCGTAAATCATTTTCCATCATTTTCAAAATATTTAAAACACTTTCCAAATCACATAACGATTTTTCGTCATTTTCACAATCACGTAAAAATATTCTATCACTTTTCAATCACGTAGTAATTTTTCAACAATAGTTCAAATCATGTAAAATATTTAAACGTAATTCAAATCGCGTAGAAATATTTCAAATCATTTTTAAGATACATAAAATATTTTTCAACATTTTACAATCACGTAAAATATTCCTCAATATTCCAAACATTATTTTAGACTTAAATAAATCAATATCATTTTCAACACATTTTTCAAATTGCGTAGCTTAAAAATCACGTTTCTAAGTTACGTAAAACATTTTTCACCACAATTTCATTGCAGAAAATATTTCTTAGCCTTCAAAAATTTCTTTTTAACTTTTCTCAAAATAATATAACTTTGTATTTCATTTTTCACATTTTCTTACTCAAGAAAATCTTTTTCCACATTTCTTTACTCAAGAAATCCTTTTCCAAAATATAATCCACAAAAATCACTTTTCCATTGATATAAATCAACGTTTCAAAATTTAACATTTTTCTAACGTACTTAAAAACTCGAAAATAAGTTATACGTTAGTAAATTTTCAATACACCATTATATTCTTCATTTTTCCCAAATCATTTCCAAACACAACCTTCTTCAAAATAAATTGAAGTTCGAAAACATTTTCGTTTACAAAAACTTGATTTCTCAAGTGATAAAATGCTCTAATTCCCTTTCCAAATTCATTATACCAAATCAATTATATTTTCATTTTGTTTTCAAAAAAATCAAGGAAATACAAGTCCTCAAAAATGTGGACATGACTATTGAAATCATCAAAACATTTTTCCTTCTAAGTCAATATGGTTTTACACAAACAAAACCATTAAAATCTTTATTTTCAAAACCGAAATACCGATGGTCATAAAAACCAAACCCATTTATTCAAATTCATTTTTACTTTCTTTACAAATCCTTTTTTACTTTCTTTGCAAATCCTTTTTCACTTTCTTTGCAAATCTTTAAAATCAATGTTTGTCTGTCTCGTCTAAAACTCATGTTTAAAAAAAAATACTTAGGATCTTTGTGCACAAAATAAATTAATAAAAGTCCTTCAAAATCGTGTTCTTGTTCTCTTGAAAATCAAACCCTTTGTTTATTTTCGATACTCTTCAAATCAATCCAATTTTGTTCTTCCATGAAAATATTAAGTTATAAACACCTATGTTGAGGTGTCTTGGCCGAAAATCCCATAGCCTTTAGAACCAAGGAAATTCATTTTCTCCACTTCATAATTTCATTTAAACAAATCAATTTCCTTGTTCTTGAAAAATTTCAACATGAAACTCTAATTATGGGCATCAAAACCGTAGCCCTTTCCTTGGCCATTGGAGCCAAAAATTGATTTCCTTTCCATCAACAAATCATGGCATACACATACATATTTCATCATAAATACTATAAGCATGCCATATACTCATCATGCATAATATAAGCATACCATCAAAGCCATAAAATCATACAAAGCATATCAAACATAGGCAAATAATTAAAACACATAAACACCCACAAATAAATTACAAGACCATGGATATGAATCCTCACATGGATTCACCATCCATCAAATATAAGACCATCTCTCACCACCATATTTGGTTGGTGAGATGGATCTCCCTCTTACCTCTTGAAGATCCTCAAAAGCTCTTTGTTTTGCTTCTTTTTCTAAGTCCTTCACCACCAAGGGCTTCTCAAATACAAAACAAAATACATAGAAATTAGTATACTAAGCTTGATTAAGAGGAACCATGGATCAAACATGGTTTAGATCATGAAAAAGAAGAGAAGAAATGAAGTCTTCTTATACTTCACCACAAATACCCTATAACTTTGATCTTGAAGAAAGTCCATGAAGATGAATGATTTAGATAAAGTCTCCAACATGAAAGTTGTTTAGAATAAGGTAAGGATTCAAGAAATAAGGTTGGTTAAAATTATTGAGTGATGGAAGCCATACTTAGGAGTCATGGCCGTGAGCTAGCAAGAAGGAGAAGGAGAGAAATTTTTCTAAGTGCTTTAGGTTTTTGAAATGATCAATAATGACCAAGAATAAGTGATAATGGTCATAAAGCCATGCAATGCCCTAAAGCATGCACCAAAACCGTCCCCCCTCGAGCAATCTCCTAAGGATGCAAACAAATCAATAATGGTCAAGAATGATGTAATATTGACCATGACAAGTAATAATGGTCATAAAGTTTTTTTTAGCTCCAAAATGAAGCACAAAACTGTCTCCCCTTGCGTTTTGCATGCAATAATGTTGTCATCTTTTTCAAGCCACCATTTAGAGCATTTTAGACCATTGATTAGATCAATGGTTAGGATTAAGGTAGACTTTTGATTAGAAGACTTAATCTAGGCCATTGGATCTTTCTCCTTTAAATTCTAGCCATTAGATGTGTCTCCAAAATGAAGGGTCAAGATTACTCCTTCTTACTTTTAATCCAAGGGTCATAATTAGTCTTTGCTACTTTTTAAGACCAAATCTCCACCATTGATTAAATTTACATCCAATGGTCATAAATGGTCCTTGTTACTTTACAAGACCAATTCTTCACCCTTGATTAATTCTTCATCCAATGGTCATAAATGGTCTTTGTCACTTTTTGAGACCAAATCTCTACCATTGATTAAATTCATATCCAATGGTTACAAATGGTCATAGCCACTTTATATGACCAATTCTACACTGTTGATTAAATCAACGGTTGATATCAAAGCTTTCCTTATTAAGCTTGTTTAGATTAAATCTCCACCATTGATTAGATCAATGGTGAACATCCAAAGCTTCCTAACTAAGTTTACTCCCACACCATTGATTAAATCAATGGTGATCATCCAATACTTCTTTATTAAGTTTGTTTCTCCACCGTTGATTAAATCAAAATCAAGTCTCCACCGTTGATTAAATAAATGGTGGATATCCAAACCACCAATGTTGACTTAAGCAGTATAATATTTATTTTTATATCTGCTATAACCCTACAAATAATATTTTTACTGTATTTTTATTGTCCGATAATTAAATACAGTACAAAACATAGTACAAGAAATTTTCTAAAACTGACTTCGGATTCAGGTTTAGTAAGATCCCCTGTCTCCGTCTCAATAGTATAAATTTTTCTATGCGTAGAAAAATTTTCACTTTGGGGGACCCACCTGGGCCCACATATGGCCACCTGGGTCCACATACCCCCTGGGCCCACAAACAATTAAAAAATTTCATAATCATCCACAAAAATCACAAAAATTAGAAAATGCACAAATATCAAATCAGATTACGTAAAATATAACGGTAAAAATTAAATTACGTAAAGTTTTCCCCGGCCCAAAAATTTTTATTTTCCTGACACGGAGTAAATCACTCAAAATGATCAAATACGCTGACGGAATAATCAAAATAATTTTATAGTATCCAGAAATTACTAAACAGTAAAATTCTGTTAACTGTCAAAATTACTGGTTAAGAGATACGGAATTTTTAGGGTGTTACAATACTCCCCCTCTTACGGAAATTTTGTCCTCGAAATTTAATAACCATGATTTCACATCCTCAGAATAAATACAAATATTCCTCTTCCATCTTTTCTTCCAGTTTCCATGTAGTTTCACTTCTTTTGTTATTCAAACGATTTTAACCAATGAAAGTTCTTTATCTCTTGTTCACTTCTCCTGATCAAACAAATATCTCAATAATTTTTTTTCTACGGTTTTCCATTACCGTCTTAACATTTCACATTGACGAACTTCTTCAACTTTTGAAGAATCCACCACGCTTCCACTGCGCCACTCTGATACGATGACACGGATATAAATATAGGAATATCCTTTCTTGCAAGATATTCCTTCAATTGCAAGAAATGAAAGAAAACATCATGGAAAATAACAAAACGAATCGAATATGTTATCGAACATATCCAGCAAAGAATTGGATGTAACCCCAATTTTCAAGAATAGATTTTCTCTGAATTACTCACACTTTGTTGAAATAATCTCATAGGATATGGTTGAAAAATAACCAATCTATTTTCAAAGATCACATCTGTTTATAAAACAGTAAAACAGATCAAACTAACACAAAAATTTTGAATGACAGATCAAACTAACACAAAGATTTGATCTATAACAATATTTGAATAACACAAGTAGCTCGATCGGCTAAGAATAGAAACAGAAAGAAACAAATCAGAGGATTACAGATAACTCTAAAATATAATTGATCTACTCAATCATATTACACAAAGAATAGGTTTCCTCACAAAGATATGCACTATGATCAAAGAATTACCTCTTGCAGTATAGTCTCCGTTGTTTAGGTCTTCAGCTCAGAACACTCACGTTCCATTCAGAGTAATAACTTCCCTTACTATCTAAAATTTTATTAACAGAAAACTCTGTTTGCAAAGAGCATAATCTCTGGGAAAATGTGTCCAACTTTTCCGCAAATTGTTTCCGTGACGTACATTCCTTCATTAAGTACCTTCTTTCACATCACTTACTGCTTTTGGTTTCCTCAATGGTTGTAAATACATCTTCCGTCGAAATTAATTACTTTCTCAATATCCTAAAAAAAATACCAGGTTCCAAAATTACGAAATCTTATATTCCAAGACTGATTCTCTTTCATCAAATCCTAAACTTCAACTTCCAGTTTCCGCTGTTCAGCGATCCTCTGTTCGTGCAGTCATCCTTCCACATTGTTCTCATAGTTGCAACTGCATTACTAGTAACATGTTCCGCTTTCACACAAGTACAACTATCCCAAGCCATTTCTTTTTTTTTTCTTCTCGAGCGTGCGGATCGAAATACAATGGATCTGGAATCCATTATAAACAACATTGTTTCCTTTCGGAAAATAATAACACAGAGAACACAATACAAGCAAAATAGACCTAACCACAAACCCCAAAAGACTCAAACCGTGCTCTGATGCCAACTGATGTAACACCCTCCCTAGGGTATCACATGTCTGACTCCCGACTCAAAATCTGAAAAGAAGTTCATAAAAGGTTTGAGTTATAAAAGGTGGGTTTCAAAATTTTTTCTTTACTGATTAATATACAATACTGACACCAATCAATATTTAACAATTTAAAGAGAAATATAAAACTAACAGACTTTTTTTTTCTTTTTTTTTAACAGTAGCAAACCCTATGACGGGTCCTACTTAATAGCATGGTATAACACTAATGAGAAAACTTAATGTACTTATTCCTTCTTGTATCTATCTTGATGCATCAGACATCTGTTCTTTATTAACATTGCACATCAACGAGTCCTGAGTGACCACTCCTCCTTGTTGTCACCAATCTCAGAATATCTACCACCTGTTATGTCTAAGACAACTCGTTCATTCTCTACTTGTATAGTTTTAACAATACGATCTGACATGAGAAGACAACATAGCAAAGAGGTGAGATCACCTACACCAATACTAACATGGCAGTACAGAGATAACATAAATAGCAATATCATATAGGGATATCATACCAGACTTCCAATAATATATTCAATATTAATCAACTATCATCATCCAATCATATTTCAATTCAATTATCGTAAACAACAATGACGATAATGCCCTCAACATTATCTAATTATCATCATCATCATCCAAGTATTCAAAACAATTGTCATAGCCAATAATCCTCAATTAATATATCAAACAGATATAAATGCTCAGATTCATGCATGCGTACATAGACTCTGTTTTTCAAAAACAACTCCATGGAGGTTTTCACAATTTCGAGAAGAATGCTCTGGTTAATTGCCCAACCTAAGCCCACAGACAATCTCCCAGTCGTTGAAAAGAATCGTGTTCTTGTCGGGTATCATCAATGCATTGCAACGGGCTACATCTCCAAGTGGCATATGGTCCACCCTTAGCCCACAGACAGATATCCACTGGTCGACTGTCGCGCCTTGACGCCCCCAAGATCCATCATATACCTCACTATCAATTCTCATTCCCTCTTCAACCACAAGGGCCAAAATAGCTGATTAGCTATACTTTATACAATGCACGAATATATCAGTGCAAGTCCAACCATAAGGGCCAAATCTTTTCAATTTCATTTGTTCAATTTAATCATATGCCTCAATGCATATTTTTCCAATGCATGTATAATGCACCAATACCAATCACAGGCATATCTTTCCAATGCATATAAAATGCACCAAATATCAATCACAGGCAAAACTCATCATTTTCTCATACAGTGCATGGACACTGGTTCAACAGTAATCATCATGTTATTATGTTTTTATAGTCATAAAACACTTTTGTCGTGTTTTCACAACCGCGTAACATTTCTGTTATGTTTTCACAATTCCAAAACATTTTAATTATATTTTCACAATACCGTAACACTTCTGTTACATTTTCACAATAACACAACACTTCTGTTGCATTTTCAAAATACTGTAACACTTTTGTTACGTTTTAAAATTTCAAAACATTTTTATTACGTTTTCACAATACCGTAACATTACTGTTATGTTTACAAAATTTTGTAACATTTCTGTTACGTTTTCAAAATGCTGCAACTCTTCTGTTGCACTTTTAAACCACGTACTAATTTTTCAATGTTTTTCTCAATCGCGTAAAAATATACATTTCTCAAATTGCATAGTATTTTTCCACTGTTTCAAAATCACGTAACTTAAAAATTATTCTTTTAAGTCGCGTAAATCATTTTCCATCATTTTCAAAATATTTAAAACACTTTCCAAATCACATAACGATTTTTCGTCATTTTCACAATCACGTAAAAATATTCTATCACTTTTCAATCACGTAGTGATTTTTCAACAATAGTTCAAATCACGTAAAATATTGAAACGTAATTCAAATCGCGTAGAAATATTTCAACGTATTTCAAATCATTTTCAAGATACGTAAAATATTTTTCAACATTTTACAATCACGTAAAATATTCCTCAATATTCCAAACATTATTTTGGACTTAAATAAATCAATATCATTTTCAACACATTTTTCAAATTGCGTAGCTTAAAAATCGCGTTTCTAAGTTACGTAAAACATTTTGCACCATAATTTCATTACGAGAAAATATTTCTTAACCTTCAAAGTTCCTTTTTAACTTTTCTCAAAAGAATATGACTTTGTATTTCATTTTTCACATTTTCTTACTCAAGAAAATCTTTTTCCACATTTCTTTACACAAGAAATCCTTTTCCAAAATATAATCTACAAAAATCACTTTTCCATTGATATAAATCAACGTTTCAGAATTTAACATTTTTCTAACGTACTTAAAAACTTGAAAATAAGTTATACATTAGTAAATTTTCAATACACCATTATATTCTTCATTTTTCCCAAATCATTTCCAAACACAACCTTCTTCAAAATAAATTGAAGTTCGAAAACATTTTCATTTACAAAAACTTGATTTCTCAAGTGATAAAATGCTCTAATTCCCTTTCCAAATTCTTTATACCAAATCAATTATATTTTCATTTTGTTTTCAAAAAAATCAAGGAAATACAAGTCCTCAAAAATGTGGACATGACTATTGAAATCATCAAAACATTTTTCCTTCTAAGTCAATATGGTTTTACACAAACAAAACCATTAAAATCTTTGTTTTCAAAACCGAAATACCGATAGTCATAAAAACCAAACCCATTTATTCAAATTCATTTTTACTTTCTTTACAAATCCTTTTTCACTTTCTTTGCAAATCTTTAAAATCAACGTTTGTCTGTCTCGTCTAAAACTCATGTTTAAAAAAAAACTTAGGATCTTTGTACACAAAATAAATTAATAAAAGTCCTTCAAAATCATGTTCTTGTTCTCTTGAAAATCAAACCCTTTGTTTATTTTCCATACTCTTCAAATCAATCCAATTTTGTTCTTCCATGAAAATATTAAGTTATAAACACCTATGTTGAGGTGTCTTGGCCGAAAATCCCATAGCCTTTAGAACCAAGGAAATTCATTTTCTCCACTTCATAATTTTCATTTAAACAAATCAATTTCCTTGTTCTTGAAAAATTTCAACATGAAACTCTAATTATGGGCATCAAAACCATAGCCCTTTCCTTGGCCATTGGAGCCAAAAATTGATTTCCTTTCCACCAACACATCATGGCATACACATACATATTTCATCATAAATACTATAAGCATGCCATATACTCATCATGCATAATATAAGCATACCATCAAAGCCATAAAATCATGCAAAGCATATCAAGCATAGGCAAATAATTAAAACACATAAACACCTATAAATAAATTACAAGACTATGGATATGAATCCTCACATGGTTTCACCATCCATCAAATATAAGACCATCTCTCACCACCATACTTGGTTGGTAAGATGGATCTCCTTCTTACCTCTTGAAGATCCTCAAAAGCTCTTTGTTTTGCTTCTTTTTCCAAGTCCTTCACCACCAAGGGCTTCTCAAATACAAAACAAAATACATAGAAATTAGTATACTAAGCTTGATTAAGAGGAACCATGGATCAAACATGGTTTAGATCATGAAAAAGAAGAGAAGAAATGAAGTCTTCTTACACTTCACCACAAATACCCTATAACTTTGATCTTGAAGAAAGTCCTTGAAGATGAATGATTTAGAGAAAGTCTCTAACATGAAAGTTGTTTAGAATAAGGTAAGGATTCAAGAAATAAGGTTGGTTAAAATTATTGAGTGATGGAAGCCATACTTAGGAGTCATGGCCGTGAGCTAGCAAGAAGGAGAAGGAGAGAAATTTTTCTAAGTGCTTTAGGTTTTTGAAATGATCAATAATGACCAAGAATAAGTGATAATGGTCATAAAGCCATGCAATGCCCTAAAGCATGCACCAAAACCATCCCCCCTCCAAGCAATCTCCTAAGGATGCAAACAAATCAATAATGGTCAAGAATGATGTAATATTGACCATGACAAGTAATAATGGTCATAAAGTTTTTCTTTAGCTCCAAAATGAAGCACAAAACCGTCCCCCCTTGCATTATGCATGCAATAATGTTGTCATCTTTTTCAAGCCACCATGTAGAGCATTTTAGACCATTGATTAGATCAATGGTTAGGATTAAGGTAGACTTTTGATTAGAAGACTTAATCTAGGCCATTGGATCTTTCTCCTTTAAATTCTAGCCATTAGATGTGTCTCCAAAATGAAGGGTCAAGATTACTCCTTCTTACTTTTAATCCAAGGGTCATAATTAGTCTTTGCTACTTTTTAAGACCAAATCTCCACTATTGATTAAATTTACATCCAATGGTCATAAATGGTCCTTGTTACTTTACAAGACCAATTCTCCACCCTTGATTAATTCTTCATCCAATGGTCATAAATGGTCTTTGTCACTTTTTGAGACCAAATCTCTACCATTGATTAAATTCATATCCAATGGTTACAAATGGTCATAGCCACTTTATATGACTAATTCTACACCATTGATTAAATCGATGGTTGATATCAAAACCTTCCTTATTAAGCTTGTTTAGATTAAATCTCCACCATTTATTAGATCAATGGTGAACATCCAAAGCTTCCTAACTAAGTTTACTCCCACACCATTGATTAAATCAATGGTGATCATCCAATACTTCTTTATTAAGTTTGTTTCTCCACCGTTGATTAAATCAAAATCAAGTCTCTACCATTGATTAAATTAATGGTGGATATCCAAACCACCAATGTTGACTTAAGCAGTATAATATTTATTTTTATATCTGCTATAACCCTACAAATAATATTTTTATTATATTTTTATCGTCCGATAATTAAATACAATACAAAACACAGCACAATAAATTTTCTAAAACTGTCTCTGGATTCAGGTTTAGTAAGATCCCATGTCTCTGTCTCAACAGTACAAATTTTTCTATGCGTAGAAAAATTTTCACTTTGCGAGACCCACCTAGGCCCACGTATGGCCACCTGGGTCCACATACCCCCTGGGCTCATAAATAGTAAAAAAATTTCATAATCATCCACAAAAATCACAAAAATTAGAAAACACACAAATATCAAATCAGATTACGTAAAATAGTTAAAACCTAACGGTAAAAATTAAATTACGTAAAGTTTTCCCCGGCCCAAAAAATTTTATTTTCCTAACACGGAGTAAATCACTCAAAATGATCAAATACGCTAACAAAATAATCAAAATAATTTTACAGTATCCAGAAATTACTAAACAATAAAATTCTGTTAACTGTCAAAATTACTAGTTAAGAGATACGGAATTTTTAGGGTGTTACAGAATTATATTTTCTTGTCTTGATCTTTCTATATTTCTCTTCTCTATTTACAACACGTTATCAGCATGAGACTCTACCATATGAGTGTTGGCTTGAACAACTTAAATATTCTACGAAAAGAGTTTGTCTTCTTATCACATTCTTTTGATTAATCTAATTAGTTGCTTTGTTCTTTCTTATGACATTCTTCATGTTAGTCTTACTATGGAATATTTTTTTTTTGTTTCATCCATAGAAATTTTATTGTCAATTTTGTTTGATTAACACAATTATCATATTTGTCTTTATATTAAATTTGTTACTCTTGATAAATCCTGGAAGAGATTAATATTCAACCATCCCTGAAGGATTGCACAAAACTAATGATTTTCCATGGTCATATTTTATATGAAGATTTATGGTATAGTTCTTGAAGAACTACACTTTTAGATCGTGATTGAATCTAAAAAGATTCATTTAATCTTAGTATATTGTGAAATAAAGAAATGTAAGAGAGAACATCATCAATCTTTTTATGTCTCTCGAATATGCTCCTATAGTAGCAAAATGAGAAAATTGTTTCAAGAAATATTTTGAATCAAGTTTGTATTTTCTTGTGATTGAACACAAAAATGAGTTATTAATGAAAAATCACAAAGGTCACAAAATGAGTTGAACTTCATTCCCTGAAGTGAATGTTCTATATTATAATTTTGGGTATGACAAAGGTCATGGAAGACCATTGATGTGACAAAAATTAGAAAAATGATCATTACCATGGTGGTTCCAACTCTTCCAAGAATACATATCAAATGAAGTAGAGAGATATTGATGAGAATTATTCATTTGATCGTGGTCCTACAAATAATATGTTTTTGGATATGTCTATTTTCGTTAAATATTATGGAGGAAAGTTTTATCACTTGATTGATGATTTGAGTGGTTGAATTATTTTCTTGGAATTCATATTTGCCATTTTATATGTATATTTTTAATGTGATTTAAAATCATCAGGTACACATTTTCTTTTATTTTGTTAGTTTGTAATATTTTAAATAAAATATGTATGGTATGATTTCTTAGAGTTTTTATTGATTGAAAAAAAATGTGTGTTCCTAATTCTGTATATATAGATCAATGGTTAGTTTTGATATCTAGTAGTACAAAAGTAATTCAAGTCTCTAGAATAACTATTACATTTTGTTACCTCAATATACAAGATTTTATACATTATGCTTTATTCATTATCAAGTTAAATCGATATGATTAGTACAATTTAAACACATATTATTGTATACCAGAAGTTTATTATGCTTTTGTAAACCAGAAGTTTACTATATTATTATAAACCAGAAGTTCACTAGTCCAAATAATTTTGTTATTTGGCATATGGTCTGTAAGGCTATCCTGAGTTAATATTAATAATTTATATGAATATCATTGAAGGACCAGAAGATTCTTCAATATAATGAGGCTTTATGTGCAAGGTGTTCACAATGCAAATTGATTATAAGGTTATCAATAGCTAAAAATAGAATTGAATTTGCTGAATTTCTAGAACGAATTTAAGATGATATTTGTGGATTATATCATCAATTATGTGTATCATTTAGATATTTTATAGCCAGAAGTCAATTGGTCATATGTGTACTTATTATCAACTCGCAACCTGGTGTTTGTGAGATTATACGGGTTATTTGATTAAAAGCAAAATTTTTCAGATAAAGACAATTTGTCTTGATAATGCTAGTGAATTTACTTCTCAATCTTTTAATGATTATTATATGACAATTAGTAAAATGTTGAACATCTTGTTGCTTATGTTCAAATGCTTCTAATTGATAGCTAAATAACAGATTATGAGAATAATATACCTTTTACATGTTGTAGCACTTGTTGGTATAAGACTAACAAATAATTATAAGTTATCCCTTACACAATTGGATTTTGGCCTAAAGCTAAATATTTCTTATATAAAAATTTTCCTGTGTGCGATGTAGTCACTCATGTATGATTGGTTGTCCTTGTAGGACATCCTGTGGGTATGATAGCTAATGAATTTAAAACACGCCAAAAGAGTGATAGACCTATTGGTTCAAAAGATACTATTCCTTGAAAAAAGAAGGAAATGAAAAAGAACTTCTTTAATCATTTACACTCTCCATGTACTTAATTGATTGAGCTTGGTCATGATTTGTAAGTTTGGGTTTAAATTAGGCTTAATTGATATTTTTCAGCATTGTTGAGATTTTACACTGTTTCTATATTTCAGTCATATCTTGAGTTCTAGATGTCTAGAAATTATGAATTTTACCTTGTAGAAAAGCTGAGAGAAAGCTCTACAACTTGATGAGAGATCAAAGTCTCAATCAGATATCTAGTGGAGCTAATTGGGTCTGGAAGTTAAAAAATAGGTTCTGTCACTAGAACTTGAACAATGTGCACTAATTAGGACATAACTTGGGTTGTATGAGTTGCATTGAGCTGAAGCTAATGCCATTTGAAAGTTAAGACCCAAATCTACAACTTTCATGAAGAGCACTTTTCGAGATTTTGAGGTCTAATTAGTCATATTGGGCTTGCAAGTCAGAACATATAAGCTGAAATTGAGTCTAAGCAGTTGCAATGATTGAGTCATATCTTGGGCTGTAAGAGGCCAAATTGGATGGTTCAAGTAGGCATTTGATAGCCAAGACAAATGCCTACAACTTTCACGAAGACCACTTTCCAAGATTTTGTCGGCAAGCATGAGTTTGGCACCAAATTATTTTGTGCAAGTGAAGACAAGCATTTTTTGCAATCATCCACCTACTCCTTAATCATCCACCTAATCATCCACCCACTCCTTAATTATCCACCCAATCATTGTCATCTTTTGCTTGTGATGCTTTATAAAAGGTAGGCTTGGCTGCCTAGTAGGGTAATCTTGGTTTTAGATCAAGATCATGCTATTATGTTATTTACTTGTTGTAATTTTCTTTTGTTGTAAATAGAAGTTATGATCATCTTCTTCTTCTTCTCTCTTTTTTTTCTTCTTGCTCATGGGTAACTAATTTTCATCTTGCTTGGGTGAAGGGGTGAAGCTTTTGGTAATAAAATAAGGTTAGATTAATTTCTTTCTTGTGCTTAAATGATATATTATCAAGTGGTCATTATATGTGTTGTATTTTGTTTCCAATCAATTTAGAAACCCTCCTTGTAAAGTGGAGTTCTTGATTCATTGTAGACAAGTGGTTTGGCACAATGAATGCTTGAACCCATTTACAAGTGTTGGTGTTAGTAAATAATTAAAGGAACCATAATATAACTACGTATATAATTCTAAATGGACTTTGAATGTTTTATTTTCCGATTGGAACCTCCGTTGTGCGTGGATTTCAATTGAGTTATAAAAAGAATTAATCTTGTCCTTAATTTATTACCAAAAGTGGATCTCTTAGCCCAAGCAAGTTCTTTAATTTAATTGTGAACAAGTTTTATTATCTTTATTGTTGTGACAAAGTCTTTCCTTACCTCAAAGAATTTTTCTTCATCAATTCCCTGTGGATCGACCTCGGACTCCCGAGAAATTTATTACTTGAGACAACCTGCACTTGGGTTTGCATCCTTTAATCTGCATCAAGTTTTTGGCGCCGTTACCAGGGACTTGATTTGAAATTTTAATTTATTGAGGTTCTTTTTCTTTAATAAAATCTTTTCTCTCTTCTCCCTCACCGGAGCAAAAGATTGGCTTGTCGGTCCTTCTATTTCTTTACTAACTCTCTAACTTTTTAACTTACTAACCTACTAACTTTTTTAACTTTCGACTTACTAACTAACTTATTTATTTATGTCATTTATTTATGCTTCCTAACTTTTTTATTTATGTCATTTATTTTTATTTTCTGACTTAATAACTTGTACATTTTTTTATTTATGTCATTTATTTATTGTTAATATTTTAATGGTAGTGTAAACCGCTTACGACTTATACATTATTTTTTTTATTTTAAGTCATTTATTTATGCTTAATTGGTATCGTGATTCAAATTCTAGTCGTTTGGTTAAAATTAATCCTGGTACTTTATATATTGATTTGTTTGAATCACAATCACACACAATTGACACAATGACTGAAAATGAAAGTGTACATGATGAACATGAAAATCAACCATTGCGAACCATGCGTGAATATTTGCAACCACCTCAAAATTCTAGTCCATCATGTTTTATCTTTCCACTCAATGCCAATAATTTTAGATTTAAGTCAGGTATGATTTCTTTACTTCCTAATTTTCATGGTTTAGAATCTAAAGCCCATATTTACATCTAAAAGAATTTGAGGAAGTATGTATTGCTTTCAATGACCAAAATTGCACTGAAGAGATTGTTAAGCTTAAATTGTTTCCTTTTTCTTTAAAAGATAAAGCAAAAACTTGGCTTAACACTTTGAAACCAAGATCAATTGACACATGGCAAGAAATGCAAGGTGAGTTCTTAAAGAAATTTTTTTCAACACATAAAACCAATGCTATGAAAAGACAAATCCAAATTTTTTCCAAAATTCAAATGAAGCATATTTTCAATGTTGGGAACGGTTTAAAGATTTGTTAAATTGTTGCCACATCATGGTTTTGAAAAATGGCGCACTATAAGCTTCTTTTATGAAGGTTTAACACCTAAACTAAACAATTTGTGGAAACAATGTGCAATGGTGAGTTTCTTGATAAAGAACCTGATGAAGCTTTAGACTATTTAAACCAGTTGGCTGAAAATTCTCAATCTTGGCATGATACTAATATTTCTGAAAATTCAATTAGATCTAACCTTGTAAGTGTTAATAAAGGAAAATATCACCTTAGTCAAGAGGAAGATCTAAATGCTAGGTTTGCCAGTTTGGCTAGAAAGGTTGAAGCCATGGAATTAGGAAAAGCAAAAGAAATCAAATCTGTGCAAAATGAAGAAATTTGTGGCATTTGTGATGACTTAGGACACTCAACACATGAATGTCCTAAGATTCATGTTTTTAAAGAAGTTGTACATGAGCAAGTAAATGCAATGAATAATTTTTAAAAGTCATTTACTTTTTTTTTTTTCAGATTCATATAATCTGGGATGGAGAAATCACCCGAACTTTAGCTGGAGGAATAATAATCAGTCACAATTCGTGCAACTTCCACCTCTTCAAGCACAACAGGGCTCTCAAAATTCTCAAGGATATGCATCTTATGTCCCACCATATAGAAAAAATCATGAAGAAATACTCTATACATTCATAGAAAAGTAAGATGCCATTAATAAACAAAACAATCAAACCATGATTGATATAAAAGAAACTTTTGCTAAACTTTCTTCTACACTCACTATTCACGAGAAAGGAAAATTTCTTTCTCAACCTCAACCAAATCCCAAGGGTCAGTACAGTCTAAATGAGGGTAGTTTATAAAACCAACAAATGGATCAAGTCAAGTCAGTGATAACTCTTAGGAGTGGAAAGGTTGTTGAAAAACAAATTCTCGAATCATGTGAGAGAGATGATGAACCAATCCCCTAAGAAAATGAAGAAGTTGACCAAAAAGAGACCAAACTCTCACTTGCACCCCATTTCCTCAAGCATTAAACAATTCAAGGAAATTGAACCATAACACTGAAATTTTTGAAATTTTGAAACAAGTGAAGGTCAATATTCCTCTGTTAGATGCTATCAAATAGATTCCTTCTTATGCCAAATATTTGAAAGACTTGTGCACTATTAAAAGGAAATTAAATGTGAAAAAGATAGCCTTTTTGGCTGAACAAGTAAGCTCCATTATTCAGAGAAATAATGCATTGAAATATAAAGACTCTGGTTTGTCCTACAGTTTCATGCATTATTGGAGAACATAAAATTGAAAAGACGTTACTTGATCTAGGTGCTAGTGTCAATTTGCTTCCATATTCAATTTATCAGCAACTCAACTTGGGTGAGTTAAAACTAACTTCTGTAACTCTTCTACTTGCCAATAGATTAATTCAAATTCTAAGAGAAATAGTGGAAGATATGTTGGTACAAGTTGATAAATTCATATATCCTGTAGATTTTATTATTTTGGATACTAAACCTATGGTTGATAGTTGCAAGTCAATTCTTATTATTTTAGGCCGTTCATTTTTAGCAACATCTAATGCTTTGATAAATTGCAGAAATAGAGTGGTGAAGCTAACATTTGGAAATATGACACTGGAGCTCAATGTTTTTAACATGTGCAAGTAATCACAGGAAGTCCTTAATGAAAAGGAGGAAGTTGAAGGAATTGAAGCCATCGTAGATGATTATCTTCAAACAAGGAGTTCTTCTAACCCATTAAAAATTTGTTTAGTCAATTCATTTGATTCAGGCATGCAATTAGATGATGATATCTTTGAAACATGTTCTTTGCTTGATTGTACACAAGTAATGGAGTACAAGGGATGGAAGCCAAGATTTGAAGAGCTAAAACCCAGGAATGATTATACCCATGAAAAAGTACCCACACTGGAACTAAAGCCATTACCTGTTAGGTTGAAGTACACATTCTTGGGAGAAGAGCAAAGCTTTCAATGGTAATTTCCTCGTCCTTCATGAAGAACAAGAAGGTATGTTAACAAGTACTTAAAAGGCATAAAAGTGCAATTGGATGGACATTAAAGGACATAAAATGCATTAATTCATTAATATGTACACATAGAATACATTTAGAGGATAATGCTAAAACATCTCAACAACCTCAAAGAAGATTAAATCCACACATGAAAGAGGTAGTTAGAGTTGAAGTTCTTAAATTGCTTGATGTTGGAATTATCTATCCTATCTCTGATAGCCAATGGGTAAGCCCTACACAAGTTGTGCCTAAGAAATCTGGAATAACAGTGGTTGAAAATGAAAAAAAGTGAATTAATACCTACGCGAGTCTCATCCAGTTGGCGTATGTGTATTGATTTTAGAAAATTAAATGCTGCTACTAGAAAAGATCATTTCCCCTTGCCATTTCTTAATCAAATTCTGGAAAGGGTAGCAGGACATCTATACTATTATTTTCTTGATAGTTATTCGGGTTATAATCAAATGCCAATTGCATTGGAGGATCAAGAAAAGACTACTTTTACACATGTCCTTTGGTACTTTTGCATATAGAAGAATGTCTTTTGGCTTTTGTAATGCTCCGACAATGTTCCAAAGATGCATGCTAAGTATTTTTAGTGACATGATTGAGCATTATTTAGAGGTTTTCATGGATGACCTGACAATTTTTTGGAAATTCATTTGAAAATTGTCTTGATAATTTGGAAAAAGTTCTTAAAAGATGCGAAGATAAAATTTGTGCTAAACTGGGAAAAATGTCATTACATGGTTACCTTAGGAATAGTGTTAGGTCATGTGATATCTTCTAAAGGAATTGAAGTTGATAAGGCTAAAGTTGAATTAATTGCCCATTTGCCTTCCCCAAAAACAGTAAGAGAAGTTCGTTCCTTTTTAGGACATGCAGGATTTTACCAAAGATTCATTAAGGACTTTAGTGTCATATCTAGACCGTTATGTAATCTTTTGTTGAAAGATGCATTATTTGATTGGACTTAAGAATGTCAAAAAATTTTTGAAAAATTAATTGATCTTCTAACATCTGCTCCTATCATGCAATCCCCTGATTGGTCTTTGCCTTTTGAGTTGATGTGTGATGCTAGTGATTTTGTTGTGGGCGCTGTTTTAGGCCAAAGAAAGGAAGGTAAGCCTCATGTGATTTGTTACGCAAGTAGAACTTTAAATAGTGCACAAATGAATTACACCACTACTGAAAAAGAACTACTTGTTGTAATATTTGCACTGGACAAATTTTGATCTTATTTAATTGGTTCTTCTATTGTGATTTTCACTGATCATGCTGCTGTTAGATATTTGATGTCTAAGCAGGATGCCAAACCAAGATTGATACGGTGGATCTTGTTGCTTCAAGAATTCAACATCATAATAAAAGATAAGAAAGGAGCCAAAAATGTTGTCGCAGATCATTTGTCCAGACTTACAACAAGCTCACCTTTTGATAACACACCCATCAATGATTCTTTTCTCGATGAATTTTTATTTTCTGTTAATTTCATGCCTTGGTTTGCTAACATAGTCAACTTTCTTGTAACAAGAAAGATGCCGCCTCAATGGATGCACCAAGATAGAAGGAAATTTTTGACAGAGGTGAAAATTTTTTATTGGGATTAACCCATCCTTGTCAAAATATGTTCCTGACCAAATCTTTCAGAGATGTATGCCCACAAAGGAGGTAGGTAGTGTCATTAAATTTTGTCACTCAAAAGCATGTGGAGGACACTTTTCTTCAAAGTAAACAGCTACAAAAATCTTGCAGTGTTGATTTTATTAGCCCACTTTATTTAAGGACTGCTATACTTTTTGCAAAAGTTGTGAAAACTGTCAGAAATTAGGCTCCATTTCAAAAAGAAACATGATGCCTCTGAACCTTATCCTTGTCATTGAAATTTTTTATTGTTGGGGAATTAATTTCATGGGTCCATTTCCATCCTCATTTGGATTTGTGTATATTTTGGTTGCAGTTGATTATGTCTCAAAATGGATTGAGGCGATTCCATGCCGACACAATGATCATAAAACTATTCTCAAATTTTTAAAAGAAAATGTCTTGTGTCGATTTGGAATCCCTCGAGCTATCATCAGTGATGGGAGAACATATTTTTACAATAAACTATTTGAATCTTTAATGAAGAAATATGGTATTACACACAAAATTGCCACCCCTTACCACCCTCAGACAAATGGACAAGTTGAATTGGCAAATAGGGAGATTAAACAAATTTTGGAGAAAACGGTTAACCCAAATCGTAAAGATTGGTCTTTAAGACTAAACGATGCACTTTGGGCTTACCATACTACTTTCAAAACATCTTTTGGCATGTCACCCTATCGGTTAGTCTATGGGAAACCTTGTCACTTGCCTGTAGAATTGGAACATAAAGCATTTTGGGCCATTAAAGCTTTCAACCTAAACCTTGATGATGCTTGCAAGATATGCAAATTGCAATTAAATGAACTTGAGGAATTGAGAAATGATGCATATGAAAACTCAAAGATTTATAAAGTTAGAGCAAAAGCTTTTCATGACAAGTCAATTTTGAGAAAATCTTTTGAAATTGGTCAAAAAGTTCTGCTTTATAATTCTCATCTGCACCTATTCCCTGGAAAATTGAGATCTAGGTGGAGTGGTCCTTTTGTTGTCAAACATGTGTATCCTCATGGGGCCATAGACATTGAGAATCCTAGGAATGGTAATGTGTTTAAAGTCAATGGACAAAGACTCAAACCATTTCTGGAAAACCAAGTTGATGAGGTAGAATTCATCTCTCTTTCTAATCCTTGTTATGAATAGAATTTATTCTAATTTTGTTGCCTTCTTTTTGCAGTTCTTTGTGTTCCCGGTTAAGTGGCGGATAATGGTACTCCGTGGCTCTCGAGTCGGTTTGTTTTCAGTTTCCCATAATAACTGAATCCTTCTCCTTTAAAATGGATGTCATTCTCTCAAATTTAAGAAAACATTTTCCTTCCCTCCCTCAAAATGCTCTGACAAAAATCTACAAAACTAGATATGAAAGATTGAGATTATTAATACACAAGGGTATGCTGGAAGATGTACGATGGATAATTGAAGTAAAGGTCCATCTAACAAGTGAGTCTTCAATTTCATTTGACTCATACATGCCAGGTCTTGGTAAAAGTTTGTATTCTAAAAGGAGAAGAGCAAAAAGGTTACAAGTCTATCACAAATGTGCACGATGGAATTGTAACAAATGATGTCATTCTTTGGGAATGGTATTTGCAAACCGAGAAAATAAAATATTTTTCATTAAGAATCGATTAGTAAATAGTCATTAGATGATATCTTATTGACTCTTGAGACACATTCTTGTGGATTTATGCATCATGAACTTCTTAATTTGTGGAATCTCTTCAAAGATGAACAAAAATGTTACAGTCTTGGGAATCTGACTCTAAAAGACCCTGTTTGCCAATTTATAAGAAAATTGGATAGGGAAGCTTATCCTTGACTTAGAAGGCATTTAAGCCATTACTACATGTAAAACCAGAGGAAGATGTGAGCCACAATCACAACAACATGTATATATTATCTTCTTCTTCTTTTTTTCTTCTTCTTTTTCTTAAAAAAAAAAAAAAAAAAAAAAAAAAAAAAAAAAAACAAGAAAAAATGAGAAAAAGAAGGCAAAACTTCGACTGTACTTGGTCTTTAATTAGATTAGGAGCCCCATGTAGATGTCCATCTTTTCATAGACTCAGGAGGAGACCTTCACATACCAGTATGTAAATAAGGTTCATGTGCCATATTCTGTAGAGAGTCACGTGCTACATTACCAGTTCTTGGAACCAAGGCTCTATAGCGCTGATGAACAGAAAGAAACGTCCCGTCTTTATAGTGAATGAAAAATGTTACTGAGTCATATACTTACTTTAATTAGTAGGCCTCTGTGGCGAGTTTTGACTGGCTGGGGTCAGGTACCATCTTCTTAGAATACAGGCCTTTAATTAGGTTTACAGGAAGATAGAGGGTTGCTATTCCGCAAGCAGGACGGAAAGGACTCAAAGATTCTTGTTGTTGATTTGACAATCTTTATGGAGTTCATATGTTGCACTGGTGACACGTAACTCAAAGAAATGCAACTACTGCACTCATGATGCGCAGTATAAAGATACGCTATAAAAATTGTACATAAAGGTATATCATCATTTGTTGTTATATTTCTTTTATCTTTGTATGATTTTGCTGTATTTTGGTTTTGGACAGACGATCCTTTGAGTAGGGTCCTTCAGGGGTTTCTAGACTTCTTTACCCTAATGGTTTTCTTGAAGTTAAAAAAAACAAAAAAAAAAAACAATAATAATAATAATAATAATAAATTAAAAAAAAAGATTCTGTGTTTCTTAATTTCAAACTTTTCTAACAACAACCAACCTACCCTTATAGGTGCTATTATTACCCTTTCCATTCTTTTTTCCTATTTAAACACTTCATTTTCTCCACTTTCCTCCAACTCAGAATCATTCAAAGAGAAGGTGAGTATAGAAATGGAAGGAGTTTATGTTCGTCAACTTAAAAATATCTGTGTATTTTGTGGGTCTAGGTGGGTTTAGAGTTTGTAAATACAGCAAACACTCTTGGTCGAACACTTGCTGCGAGAAATATTCATGTTGTATATTGGGGAGGTTGTCGTGGGTTAATGGGAGTTGTATCACTTGCTACTTATATAGGAGACAGTCAGGTTTTAGGTGTCATTCATGGACCTTTAACTCAACAGAACATCACTAGAAAGACAATTGGGAAAGAACTTAAGGTATCATCTATACATGAACGAATGAAGATAATGCTTGACAACTCTGATGCATTCATTGCCTTACTAGGTGATTTTGGTACTTTGGAAGAAGTTTTTCAAATTGTCTCTTAGGCCCAACTGAACATCCACCATAAACCCATAGGTTTGTTGAATGTTAATAATTTCTTTGATCTTTTGTTATTTTTTCTTGACAAAGCTATGGAACAGAAATTTATCACACCTGTGGCAAGACTACTTCTTATCTCTGCTTCCACTGTTGATGAGTTGATTGATAAATTAGAAACTTTTGTTTATAAACCTGATCCAACAATAGCTCAGATAGATTGGTCAGCAGGAAGTAGTGAGGGAAGCAGCATGAAAAGAAAGCCAGATCTGACACTTCGTCTATAACTTTCCTTTACCTTTGATTTTATTTATCGTACTTTGTTTCTGTTTAAATTTGTGTCAAATTTCTCCAACAAGTAATATATTCTATCATTTACTCATCTATATTTTAACATTGAGGATAATGTTATGATCTGATTGGGAGGAAGGATAGTTGACCAAAAAAAATTTTTTTTTAGAAGTATGATATGATTGTCATGAACTTACTAAACCAATGAATGATAGAAGAGTAAGGAGTAATTTTACTCCTGAGACGCATCTAAATTGGGAAGTATATTTAGTGATATGACTATCAGAAGCCTACAACAAAACCAATTAGGGAAGGCAGAGTAAGGAGTAATTTTACTTTTGAAGTAAATTACTCCTGAGACGCATCTAGATTGGGGAAGTAACTATTTTGTGATGATTTGTGGAAGTAACAATGTTTTATCATTTGATTTCCTTTGAATGATTCAAGTGAATGAATTCTCACATCCTTTAAAGCAATTGAAATTCAGGGATCATAACATGGTTGAATAAATTGTCTTCTATCTTAAATTTCACATGCTTGGTTATGGATGTTGAATTGATAGATTGAGAATGATAGATATATGCCTTGTGAGATTTTGAGCCTATTGATGAATGGATTGAATATCTGTACCATTCTCTTCTTTCTTGTGTGATTTTTTTCACTCATGGAATTGTTACTCTAGAACTTGCTTTGATTCTTTTTTAGGCTACATTTTCACATGCATACATAAACATGATTGAGGCATTTTTCTTGAAATAGCTACTTTAACCAAATAGGCAGCCTTGCTCAGCAGCATATTGTCTTAATATGATATTAAGCACTCTTATGACTTCTTGAAAATTCTTTGATTCCTGCTAACATAAGGCATTTTGAAAATTACACATTTTTTACTTAACCTTAGGGAATGAGATTATTTGATTATTCTTGAACATTGTGCGTGTGTGCAAAATGAAAAAAATGTTCTTACCTAACTTTAGTGAATAAGAGAGCATTATCGCTTTGTTAATGGATGAGTTCTTGAACAAGTGTGGGGGTGTGTAAAAAAATGGATTGGTGAAAAAGGAAAGAGTAGCTAATTGAAAAAAAAAAAAAATGTGTGTGTATATTTATGATCTAAAAAAAACAAATGTGTAAAGAAGGGATCAACAAGGCAAAACATTAGTCAAATAATAGGTAAAAGGAATTTGTATTAGGTGGAGTTAGGATAAACTTTCATGCTTGTTAATTTAAGTCAGCTTTCATGCTCTTTTATTCTCTTTGGTTTTTAACTTGTCAAATCCATATTACCACCCTCCTTTACCTTGATCCCATTACAAACTTGAATAAAGTCCTCATGATTTGTGTGTGCATGTGTTCTAAGTAGTGGAGAATTAGAAGATAAGCAAGCTTATAGTAGTATAATTTTTCATGGGTTGAATAGAGTGAAATACTTACCTTTTAAACACTTGAGGGATTGAGAGTGAATTCTATGAGCATCTATCATTCTTGATTCATTCTTTTCAACTGAAGTTTCCTTGTTTGTTGGTTTGAGATGTGAAGAAATGTTATCTCATTAATGCTTTGATCCCTTGAATTTCTGGTTGCTCTTCTTGATTCATCGAGTCTTTTAGAGTTTTTAACTTTTGAGTATGTGTCGTTTTTCTTTGTTTCCTAGCTTTGGTCTTATGTGTTTTGCCCAGGAGTGTAAAAAACTAAGTGCAGGGGAATTTGATAATCACATATTTTATACATTAATAAACCCTCATTTTTAATTATTTATACTCTCCATGTACTTAATTGATTAAGCTTGGTCATGATTTGTAAGTTTGGGTTCAAATTAGGCTTAATTGATATTTTCTAGCATTGTTGATATTTTATACTATTTTTGTATTTTGGTCATATCTTGAGTTTTAGATGTCTAGAAATTATGAATTTTACCTTGTAAGAAAGTTGAGAGAAACCTCTACAACTTGGATGAAGAGCTCAAAGTCTCAATCAGACATCTAGTGGAACTAATTGGGCCTGGAAGTCAGAAAACGGGTTCTGTCACTAGAACCCGAGCAGTGTGTACTAATCAGGGTATAACTTGGGTTGTATGAGTTGCATTGAGCTAAAATGGTGTCATTTGAAATTTAAGACCCAAATCTACAACTTTTATGAAGAACACTTTTCGAGATTCTGAGGTCTAGTGGGTCATATTGGGCTTGCAAGTCAGAACAGAGGAGCTGAAATTGGGCCTGAGCAGTTGCAATGATTGGGTCATATCTTGGGTTGTAGGAGGCCAAATTAGATGGTTCAAGCAGGTATTTGATAGGCAAGACAAAGGCCTACAACTTTCATGAAGGTCAATTTTCGAGATTCTATCGACAAGCATGAGTTTGGCACCAAATTATTTTGTGCAAGTGAAGACAAGCATTTTTTGCAATCATCCACCTACTCCTTAATCATCCACCCACTCCTTAATTATCCACCCATTCATTGTCCCACTCATTGTCATCTTTTGCTTGTGATGCTCTATAAAAGGTAGGCTTGGCTGCCTATTAGGGTAATCTTGGTTTTAGATCAAGATCATGCTACTATGTTGTTTACTTGTTATAATTTTCTTTTGTTGTAAATAAAAGTTATGATCATCATCTTTTTCTTCTCTCTTTCTTTCTTCTTGATCATGGGTAACTAATTTTCATCTTGCTTGGGTGAAGGGTGAAGCTTTTGGTAATAAAATAAGGTTACATTAATTTATTTCTTGTGTTTAAATGATATATTATCAAGTGGTCATTATATGTGTTGTATTTTGTTTCCAATCAATTTAGAAACCCTCCTTGTAAAGTGGAGTTCTTGATTCATTGTAGATAAGTGATTTGGCACAATGAATGCTTGAACCCATTTACAAGTGTTGGTGTTAGTAAATAATTAAAGGAACCATAATATAACTATGTATATAATTCTAAATGGACTTTGAATGTTTTATTTTTCGATTTGAACCTCCGTTGTGCGTGGATTTCAATTGAGTTATAAAACGAATTAATCTTGTCCTTAATTTATTACCAAAAATGGATCTCTTAGCTCGAACAAGTTCTTTAATTTAATTATGAACAAGTTTTATTATCTTTATTGTTATGACAAAGTCTTTCCTTACCTCAAAGAATTTTTCTTCATCAATTTCCTGTAGATCGACCTCGGACTCCCGAGAAATTTATTACTTGAGACAACTTGCACTTGGGTTTGCATCCTTTAATCTGTATCAATAGATCAACAACTCCATATTTCTAGGAAAGTAACCCCAATAGTTGTTTTGGTACCAGCAAATTATGAGATCTCATTAAAATCTGGAAATATGAGGGGAAGAGATAAAGTTATTGTTGATAATGTTTTTGCATATGCAATTGCTTCTAAAATTATCAATGATAATAAGCTTGAGCCTCAAAGTGTAGAAGAATGTTGACATCGAAGTAATTGACCAAAATGGAAAGAAACAATACAAGTTGAGTTAGATTCTTTAGCTAAACGTAATGTATTTGGACCAGTAGCTAGACACCAGAAGATGTCAAATCCATTGGGTATAAATGAGTCTTTGTATGGAAAAGAAATGAGTTAAATGAAATTGTGAGATACAAGGCAATTTGAACTGGAAGTTCAAATAATAATATATTTGTAAATAAGAGCAAATTAATGAATTGGCAGAAGCATTTTCTATTGCAAAAGGATAAACAAATCTTATACTAGTTATAAATGTTTCACTTAGAATTGATATCAAATGAGTCAAAAACATGCAAGAAGCACGGTAGACTAACCGACTCCAAAGACAAAGCCTAGAAAAGAGAAGGAGCAAATAATATTACTAAGAAGGTAAATAATCCTAAAAAGGATACTCTTGAAAAAAGAATTAGAGACATAAGTAGGACTCTTGAAGTAGTCCGAACTACAGAAGTAGTTCAAACTTCAAAAGTAGTTCAAACTCCAAAAGAAGTTAAAATACCTGAAAATAGTTAAAATAATGAAATCTCAATAAATTATGTCTCTACGGGCAAAATGATGAAATTAAAAAGAAACAGTTGTCGACAACATATTTTTATAGCGCCCAATATTATGAATAATAATGAGGATCTTGAAATTAGAATCGTTGAAGAATATCAATGAAGAAATGATTGGCCAAAATAGAAGAATGTCTTGTAGGAAGAATTGAACTCACTTGTAAAATGTGAGGTTATTGAATTTGTAGCTAAAACTCTAGAAGATGTTTTAATGGACTTGAAGTGTAAATCCTAGAAGGTGCAAAATTTGTTGATACAAATGGATGAGGTGCAAAATCTATTGATACAAATAGTTGTAATTACGTTTTGATATCTGAAAAGTTTTTTTTTTTTTGCATACAAGAAGTTGAGTACTTCTAATAGATGTTTTTACATATTGTTGTTACATTTTATCTATATGAAAATCCCTGAATGACAATTTATGTTATAACAATTTATGTTAATTTGTTCATCATATTGAGACTTTCTTATTAAGCATTAGTGCTTGTTGATATGCATTATATATTTATTTCAAAATTTCTTAAAGTACTTTATTTGCTTATGTGTCATTTAAAGAATTTTGAAGTGAAAGATATTTCAATGATAAAATTTTGTCTTAGCCTGCAGATCGAGCATTTAGCAAATTAAATTTTGTCTATGAAGTTATAGAGAATAGGTTCTTAAGTGATTTATACATATAAATTATATATATTGAGTACATTAATGCTTGTTAGATCGTTGGATTTAAAGAAGATTACGAAGATCTATACCTTAGTGCTATAGAAGCACATATGCTTGTTGTTAAATACTACATGACTAGATATAAATTTACGAACTTATAGCAACATATAGTTCATCACCAACCAGAAGACATTGGAACAAAATTAAGTATATTATTTTTATGTCTTCGAGGCACAATTGATGAGATTATTTTATTCACATGAATCTACGTCAAGCTAATTGATTATGCAAATGCAGGATATTTATCTGATCCAAATTAGGTCAGATCCCAAATAGACTATTATTTACATGTGGTGGTATTGCTATATTATAGTGATCTACAAAGCAATCTATAGTTGCTATTTCTTTACATCATGCAGAAATTATAACAATTCATGAAGGAAGTCGTGAATGTTTCTAGTTGAGAGCTATGATTCATCATATTCAAGAATCTTGTGGATCATCTTATGAAAAGAAAATTCTAACTAAAGATAATATTACCTATAAAATTCAACTGAAATGAAGATATATCAAAGGTGACAGAGCATAGTATATTTCTCCAAAATTCTTAAGGGGAGTGTTATGAATAATATTGAAGATGGATGTCTAAGAGTCACAATGCACCGAGACATTTTACGATTAGTTGTATTTTGAGGGGAATTAAGTTACCTATGAATATTGTACTCTTTTTCCTTCGCTAATTTTTTATCCCACTAAGTTTTTCTTAGCAAGGTTTTAACGAGGCATATTCATAGTGTATAGTCATCCAAGGGGAAGCGTTGTAAAACATGCATATTTTGCATGTGGTAGATGACTACCTTTATAAAATGCCAAATGGTGAGGATAAGAGTGAAAAATCATTGAGATTTCTTGTCTCCGAAATCATTCATTGCTTAAGTCATTGATTTCGTCATTTTTTTCAGCACTATTTTGGTCTTACGCTGTTTCTGTATTTCGGCCATATTTTGAGTTCTAAATGTCTGATAATTATGAATTTTACCTTGTAGGAAAGATAAGAGAGAGCTCTACAACTTTGATGAGAGCTCAAAGTCTCAATCAGATATCTAGTAGAGCTAATTGGGCTTGGAAGACAGAACACGAGTTTTGTGTTTGAAACCTGAACAGTGTACAGTAATCAGAGAATAACTCGGGCTGCAAGAATTATCTTAGGCTGAAATTTGGATATTTGAAAGCTAAGACCCAGATCTAAAACTTTCATGTTGAACACAAAACTTGATTCGGGCTCCTTGATGGTGATATTGGGTCTGAAAGTCAAAACAGAGGTGCTGAAACTGGGCCTGAACAGTTTGTAGTAATTGGGTCATATCTTGGGCTGTAGGACAAATTTTTGGGAGATTCCAGAGCCATTGGAAAGCTTAGACAATTTCCTAGAACTTTCATGAAGACCACTTAGCTCGAAAATGAGGAAATCAATGACTTAAAGCAATAAATGATTTCAGAGACAAGAAATCTCAATGATTTTTCACTCTTATCCTCACCATTTGGCATTCTCCACTCATCCCACCTACCCCTAATCAGCCCCTTTGTCATTTTGTATCCCTAATCCTCTATAAAAGGCACCATTAGCTGACCATTTGGAGCACTGGGTGTTAGGCTTAGTTTTTACAAGTGGTGGTTATGCTTGTGTATTGTTGTCCTTTATTGTAATTTTTCTTTTTCTAAATTGAAGCTATGTTCATCTTTCTCTTCTTCTCTCTTTCTTTCTTCTTATCCATGAGTAACTAAATCTTCATTTTGCTTGGGTGAAAGAATGAAGCTCTTGGTAATGAAATAAGGTTAGATTATTCTATTTTTTGTGCTTAAATGATATATTATTAATTGGACATTATATGTGTTATATTTTGTTTCCAATCAATTTAGAAACCTTCTTTGTATAATGGAGATCTTGATTTCTTGTAGACAATAGGATTGGCACAGTGAATGCTTGAACTCATTTATAAATGTTGGTGGATAATTGAAGGAATCATAATATGATTGCATATATAATTGAAGTCTGAATGTTATATTTTCCGATTGGAACCTCCATTGTGTGTGGATTTCAATTGAGTTATAAAGAGAAATAATCTTACCTTTAATTTATTACCAAGAGTGGATCTCCTAACTCAAGCAAGGCCTTAAATTCATTTGTGAACTTGTTTTATTACTTTTGGTGTTGTGACAAATCCTCTTCTTACCTCAATTAATTTTTCTTCATCAATTCCTTGTGGATCGACCTCGGACTCCCGAGAAATTTATTACTTGAGACAACCTGCACTTGGGTTTGCATCCTTAAATCCCTTGAAGTTCAAGTTTTTAGTGCCGTTGCTTTTATGGACTTGATTTGAAGTTTTGATTTATTGAGGTTTGTTTTCTTTAATAAAATCTATTCTCTCTTCTCCTCACCGGAGCAAAAGATCGGCTTCGATCCTTCGATTTCTTTACTAACTCTCTAACTCTAACTTACTAACTTGCTAACATACTAACTTTCTAACTTTTATATTTATGTCATTTATTTTTATTTTTTTATTTTATTTATTTATTTTCGTTATATTTTTTTTTTGTCATGGGGTAACTCTCCTTCTATTTTACGCACTAACTTAATGGGGAAACTTTCCTTTTACTTTTCTCATTATTTATTTTTCTCAATCTAACTTAATAAAATAATATTTCTTCTTCTCTTCTCTTTCGCCGACTCTGTGGGGCTTTGTCACTCTCCGGTTTTCATATTTAAATTTACTTTTTGCACTTTATTTTTATTTTTATTTTTGGGTGGTTGGTTTATATCACATCCCTGTTAATATTTAATGGTGGGTGACACCGCTAGCTTGTACATTATTTTTTGTTTATTTATTTTTAGTTATTTATGTATTTATGCTTAATTGGTATCATGATTTAAATTCTGATCGTTTAGTCAAAATTAATCCTGGTACTTTATATATTGATTTGTTTGAATCACAATCACACACAATTGACACAATGACTGATAATGAAAGTGTACATGATGAAACTGAAAATCAACCGTTGCAAACCATGCGTGAATATTTGCAACCACCTCGAAATTCTAGTCCATCATGTTTTATCTTTCCACTCAATGCCAACAATTTTAGATTTAAGTCAGGTATGATTTCTTTACTTCCTAATTTTCATGGTTTAGAATCTGAAAGTCCATATTTACATTTGAAAGAATTTGAGGAAGTATGTATTACCTTCAATGATCAAAATTGCACTGAAGAGATTGTTAAGCTTAAATTGTTTCCTTTTTCTTTAAAAGATAAAGCAAAATCCTAGCTTAACACTTTGAAACCAAGATCAATTGGCACATGGCAAGAAATGCAAGGTGAGTTCTTAAAGAAATTTTTTCCAACACATAAAACCAATGCTATGAAAAGACAAATCCAAAATTTTTCCCAAAATTCAAATGAAGCATACTTTCAATGTTGGGAACAATTTAAAGATTTGTTAAATTCTTGCCCACATCATGGTTTTGAAAAATGGCACACTATAAGCTTCTTTTATGAAGGTTTAACTCCTGAAACTAAACAATTTGTGGAAACAATGTGCAATGGTGAGTTTCTTAATAAAGAACCTGATGAAGCTTTAGACTATTTGAACCAGTTGGCTGAAAATTCTCAATTTTGGCATAGTACTAATATTTCTGAAAATTCAATTAGATCTAATCTTGCAAGTGCTAATAAAGAAAAATATCACCTTAGTCAAGAGGAAGATCTAAATGCTAGATTTGCCAGTTTGGCTAGAAAGGTTGAAGTCATGGAATTAAGAAAAGCAAAAGAAATCAAATCTGTGCAAAATGAAAAAATTTGTGGTATTTGTGATGACTTAGGACACTCAACACACGAATGTCCTAACATTCCTATTTTTAAAGAAGTTGTACATGAGCAAGTAAATGCAATGAATAATTTTAAAAAGCCATTTACTTCTTCTTTTTCAGATACATATAATCCAGAATGGAGAAATCACCCAAACTTCAGCTGGAGGAATAATACTCCGTCACAATTCATGTAACCACCACCTCCTCAGGCACAACAGGACTCTCAAAATTCTCAAGGATATGCACCTTATGTCCCACCATATAGGAAAAATCTTGAAGAAACACTGAATGTATTCATAGAAAAGCAATAGGCCATTAATAAACAAAACAATCAAACCATGATTGACATAAAAGAAACTCTTGCCAAACTTACTTTTGCTCTCACCATTCATGAGAAAGGAAAATTTCCTTCTCAACCTCAACCAAATCCCAAAGGTCAGTACAGTCTAAATGAGGGGAGTTCAGAAAACTAACAAATGGACCAAGTCAAGTCAGTGATAACTCTTAGGAGTGGAAAAGTTGTTGAAAAACAAATTCCTGAACCTTGTGAGAAAGAAGATGAACCAATTCCCCAAGAAAATGAAGAAGCTGACCAAAAGGTGACCAAACTCTCGCCTTCACCCCCATTCCCTCAAGCATTGAATAACCCAAAGAAATTGGACCACCACACTGAAATTTTTGAAATTTTGAAACAAGTAAAGATCAATATTCCTCTGTTAGATGCTATCAAACAGATTCCTTCTTATGCCAAATATTTGAAGGACTTGTGCACTGTTAAAAGGAAATTAAATGTGAAAAAGAAAGCATTTTTGGCAGAACAGGTAAGCTCCATTCTTCAAAATAATAATGCGTTAAAATATAAAGACCCTGGTTGTCCTACAGTTTCATGCATTATTGGAGAACATAAAATTGAAAAAGCTTTACTTGATCTTGGTGCTAGTGTCAATTTGCTTCCATATTCAGTTTATCAGCAACTCAACTTAGATGAGTTAAAATCAACTTCTGTTACTCTTCTACTTGCAGATGATCAATTAAAATTCTAAGAGGAATAGTGAAAGATGTGTTAGTTCAAGTTGATAAATTCATATATCCTGTGGATTTTATTGTCTTGGATACTGAACCTATGGTTGA
Organism: Ormosia emarginata; assembly: GCA_029884605.1. Taxonomy (NCBI): domain Eukaryota; kingdom Viridiplantae; phylum Streptophyta; class Magnoliopsida; order Fabales; family Fabaceae; genus Ormosia; species Ormosia emarginata. The sequence goes on along the minus strand of JAQQTP010000041.1, from coordinate 1,459,684 downwards.
TAGTTGCAAGTCAATTCCTGTTATTTTAGGCCGTCCATTTTTAGCAACATCTAATGCTTTGATAAATTGCAGAAATGGAGTGGTGAAGCTAACATTTGGAAACATGACACTAGAGCTTAATGTTTTTAACATGTGCAAGCAACCACAGGAAGTCCTTGATGAAAAAGAGGAAGTTGAAGGAATTGAAGCCATTATAGATGATCATCTTCAAACAAAGAGTTCTTCTGACCCATTAGAAATTTGTTTAGTCAATTCATTGGATTCAGGCATGCAATTAGAAGATGATATCTCTGAAATATGTTCTTTGCTTGATTGTACACAGGCAATGGAGTACAAGGGATGGAAACCAAGATTTGAAGAGCTAAAACCCATGAATGATAATGCCCATGAAGAAGTACCCACACTAGAACTAATGCCATTACCTGCTAGGTTGAAGTATATATTTTTGGGAGAAAAGCAAAACTTTCCAGTGGTAATTTCCTCGTCTCTTACTGAAGAACAAGAAGGTATGTTAACAGAAGTACTTAAAAGGCATAAAAATGCAATTGGATGGACATTAAAGGACATAAAAGGCATTAATCCATTGATTTGTACACATAGAATACATTTAGAGGATAATGCTAAAACTTCTCAACAACCTCAAAGAAGATTAAATCCACACATGAAAGAGGTAGTTAGAGCTGAAGTCCTTAAATTGCTTGATGTTGGAATTATCTATCCTATCTCTGATAGTCAATGGGTAAGTCTTACACAAGTTGTGCCTAAGAAATCTGGAATAACAGTGGTTAAAAATGATAAAGGAGAATTAATACCTACGTGAGTCTCATCTAGTTGGCGTATATGTATTGATTTTCGAAAATTAAATGCTGCTACTAGGAAAGATCATTTTCCCTTGCCATTTCTTGATCAAATTCTAGAAAGGGTAGCAGGACATCCATACTACTGTTTTCTTAATGGTTTTTCAGGTTATAATCAAATACCAATTGCATTGGAAGATCAAGAAAAGACCACTTTTACATGTCCCTTTGGTACTTTTGCATATAGAAGAATGCCTTTTGGCCTTTGTAATGCTCCGGCAACATTTCAAAGATGCATGTTAAGCATTTTTAGTGACATGATTGAGCATTATTTAGAGGTTTTCATGGATGATTTGACAGTTTTTGGAAATTCTTTTGAAAATTGTCTTGATAATTTGGAAAAAGTTCTCAAAAGATGCGAAGAAAAAGAATTTGTGCTAAACTGGAAAAAATGTCATTACATGGTTACCTCAGGAATAGTGTTATGTCATGTGATTTCTTCTAAAGGAATTGAAGTTGATAAGGCCAAAGTTGAATTAATTGCTCATTTGCCTTTCCCAAAAACAGTCAGAGAAGTTCGTTCCTTTTTAAGACTTGTAGGATTTTACCAAAGATTCATTAAGGACTTTAGTGCCATATCTAGACCATTATGTAATCTTCTGTTGAAAGATGCACCATTTGATTGGACTCAAGAATGTCAAAAATCTTTTGGAAAATTAATTGGTCTTCGGACATCTGCTCCTATCATGCAATCTCCTAACTGGTCTTTACCTTTTGAGTTAATGTGTGATGCTAGTGATTTTGCTGTGGGCGCTGTTTTAGGCCAAAGAAAGGAAGGTAAGCCTCATGTGATTTGTTACGCAAGTAGAACTTTAAACAGTGCACAAATGAATTATACCACTACTGAAAAAGAACTACTTGCTATAATTTTTGCACTGGACAAATTTCGATCTTACTTAATTGGCTCTTCTATTGTGATTTTCACTGATCATTCTGTTGTTAGATATTTGATGTCTAAGCAGGATGCCAAACCAAGATTGATATGGTGGATCTTGTTGCTTCAAGAATTCAACATCATAATAAAAGATAAGAAAGGAACCGAAAATGTTGTTGCTGATCATTTGTCTAGACTTACAATAGGCTCACCTTTTGATAGCACACCTATCAATGATTCTTTTCCTGATGAATTTTTATTTTCTGTCAATTCCATGCCTTGGTTTGCTAACATAGTCAACTTTCTTGTAACAGGAAAGATGCCGCCTAAATGGGCGCACCAAGATAGAAGGAAATTTTTTATAGAGGCGAAAAATTTTTATTGGGATGACCCATACTTGTTCAAATATTGTGCTAATCAAATCTTTCGGAGATGTGTGCCTGACAGTGAGGTAGGTAGTGTCATTAAATTTTGTCACTCGGAAGCATGTGGAGGTCACTTCTCTTCAAAGAAAACAGCTGCGAAAATCTTGCAGTGTGGATTCTATTGGCCCACTTTATTTAAGGACTGCTATACTTTTTGCAAAAGTTGTGAAAATTGTCAAAAGTTGGGCTCAATTTCAAAAAGAAACATGATGCCTCTGAACCCCATCCTTGTCATTGAATTTTTTGATTGTTGGGGAATTGATTTCATGGGTCCATTTCCATCTTCATTTAGATTTGTGTATATCTTGGTTGCAGTTGATTATGTTTCAAAATGGATTGAGGTGATTCCATGCCAACACAATGATCATAAAACTATTCTCAAATTTTTAAAAGAAAATATCTTGTGTCGATTTGGAATCCCTCGAGCCGTCATAAGTGATGGGGGAACACATTTTTGCAATAAACCATTTGAATCTTTAATGAAGAAATATGGTATTACACACAAAATTGTCACCCCTTATCACCCTCAGACAAGTGGACAAGTTGAATTGGCAAATAGGAAGATTAAACAAATTTTAGAAAAAAGGGTTAACCCAAATCGTAAAGATTGGTCTTTAAGACTAAACGATGCACTTTGGGCTTACCGTACTGCTTTCAAAACATCTTTGGGCATGTCACCCTATCGGTTAGTCTATGGAAAACCTTGTCACTTGCCTGTAGAATTGGAACATAAAGCATTTTGGGCCATTAAAGCTTTCAATCTAAATCTTGATAATGCTTGCAAGATACGCAAATTACAATTGAATGAACTTGAGGAATTGAGAAATGATGCATATGAGAACTCAAAGATTTATAAAGCCAGAACAAAAGCTTTTCATGATAAGACAATTTTGAGAAAATCTTTTGAAATTGGTCAAAAAGTTCTGCTTTATAATTCTCACCTGCACCTATTCCCTGGAAAATTGAGATCTAGGTGGAGTGATCTTTTTGTTGTCAAACACGTGTATCCTCATGGAGCCGTAGATATTGAGAATCTTAGGAATGGTAATGTATTTAAAGTTAATGGACAAAGGCTCAAACCATTTCTGGAAAACCAAGTTAATGAGGTAGAATTCATCTCTCTTTTTGATCCTTGTTATGAATAAAATGCACTCTAATTTTGTTGCTTTGTTTTTGCAGTTCTTTGTGTTGCCGGTTAAGTGGCAGATACGGTACTCCGTGACTCTCAAGTCAGTTTGTTTTTCAGTTTCCCAAAATAATTGAATCCTTCTTCTCCTTTAAAATAGATGTCATTCTTTCAAACTTGAGAAAACATTTTCCTTCTCTCCCTCAAAATGCTCTGAAAAAAATCTACAAAGTTCGATGTGAAAGATTGAGATTGTTGATGCACAAAGGTATGCCAGAAGATGTCTTACTGGATAATTGAAGCAAAGGTCGACTAGCGGTGAGTCTTCAATTTCATTTGACTCATACATGCCAGGTATTGGAAGAAGTTCGTATTCTAAAAGGAGAAGGGCAAAAAGGTTACAAGTCTGTTACAAATGTGGATGATGGAATTGTAACATGCAATGTCATTCTTTGGGGATGGTTTCCGCAAATAGATTCTTCATTAAGAATGGACTGAGTAAGGAGTCATTAGATGATATCTTATTGACTCTTGAGACGCGTTCTTATGGATTGATGCAGCGTGAAATTCTTAATTTGTAGAATCTCTTCAAAGATGAAGAAAAATGCTACAGTCTTGGGAATCTAACTCTAAAAGACCCTGTTTGCCAATTTATAAGAAAATTGGATGGGAAGCTTATCCTCGACTCATAAAAGGCATTTAAGCCGTTACTGGATGTTAAACTAGAGGCTGATGTGAGCCATATCCACAACAATCTGTACATATCATCATCTTCTTCTTCATGTAATCTTTAAAAAAAAAGAGAAAAAAATTCAAAAAAAAGGTTCGTGATTGTCTCAAGCCTTTGGGACGACACGCAAGATAAAGATATGTCACTACTTATCACTCATGACGCGTGTATAAGATAAAGATACGCCATGAACGTTGTACATACAGGTATGTCATCATTTGCTATTATATCTCTTTTATCTTTGTATGATTTTGTTGTATTTTGATTTTGGACAGACGATCCTTTGAGCAGGGTCCTTCAAGAGTTTCTAGACTTCTTTACCCTGATGGTTTTCTTGAAGTCACAAAAAAAAATTCATTTACTTTGATCTTTGACCCTGACCCAGCAATAACTCAGATAGATTGGTCAGCAGGAGGTAGTGAGGGAAACAGGATGAAAAAAGAGCCAGATTTGACACCTTGTTTTAAGCTTTCCTTTACTTTGGATTTATCACACTTTGTTTTTATTTAAATTTGTGTCAGTTTTCTCCAACAGGTAATATCTTCTATCCTTTACTCATCTATATTTTAACATTGAGGACAATGTTGTGATCTAGTTGGGGGGAAGGATAGTTGACCCAAAAAAAATATTTTTTTGTTTTGTTTGGGAAGTATGATATGATTGTCATAGACTTACTAAACCAATTAGTGATGGCAGAGTAAGGAGTAATTTTACTTCTGAGACGCATCTTAATTGGTGGCAGAGTAAGGAATTTTTTTTAGGTAGTAATTAATTAGTATTGATTTGTGGAAGTAACAAAGTTTTTGTCTTTTGATTTCCTTTGAAAGATTCAAGCGAATGCACTCTCACATCCTTGGAAGCAATTGAAATTCAGGAATCATAGCATAATTGAATAAATTATCTTCTTTCTTAAATTTCACATGCTTAGTTATGGATGTTGAATTGGTGGATAGAGAATGATAGAAATATGCCTTGTGAGATTTTGAGCCTATTGATGAATGGATTGAATATTTGTACCATTCTCTTCTTTTTTGTGTGATTTTCACTCATGGAATTGTTACTCTAGAACTTGCTTTGATTCTTTTTTAGGCTACATTTTCACATGCATACATTAATATGATTGAGGCATTTTAAAATAGCTACTTTGACCAAATAGTCATCCTTGTATATTTTCCATTGTGTAATCCCTTTGAATTTGTTTGACCATTCCTTGTTTTTAGCTCATCTCATCCTTTAAAAAAAAATTAAAAAAAAACATGTTTTTACCCAACCTTAGGGAATAAGAGATCATTGACCTTGTTCTTGAATAAGTGTGGGGGTGTGTATGCAAAATGATCCCAAAAAAAAAATTGAACACCGTTGCAATCAAAGGATTATCAGAATAAAGGTGGATGCTTGGAAACAACAGGAAAAAAAGGAGAATGTTCAAGTCTAACAAGGAATTCAATTCACCAATTTGGGATTGATCTTCAACAAAACATTAGTCAAATGTTGGTGATTATCCTTTATGATGAATGTTCTCAAACATTTTCTTCACTCTAACATACCATAATGCTTTTTATTCTCTTCGGATTTATCTTTTCATATCCATATTATCCCTTCTCCTTTACCATGACCCCATTACAACCTTGAATAAAGTCCTCTTGATTTTTGTATGCATGTGTTTTGAGTAGCAGAGAAGTAGAAGATAAGCAAGCTTATGGTAATGCAATTGTTCATGGGTTGAATAGAGTGAAATACTTACCTTTTAAACACTTGAGAGATTGAGAGTGAATTCTATGAGGATCTATCATTCTTGATTCATTCTTTTCAACTGAAGTTTCCTTGCTTGTTGGTTTGAGATGTGAAGAAATGTTACCTCATTAATGCTATGATCCTTTGAATTTCTTGTTGCTCTTCTTGCTTCATCAAGTCTTTTAGAGTTTTTAGCTTTTGAGTCGGTGTCATTTTCTTTGTCTCCTAACTTTGGTCTTATGTGTTTTGCCCAAGAGTACAAAATGCTAAGTATGGGGGAATTTGATGATCACATATTTTATACATTAATAAACTCTCATTTTTAGTCATTTATGTAACACCCTTTTGGAGGATGTCACACATAAAAGAAAATAAAAGAAATAGAAATAAAATCTACCCAAGTTGTGAAATATTTGTTAAATATTATTACGGGTCGTAAAATAATTCCGATAGATGAAATATGATATAAAAAGATAAAGCGGAAAATACGAAATAAAAAAAAATCATCATCACCGATAATATACATATGGTTAAGTTATAAGTTGTACAAATAATTTACAACTAAGACTACAAATATTTAAACAAAAACAAGAAAGAAAACAATAAAAGAGTTAATATACATACGTACATACGACGCGCGCTTCAAAAAAAAAAACATCATGGTTATCTAATCCTCGATGGATCACTATCACCGAAAATGATCATCGGGGATAAATATCCCGGATGCCTCGACACACGGCGATAACGGGATCGCGCGGTCGATACGATGCTTATCTCACTAGGCTCGGGGTTTTCGGCACCCCAATAACGCCTAATGGATAAGGGCAACTCTAAGTGCGTAAATAACGCTCGTCGTCATGACAGGCTCATCATCATCAAAATGATGACGTAGGATCACGGTCACACGTCCCCGCATACGTCACGAGTCACGGTCTCCTCGTAGATGCCAAGCCAGAGCACCTCCATGAAACACCAACTCTATGAATCCCAAAAATCCTGGCGTCGCCATCCCTCACAATCAATCTAGAGGATATGGATGATCGGATGGTTCTTGATCGTCAAACTGGTCGTCTGCTTGCCGATCTTCCTCCTCTTCAGGGTACACAATCTCAAGAGGTTGTTCCTCTTCCTCGAAGTCTTTACCGCGTAAAATAAATAAACAGAAAATACATATAACAAAGAGGTAAGACAACATAAAATCATCACAACATGGTCAATAAAAAGATGACAAACAATATATACATACAGTTCATGCAATACATAAAGCTTTAACAATTACAATAATTAATTGAAGTAAAATTTAGATATCATCACAATATGTCACAATCACGATAAAACCTCACAGATAAAATAAGAAATATAAAATACACAGATAAGATATAATAATCAATAATAACAAGAACTGATAAAATAAATAAATAAGATATAGATAAAATAAATAGATAAGATGGAAACAAATAGACATAGAGATAAATAATATAACAAAATCCTACTCCATGGAGCTAAAGAAAAACACAAGTATCAGAGAGAGGAATGATTCGCAAAATCTAATAGTACCACGGCTGCCCCACCAACTATTCCGCGGTCACACGTTGCGTCTATAGCCCCACGACACAGGAATCCATCAATCCAGGCGTGGTGTAGTTCACGGTCTCACGTTGTGTCACTACAGGCAAATGTACTACTAGATTCCACTAATCTCGATTAAATATAGTGTATGTTGAGTACCATAGTGCGCTATCAGCGGAGCTACCAACTGTCCACATGTGGGATCCCGTACACTAAAGTCTCCAAGTTCATTAGAACAATGAACCACACTACGTTTATCGCATCGACACCACGATGTGATTCGTCTCACAACAAATCCACCAAATACATGGCACACATAACAGATAGATGGAAAGCCTGTACGGGTTCACATTTTCCCGACAGCAAATAGATTTTCAAAAAGTCTGTATGGGTTCACATTTTTCCAACAGCATAAAATAGATTTTCAAAAGCCTGTACGGGTTCACATTTTCCCGACAGCATAAAATAAATTTTCAAAAGCCTGTACGGGTTCACATTTTCCCGACAGCATAAAATAGATACAGTAACGGTCAATCGCGTAGAAATTTTATCGCATTTTTGAAATCTCGTCGTTTTTACAAACGTTTAAAAATCGGGTAAAGATATTTTTCTGTTTTTTAAAATCGCGTAGCATTTTTAATACGTTTTCTCAATCGCGTAGGATTTTTAAATCATTTTCTTATTCGAATGCCTTTAAAATTACCGTTTAAACAGATAGAAATAATAATTTGTACATTTAAACTACGTAGAATAATTTTTCATACCGCATACTGTCATTAGGATATTTTGACTATCCTATAAGTTCATTTTTACTAAAAATTGACAGCATTTTGTTTATAGACTTATAATAATGGTTTTCTAAATTTTCCATAAAATTTTCTATTTACCATATCATTTAATTCTCTTTTGAAATCTCTAACATGCTTCAAAACCTAAAGTGAGCTATATGTTAGAAAATTTCTCAAAATTTCTGTATTTTACTTCCTAATGATAAAATCACTAGTTTTAATCCTTTAAACTTAATTCTACTCAATTGGTCTCTTCAAAAATCATTATAGAAAATTTCTTGTTAACTTGTATTATTTCTTTTTGATTGAAAAAGGTTTGAAATCAAGTTTTAGAAATCATAATTACCTATAGTGGCATGTTGGCCGAATTTTATAAAACTTTCTCATTTGATTTCTAAATCATGTCAAAGGTATTATCTTATCTAAATTCATTAAATCATGTTATAAAGTAATGATTTTGGAATCAAATAAATCTTTTAGGCATGTTGGCCCAAAATGTACTAAATCTTTACCATTTGATTTATAAATTCCTTTTCTTTGATCAAAACCATTTGAAACCTTCTTATTTCTCCTAATCAATTAAGTTGCACTTTAGGAAAAATGAAGAGAACATTTTGGTCCTCACACTTTGGCATTGCCGTGAGCTAAGGAATGTGTTCTTTGGAACACTCATGCAAATTTACACATGTTATTCACATCCTAAACCTTATCATACAATTCTAACACATGCATTTATATCTCTAACACATGCAAAATATTTCTAACACATGCAAAATATTTCTAACACATAAAACCTAATTTAAAGCTTATAGACATACAATCAAAAGCTATTAGACATGCAAGATTATTACAATTACCAAATAAGAAAGCTACTAACACATAACACTTAAGCTACTAGCAACCACAAAAATTAACAAATACACATCAATAAACACACCACAACCGAATCCTTATGGATTCTACAAACAACCCATCTTCTTACCACCATCAAGGGATGATAAGAATTGTCTTCCTCTTACCTTAAATGAAGACAAAAAGCTTGCTTTCTCACCTCCTAGGTCACGGTTTTCACTCCACCAAACACCTAAAAATCTCAAACAAAACCTACATGTTATTAACTATGAAAAAGAAGCTAAACCATGGAAAAATCATGGCTTAGAACTTTGAAAAAGAATAGAGAAAAGAAAAGCATGAAATTTTACCTTCTAGGTAAAACTTCCAAGGTTGGTTTCCAAGCCCTAGATGGAAGAATTTGAAGAAACTTCCAACTACAAAGGTTCTTAAAATGGTGTTTAGGTTAAGGAAACTTGGTTAGAAAAATTTTTGGATGGTTGGATGGTGTAGTTTGTGTCTTGGCCGAATGGAAGGAAGAAAATGGACAACAATGATGGCTAGGTTTTTGATGAGAGAGAAGAGAGAAAAGTGATGAAGATAGAAGGTGATTTTTGGCTTTCTCTCTCCAATGGCCGTAGCCTTCTAGGGTAAGGATGTGCATGGATTTGGCTTCATCCAAGCCATTGAACACATCAAAGGTCAAGATGAAATCTTGCTTAACAAGCTTTAATTCTATTGGTTGCTCATGGTGACTCACCTGGCTTAGTCACACTGTGTAATAAATGCTCACGAGTCACTACAATTGAGTCACTGTTTCGAAAGTTCTACAACTTACGGTGATTAATTAAGCTACCGATCTAACCGCTTTGCTAATTGTGGGTCCCGCAAAATATTTCCTGTCCATTGCCACTAAAACATACTTGACTAATAAAATAATATTATAATAATATAAAATTATTTTATTTGACGCTTAAATCCTAAAAATTAAAAGATTATTTTTAGTCTCATTCAGATCGGGTTAAGTAAGATCCCCCAATTCTAAATAATAAAATAAGATTTTCCCGCCCGAAAAATATTATTTTCCTGCTTTTCTGAGCAAATCACACAAAAAGTCCATAAAAATTTACGATGCATGTATTTTCAGGCATTAAATCAAGAAGAAAACAATTAAAAACAGACAAAAACAAATAAAACAAGATTGCGTTCGGACGTAACGGTCATTTTCCGTTTTTCCCACAACGTAGGTAATCGTCCAAAACGTTCAAATAAAATATCCAAGAAGATTATTTAGTCAGTATATCTTTCAGAAAAATTAATACAAGAAATTTCGAAAAAAATTTTATATTACTGTTCTCAAGCAAACTACGTAAAACGATCAAATAAAATTTGAACCTCAGATTATCGTAGTTGTTTTCATACAAAAATCAAGAACAGAAAAATAGGGACACAGCGGTCATTCATACAAAAGCATGAAAAACAGAAAACAGTACATTCAGAATATTTTCTAAAAATTGGGGCGTTACAATTTACACTCTCTATGTACTTAATTGATTAAGTCTAGTTATGTTTTATAAGTTTGGACTCAAATTGGACTTAATTGATTTTTTTTCAGCACTATTTTAGTCTTACACTGTTTCTGTATTTCGGCCATATCTTGAGTTCTAAATGTCTGATAATTATGAATTTTACCTTGTAGGAAAGATAAGAAAGAGCTCTACAACTTTGATGAAGAGCTCAAAGTCTCAATCAGACATCTAGTAGAGGTAATTGGACTTGGAAGACAGAACACGAGTTTTGTGTCTGAAACCTGAACAGTGTACAGTAATCAGAGCATAACTCGGGCTTCAAGAATTATTTTAGGCTGAAATTTGGACATTTGAAAGTTAAGACCCAGATCTAAAACTTTCATGTTGAACACAAAACTTGATTCGGGCTCCTTGATGGTGATATTGGGTCTGAAAGTCAAAACAGAGGTGCTAAAACTGGGCTTGAACAATTTGTAGTAATTGGGTCATATCTTGGGCTGTAGGATGAATTTTTGGGTGATTCCAAAGCCATTGGAAAGCTTAGACAATTTCCTAGAACTTTCATGAAGACCACTTGGCTCGAAAATGACGAAATCAATGACTTAAGCAATGAATGATTTCAGAGATAAGAAATCTCAATGATTTTTCACTCTTATCCTCACCATTTGGCATTCTCCACTCATCCCACCTACCCCTAATCAGCCCCTTTGTCATTTTGTATCCCTAATCCTCTATAAAAGGCACCATTAGCTGACCATTTGGAGCACTGGGTGTTAGGCTTAGTTTTTACAAGTGGTGGTTATGCTTGTGTATTGTTTTCCTTTATTGTAATTTTTCTTTTTCTAAATTGAAGCTATGTTCATCTTTCTCTTCTTCTCTCTTTCTTTCTTCTTATCCATGAGTAACTAAATCTTCATCTTGCTTGGGTGAAAGAGTGAAGCTCTTGGTAATGAAATAAGGTTAGATTATTCTATTTCTTGTGCTTAAATGATATATTATCAATTAGACATTATATGTGTTATATTTTGTTTCCAATCAATTTAGAAACCTTCTTTGTATAATGGAGATCTTGATTTATTGTAGAAATAGGATTGGCACAGTGAATGCTTGAACTCATTTATAAATGTTGGTGGATAATTGAAGGAATCATAATATGATTGCATATATAATTGAAGTCTGAATGTTATATTTTCCGATTGGAACCTCCGTTGTGTGTGGATTTCAATTGAGTTATAAAGAGAAATAATCTTACCTTTAATTTATTACCAAGAGTGGATCTCCTAACTCAAGCAAGGCCTTAAATTCATTTGTGAACTTATTTTATCACTTTTGGTGTTGTGACAAATCCTCTTCTTACCTCAATTAATTTTTCTTCATCAATTCCCTGTGGATCGACCTCGGACTCCCGAGAAATTTATTACTTGAGACAACCTGCACTTGGGTTTGCATCCTTAAATCCCACAGTCAATTATCTCACATAAATAGGAAAATTAGTTAAAAAAGATCACAATCTCTAACGGATATTAATCCTAAATAATTGCATTGTATAAACTCTAAAATGTTCTTATAAATACCCTATCAGGTTTCAAAGGTAAAATCTCATCTGATATACTGAATAAGATTTTGAATCTATATTTTTTCGTCTTGTTCTTTCTATATTTCTCTTCTCTATTTATAACATTTACACATATATATAAGAGCATATTTAATGAAAGGTGATTTTTTTTTTTGTGAGAGGTGAGACAAACAATTTAAGGTATTAAATTATATATAAATAGTTAAGATTAAAAGTTATATAAAAGTTTTATGATTAATTAAAAAGTCATATGACTTTATATTTTAATATTGACAATTCATCTAAGGACTTTATATATATATATATACACACACACACACACACACACGAGGCATATCTGGTAAGATGAGTTTTTATTGTGAGAGGGTAAGAAATGTAAATCTTGACCATACAAATGACCACTTAACAGAAAGTAATGACCACTCACAAATTTCATAATTAATTTTATATAAAACTTTATTTAAATTGTTAGATTCATAGTAGTAACAAATGACCATTTAATAGAAAGCATGAGCCACAAATTCTTTTTTAATTTCAATATACTTTAGATGTGGAACTTCATTTAAAATTGTTAACCGCTCAGTATTAACATATGACCATTCAATAAAAAGTAATAACTACTTATAAATTTATTCTTAATTTTATTGAATCGTCCAACGATTTTAATTGAAGTTACACATATAAAATTTTATGAAATTAAGAATGAATTTGTAAGTAGCCCTTGCTTTTTATTAAATGATTATTTGTTAACACAGAACAACTAATGATTTTAAATGAAGTTCTATATGTAAAGTTTTATGAAATTAAGAAGAAATTTGTGAGTAATCATTACTTTTTAATGAATGATAATTTGTTAACACTAAGTGTCTAATGATTTTAAATAAAGTTCCATGAGTAAAATTTAATGAAAATAAGAAGAAATTTATGAGTGGTCATTATTTTTTATTGACTGGTCATTTGTTAATACTAAGTGACTAATGATTTTAATTGAAGTTCCACGTGTACAGTTACAAAAAATTAAGAAGAAATTTGTGAGTAGTTATTGTGTTTTATTGAATATTCATTTATTAATATTGAGTGACTGAAAATTTTAAATAAAATTTTATGTGTGAAGTTTTATGAAATTAAGAAGGAGTTTGTGTAGCTCTTGCTTTCTATTAAATGGTCATTGTTACTACTAAACGTATAACTATTTTAAATGAAGTTATATGTGCAAATATTTATAAAATTAAGAAGAAATTTGTGATTAATTATTACTTTTTATTAAGTTGTTATTTGTTATCGCTGAATAGTTAATAGTTTTAAATGAGATGGTCATTATTATCTATTAAAGATAATTTTGGCCATTAGATAAAATGAAATGATCATTCTCTTTAATTAAAACTTAAATGATCATTCTTAATAATTTTAAATTTTTTGTCCTTTTAAATTAAATATTACTCATTAATAATTCTTACCATTAATTTTTCCAAAGTCTTCTATGCTTCTTTTAAAATCCACATAACTTTATTGGTATTTTGGTCATTTAATTTGTATTAAGATCTGATCTTTGATTTTATTTTGATCTAATAATTCAAATTGACTCATTTAATGATGAAAGAGAATAGTGAAGGCTAACTTTAAAAAAGAAAGGCAATGTTTGAAATTAATGAAGAGAGAATCTGTTAATAATTATATTTATTAGTTTTAAATTATTAAATTATACATTGAAATATGTTAAAAAATTAATATATATAAAATTAATTATATATATATATATATATATATATATATATATATATATATATATATATATATAATTGAAAACTATGCCTTTGAAATGAACAAAAAAAAAAAAGAAGAAGTGAACACGTTATATTAAAAAGACTTTTAAATTGAACACGTTATATTACTTTATATTTTATAAATATAAATTAAACAATTGATACTTACGTTAAATTATATTTAAAGATGACTTTTAATTGAACACGTGCTATTAAATTATTTTATAAATACAGCTGGTTTTATTATATATAACTTAAACAAATTATAAATTATTTATATTTTATAATATTCTCTTATAATAATGTGCCAAAAGAATTATCATATAAATTTTTAAATATAAGTAATTTCTGTTTTTATTTTTAATCTTTCTGCTTTTCTATTTAATGAAAAATGTTTAATTCTTTCTCATCATTAAAATCTTTGTTTTTATTCACTTTCTTCGTATATATATATATATATGAGGGAGATTGATTTCTATTAAATAGTGTAAGTCTTTTTTACTTACACCTTTATTTTCAACCGTTAGATCTACTTTCATATAATAGTTAAGATTATTTTATTAAAAATAACCATTAGATAAAAATAGATCTAACGGTTAAAAATAAATGTAAATAAAAAAAAACTTACATTAATATAAATTAATCCTCCATATATATATATATATATATGGTCATTGCTAACTTCAGCACCTTCATGTGAAAGTTACTAATCTCCTCATTTTATTTTAAACAAAAATATCAAGACCTTTTTATATATATATATATATGGTCATTGCTAACTTCAGCACCTTCATGTGGAAGTTACTAATCTCCTCATTTTATGTTAAACAAAAATATCAAGATCTTTTTTATAAAATAATTTATTTTAATAGTATTTTAGTAACCTAAAATTTTCAAATTTAATAAAGAAAGATAATACAAATATAAATTTTAATAATAAGAGAGAATTTCACTCTTATTATTAAATATTACAAAAAGATAAAAACAACAATATTAATTATTTATAAAAATTACATATTCATAAAAAATATATAATATAATTTTTTACATATAAATTTAAATATAGTTTAATAAATTAAAAATAATTTATAATTATTTGATTAATTAATATATAAATGTAATAAAAAAAGTCAGTTACGTCTAACGTTAAACTGAACATGTTAAACATATAACGTAATTTGTTGAATACTAAATTATAAACAATTTATAATTATTTAATTAATAAATAAATATAATAAAAATAAATTATATCTAACGTTATGCATAAAATGAAACATGTTAAACATATAACGTAATTTATTGAGTACGTAAGACATAATTTTTTATTATATTTATATATTATTAAAAAACTATAAATCTATCTTATATTATATATTATCAAAAAATTATCCCATAAATTTTTAATGAACATATAAATTTTACTTTTTATAAAATAATAAAATTTATTTATTTATTATTTATTTTTTTTTATATTTAATAAGATGACTCAAATTCTCTCTCATTATTAAAATTTATATTTGTATTCTTTTTTTTTTTTATTAAATTTCACAATTTTAAATTGCAAAAATGTCTTTAAGACTAAATTGTTTAATAAAAAAAGCTTTAATCTATTTGTCCAAAATAAAATGTGAAAGTTACTAGCTTTTACATAAAAGTGTGGAGATTAATAATCTCATTATATATATATATATATATATATATATGTGTGTGTGTGTGTGTGTGTGTGTGTATGCGAGAAGTCATGTATCGAGTGAGATGAATGTTTATTGTGAGAGGGTGAGAGGAGTGAATTTTAACCATTAGATCTTACATGAATGGTCAATATTAGAACATAAATACATGCGACTTTTTTAAGTGGTCGCATGACCTTTAAATAATTTTTAATCTTGGCGTTCATATATGGTTATATGATTAAGATCCACTCATCTCATCCTCTCACAATAAACACTCATCTCACAAGATATATCCTCATATATATATATATATATAAAATAAATATATATATTGAGAAAATTTTTTATTGTGAGAGGATAAAAATAATAAATTTTAACTATATAATCAAAATTAAAAATTATTTAAATTCATAATTATTTAAAAAAATTATATATATTTAAATTCTAATTTTAATTATCTATATAAAATCTAATAATTTAAATTTATTTATTTTATTTTTTATAATAAATACTTACCTCACAAAATATGTTACCTCTATATATATTATTTACTTTTCTTTTGGATCATTGGATTGTGTCAACTAGCTTACTTCTCTCTTTATCCCACCGTTAGATGCGTCAACTACATACACATGTACGTACAGCTAATCTTGATATGATTTTTTCAAACATTTATTACTTCACTGTGCTGTCCATAAATGTGGCTGTGTAAAGCTTTATTTTTTGACAAAAATACTCTTATCATATTTTTTATCTTATATTATTTTTTATTATATTTTTTAATAGTTATAATTAAATAAAAATAATAATAATAAAAAAGTAATATAATTAATAATATAAAATATAACATAAAAAATAATATAAAAAATGTGACAAAAATATTATTGTTGTATTTTTTGAATTGGAGTTACACTAATAGAATATATAATGTGTAACTCTCCCACACACACACATATTGTTCACGACTGGTATTTCAGAATCTGCATCCGACAGAGTAGACTCTGTAGCTAGACTCAATTCTTTTCCTGGCCCCTCATGGCTATCATAGATTATCAACCCAGCCTCTAGAAAATAACTATACTTATTTTGGATTGGATTTTGAGATTATCGTTTAAGAGTGATTCGACTTATTAAAATTAAATTTTATATATTTATAAATACTATTAGGTAAGTAAATATATTTATTTATAATAAATAAATCTCTAACAGAATTTTTTATAGATAAATAAAGTAATTATATTCCTTATAAATAGATGATACAATTATAAGATAAAATAATTTTATTAAATTTTTATCATAATTAATAGTAATTAATGTATATTTAAATATGATTCTTATCTAATAAGAATCTTCTATAAATATCACACAAGGTAGTAAATGTATGCATCTAATTCAAAACACTCCACCCACCTTGTACATGGTTTAACTTGAGTGTCGGAGTGTCATTTGCAAGTGCCCACCCCTTGTACCACCGTCGCAACTGTGCATCGCAGAAAACCACTTTCTTCAACCTTATTCA
This sequence comes from Ormosia emarginata, assembly GCA_029884605.1. Lineage (NCBI taxonomy): Eukaryota > Viridiplantae > Streptophyta > Magnoliopsida > Fabales > Fabaceae > Ormosia > Ormosia emarginata. Next base: position 1,442,690 of record JAQQTP010000041.1, on the reverse strand, counting down.
AGTAATTCTCTGAAATCCATTCAAAATATTAGCGCTGTATGTGGGAAGAGATAAACTTTGATTCTCATTACCACCATCATGGTCACTACAAGGCGAAATCACATTTTTGCCACTCAGAATCAACCTTCTTCTAGTCACCGTCCGACATCCGCTCCCATCCAAGAGCTAGTTGCTGCCCAATCCGAACCCAGACGAGACAGAGAAAAGACTTTGCATACTAGCAAAAATCTCTCCCCTCAGTTGTGGCGAGACATAGTGACGCAACGAATTGGCTCACAAGGAGTCCCTTCAGGAGATACTAGGCAACAGGTATCAATAATACAACACTTGGGAGCATGGGTGAGCAACGATGAAGTTCAGTCCCACCAAGCCGAGTTTGGTCTCCCAAAGTTGTCTAGGGAGGAGCTTATTTCTCTAGCTAGACTCTAGGACAAACGAATTCATAACCTGGAAAGAGCTATTAACCCGAAGAAGGAGGACAGAAATCAAATTCCTCACTAAAATCAGGAAAATAGAAGGGACCCAACCTGCGATGGGGTACGTAATCCGGAATATTCAAGGAACATAGAACCCGATTATAGAGCTGTGATCTTGGCTCGTGTAAATAACAAGTAGGACCAAGGATGAAGAAACTTAGTTAAGAAAAACCAACTTTTCTCTGATGAATTGATGGCCTATGAGATCCCTATGTGTTTCAAGTTCCTGACCAATATTAAAGCCTACGATGAGACCTCAGACTTCCAAAAGTACTTAGCTGTTTATGTTTCTACTCTACTTTTTGCTAGAGGAGATAACTCACTCATGTGTCGCACTTTCCCTCTATCTTTGAAAAAAACCACCTTGAGATGGTTCACTACCCTAAATCCGTTGTTGATTGGGAAGACTTGTCCTCAAGATTTTTGTTGCACTTCACTGCTAGCAAGGTGCAGCTGAAATCCATTTCATGTATTTCCCACATTAAACAAGGGAAAGAAGAGTCCCTTTGAGACTACATATCCCAATTGAATAAAGAAGTTATCAATATTCGTGACTGGGATGAAAGGATCGGCCTGCCTTATATGAAGGAAAGCCTCCACCTTGGGGCATTTTCCTTTTCACTAGCAAAAAAAGAGCCAAAGTCCATGGACAAATTCCAAGCTAGAGCTGACGAGTATATCAACGCAGAGGATGTTTTATGGGCTAGGAAGCATCTAGAGAAAGGACAGGATGCCAAACCTAAACCCGAACAGGCTCCTCAACAAAACCAAAATTCGAGACCACCCTTAAAAGGGAAGTATGATAGTTACAGCCCACTCAATACACCTCGATCCTAGATTTATCTAGAAGTGATGAACACAGAGTTCAGAGATGTGCAAAGACCTCCACCCTTGAAAAAGCATGCACAAAAAGATAAGTCTAAGCATTGTACATTTCACGAAGGTCAAAGGCATAATACTAAGCACTGCATCAACCTTCAAGACGCTATCGAGTCTTTGATTCGGGATGGCCTTCTAGGCCGATATATGTGTCAATCTCAGAGTGACAATCAAAGGGGAGAAAGGAATTACAAAAAATGGAGCTATAGTCCTAGGAGAAGCTCATCTTCACCATACCAGAAAATATGCTCACCTGCGAGGAATGAAAATCCTGGAGCAGGTCCATCCTAGGATAACACTCAAAATCAAGAATGAGCACAACATCGGGATAATACTAATTCGGACAACGATCATCGTCACACGAAAGTAACCTGGACAATCAACACCATTTCTGGGGGGAGGGGGCTTTGTGGGTGGCGGTGAATCAGGGAATGCAAGGAAAATAACACTCTGAGCCGTGTTGAGCATAGCTTCCCATTCATGATATAAGATGAACAACAAATTAAGGAAGACCCCACTGATTTCAATTACTAATGAAGATTATGATTGCACTATCCCAGACCCCAACGACCCCATGGTGATCTCTGGAATTATAACTAATGTCGAGGTTTGTCACATATTTATTTATCGAGGAAGCTCAACTGACATTATGTTCCTAGTTCTATTTGAGAAACTAAGACTATCAAAGAAGGAATTAATCTCGTATACCGGTGAGTTAATCGGGTTCATTGGAGATAAGATTATCTTGGTGGGATACAATGAGACCTATCTGACTTTGGGGAAGGATTCTCTTTTCCATGCACTCAAGGTCAAATTTCTTGGGGTAGATTGTCCTTCAACCTATAATATCATATTGTGTCGCCCTTCACTCAACATTTTTGGCATCGTGATTTCTACACCCCACTTGACTGTAAAGTTCCTCAACCAGCATGACAGGGTCGTTATAGTTAAAGGAGACTAGGCTACATCTAGGAAATGTTATAATGAAAGCGTGAAGATTGTTAAGAAACCACGCACTACGGACCAACGCAACAATCCAGTATCAGTCATTATGGATCACGTCAATGTCTTCCTGATTGAGCTAGATGTTCATGAAGAGATCTGTGGTACGTGCCCTCAGCTTGATGGAGAACTTCAATCCCTTCAACTTGGTGCCAAGCCATATAAGGTAACCAAAATTAAGGGACATCCAAGCCAGGAAGAAAGATCCCAACATGTTGAGTTTCTTGTGAAAAACAATGATATTTTCGCTTGGACATTTACAGATATGCCAAGGTTAGACCCTGAATTCATTTGTTACCAACTTTCTATCATGAAGGATGCGAAGTTGGTGGCCTAACGAAAGAGGAAAGTCAGACCCGAGAGGCAAGAGGTAATTCAAAAACATGTGAAAGAACTCGTAGATGTTGGATTAATCAGAGTCTCTTATACCCTTTGGCTCTCTAACGTGGTCCTAGTAAAAAAGGCTAATGGGAAATGGCGTATGAGTGTCAACTACATTGATCGGTAAATTTTTGGGTTTTTTATTGATAAATCAAGGCATTGAAGCTAATCCGAAGAAATGTCAAGTCGTTTTCGATATGTGCAGCCCACAGTTCATTAAAGAGGTTTAACAAATTAACAGGTTGGATAGCGGCCCTCACTTGTTTCCTAGCTAAGGCCACTCAAAAATCCATTCACTTCTTCAAAACTCTTAAAAAAGGAAGAGATTTTGAGTGGATCCCAGAGTGCGAGGCTGCCTTTTAAGAATTGAATAAGATACTAGATGCACCGCCGATATTGTCAAGATTGGATCCCAGTGAAGCACTATATGCCTATCTCTCAGTCAGTAATGAAGCAATTAATTCAGTCTTGATAAGAGAAACCAAAGAAAGCCAAAGTTTAGTTTATTTCGTCAGCAAGATCCTACAAGGCCCTGAGCTATGCTATCAGAAGATTGAGAAACTGGTCCTGGCATTGCTATTTACTATAAGAAGGATATGATAATACTTTCAGTGTCACCCCATGATAGTGAGGACAGATCAACCGATTTGACAAGTGTTGTATAAGCTGGATCTCCCTGGAAAAATAATCGCTTGGTCAGTGGAGCTTTTCGAATTCGGTATCACTTATGAGCCAAGACAAGCTATAAAGGCTAAAGTATTATCTGACTTTTTGGTTGAGCTTACATTGGATTCTGGCCATCCTAGAGTGAATTCCTGGACAATCTATATTGATGGATCCTCAAATCCCAAAGGCAGCGATGCTAGAGTCATATTGGAAAACAAAGTCAGGCTCATGATAGAACATTCTTTAAGATTTCAGTTCCTTACTTCAAATAAACAAGCAAAATATGATGCTTGTATCGCAGGAATCGCCATGGCAAAAGAAATGGGAGCCACAAATTTTGTTCTATGCTGTGATTTGCGACTAGCGACATCCCAAATCTGGGTGAATATTAGGCTAAGGAACCCCTGTTGCAGAAATACCTAGCCAAAGTAAAGAAATTATTTGAAAGCTTTGATAGTGTCAAGGTAGAACATATATCGAGAGAACAAAACTCTAAAGTCGACATCCTGTCAAAGTTTGCAGCACCAAGAGCCCTAGCAACAATAAGTTTGTAATGCATGATACTTTACTCACTTTATGGACACTGAAGTCCTCCTACTGGAAGATGATGACACTTGGATGATGCCTATAGTGGCCTACCTTCATAATGGCACATTGCCTTAAGACCATAAAAAAGCTTAGAAAATAATACAGACAATAGCTTGGTATACTATCTTTGATAAACAGCTATACTGTCACGAATTTTCCTCTCCCCTCCTTAAGTGTTTCAATCCAAAAGAAGCAGAATATGTCTTAACCAAAATCCATGAGAGGAGTTGTGGTCATCACCTTGGTAGAAAGTCCCTAACACGAAAAGCGCTGAGGGTTGGATATTACTAGCCTAGTATAGAAGCCGATAACATGGAACATGTCCAGAAATGTGATCAGTGTCAATGGTTTTCAGACATCTATGCAGTCCCACTAGAAGAATTATCTATAGCGTTCATCCATTGGCCCTCTTATTAGTGAGTGATGGATATCTTAAGTCATTTTCCCCAAGTGTCAGGACAGATTAAGTACTTAGGGGTAGCTATGGATTATTTCACTAAGTGGATTGAGGCAGAACCGTCATCCACCATTCTAATAGTTCACCTATAAGAATATTATTTGTAGGTTTGGTATCTCAGAGTCCATTATCACAGATAACAGAACCCAATTCACTAATAAAAAATTCAAGGATCTCATAGCTGGACTCAAGATCAAACAACATTTCACCTTAGTAGAACACCAAAAAACTAACGGACAAGTTGAAACTGCCAATTAGGTTATTCTTTGTGGGATCAAAGAGAGGCTTGATGAAGGTAAAGAGAATTGGGTGGAAGAACTTGATCACGTCCTATGGGCATATTGGATCACACCTCATTCCTCAACAAGAGAAACTCCTTTCAAATTAACCTACAGTCACGAGACTATGATTCTAGTCGAGATAGGATAACTGAGCTAGAGGAGGCAAATTTTTTTAGAAGAGGCCAACCCGAACCTCATTCATCATAACTTAGACCTATTAGATGAACAATGTAACACCCCTTAATATAGTAACCACAACACAATCGTCATCACACCACAGTCACTAAATCCAGGCGTGTCACAGTATCAAAAATAGTATTTGCAAAAATTTATTTCATTTATACATAGATAGAAAATATAAGCCCTGAATGAATGCATATTTAGTATCCAACCATTAAAGTACAACCACTGAAGAAAAACATATTTCATATATAACATATTCATACTTAACACAAAGCACTGACAACACTAAATATAGTACTTACATATTCAAATAAAATATAGCGGGTACTAAAGCACAAAAGGGAAAAGTAGTAACCTTGGGATAGGTACTACTAGCAGACAAAGCCACAACCCCATACATACGTGACGCTCGGAGTCCCAATCGACATGTCAGGCATCAATGCCTCTACGAAGTTGCACCCGTGCGTAACCGAAGAAATCTCATCTAGACGCTATATTGAAAATAATGAACTAACTCAATCCAACTAGTAAGGATGTGGTCCCTCATCTTCTTCCTCACGATCTTTTATCAAATATATATTTATAACAGAAATACAAGAATACAGGAAAGATGTGAGACATCCTACTTACATTACTAATTATGGCAGTAAAGAAATAGAACGGCACAGAGCGCCTACATAGCAGAGCAATAACATTTAAGCAGCAGTAATCACATACGATAAGAGAAAACAACAACAAAATCTCAGATAATGAGCAATTAAAACATTTCAGATAATCATGACATCAATAACATAATAGTCTAATCATCATATAAATGAGTGCCAAATAATATGCCGACTCACAATGCATGTGCACTTGGTACCAAGATTTTCTATTCCATTTCAAAGATGAACGTTCCAGAAGATCTGTCCCCCTTAATGACAGTCTACGGGACCGTGAAGTGAATAGTACTTGTTGATTCCTCGTCAGTGCGTTGTAATCGACTTTCCGGCCAGGGGTATACAATGTGACAAAACAGGTCACTAGAGGGATCACCACGCATTGACGCACCCAGAGATCCTTCCACGGGATCACACTATAATCAATTCTCGTTCATTTACCACAAAAGAATAGTGATTTGTCAAGTCTGTAATACGTGCAATCAGCTTTCACTGCGCCTTACACTCCACATAGATCCATCATAGACCACCCTATTCAATTCTCATTTATAGGCTCATACAGCCTTTTAACAGTCATCGACTGAACAATTTGCTTAATGCATAATCATAGGCTCATCCAGTCTTTTAATAGTCATCGACTGAGCAAATTGTTCAATACGAATATGCATACTCAAGCCATCATTGTACTGTCCCTAATGATATTAAACAATCGTTCATACAATTGTCTAATACCATTAGTATCAATGATATTACATAACCGCCCATACAATTGTATAATAACACTGATCCACCCGGGTCTAGTACATTGGCACAACAACAAAAGGTGTGTAATGTTCAATGCATGTTGAGTCAATGCACAATCATGTATATCCAACAACGATGATATATTTTCCATACATGCCACAGTTTGGCCAATTTAAGCATCAACATAATTTTTAGTCCCAAACACGGACCCACAATAGCATAATATTAAATTCTCAAGCGTAACAACATACTTTTTGAAGTTCATTTCAGGGTTTCACTTTAGCTTAATGATTCTTATGAGATCATTATAAAGTTCCACTTAAATTAACATCTTTTATGAATTTTATTTTCTAGAGAGATTCTCTTGAAGTCCTTATTAAATCTTCATTCCTTTAGATTGCTCAAGTTCCTTAATCTAATCAATTATGCTCACTTAAAATTACTCTAAGGGTATACAAATTCTCTTGTTCTTCCCTTATGTTCAAAATCATTCAAAGTCTCCATTTTTGCACTACATTTTGTGACATTTTGCCTTAAGAATTCGTGAGCCTCATTATAACAAAGTCTAACCCTTTTTCCTTCACCACAATGTTGATCACTTATCATTTAATCTCTTAAGACCCAAGGTTGCACAAAGATCACAATTTAATCCAATAAATCTCCTAGAGGCCGTGAGCCTCCCAATGGTATGAATCTAACCAATCTTTCCACCACATTGTTAGTTACTTTCATTAAATTACTTAAGTTCCAAAGTTGCTACAAATTTAAGTCTTGAACCCTAACAATTATTCAAGAGGCCATGGGCCTCCCAATGGGTAGGAACCCAAAGTTTTCCATTTTATTCATTTGTCCTTTAACTCTTCATCACCTAAGTTCCAATCTTTACAAAACCACACCTTGAACACCCAAAAATTTGGCCTCTTGGCCTGAATCCAAAAGGGCAAAGTACCCTAAAATCTCTTCACATAACAATCCAAGCAATCCAATATATTTTTACATAGTCATCAAGCCATATAATCACAATCAATAAATCATACAAGTCAAAATAACACAAAATCATGAAGAACATCACAACCAAGAGAGCAATCTCACATGGATTCCTCATTAACAACATAAAGAAAACGTTTCCTCACTACCAAGATAGGTTGAAGAGGATTATCTCCCCCTTACCTCTTGAAGACAACACAAGAAAGCAAGCCTCTTGGTCCCTTGTGGAGATTTTCGTACTACACCTTCAAGAAAACCCTAAGGACATCAAAACTCAGCAAAATCATTATCAAAGCTTAGAAAAGGAACCCTTGATCACCCAAGAGATCAAGAATCATGAAAATGAGGAGAAAAAGTGGAAAAGCTATGAACTTTACCTTAAAGTCTCCAACTTTGACGCTTAATGGAACAAAACGAAAATGATGGATTTTGGTGATGGTCACAACATGAAAGTTACTTAGAATGGTGTCCAAATTCAAGATCAAGGATTAGTTGAAAGAAAAGAAGATGGATGAGTGGTCTTGAGGGGTGAGGCCGTAGAGATGGTGAGAGAATGGAGAAGAAAAGTGAGTTCCTTGTAGGTGATTTTAACAAGAAAGGAAGATCCTCAATGGAAGTGTAGATTCAAGGATCAAGATGAGTTTAGCAAGCTAATGAAGATGACCTCCCATGGTGGCTAAAACCGTGGAGTTAGAGAGAAGGATGAGAAAAGGGTTGAGAGAAAAGATGAAGATGGGAAGTAGAGAGAGAAAATGATAGCAAAGTGAAATGAAATGAATTGTGTAATTAGGTGTATTTTGTGTAAATGCATGGAATAAAATGAGTGGCCACAAAGAGCCCCCAAATTATGTGGTGGAGAGGAGGAGAGAGGAAATGGGGCTTCTCCAACAAGCCAAGAGGAAGGTGCAAGGAAGCTTCCTCCAAGCTTCCTCTAAGCTTCTCCAACAAGCTAAGTTTCCACTTTTTGAAAAATCAAAGTGATGTCATGGTGAAGATGTCACCATTGTGATGTCATTAAAATGTTCTCTAAAATATGACTAACACTGTATCAGATTTATTATCAGTGGACAGAAATTACAGTTAACAAAAACTGATATTTATTGTCCAACAGATAATAAAATTATTCTGCGATTTTTATTTATTAGATAAAATTTTTGAAAAATGTGAAATTTCGTAAATCGTGTCTGGCCACAGGTTTAGTAAGATCTCCCGTCGACGTTTCCACAGTTTAAGGTTCTCGAGAAAAATATCTCATTTTTCCGGCTCCGCTCAGTGCGCACGTAAAATGAGAAAAAAATATTAAAATATTCCGCGTTCACAGAAAAATACAGAAAAATTCACAAAAATTACAAATATTATAAAACAACTATTTATCATAAAATTATTAATTTTTGGGGTGTTACAAATAACGCCACATTGCCCACATCTATGATGCCACTGTTAAATAGAGGATCGCAACCCGATACAATTCCAAAGTGATACCACAAAGGTTTATTCCTGGTGACCTCATTCTACGCAAGTATTAGAAGAAAAAATGTGAAAGATGAAAAATTAGCTCCTAATTGGGAAGGACCATACAAGATCACATCCATGACAAACACAAGAGCTTATACTCTGGAAACTCTCTTTGGTAAAACCATCAAGAATTTCTAGAATGCTGATAAACTTAGGAAATACTATAGTTAAATGTCTTCAATTCTTATTTTTATCATGTAAGTGGTGAGTTCTGACATGAAAAAATTGATGATTATATTTCTAGTACTTGGTTATTTATACACCTACAACTATTGCAACCCACTGATAACTCCAGGAAATGAAGTTATTTAACTTAAATTTGAATGCTTATGTGCGTGTTAGTCTTAAGTTTTCAAGTTCACAAGTTCAATTCATGCATGGTTTTGATGATTTAAGCTTTCATTCTCGAATGATTAGGAACTATGTATCTAATGACTTTATTTAAAGAATTTGAATGGATTATGACTTCTCAAACTTTATCATGGTTTTGATATAGGTATGTAAGATGAAAAGGTCTTGGAAGAGAAAAGGAAAGTGAAGAAATCTTAAATAAGGAAGAAATCATGAAAGGAGGATTAGGTAACAAGCCACACCTAGGCATGAAAAAGTCACGCTTAGGCATGAAAAAGTCACGCCTAGGCATGACAGTCTTTGTTTTCAAGAAAAAGCCAGACAGAGAAACCCACTCCTAGGCATGGAAAAGTTGCGCTTAGGCGTGAAAAAATTCCAGGTCCGCGAATTTGGCCATTTTTATCTGATTTTGGAGAGCATTTGAAGGGACTTCTTATTTTTCCAAAGACGAGTTACAGGGAGGAAGTGAGAGAGGAGATTTCTACGTCGAATATAGGTGATTCAAGTGAAGAATCAAGATCAAGGGAAGAAGATGAAGCCTAGATTCTCTCCACTTTTGTTCATTCTTCCCTTTTTTTTCTCTCTTGATTTGTAATTTGATGGGTTTCATGATTTCATGTATTTTCTCTTCTTTTATGATGTGTAACTAAACTATAATCCAGGGCCGCTCTAGGATCTTGCTATGAATTTGAATATTTTGTAATTTGTTTGGGTTTCTAGCAATGAATTTGGTTTTGTTCTTCCATACCCCTACCTAATGATTGCAATTGATTGGCCATCAATTACATGATCTTAGTGTTTCAAATGAACTAGACAAAGGGATTTGAGAATATGGATATGATATGGTTGATGCATGTTCAATTATATTCAATTGGTTTGGGTGTGTTGATTAGCTAATAGGATGGACACATATCCCTTGACCATGCATAGCAAGTGTTTGAAACTTGGTCTTAAAGAGTGATTCTTATGCTAACTCACATGGACATATAATGGATTAGATAAGTCTCACATGAGTAATTGACCTAGACATAGGCTTTTATCTATAACTAGTTTTTCGCTAGTGAAATCAATTCTAAGATAGATGTTTTTGAATTGTAAATATTCATTGAAGTAGCAAGTGAGCAGGGACCCCTATGCCTTAATCATTCTTATCTTTCTCTTGCGGACTTGGTTTTTGGTGCATTCTTGTCTTATTTATTTTAAGTTGTTATTTTTTTAAAAAAACCACTCTTACATTTCGATTGATTGGATAAGATCTTTGTGGAAATTGGTTAGGTATTAGCGCCTTTCTAATTATCAATCTCTTGGGACACGATACTTGAACTCATATATATTAATTGTTCACCCGTGCACTTACGGATCCAAACAAGTTTTTGGAGTCATTGCCAGGAGATTGAGTTTAGATTTGGTGTTATTTCTTATATTGATTCACAACTTTTATTTCAAGTTTTGTTTGCTTTTTTTTTTTCAGGTACTTGGATCTTGTATGCGAAGGACTCAAAGTGTATCTCGATTTTCTTACGATCTTGAGATCGAAAGGACCTTTTGAACATTGCTAAGAGAACAAGTGCAAGGGCAGGCACTCAATTTTGACAACGATTCTGAGATGGCAGAAGAAGAGAATACTGAAGGACTTTTGAGGGAGTATGCCACTCCAAATGCTGGAGATATTCGATCTAGCATCAGAAGGCCAGCTGTACAAGCACAAACTTTTGAGATCAAGCCCGCCAGTATCCAGATGGTTCAATCTACTTTGAAGTTTGCAGATCTACCTCAAGAAGTTCCCAATGCTCATTTAGCCAATTTTATGGAGATTTATGATACCTTTAAGCACCAAGAGATGACTGATGATGCAGCTTGCTAAAGGCTCTTTTCATTCTCTTTGAGGGATAGGGCCAAAACCTGGCTTCAATCCTTCCCTGAGCATTCCATCGCTACTAGGGAGGAACTTGTGCAGAAGTTTTTGGACCGATTCTGCTCTATCATGAAGTCAATATAGTATATAAATGATATCTTGTCCTTCAGGCAGTTGTTGGGGAAGTTCTCCCATTATGGTATAGCAAAATGGATGTTGGTGCATACTTTCTATGATAGTCTGACAACCTCCATTATATCTATAATTGATGCAGCAGCTGGAGGGGCTCTCATGAGCAACATTGTAGACATAGCCTACAACCTTTTGGAGGAAATGACTACTAACAACTATCACTGGCCAACAAAGAAGGTTACTACTAGGAGAATGACAGCCGGTATACATGAAATTGATGCTCTCATATCACTTTCAGCTCAAGTCGCAGCACTCTCTAAGAAGTTTGATACCATAACAGTTAATTCAGTGGCAAGTAGAGCCAATAACTTAGCGAAAATTTGTGATCATTGTGGGGACCTTCACTCTACTACAAATTGTACAGCTAGCCTGGAGAGTGTGCAATATCCCTGTCAATATTGCCAACCTAATAACAACTATGGTTTTGGTAACACTTACAACTCTAGTTGGTAGAACCATCCTAATTTCTCTTAGGATGGAAATTCTCAAGGTTCTTCTTCTTCTTGGCCCAAAGAAGCACTTCGCGCTCCAGCAAGATTTCAATAATAGAGCTCCCCTCAAGCCAAAATTTCGACTTCAACTTCCAACTTGGAGAAGATATTAGCTCAATTCAAGACTAGTCAACAAGATTATAGGACTAAAATTAATTCAAGGCTTGCCTCCCATGATGCTTTGATGCAAAGACAAGCGACTTTCTTGAGGAATCTCGAGACTCAAGTTGGCCAACTTGCCTAAGCTTTAAGCAATAGGCCGATAGGGAGTTTTCTAAGCGACACCATCAACAATCCCAAGGATGCCTCTAATGAGCATTGTAAGGCTATATCACTAAAGAGTGAGAAGGAAATAGAAGGGAGTCCCAAAACCAAGCTACTTGATGTAGAAGTTGATGTTGCAAAAGATGAGGCGGTTCTGAACAAGGAGGTTGAAAAAAACAAGAAAAGTGCAAATAGAAAGGTTGAGGACAAAAAGAAGGAGGGCAATCCGTATACACCACCTCCACATTTTCCCAACCGGCTAGCTAAACAAAAACTTGATGCTTAATTCCAAAAGATTTTGGAGATTTTCAAGAAACTTCACGTTAATATACTTCAAAATATTCATTGAAGTAGCAAGTGAGTAGGGACCCCTATGCCTTAATCATTCTTATCTTTCTCTTGCGGACTTGGTTTTTGGTGCATTCTTGTCTTACTTATTTTAAGTTATTATTTTTTTAAAAAAAAACCACTCTCATATTTCGATTGATTGGATAAGATCTTTACGGAAATTGGTTAGGTATTAACGCCTTTCTAATTATCAATCTCATGGGACACGATACTTTAACTCTTATATATTAATTGTTGACCCGTACACTTACGGAATCCAAACAAGTTTTTGGAGTCATTGCTAGGAGATTGAGTTTAGATTTGGTGTTATTTCTTATATTGATTCACAACTTTTATTTCTAGTTTTGTTTGTTTTTTTTTTAGGTACTTGGCTCTTGTATGCGAAGGACTCAAAGTGTATCTCGATTTCCTTACGATCTTGAGATCGAAAGGACCTTTTGAACATTGCTAAGTGAACAAGTGCAAGGGTAGGCACTCAATTTTGACAACAATTCAGAGATGTCAGAAGAAGAGAATACTAAATGACTTTTGAGGGAGTATGCCACTCCAAATGCTTGAGATATTCGATCTAACATCAGAAGGTCAGCTGTACAAGTACAGACTTTTGAGATCAAGCCCGCTATTATCTAGATGGTTCAGTGAACTTTGAAGTTTGCAGATCTACCTCATGAAGTTCCCAATGCTCATTTAGCCAATTTTCTGCAGATTTATGATACCTTCAAGAACAAAGGGATGACTGATGATGCAACTTGCTTAAGGCTCTTTTCATTCTCTTTGAGGGATAGGGCCAAAAACCTGGCTTTAATCCTTACTTGAGCATTCCATCACTACTTGGAGGAACTTGCGCAGAAGTTTTTGGACCAATTTTGCTCTCTCATGAAGTCAATATAGTACATAAATGATATCATGTCCTTCAAGCAGTTTGAGGGAGAGATTTTATATAAGGCATGAGAGCGATTTAAGGAGTTGCTGGGGAAGTTTTCCCATTACGGTATAGCAAAATGGATGTTGGTGCATACTTTATAGAATAGTCTGACAACCTCTATTATATCTATAATTGATGAAGCAGCTGGAGGGACTCTCATAAGTAACATTGTAGACATGACCTACAACCTTTTAGAGGAAATGGCTACTAACAACTATCACTGGCGAACAAAGAAGGTTATGTATAGGAGAATGACAGCCGATATACATGAAATTGATGCTCTCACATCACTTTCAACTCAAGTGGTAGCACTCTCTAAGAAGTTTGACACCATAACGGTTAATTCAGTGGCAAGTAGAGCCAATAACTCAGCGAAAATTTGTGATCATTGTGGGGACCTTCACTCTACTACAAATTGCATAGCTAGCCTGGAGAGTGTGCAATATCCCTGTTAATATCGCCAACCTAATCACAATAATGCTTTTGGTAACACTTACAACTCTAGTTGGCAGAACTATTCTAATTTCTCTTTGGATGGAAATTCTCAAGGTTCTTCTTCTTCTTGGCCCAAAGAAGCACCTCGTGCTCCTCCAAGATTTCAACAATAGAGCTCCCCTCAAGCCAAAATTTCAACTTCAACTTCCAACTTGGGGAAGATGTTAGCTCAATTCAAGAGTAGTCAACAAGATTATAGGACTAAAACTAATTCAAGGCTTGCCTCCCATGATGCTTTGATGCAAAGACAAGCGACTTTCTTGAGGAATCTCGAGACTCAAGTTGGCCAACTTGCCCAAGCTTTAAGCAATAGGCCCATAGGGAGTTTTCCAAGCGATACCATCAAGAATCCCAAAGTTGCCTCTAATGAGCATTGTAAGGTTATATCACTGAGGAGTGGGAAAGAAATAGAAGGGAGTCCCAAAACCAAGCTACTTGAAGAAGAAGTTGATGTTGCAAAAGATGAGGCGGTTGTGAACAAGGAGGTTGAAAAAAATGAGGAAAATGCAAATAGGAAGGTTGAGGACAAGCAGAAGGAGGACAATCCATATACACCACCTCCACATTTTTCCAACTGGCTAGCTAAACAAAAACTTGATGCTTAATTCCAAAAGATTTTGAAGATTTTCAAGAAACTTCATATTAATATACTTCAAAATATTCATTGAAGTAGCAAGTGAGTAGGGACCCCTATGCCTTAATCATTCTTATCTTTCTCTTGCGGACTTAGTTTTTGGTGCATTCTAGTTTTTGGTGCATTCTTGTCTTATTTATTTTAGGTTGTTAACTTTTTTAAAAAAACCACTCTCATATTTCGATTGATTAGATAAGATCTTTGTGGAAATTGGTTAGGTTTTAGCGCCTTTCTAATTATCAATCTCTTGGGACACAATACTTTAACTCTTATTTATTAATTGTTGACCCGTGCACTTACGGATCCAAACAAGTTTTTAGAGTCATTGCCAGGAGATTGAGTTTAGATTTGGTGTTATTTCTTATATTGATTCACAATATTTATTTCAAGTTTTGTTTGTTTATTTTTTTTTTCAAGTACTTGGCTCTTGTATGCGAAGGACTCAAAGTGTATCTCAATTTCCTTATGATCTTGAGTTCGAAAGGACCTTTTGAACATTGCTAAGAGAACAAGTGCAAGGGCAGGCACTCAATTTTGACAACGATTCTGAGATGGTGGAAGAAGGGAATACTAAAAGACTTTTGAAGGAGTATGCCACTCCAAATGCTCGAAATATTCGATCTAGCATCAGAAGGCCAGCTGTACAAGCACAGACTTTTGAGATCAAGCCCACCATTATCCAGATGGTTTAGTCTACTTTGAAGTTTACAGATCTATCTCATGAAGTTCCCAATGCTCATTTAGCCAATTGTCTGGAGATTTATGATACCTTCAAGCACCAAGGGATGACTGATGATACAGTTTGCTTAAGGCTCTTTTTATTCTCTATGAGGGATAGGGCCAAAAAACCTGGCTTCAATCCTTACCTGAGCATTCCATCACTACTTGGGAGGAACTTGCACAGAAGATTTTGGACCGATTCTGCTCTCTCGTGAAGTCAATATAGTACATAAATGATATCTTGTCCTTTAGGCAGTTTGAGGGAGAGATTTTATATAAGGCATGAGAGCGATTTTAAAAATTGTTGGGGAAGTTCTCCCATTATGGCATAGCAAAATGGATTTGGTGCATACTTTCTATAATAGTCTGACAACCTCCATTATATCTATAATTGATGCAGCAGCTGGAGGGGCTCTCATGAGCAAGATTGTAGACATGACCTACAACCTTTTAGAGGAAATGGCTACTAACAACTATCACTGGCCAACAAAAAAGGTTACTGCTAGGAGAATGACTTCCAGTATACATGAAATTGATGCTTTCACATCGCTTTGAGCTCAAGTGGCAGCACTCTCTAAGAAGTTTGACACCATAACAGTTAATTCAGTGGCAAGTAGAGCCAATAACTCAGCGAAAATTTGTGATCATTGTGGGGACCTTCACTCTATTACGAATTGCACAGCTAGCTTGGAGAGTGTGCAATATCCCTGTCAATATTGCTAACCTAATCACAACAATGCTTTTGGTATTACTTACAACTCTAGTTGGCAGAACCATCCTAATTTCTCATAGGATGGAAATTCTTAAGGTTCTTTTTCTTCTTAGCCCAAAGAAACACCTTGTGCTGTTGGTGTATTCCCTAGTGGCCAATACATTTTGTCTGTATTTACATACATTATATTATGCTATTTTTGATATATGAGGCATTTCATTTATTGTGTTCTTTTTTGGTAGACATAATAAAGTTCTTAGAATAGTAAGTTTGATACCATAGGACATCAAATGGATGACTTGATCGTGAGATCCTATTGGATAAAACACTATTCTTAAATGTCCCTAGTCAAGTATTATTGTTAATTAGGATAACAATAATGCATTGAGACTAGTATGTGCGTAGACTGATGACCACATCTCACCGGTCATGAATATGAGATATCAAGTCTACACATGGATACATATTAGAGTAATGATGTATTGGACAGACCCGCTATGAGAAGGCTACGTGGATCGTTATGTGAGTGTCATAAGCGATTCTCATAGTGATAATGGTGTATGTGGTCCTTTGACCTGAAATTACTACGATTCTTACATGAGGAGTTGTGTGTTTTAATACCATCAAACGTCATCTGTAACAAGATGATTATAAAGTTAGTCATTAGATATACTACGTTACATGTGAAGGGATGTGAGTGACCTTGATGGGATTTGTCCCTCCTACATAACAGGAGTGATATCTTCGGGGCCCCTGATTGAGTGAGACTACGAAATGCATGGCCATGCTCTAATGAGTCAATATGAGATATTGATCGCATTTGTTATTACTATGTCTACTCGGGAATCAGGAAACTGAAGATTAAACTAAACAAGGGTGACACGTTCCATGCCTTGTATTCAATCTAGATATCTGGACAAAGGGACTAAACTACACTGAAACATTAGTCACGGATAGGTTATGTCAAATCACTGACATTCTCATTACTTGGGTAGCAGTGATGTGTTGCTAGATACCGCTCACTGTAATATTAAAATGAGATTTTAATATTACTACCAACGTTATGAGAACCTGCAGGGTCGCACACTTAGAGCAGACTAAATTGGAGCAATAAGGATCTAAGTTGGACTTGGATTCAATTGTGGGCCTAACTCATGACAGATGGGTTTAGAGTTGCACAGCTTACCTTGCTACTGCTCACACTCACTTAAGGCAGCCACCATTATAAATAGTACTGCTAAGGGGGCTGATACGCATGTTATATCATAACCCTAGCAGCACCTAAGAAAGTGAGTGAGAGACAGTGAAAGGTTCTTCTGTTCTATTCGCAGCTAGCACTGCGAAACAGAGGCATGACTCCCTTTTTCAAGTCTGTTCGTGTGGATACCGCAGAAACATCATCGCTATTACAGTGTTGGTGATTCACCTCGCTTGTGTTTATCACGCTTCAAGAGGTAAACTTTTAAAATTTGGATTATGGACTTTTCGCATTGATCCTGTGAGGGAATTCTATTATTTCGCTGCGAGATAAACTTTTTAATCCGCAATTCCCAACACGTGCTCCTCCAAGATTTCAACAATAGAGCTCCCCTCAAGCCAAAATTTTAACTTCAACTTCCAACTTGGAGAAGATGATAGCTCAATTCAAGACTAGTCAATAAGATTATATGACTAAAACTAATTCAAGGCTTGCCTCCCATGATGCTTTGATGCAAAGACAAACGACTTTTTTGAGGAATCTCGAGACTCAAGTTGGCCAACTTGCCCAAGCTTTAAGCAATAGGCCCATAGGGAGATTTTCAAGCGACACCATCAACAATCCCAAGGATGCCTCTAATGAGCATTATAAGGCTATATCACTGAGGAGTGGGAAGGAAATAGAAAGGAGTCCCAAAATCTAGCTATTTGAAGAAGAAGTTAATGTTGCAAAAGATGAGGCGGTTGTGAACAAGGAGGTTGAAAAAAATGCGAAAAGTGTAAATAGGAAGGTTGAGGACAAGAAGAAGAAGGACAATCCATATACATCACCTCCACATTTTCCCAACCGGCTAGCTAAACAAAACCTTGATGCTTAATTCCAAAAGATTTTAGAGATTTTCAAGAAACTTCACGTTAATATACTTCCAAATATTTATTGAAGTAGAAAGTGAGTAGGGACCCCTATGCCTTAATCATTCTTATCTTTCTCTTGCGGACTTGGTTTTTGGTGCATTCTTGTTTTATTTATTTGAGGTTATAAACTTTTTTAAAAAAACTACTCTCATATTTCGATTGATTGGATAAGATCTTTGTGGAAATTGGTTAGGTATTTGTGCCTTTCTAATTATCACTCTCTTGGGACACGATACTTTAACTCTTATATATTAATTGTTGACCCGTGCACTTATAGATCCAAACAAGGTTTTGGAGTCATTGCCAGGAGATTGAGTTTAGATTTGGTGTTATTTCTTATATTGATTCATAACTTCTATTTCAAGTTTTGTTTGTTTTTATTTTCAGGTACTTGGCTCTTGTATGCGAAGGACTCAAAGTGTGTCTCAATTTCCTTACGATCTTGAGATCAAAAGGACCTTTTGAACATTGTTAAGAGAACAAGTGCAAGGGCAGGCACTCAATTTTGACAACGATTCTGAGATGGCGGAAGAAGAGAATACTAAAAGACTTTTGAGGGAGTATGCCACTCCAAATGCTCGAGATAATCGATCTAGCATCAGAAGGCTAGCTGTACAAGCACAGACTTTTGAGATCAAGCCTGCCATTATCCAGATGGTTTAGTCTACTTTGAAGTTTGCAGAGCTACCACTTGAAGTTCCCAATGCTCATTTAGCCAATTTTCTGCAGATTTATGATACCTTCAAGCACCAAGGGATGACTGATGATGCAGCTTGCTTAAGGCTCTTTTCATTCTCTATGAGGGATAGGGCCAAAAACCTGGCTTCAATCCTTACCTGAGCATGCCATCACTACTTGGGAGGAATTTGCGCAGAAGTTTTTGGACCGATTCTGCTCTCTCATCAAGTCAATATAGTACATAAATGATATCTTGTCCTTCAGGCAGTTTGAGGGAAAGATTTTATATAAGGCATGAGAGCGATTTCAGGAGTTGTTGCTGAAGTTCTCCCATTATGATATAGCAAAGTGGATGTTGGTGCATACTTTCTATAATAGTCTGACAACCTCCATTATATCTATAATTGATGCAGCAGCTAGAGGGGCTCTCATGAGCAACATTGTAGACATGACCTACAACCTTTTGGAGGAAATGGCTACTAACCTATCACTGGCCAACAAAGAAGGTTACTCCTAGGAGAATGACAGCCGATATACATAAAATTGATGCTCTCACATTGCTTTCAGCTCAAGTGGCAGCACTATCTAAGAAGTTTGACACCATAACAGTTAATTCAGTGGCAAGTAGAGCCAATAACTCAGCGAAACTTTGTGATCATTGTGGGGACCTTCACTCTACTACGAATTGCACAACTAACCTGGAGAGTGTGCAATATCCCTATCAATATCGCCAACATAATCATAATAATGCTTTTGGTAACACTTATAACTCTAGTTGGCAGAACCATCCTAATTTCTCTTAGGATGGAAATTCTCAAGGTTCTTCTTCTTCTTAGCCCAAAGAAGCACCTTGTGCTCCTCCAAGATTTCAACAATAGAGCTCCCCTCAAGCCAAAATTTCAGTTTCAACTTCAACTTCCAACTTGGAGAAGATGTTAGCTCAATTCAAGATGAGTCAACAACATTATAGGACTAAAACTAATTCAAGGCTTGCCTCCCATGATGCTTTGATGCAAAGACAAGCTGCTTTCTTAAGGAATCTCGAGACTCAAGTTGGCCAACTTGCCCAAGCTTTAAGCAATAGGCCCATAGGGAGTTTTCCAAGCGACACCATTAATAATCCCAAGGATGCCTCTAATGAGGATTGTAAGGCTGTATCACTGAGGAGTGGGAAGCAAATAGCAGGGAGTCCCAAAACCAAGCTACTTGAAGAAGAAGTTGATGTTGCAAAAGATGAGGCGATTGTGAACAAGGAGGTTGAAAAAAATGAGGAAAGTGCAAATAGGACGGTTGAGGACAAGAAGAAGGAGGACAATCCGTATACACCACCTCCACATTTTTCCAACCGGCTTGCTAAACAAAAACTTGATGCTTAATTCCAAAAGATTTTGGAGATTTTCAAGAAACTTCACGTTAATATACTCCAAAATATTCATTGAAGTAGCAAGTGAGTAGGGACCCTTTTGCCTTAATCATTCTTATCTTTCTCTTGCGGACCTGGTTTTTGGTGCATTCTTGTCTTATTTATTTGAAGTTGTTATCTTTTAAAAGAAAACCACTCTCATATTTCGATTGATTGGATAAGATCTTTGTGGAAATTGGTTAGGTATTAGCGCCTTTCTAATTATCAATCTCTTGGGACACGATACTTTAACTCTTATATATTAATTCTTGACCCGTGCACTTACGGATCCAAATAAGTTTTTGGAGTCATTGCCAGGAGATTGAGTTTAGATTTGGTGTTATTTCTTATATTGATTCACAACTTTTATTTCAAGTTTTGTTTGTTTTTTTTTTCAGGTACTTGGCTCTTGTATGCTAAGGACTCAAAGTGTATCTCGATTTCCTTATAATCTTGAGATCGAAAGGACCTTTTGAACATTGCTAAGAGAACAAGTGCAAGGGCAGGCACTCAATTTTGACAACGATTTTGAGATGGCGAAAGAAGAGAACAGTGAAAGACTTTTGAGGGAGTATGCCACTCCAAATGCTCGAGATATTCGATCTAGCATAAAAAGGCCAACTGTACAAGCACAGACTTTTGAGATCAAGCCTGTCATTATCCAGATGGTTTAGTCTACT
Organism: Ormosia emarginata; assembly: GCA_029884605.1. NCBI lineage: Eukaryota > Viridiplantae > Streptophyta > Magnoliopsida > Fabales > Fabaceae > Ormosia > Ormosia emarginata. The sequence goes on along the minus strand of JAQQTP010000041.1, from coordinate 1,422,013 downwards.
TTGAAGTTTGCAGATCTACCTCTTGAAGTTCCCAATGCTCATTTATCCAATTTTATGGAGATTTATGATACCTTCAAGCACCAAGGGATGACTGATGATGCAGCTTGCTTAAGGCTCTTTTCATTCTCTATGAGGGATAGGGCCAAAAACTTGGCTTCAATCCTTACCTAAGCATTCCATCACTACTTGGGAGGAACTTGCGCAAAAGTTTTTGGACCGATTCTGCTCTCTCATCAAGTCAATATAGTACATAAATGATATCTTGTCCTTCAGGCAGTTTGAGGGAAAGATTTTATATAAGGCATGAGAGCGATTTAAGGAGTTGTTGGGGAAGTTCTCCCATTATGATATAGCAAAATGGATGTTGGTGCATACTTTCTATAATAGTCTGACAACCTCCATTATATCTATAATTGATGCAGCAGCTGGAGGGGCTCTCATGAGCAACATTGTAGACATGACCTACAACCTTTTGGAGGAAATGGCTACTAACAACTATCACTGGCCAACAAAGAAGGTTACTCTTAGGAGAATGACAGCCGATATACATGAAATTGATGCTCTCACATTGCTTTCAGCTCAAGTGGCAGCACTATCTAAGAAGTTTGACACCATAACAGTTAATTCAGTGGCAAGTAGAGCCAATAACTCAGCGAAAATTTGTGATCATTGTGGGGACCTTCACTCTACTACGAATTGCACTGCTAGCCTGGAGAGTATGCAATATCCCTGTCAATATCGCCAACCTAATCACAACAATGCTTTTGGTAACACTTATAACTCTACTTGGCAGAACCATGCTAATTTCTCTTAGGATGGAAATTCTCAAGGTTCTTCTTCTTCTTAGCCCAAAGAAGTAGCTCGTGCTCCTTCAAGATTTCAACAATAGAGCTCCACTCAAGCCAAAATTTCAATTTCAACTTCAACTTCCAACTTGGAGAAGATGTTAGCTCAATTCAACACTAGTCAACAACACTATAGGACTAAAACTAATTCAAGGCTTGCCTCCCATGACGCTTTGATGCAAAGACAAGCAGCTTTCTTAAGGAATCTTGAGACTCAAGTTGGCCAACTTGCCCAAGCTTTAAGCAATAGGCCCATAGGGAGTTTTCCGAGCGACACCATCAACAATCCCAAGGATGTCTCTATTGAGGATTGTAAGGCTATATCACTGAGGAGTGGGAAGGAAATAGAAGGGAGTCCCAAAACCAAGCTACTTGAAGAAGAAGTTGATGTTGCAAAAGATGAGGCGGTTGTGAACAAGGAGGTTGAAAAAAATGAGAAAAGTGCAAATAGGACGGTTGAGGACAAGAAGAAGGATGACAATCCGTATACACCACCTCCACATTTTTCCAACCGGCTTGCTAAAGAAAAACTTGATGCTTAATTCCAAAAGATTTTGGAGATTTTCAAGAAACTTCACGTTAATATACTCCAAAATATTCATTGAAGTAGCAAGTGAGTAGGGACCATTTTGCCTTAATCATTCTTATCTTTCTCTTGCGAACCCTGTTTTTGGTGCATTCTTGTCTTATTTATTTGAAGTTGTTATCTTTTAAAAGAAAACCACTCTCATATTTCGATTGATTGGATAAGATCTGTGTGGAAATTGGTTAGGTATTAGCGCCTTTCTAATTATCGATCTCTTGGGACACGATACTTTAACTCTTATATATTAATTGTTGACCCGTGCACTTACGGATCCAAATAAGTTTTTGGAGTCATTGCCAGGAGATTGAGTTTACATTTAGGTTATTTCTTATATTGATTCACAACTTTTATTTCAAGTTTTGTTTTTTTTTTTTTTCAGGTACTTGGCTCTTGTATGCGAAGGACTCAAAGTGTATCTCGATTTCCTTATAATCTTGAGATCGAAAGGACCTTTTGAACATTGCTAAGAGAACAAGTGCAAGGGCAGGCACTCAATTTTGACAACGATTTTGAGATGGCGAAAGAAGAGAATACTGAAAGACTTTTGAGGGAGTATGCCACTCCAAATGCTCGAGATATTCAATCTAGCATCAAAAGGCCAGTTGTACAAGCACAGACTTTTGAGATCAAGCCTGTCATTATCCAGATGGTTTAGTCTACTTTGAAGTTTGCAAATCTACCTCTTGAAGTTCCCAATGCTCATTTAGCCAATTTTTTGGAGATTTATGATACCTTCAAGCACCAAGGGATGACTAATGATGCAGCTTGCTTAAGGCACTTTTCATTCTCTATGAGGGATAGGGCCAAAAACCTGGCTTCAATCCTTACTTGAGCATTCCATCACTACTTGGGAGGAACTTGCACAGAAGTTTTTGGACCGATTCTGCTCTCTCATGAAGTCAATATAGTACATAAATGATATCTTGTCCTTCAGGCAGTTTGAGGGAAAGATTTTGGAGATTTTGGAGATTTTTAAGAAACTTCACGTTAATATACTCCAAAATATTCATTGAAGTAGCAAGTGAGTAGGGACCCCTATGCCTTAATCATTCTTATGTTTCTCTTGCAGACTTGGTTTTTGGGCATTCTTGTCTTATTTATTTTAAGTTGTTATTTTTTAAAAAAAAAACCACTCTCATGTTTCGATTGATTGGATAAGGTCTTTGTGGATATTGGTTAGGTATTAGCACCTTTCTAATTATCAATCTCTTGAGGCACGATACTTTAACTCTTATATATTAATTGTTGACCCATGCACTTACGGATCCAAACAAGTTTTTGGAGTCATTCGCAGGATATTGAGTTTAGATTTGGTGTTATTTCTTATATTGATTCACAACTTTTATTTCAAGTTTTGTTTGTTTATTTTTTTTTTCAGGTACTTGGCACTTGTATGCGAAGGACTCAAAGTGTATCTCGATTTTCTTACGATCTTGAGATCGAAAGGACCCTTTGAACATTGCTAAGAGAATAAGTGCAAGGGCAGGCACTCAATTTTGACAACGATTCTGAGATGCAGAAGAAGAGAATACTAAAAGACTTTTGAGGGAGTATGTCACTCTAAATGCTCGAGATATTCGATCTAGCATCAGAAGGCCAGCTGTACAACCACAAACTTTTGAGATCAAGCCTGCCATTGTCCAGATGGGTCAGTCTACTTTGAAGTATGCTGATCCACCTCTTGAAGTTTCCAACACTCATTTAGCTAATTTTATGGAGATTTATGATACCTTCAAGCACTAAGGGATGACTGATGATGCAGCTTGCTTAAGGCTCTTTTCATTCTCTTTGAGGGATAGGGCCAAAACTTGGCTTCAATCCTTACCTAAGCATTCCATCACTACTTGGGAGGAGCTTGCACAAAAGTGTTTGGACCGATTCTGCTCTCTCATGAAGTCAATATAGTACGTAAATGATATCTTGTCCTTCAGGAAGTTTGAGGGAGAGATTTTATATAAGGCATGAGTGCGATTTAAGGAGTAGTTGGGGAAGTTCTCCCATTATGGTGTGGCAAAATGGATGTTGGTGCTTACTTTCTATAATAGTCTGACAACCTCCATTATATCTATAATTGACGCAGCAGTTGGAGGGGCTCTCATGAGCAACATTGTAGACAAAGCCTACAACCTTTTGGAGGAAATGGCTACTAACAACTATCACTGGCCAACAAAGAATGTTACTCCTAGGAGAATGACAGTCGGTATACATGAAATTGATGCTCTGATATCACTTTCAACTCAAGTGGCAGCGCTCTCTAAGAAGTTTGACACCATAATAGTTAATGCAGTGGCAAGTAGAGCCAATAACTTAGCGAAAATTTGTGATCATTGTGGGGGCCTTCACTCTACTACAAATTGCATAGCTAGCCTGGAGAGTGTGCAATATCCCTGTCAATATCGCTAACCTAATCATAATAATGATTTTGGTAACAATTACAACTCTAGTTGGCAGAACCATCCTAATTTCTCTTAGGATGGAAATTCTCAAGGTTCTTCTTCTTTTTAGCCCAAAGAAACACCTCGTGCTCCTCCAAGATTTCAACAATAGAGCTCCCCTCAAGCCAAAATTTCAACTTCAACTTCAACTTCCAACTTGGAGAAGATGTTAGCTCAATTCAAGACTAGTTAACAAGATTATATGACTAAAACTAATTCAAGGCTTGCCTCCCATGATGCTTTGATGTAAAGACAAGCAACTTTCTTGAGGAATCTCGAGACTCAAGTTGGCCAACTTGCCCAAGCTTTAAGCAATAGGCCCATAGGGAGTTTTCCAAGTGACACCATCAATAATCCCAAGGATGCCTCTAATGAACATTGTAAGGCTATATCACTGAGGAGTGGGAAGGAAATAGAAGGGAGTCCCAAAACCAAGCTACTTGAAGAAGAAGTTAATGTTGCAAAAGATGAGGCGGTTGTGAACAAGGAGGTTGAAAAAAATAAGGAAAGTGCAAATAAGAAGGTTGAGGACAAGAAGAAGGAGGACAATCCGTATACACCACCTCCACATTTTTCCAACTGGCTAGCTAAACAAAAACTTGATGCTTAATTCCAAAAGATTTTGGAGATTTTCAAGAAACTTCACGTGAACATACCATTTGCTGAAGCTTGGAACAAATGCCTAGTTATGTGATGTTTATGAATGACATCTTGACCAAGAAGAGAAGGCTTGGGGATTATAAGACCATAGCTCTCACAGTGGAATGTAGTGTCATACTACAAAATAAGCTACCTCTTGATAATTACCGAGTTTACCAAATTTAAATCAATTTATAACCGAATTACCAAAACTACTTGCAGTATAAGGTAACACTAGGTCGAGCCCGTAGATCACTCTAATTATGAAGTCATATTAAGAGGTTAATAAACAGGGAGGAGGAGTTTGTGAAATTAACAACAAAAATAGAAAGCAATTAAAGAAGAGAAAACAGAATTAAGAAGCAACCAATCCAAGAGAATTAACAAATCTTGATTTTGATACATCCTTTATTTTTATAGCAATTATCAACTAAATCCTCGGTCTTAGATCACATCAAGAAGCCTCTCGATGTTCCATGGATCTTATACTAGAAATGCTCCTCAGATTTAGGCCTTCTAACCCCCAAAACTACTCCCTATTTTAGCTCACATGATTAAAAACCCATTAATTATAAAGTTAGGTCCATTATGAGCAATTGGGCCCAAACCCCATGCAATTTAGAGGTCTACAACTCAAGTTATAAACAAAACAATATCAAAGGGTCTCTGAACTCGTGTTCTGATTTTCAGGCCCAATTAGGTTCACTAGACATCTGATTGAGACTTCAAGATCTTCATCAAAGTTGTAGCGCTTCCTTTTAGCTTTCCTACAAGGTAAAATTCATAATTTTCAGATATCTAGAACTCAAGTTATGGTTGAAATACAGAAACAACGTCAAAACTCATTAATGCTGAAAAAAATCAATTAGGCCCAATTTGAGTCCAAACTTAAAAAACATGACTAAGCTAAATTAATTAAGTACATGGAGAGTGTAAATGACTAAAAATAAAGGTTTATTAATGTATAAAATATGTGATTAACACCTCCCAAGTTGAAAGACCTTGGAAGCTTCACCATTCCATGCACCATTGGTAGTCAATTCTTTGGTAAAGCTTTATGTGACCTAAGGGCAAGCATAAACTTGATGCCTCTATCTATCTTCCAACGGGCTAGGGTTGGGGGAGGTGAAGCTAACTTCGGTTACTTTGCAACTAGTTGATCGTTCCCTCATATATCCTGAAGGAGTCATAGAAGATGTCTTGGTCAAGGTAAACAAGTTTATATTCTCAGCTGATTTCATCATTCTAGACATAGAGGAGGACTGCAATGTACCATTGATTCTTAGAAGACCTTTCTTAGTCACTAGTAAAATTATGATTGATATGCAAAAAGGTGAACTTTCTATGCAAGTCAATGATGAAAAGGTAACCTTTAATATTTACAAAGCCATGAAATTTTCAAATGATCATGAAGAATATTCCTACATATGTATGATTGATCAAGTAGTCAATAATACATTTCATAATAGTTTAACTAATGATTCCCTTGCTTTATCTTTGACATCCATATATGAGCATATAGATAGGGATGAAGTTATGGATGTATTAAGCTACTTGAATCATTTGCTAAGTTTTTCAAGAAGCCGAGCTTTGAACCATTGAACATACCTTTTGACAAGCCCATTCTTCAACCTTCCATAGTCACTCCACCCAAGTTAGAGCTCAAGCCATTGCCTGATCACTTGCGGTATTCATACTTGGGGGAATCTTCTGTGTTGCAGGTTATCATTTCTTCATCTTTTTCAGAGGAATAGGAATCCAAGTTGTTGAGAGTGCTTAAGGAGTACAAAAAGGATTTGGGGTGGACTATTGCAAACATAAGAGGCATCAACCCCATTATTTACAACCACAAAATCTTGTTGGAAGCTGATCACAAGCCAACCATCGAACATTAAAGGCATCTCAATCCCATCATGAAGGAGGTGGTCAAGAAAGAGATCATCAACTGGCTAGATGCAGGTATCATATACCTTATCTCTGATAGCAAATGGGTGAGCCTGATTCAGTGTGTGCCTAAGAAGGGTGGAATGATAATGGTAGCCATTGAGAACAATGACTTGATTCCCACTAGGACAGTCATAAGATGATGCATTTGTATAGATTATAAGAAGCTTAACACTGCAACCCGGAAAGATCATTTTTTATTACCATTTATTGATCAGATGCTGGATAAGTTAGTAAGTCATGCATATTAATGTTTCCTTGATGGTTATTCGGGGTGCAATCAGTTTGTTATTTCCCCAGATGATAAAAAGAAAACTATTTTCACTTGTTGATATGGTACTTATGCTTTCAAGAGGATGCCCTTTGGTTTGTACAATGCCCCAGCAACCTTTCAGAGATGCATGATGGCTATCTTCATCGACATGGTAGAGAAATGTTTGGAGATATTTATGGACGACTTCTCAGTCTTTGGTGATTCCTTTGATGAGTGTCTTCATAATTTGGCCCTTGTGTTGCAAAGGTGTGAGGAGACAAACTTGGTGCTTAATTGGGAGAAATGTCATTTTATAGTCCAAGAATGTATAGTACTTGGACATAGAGTGTCACATAAGGGAATGGAGGTTGATAGAGCTAAGATTGAAGTTATTGAGAAACTTCTGCCACCAATTTTAGTGAAAGAAGTCTGGAGTTTCCTTGGGCATACTGGATTTTATCAGAGGTTTATCAAAGATTTTTCCAAGTTTTCCAAACCACTTTATAACTTGTTGGAAAAAGATGTGCCTTTCAAGTTTGATGAGTCATGCTTAGAAGCCTTTGTGGAGTTGAAGAAAAGACTTGTCTCAGCACTTATCATCAACACTCTTGATTAGACCCTACTGTTTGAGCTAATGTGTGATGTTAATGACTATGCAATTAGAGTGGTATTGGGCCAAGGGAAGAACAAAATCTTTCACTCCATTTATTATGCAAGTCGGACACTTACTGATGCATAGTTGAACTACACCACCACTGAGAAAGAACTCCTTACAGTTGTCTTTGCATTTGACAAATTTCGATCATATTTGGTTGATGTTAAAGTCATTATTTTCACGGATCACTCGCCCATCAAGTATCTAGTGAGCAAAAAAGATGCCAAGCCGAGGTTGATTCATTGGGTTTTATTGTTACATGAGTTTGACCTTAAGATTAGAGATCAGAAGGGTGTTGAGAACCAAGTGGTTGACTATCTTTCTAGGTTAGAAAATGAGAATTATTAACATGGCCTAACTCACTTATTACAAATCCTCTCTTGGCATGTCTCCATACCAATTAGTCTTTGGCAAGGCTTGCCACCTTCTAGTCGAACTTGAACACCATGCCTATTGGGCCATCAAGATATTAAATTGGGATTTTGAAGCTAGTGGGGGGAAAAGATTGTTGCAACTGAATGCACTTAATGAATTATGCTTACAAGCCTAGGAAAATGCTAAGATCTATAAGGAAAAGGTGAAGAGGTGACATGATAAGCACATTATCTCAAGAAGCTTTGCACTAGGCCAGAAGGTTCTCTTATTCAACTCAAGACTAAAATTATTTCCTGGCAAGCTTAAATCCTGGTGGTCAGGTCCATTTTTAGTTGTGGAAGTGTTTCTTCATAGTGTTGTAACCCTAAAAGACACGATTTCAAAGTCAACATTTAAGGTCAATGGCCAGCGACTCAAGCTTTACTTAGGTAGTGAGGTGGAGAGACACAAAACCTCACTCACCATTGCCCTTCCATCTTGAAGTCTGCAAAGTCCAGCCAGGACTATAAATAAAGCACTTTTTGGGATGCAACCCAACTTCTTAACTCTATCTCTTAGCTAGGGACAATTTTATGCATGATTGAGGAGTTTTTCTTTATGGTTTATATGTGTTTTTGATAGCTTTATATTATGTGTTTTTCATTTTTTATGTCTTGTCAATTTTACATAATGTTAATAATGTTCTTAGATTTTTTTGTGAGACAGGAAGCTATGCAAGAACCAAGAAAATAAGATCTGATGGCTGTTTCTGCATAGTTTTGCAGTCCAGGATACCACGCTTAGGTGTGGTTGTCTCAGCCTCAGTAGGATGTAGGCGTGGCTATCTCGGTTTTCTCAAGCTAAAATTCCAGAGAGTATCATGCCTAGGTGTGACTTTTCCATGCCTAGGCGCGGTCTCTCTTCCAAAAAAAATAAAAAAAAAAAATCCATGCCTAGGCACAGAAAAATCCATGCCTAGGCACAGAAAAATCATGCCTAGGCGTGATGGGGCTACTCTTGCACAAAACGCAGCCCTCTTTTTCACTAAACACACAAACCCCTCCTCCCTCACAACAGCCTTACTCCCTCATCTTCCCTCACAAAGAACCTCACCCTCTTTTCCTCCCTAACCCACCATCACCTCATACCCATCACTACTACCCACCACTATCATCTCTTCCCCATCACTCTAACCTCCTCCCAAAACCATCTTGCCCCAATCCTTCGCAGCCACCCCACCATTTCAACCCGTGCCCATACCTCCTCCCCAACCCACTTTCTCCCTCGTAACCACCCCACCTTACGGCCAAACCTACTACCACCCACCACCGTGACTCACCTCTCTTCCTCACCCCAATACACACCCACACATATGGCTACCACCATCATAACCACCCAACCCGTGCCCCCACCCCCTTATTTTCTCTCTTACCGGTCCACTAAAATTTGCACCAAGCCCATAACAAACCCATCTTCGGCACCACACCAATCACCCACCACCGAACCCTCACCTCCCACCCAACTCACCTCCTTCCAGCCACCCAACCCCAACCCGTGCCCCACTCCCTTCAGTCACCCACCATTGAACCCCCACCCATTTGCTCTCTCTCCCTCTCTAGCAACCATCATCTCTTCCCTGGTGTTGTTGGATTTGAAGTTTGGTGCCCCGTTGTAATTTGTTTGGTTCGCCCAAGGTCAATCTTTATTTTTTTTTGAATTTATCAGTTTCAACATTTCAATTTTTTGTGCTAAATAGTTGCAGGTTTTCCGTTCAATGTTAGGCTATCGTATCATATGAGTAATCTTGAATATATGTTCTATTTTGATGATTGAAATGTTGAGTATTTATTGATCTATGTTTAATTGTGTGTTTGTTATATTGGTTGAATTCTACTCAATTATTCATACCTTGCTTGATAAAATGCCAGAATTATAGCGATTATGCGTATACTTGTGTTAGTCTCTGTATTGTTGATGTTGGATGCTGATTCTGAATTGTTGATGTTGTGTTAGTCTCTGACACACCCTATTTTCTGCATTTACGTGACATATGCTTGATATAATGCCTTGAGTCTTGCATAAGATCTGTTTCCATTCTTTGGGACACTGAGTTGGTTTGGGGATTTGCTATGCATAGTAAATAGAGTTTCCAGTTTACAGACTTGCATTAATTGCGCATTTGCATGATTGAGTTGGAACTGGTTGCATGATATTTTCTAGCTAGGTTTGGGGGTAGCCTTTGTTTAGGTACTTGACATTGTGGCTGATTCATTTTCAATTGGACTAACTAGAAGGAATATTCTTTTTAGGTACTTACCCATCATGTCAAAATGCTAGAGGAAGACCATTGAGGTTGGGCCAAGTTACAAAAGACAACGAAGATATCCCCGTCTATGACCTAGACTTCTTCATCTCTCAGGATGCTTTCAACTATTTCTGGTTGAATCTAAGGAAAATTAACATCATTCCTGAGTAGAGGTTTCATGAAGTAAATGTGGTTCATTATCCAACCATAGCAAGCGCCACAACTGTATTCCACTAGGAAACTTTTGCTGAGCATCCTACAGAGGACCCAGTGGCAGTTGTGGTCAAGGAGTTTTATGCTAATGCCCACAACTGTAAACTATTTTGTTGAGTGTATTCGTCAGGTCATGGACCTTGGCCTTGCCCCATTGGATTGTGCTTACAAGATATTGCAACTTCCTGAAAAGGAGGGAGGCACTCTCTTCGAGACAGTCATAAAAGCCATTTGTGATCCTGCCTTTCCTGTTCAAGTGCAACGTAACAGAAATAACTCAATAAGATACATCAAATAGGAGAGTTTGCACCTCGAGCTACATCCTTGGAACCATTTTGTGTGTTCCTGCTTGTTGCCCACCAAGCATCAGTCAGACATATATCCTAAGTGTGCTTACATGTTGTATGCTATTCACACTCTTCAATTAGTGGATACTGTTCAGATCTGACTATGCATTACAATAAAGCTCAAATCTTTATTCTTTCCCTCTCTCATATGTAAGCTTTATCAGAAATCTAAGGTGGCATGGAAGGAGACTGAGGTTTGTGTGAAAACCAAAACTCCTATGAATGAGAGAGTTGTGCAAACACTCATGGATGCCCAAGAAAGACATCGGCATGCACCAGCCTCGAACCCAGCTGCAGATTCCTAACCAGCCCCTGCACTGACCCCAATTTTCGATCGATGCTACATGGGCAACCACTGTTGATCAGCGCCTGGATCAGCAGTAGGCGATGCTTTCTTCAATTTATCAGAGCATCCACTGGTTTTCCTTGCATCAGGGCCACCAGATGGATGATTTCCCACTATTTCCATAGGTTACTGCAGGAGCACCTCCACCATATACTCCAACATTAGGTGCTAATGTTGATGATACACAGATGGACACAAATGGCTCAGCTGATCATGTAGGGGATGACTTATTTGATGAGGGCGACCTATTTTGAGGCACCAGGGCTTATTTCCTTCATTTTATTGTCTTCTGTATTTTCTTTCTTGTTTTCCACAGTGAGGATATTGTATGTCTTAGGTTTGGGGGGGATTAATTTCTTTTTGAGCTTTTTACTGAGCTATTTTGTCTTAATTATTGTGATGAATATTGATTTCCCTCTCATTCCTTTGTATTTGACACTGGTGTTAGGACAATTTATTTTGTTGAGTAGCTTCTTTGTTAGATGTTCTAAATGCTTTAGGAAGTAATTTTGGTGTTAATTCTTAGTTGTTAATAATTCTTGTTACGATTGTTTTATTTTGTTTTGTTTTTCCAATTAGCGGGCCTGTGAAAGCTTGATCATGATTAATTGATAGCCTGAGAATATGCATTAAAGTGATGAGTGGTTCTTAGAAATAGGTTGGATTTTTTGCATGCCAGAGTTTTGATTTGAGTATCCAATGATTGCGCGGATTAAAATTCAAATTTTGTGCTTACACTTGTTGCTATAATTGTGTGTAAGTGTATTTTCTTTTTTATATGTGTGGTGGATTTTGGAATGTGAAATGATTGCATGATTGGAGAAAATTTATAAAATGCATGTGCATGAGCAATTTGCATCTCAGGAGCTTGTTTAATTCCCTTTCGAGGCGAAATCCTAGGCGAGGCATTTTTAAGGAAATGACTAGGGCACTTATTTGGATTGATTGAGCATTTCAAGCCAACCTAAATTGAATGATATCCCTAGTTCCCTTTGGAGCCTAGTGTGCATGTGTGTAGCTTAAATTTTTGTTTTTTTAAACCTCACTTCTCCACCCCTTCACCCTTTCTTGTGAAAAATCGTTTTACCCTCTTCACATATCCCTTATTAAATGCATGATTAGACATTTTTGTTGATTTGAGCTAAGTTATTTTGCATGGTACTAAGGAAACAGGATCAATTGGGAACCAAGTCTTGCTAAAAAAAATAGAAAAAGAAAGAAAAGTGTGAGAAATAAATATATTCATATGTTCAATAAAAAAGAAGAAGAAAAGAATAAAGAGGGTTGATTTTTCATATTGGATCCTTTTGTGCATTTTACATGTTTGGCTTGAATCAATGGAAATGTATGATTATGTGTTTAATATTTGATTTTAAATCATTCCCCTCCTTTCTTAACCATTATCCTTAGCCTCACATTACAAGCTTAAAAGACCCTAATGATATTTGATTATCTGTTGCTTACATTAATGGAGAAATGGATGAAAGATATTCTTATGAGAGTGCTTGTGCATTTTATAAATTCATCCAACTTGTTTTTCATGATTAGGAAAGGATCTTAAATACATAAAAATAGGAAATCATTCATGCATGAAAATGGTATTCAAGGGTAATCATGATAGTTAGAATTTTTCTTGCATGTGTGGACCATAGTGAGAGGTTGAAAAGTGATTTCTGAAGGTATGAATGATGATTGGAAGCTGGCTATGCTCTAGTTCAATTTGCTTCTTGATTTTTGTATTTGATTGTGCCTTTTGTTCCTTTGCTTGGCTTAGTTTGCTCGAGGACTAGCAAATCTTTAGATTTGGAGGTGTGATAACTCCAAGAAATGAAGTTATTTAACTTGAATTTGAATGTTTATGTGTATGTTAGTCTTAAGTTTTCAAGTTCATAAGTTCAATTCATACATGGTTTTGATGATTTAAGCTTTCCTTCTCGAATGATTAGGAATTAAGTATCTAATGACTTTATTTAAAGAATTTGAATGGATCCTGATTTCTCAAACTTTATCATGGTTTTGATGCAGGTATGTAAGATGAGAAGGTCTTGGAAGAGGTAAGGAAAGTGAAGCTTAAATAGGAAAGAAAGCATGAAAGGAGGATTAGGTGACAAGCCACGCCTAGGCATGAAAAAGTCACACCTAGGCGTGATAGTCTCAGTTTTCAAGAAAAAGCCAGACAGAGAAACCCACGCTTAGGCATGAAAAAGCCACGCCAAGGCGTGGGCAAGTCACGCCTAGACATGGAAAAGCTGCGCCTAGGCATGGACAAAGGTCCGCAAATTTGGCCCTTTTTATCTAATTTTGGAGAGAATTTGAGGGGACTTCTGATTTTTCCAAAGACAAGTTCTAGAGAGGAAATGAGAGGAAGGATTTCTACATGGAATAAAGGTGATTCCAGTGAAGAATCAAGATCAAGGGAGGAAAATCAAGCTTTGATTCTCTTCACTTTTGTTCATTCTTCCCATTTTTTCTCTCTTGATTTGTAATTTAATGAGTTTCATGATTTCATGTGTTTTCTCTTCTTTTATGATGTGTAACTAAACTATAATCTAGGGGCTCTCTAGGATCTTGCATGAATTTGAATATTTTGTAATTTGTTTGGGTTTCTATCAATTAATTTGATTTTGTTCTTCCATATCTATGCTTAATGATTGCTATTGATTGACCATCAATTGCATAATCTTAGTATTTCAAATGAACTAGACATAGGGATTTGAGAATATGAATATGGTATGGTTGATGCATGTTCAATTACATTCAATTGGATTGGGTGTATTGATTAGCTAATGGGATAGACACATACTCCCTTGGCCATGCATAGCAAGTGTTTGAAACTTAGTCTTAATGAGTGATTCTTATGCTAACTCACATGGACATATAGTGGATTAGATAAGTCTCACATGAGAATTGACCTAGATATAGGCTTTTATCTATAACTAGTTTTCCGCTAGCGAAATCAATTCTTTGATAAATGTTTTTGAATTGCAAATATTCATTGAAGTAGCAAGTGAGTAGAGACTCCTATGCCTTAATCATTCTTATCTTTCTCTTGCGGACTTGGTTTTTGTTACATTCTTGTCTTGTTTATTTTAAGTTGTTATTTTTATTAAAAATCACTCTCATATTTCGATTGTTTGGATAAGATCTTTGTGGAAATTGGTTAGGTATTAACACATTTCTAATTGTCAATCCCTTAGGACACGATACTTGAACTCTCATATATTACTTGTCGACCCATGAACTTGCACATCCAAACACCCACAAGGTTATCGCACCTTGGAGAGGTATAAGGAATACAAGGTTCAATTAGGATAAGATGAACAATGCGTAAATGAAAGTCAAAATGGGGAATCCACTTTACCAACCTTTAAGTTCAAGAAGTGAATTCAAGGGTTTTAACTTGTACTCTAATGAGCCCGATCTTAACTCAAAAACTTAAAAAAGGTTTAAAGAGGTTAAGAGTAGCAAATTGTAGCTTGGGATAAGGCAGTAACATTTGTCGTGGTCCATAAACGATGCCACTCCATGAGGCTTCTATGTGTTGAACACCTAATTTTGTCTGAGTCATTAATACTTTTTCATTCATAAATAAAAAACAAAAATAAAAAAATAATAAAAATAATAATAAATAAAAATAAAAATAAAAAAAGTGATAATAATAATAATAATAATAATAATAATAATAATAATAATAATAATAATAATAAATATCCTAATTTTTTTGCATAAACTCATGTCTCACAACTTGATCCCTCAACCCATTATCCAACTAATGACCTATATGCTACTAAACACCCAAAGAAACCTTAGTAGCCACCATTAGACTCATCTCTCATCCGAAACCCTAGCCACCATCACTCTCCAAATCCCAATTCCTCCTATAAAAATCCATAACCTACACACAAAAATACACATAGAAACACACAAATTCGGACAAAAAATTTAGATGAATTCACGCCGATCGCTAATACCTTAGCCACATTTTTTTCTGTCCTTCATCATAGCCACCATCCCAACACACATTTTTACCTTCACCCATCATCACCTTCTTCAAACCTTAAAAGCAAGCAGTCACTATTCCCCTCTCTATAACCTTCCCTTCCATCTTCACCCTCCCCTCATCATCTTAGTTGAGCCTCCATAGCCAACCACTCCACCATTTCCATTGCCTCTATCTTACCAAGTCACCTACCCATGAACCAAACACAACCATAACCACCTCACCTCATCACCATCTTCAACCGTGAACCACCTTGCTCCACCATAACAACACACCACAGCCATCCGAAACAACCACATCCCACACAGCCACCAGGCCATTTGTGCCATGAGCCACCGTGCTCATCAGACCCATCAACGTACAACCAAACACTAGTAGCTGTGCCACCCACAAACAGAGCACCACCCAAGCAGCCACTGTGTAGCTCCACCCGTACGTAGACCTACTGTCTTAGTCACCAACTGCCCAAACACAAACCACCTTGAACCAGTGACCACCCACCACCTAAGCAGCCACCATGAAGCTCCACCCCATACACAGACCCACCGTCTTCGTTCCCAACTGGCCAAACGCAATCCTCCTTGAACCAGTGACCACCCACCACCCAAGCAGCCATGGTGAAAATCCACCCCATATGCAGAACCACTGCATTATGACCCAGTGCTCCGTGCAACCACCAAAGCCACCAACAATAACCACCCTTGCTCGCACCTCTGCCTCGCACCTCTGCCTCGCACCTCTGCCCCTTCACGTACCAGATCTGCCAGTCGTGCCATATACCGAGCATCACCATGCACAGCAACCGCACCTAGTTGCACAAGCAGCTCCACCCACCTCGCGCGGTATGCACCACCAACACCCAACCGTGCACAGAGCCTTCTAAGTTAGCCACCGAACCTTCCTCTATTTTTTCTCGTTTCTTTCTTTGTGTTTCACTTAGCTTAGGTTCTTTTTTCTATTCTGTTTAATTTTATTTTTTTTCATATAAAAAATATTTTATTTGTTTTTCAAAAAAATAAAAAAAATCTTTTAATTCATGTCATGACCAATGACAATGATTGAATAGAGGATGATATTTTCAATGTTATTTGGATCATAAAGGCTTATTAAGTAGTTTGGTGCTAACTTGAATCATGCGCAATGATGATTTTGTTTTTTCAAACAAAATTCATTTTCAGAAATTCTTTTCATAATTAAAATTAACCAACCCATAATTATTTTCTAGAGAATTACGTGAGAGTTCCTCATTGTACTAGGGGATACGTAGGAGTGGAACTCCTATTCCGTTAAGGCAAAAATTAAATTTTCACAAATTATTTATTTTTTTAGTTTATCTTTTAACAAAAAGGGTAAAACAAATATATTTTGATATTATCAAGTTTTGTAGAATTGACTTAAGGTACCGTCTCAAGACGAGTGTGTTAGGGGTGTTATGAGATTAAGTTTCCACCCTTCTCTATACATAATCGACTCTCAAATCCAATCTGGTTTCAAAGTTTTAGGGAAAATTAATGGTGAGGACCATTAAGGAGTGACATTTAATTTAAGGAGACAAAAAAGTTAAAATTATTAAGAATGAACATTTAAAAGTTTTAATTAAAGAGAATGACCATATCATTTTATTTAATGGTCAAAATTATCCTTAATTAAAAGTAATTGTCATATCATTTTAAATTGTTAGTCAATCAATGGTAACAAATGACCACTTAATAGAAAGTAATGATCACTCATAAATTTCTTCTTAATTTCATAAAATTTTACTCATTGAACTTTATTTAAACTTGTTAGATGCTCAGTAATAACAAATGACCATTTAACAGAAAGCATGGGCCACAAATACCTTCTTAATTTCATAATACTTTAGACATAGAACTTCATTTAAAATTGTTAACCCCTCGGTGTTAACATATGACTATTCAATAAAAAGTAATAACCACTCATAAATTTATTCTTAATTTTATGCAATCGTCAAAGAGTTTTAATTGAAGTTTCACATGTAAAATTTAATAAAATTAAGAATGAATTTGTGAGTAGCCTTTACTTTTTATTAAATGATCATTTGTTATCACTGAGTGACTAATGATTTTAAATGAAGTTTCATGTGTAAAGTTTTATGAAATTAAGAAGAAATTTGTGAGTGATCATTGCTTTTTAATGAAAGGTAATTTGTTAACACTAAGTGACTACTACGGATTTTAAATGAAGTTCCATGAGCGAAAATTTATGAAATTAAGAAGAAACTTGTAAGTGGATATTACTTTTTATTGAATGGTTATTTGTTAACACTAAGCGACTAATGATTTTAATTGAAGTTCCATGTGTAAAGTTGTATAAAATTAAGAAGAAATTTATGAGTGATCATTGTTTTTTATGGAATGGCCATTTGTTAACATTGAGTGACTGACAATTTTAAATAAAGTTCTATGTGTGAAGATTTATGAAATTAAGAAAGAATTTGTGAGTAACTCCTACTTTATATTAAATGGTCATTTTACTATTGAGCACCTAACAGTTTTAAATGAAGTTCTATGTGCAAATATTTATAAAATTAAGAAGAAATTTGTGAGTAATCATTATATTTTATTAAGTGGTTATTTGTTACTACTGAGCAGCTAACAATTTTCAATGAGATTATCTTCACTTTTTATTAAGGATAATTTTGACCATTAGATTTTTTTGGTCTTTGACCGGGAGTATCCACCGCCGATAGCAGTGACTAATTTTCAGCGGAAAAACTAAAGGCACTACTTAAGGCGAGAGTCCTCTCCCAAAATGAGATTATCATTCTCTTTAATTAAAACATAAATGATTCTTCTTGATAATTTTAATTTTTTTGTCTTTTTAAATTAAATATTACTCTTTAGTGGTTCTTACCATTAATTTTCCCAAAGTCTTATATGATTCTTTTAAAAATAACATAAATTTATTGACATTTTGGACATTTAATTTACATTAAGATTTGATCTTTGATTTTATTTTAATTTAATAATTCAAATTGACTCATTTAATGATAAAAGATAACAGTGAAGACTAACTTTAATAAATAAAGATAATATTTGAAATCAATTTTAATGAAGAGAGAATTTGACTTTGTTGTTAACTATATTTATAGCATATAAAATAATTGAAAACTATGCCTTTGAAATGAAAAAAAAAAAAAAAGACGAAGTGAACACGTGATATTACGTTATACTTATATTAAATTATATTTATAAATGACTTTTAATTGAACACGTGCTATTAAATTATTTTATAAATTCAGCTAATTTTGTTATATATAACTTAAATAAATTATAAATTATTTATATTTTATGGTATTATCTTATAACATTATGTTCCAAAAGAATTATCATATAAAATTTTTAAATATATGTAATTTTTAATTTTTTTAATAATTAAAAAATTATTTTTAATCTTTTTCTTTTCTATTCAATAAAAAATGTCTGATTTCTCACTCATCATTAAATTCTTTGTCAATATTCTCTTTTTCATATATATATATATATAGATTGCTAACCTCCACATTGTAACATCCTTTTTTTTTTTTTATAAAATTTAGCATTTAATCTTTGTAATAAAGATTAAAATTATTTTTTTGAATTAAGATAAAATTATCAATATTCTCTTTTTTCATATGTATATGAAGATTGCTAATCTCCACACTGTAACATCTTATTTTTTTTATAAAATTTAGCATTTAATCTTTGTAATAAATATTAAAAGTATTGTTTTTAGTTAAGATAAAATTATTAGTGTATTATGAAAAGATAAAAATATTTATAAGAATCAATGAAATATATTATTTTAATTTAAATATCTCAAATTTAATGATTATTTATAAAGAAATATCTTAACTTAAAAAAAAGGTCATGATAACAAGTGCAACGTTACACGGCAATGTGCACCAATAAGTATAAAAAGTAGTCATTCTAATAATGATAATAGTAACATTGCACTGTAACATGCACCAATAAAAGTTAAAAATAGCTCTTCACTTTGACTATAAATAGAGACAATTTGGTGGTATGAAACAAAGTGAGAAAGAGAGTAGTTAAAGTTTTGGAAATGAGAAATTGGGAGAGAGAAACACGAAGGTAGAAAATGTAAAATAGAGAGAGAGAAAAAGAAACAACAAAGTGAGAAACAGAAAAGAGAGAGAAAAAAAAGATAGTGTGAAACCATAGAAGAAAAGAAAAGAAAAAGAGAGTAAAGAGAAGAAAAATGTAACACCCTCCGTAGGGCATCACATTTCTGACTACAAGCTCATAATCTGAAAATGATTTCATAAAAGGTTTGAGTTATAAAACATGAGTTTTAAAATTTCTTTTCATAGAAATATAAACTTACTGAAATTTATAGGTAATACTGAAAAATAGATTTAAATTGATTAATATACATTACTGACACCACATAATATTTAACAATTATTTAGGAAATATAACACTTACAGACTCAATTTTTAATAGTAGTAAACCCCAGAACGGGTCCTACTTAATAGCACGGTAAAACACTAACGAGAAAACTCAACATACTTATTTCATCTTGTATCCATCTTGACGCGTCATGTATCTGTTCCTCCTCAAATCTGTACACCATCGAATCTGGGATGACCACTCCTCGATATTGTCACCGAACTCAGAATATTTGCTTCCAATCAAATCTAAGAAACTCGTTCCATCTACTATACAATTTTAACAATACAAGCACAACAAAACAATATAACAAAGAGGTGAAATCACCTACGCCAGTACTAACATGGTAGCATAGAGATAACACATATAATATATCATACAGATACATCATATCATAATTACAATAATGCCCTCAACATTGTTGTCATCACACAGACGTAATAAAATGGTAATTATGATAATGCCCTCAATATTATCCAAGTATTCATCAATTCAATTATCATAAACAATATTTACGATAATGCCCTCAATCATTATTTATCACCACAAATATAATAAATAATAATTACCATCATGCCATTAACATTATTTAAATCACACAATAATTACAATAATACCATCAACATTATTTATCATCATCATCATCCAATATTTTTTAATTAATATATCACACAGATATAAATACTCAGATTATGCATATGCACATAGACTCAATTTTGTAACACCCTTGTGGGGATGTCAAATATATAAAGAAAGATAAATAAAATCTACCCAAGTTGTAAAACATTTATTACGTACTAATACGGGTTGTAAAATAATTCCTGTTAAACAGAATATTATTAAATAAAATAATGCAGAAACATAAAGTAAACAGAACAACATCACTCATAATATACATATGGTCCAAGTTATAAGTTATACAAATAATTTACAACTATAACTACAAATATTTAAACATAAACAAGAAACCAAAAACAAGAAAGAGTCAATATATACATACGCAGACGCGCCCCAAAAATACATCATAAATATTTAATCCTCGATGGATCACTCTTAGGAAACTCATCGAAGATAAATATCCAGGGATGCCTCGACACTCGGCGGACATGAGACCGCGCAGTCGATACGAGAGTCATCTCACTAGGCTCAGTGGACACACCACCCCAGTGACGCCTAAGAGATAAAGGCAACTCTAAATGCAGAAACACAGTAGTCGTCATAACCGGCTCTCCATCAAACTCATGTCGTATGGACACAGTCAACCGTCCCACGTAAGTCACAGAGTCTCGATCTCCTCGCAGATGCCAGGCTAACGACCCACCGTGAAACTCTAGCTGCACAAACCCCAAAAATCCAGGTACCGTCATACTCAAACCAATCAATCCAATGGATATGGATGAAGTAACACCCCAATTTTTAGAAAATGTACCGAATGTACTGTTTGCTGTTTTTCAAGCTTTCGTGTGAATGACCGTTGTGTCCCTATTTTACTGTTTCTCGATTTTTGCATGAAATACAAATACGTTTATACAGGCTCAAATTTTATTTGGTCTTTTTACGTAATTTGTTTCGAGACGGTAAAATAAAAGTTTTTTCGAGCTACTGTTTTAATTTTTCTGGAAGATATACAGACAATTAATACTGTCTGTAATTTTATTTGAACTTTTTGGATGATTAGCTACGTTGTGGGAAAAAATGGAAAAATGACCATTACGTCCCGAACGTCTTTGTTTACTTGTTTTTTGCTGTTTTTAATTGTTTTCTACTTGATTTAGTGTCCAATATTACCGTCTGTGATTTTATATGGACTTTTTGTGTGATTTGCTACGGGCAGGAAAATAATATTTTTCCGGACCGGTAAAATCTGTTTTTAATTATTCAGAGGCGGGGATCTTACTAAACCCAATTCTGAATGAGCCTAAAATTAATCTTTTAATTTTTAGGATTTAACTCAAAATAAAATAATTTTGTATTATTATAATATTATTTTATTAGTCAAGATAATTTAGTGACAAGGACCCGAAAATGTTTTATGCGGGACCCACGTTTAGCTAAACCAATTAACTTAGTAGCTTAATTAAACATGATTAGTGGAGGAACATTCTTGAACATGATGATAAGGCTTGATGACTAGGTTATTAGTGACTAAGCATGGTGACTAAGGGCTAATGATTAGGTTAGGAGCAACCAATAGGAAACAAGCTTGCTAATCAAGGCTTAATCTTAACCTTTGATGCATCCAAGGGCTTGGATGAAGCCAAGCAAATGTCCACCTTGCAAGCCATGATGTCTACGGCCAAGTGAGGTTTGGAAGACCAAAAATCACTTTGCTTGCGTGCATTTTCTCTCTTCTCTCTCATCCAAGAACCCTAAACACCATTGTTGCTTCCTTTCTCAACCATTCGGCCAAGCTTGATACTATACCATCCAATCATCCAAAATTTCTTCTAATCAAGTTTTCTAAACCTAAACACAATCTTAAGAACATCTCTAGTTGAGAGTTCTTGCAAAATCCTTCATTTGAAGCTTGAAAACCTACTTGGAAGATTTGACCAAGGAGGTGAAATCTCTTGTTTTTCTTTTCTAAACTCTTTTTCAAAGTTCTAAGCCATGATTTATCCATGGTTTAAGCTCTCTTTTAATGTTTAGTAATTTGTAGTTTTTGTTTAAGCTTGCTAGGTTTTTGGAGGAGGAAAACCGAAGCTCTAGGAGGAGTGAAAGAAACCTTTTGTCTTCATTTAAGGTAAGAGGAAGACAAATCTTATCACCTATGGATGGTGGTAAGAAGATGGAGTTGATTTTGTGATTGTAGAATCCATAAGGATTCATGTGTGTGCTTGTTAGTAGCTTAATTGATATGGTTGTGTATTTGTTAGTAGCTTTCCTATTTGTTGTTTGTAATAAATTGCATGTCTACAATCTTTAAGTTGCATGTCTATAAGCTTTGATAATATTGCATGTGTTAGAATTTCATGATAAAGTATAGAATGGCATGATAATGTATAAGATGTGAACAACATGTCAAGGAAATGCATGTGTGTTCCAAAGAACACTCCATAATGCCCACGGTTTGTAACCAAATGGGGAACCAAAATGTTCTCTTAATTTTCTTAAAAGGTAATTTAATTAACCTAGGAGAATTAAGAAGGTTTCAAGTTGATTAGATCAAAGAAAATGAATTTAGAAATCAAATGGTAAGACTTAGTATTTTCGGCCAACATGCCTAAAATGAATGTGTTGATTTCAAAACCATTTTCTAAAACAATGGTTAAATGAATTTAGACAATACAATAAGTTTGACATATATTTAGAAGATGAGAAATAATTTAGAAATCAATTTCAAAAGATTTAGGAAATTCGCCAACATGCCAAACTAGATATTCTTGATTTCTAAAATCAATTCCAAACCATTTTCAAGTATAAAGAAGGCATTATATGTTAACAAGAATTTTTTTCTAAAAAGAGTTTTTAAGAAATCAATAGATTAGAATTAATTTAAGGAATTAAAATTAATGATTTTATTGTTATAAAGGAAATACATTAATCTTTAAGAATTTCTAACATATGGCTCATACTATAATTTGAAGCATGTTAGGAGTTTTTAAAAGATTAAATTATCCTATTTATTTAAATAAACAGAGTTTTTACGAAAAAAATTAGGAAACCATTATTATTAATTTTCTAAACAAAATACTTGTTAATTTTTAGTAAAAACGGACAAATAAGATAGAAAAGATGTCCAAAAGACAAGATATACGGTATGGAAAATATTATACATAGTTTAAACGTATTAATTATTATTTACGCTTATTTAAACAAAGGTGAATTTTAAGGGATTTGGACAAGAAAATGATTTAAAAATCCTACGCGATTGAGAAAACGTATTAAAAATTCTAAGCGATTTTAAAAATAGAAAAATATATTTATGTGATTTATAAACGTTTGTAAAAACAACGGAATTGTGAAAACGCGATAAAATTTCTACGCGATTGACCGTTGATGTATTTATTTTATGCTGTCGGGAAAATGTGAACCCGTACAGGCTTTTGAGGATTTTTCGCTGTCGGGAAAATGTGAACCTGTACAGGCTTTCTATTTTTCTGCCATTGAGGACATATTTTATCTTGATGGCATTTTCGTAATTTCATATTTTTGGAATTATGTATTGAGTTTATGCCAAATTTTTGGTGGATTGGTTGACGAGACGAATCACATCGTGTTGTCGATGCGATAAACGTAGTGTGGTTCATTGTTCTAATGGACTTGGAGACATTAGTGTACAGTATCCCATATGTGGATAGTTGGTAGCTCCGCTGGGCCGTGGTAAACCGATAGCACACTAATGGACTCGACACGCACTATATTTAATCGAGATTTCGTGAAATCTAATAGTACATTGCCTGTAGTGCCACAACGTGAGACCGTGAACTACACCACGCCTGGATGATGGATTCCTGTGTCGTGGGGCTATTGACGCGACGTGAGACAGCGCAATAGTTTGGTTGGGCAGCCGTGGTACTAATAAATTTGGCGGGTCATTCTCTCTCGATACTTGTGTGTTTTTTTTTAGCTCCATGGAGTAGGGTGTGTCTTATATTTATTTATTGGGATCTATTTATTTATTTTGTCTTATCTATTTATTTTTGTCTTATCTGTTTATTATATTGATATTGATTTATTTGTTTACTGTATTTGTTTTATCTATTGTTGTATTGTATCATTTGTTTCTTGTTTTATTTTATCTGTGATGGTATATTGTTGGGATATTTAAATCTTTTTGAATCTTTACACTACTCTGTTACTTATTAATGTTATAGCTTTTCATATTGCATGAACTGTATATCTGTGTTTGTCGTCTTCTTATTGGCCATGTTTGTGGTGATTTTAGATTGTCTTACCTCTTTATTGTATGTGTTTTCTGTATATACCTGTTTATATGGTAAAGAGTTTGAGGAAGAGGAACAACCTCTAGAGATTCTGTACCCCGAGGAAGAAGAGGAACAGCAAGAGGAAGATCAGTTCGACGACCAAGAACCATCCGATCATCCATATCCTTTGGATTGATTGTGGGAGATGGCAGTGCCAGGATTTTTGGGGTTTGTACAGCTAGAGTTTCATGGAGGTTCATTGGCTTGGCATCTGCAAGGAGATCGAGATTCTGTGACATATGTAGGACGGCTGACTGTGACTCTACGTCATCGGTTTGATGGAGAGCCGATCATGACTACGACAGTATTTCTACACTTAGAGTTACCCTTATCCATTAGGCGTCATTGGGGTGGGATATCCACTGAGCCTAGTGAGATGACACTCGTATCGACTGCGCGGTCTCATGTCCGCCGAGAGTCGAGACATCCGGGATATTTGTCTCCTGATGATCATTTTCATGTTGAGAGTGATCCTTCAGAGGATTAAATATGCATGATGTTTTTTTTGGGCGCGTCTGCGTATGTCTGTATATATTGACTCTTTTATTGCTTTATTTACTGTTTTCGTTTAAATATTTGTAGTTTTAGTTGTAAATTATTTGTACAACTTATAACTTAAATCATCTGTATATTATAAGTAATGTTGTTTTGTTTATTTGCTACTTCCGCATATTTTATTTAATAATATTCTGTTTATCAGGAATTATCTTACAATATGTAATATTATTTAACAAATGTTTTACAACTTGGGTAGATTTTATTTATTTATTTTATTTTTCTTTATATGTGTGGCATCCCCAAAGGGGTGTTACAGATGATCAGATGGTTCTTGATCGTCGAACTGATCTTCGGCTTGCTGATCTTCCTCCTCCTTGGGATACAGAATCTCAAGAGGTTGTTCCTCTTCCTCAAACTCTTTCTGCCGCGTAAAATAAATATACGAGAAAACACATACAATAAAGAAAGAGGTAAGACAATCTAAAATCATCACAAACATGGTAAATAAGAAAACGACAAACAACAGCTTATACAATTCATGCAATATGAAAAGCTATAACAATAATCAGTAGCAGAATAGAGAAAAGATTTAAATATCACAACAACACATAATATCACAGATAAAATAATAGGACAGATAAACAATCATCATAATACTAACCAGATAAAAATAGACAGATAAAATAAAATAATATTCAAGATATACTCATATGAAATATGACACGATCCTACTCCATGGAGCTAAACACAAACAGATATCAGAGAGAGAATGACTCGCAAAAATCCATTAGTACCACGGCTGCCCAACCAAACTATTGCGCTGTCACACTTTGCGTCTATAGCCCCATGTCATATGGAATCCATCATCCAAAGCATGGTGTAGTTCACGGTCTCACATTGTGGCACTATAGGCAATGTACTATTAGATTTTACGAAATCTCGATTAAAAATAGTGCGTGTCGAGTTCATTAGTGTGCTATCGGTTACCACGGCCCAGCGGAGCGACCGACTGTCCATATATGGAATCCCGTACACTAACGTCTCCAAGTTCATAAAGACAATGAACCACACTACGTTTATCGCATCGACAACACGATGTGATTCACCTCGTCAACCAATCCACCAAAAATTGGCATATCCTCAAGTTACCAGGATATTCTCAAGATAAAAAGATACAGTAAGTCCCACCGGACAAATACTGTTCCAAAGCCTGTACGGGTTCACCTCATAGCCCGACAGCAGAAAAATACAGAAAATCCAGAAAGAATATAGAAAATACCGTTTCGGTCAATCGCGTAGAAATTTTATCGCGTTTTCACAATCTCGTCGTTTTTACAAACGTTTTTAAATCGCGTAAATATATTTTTCTGTTTTCAAAATCGCGTAGAGTTTTTAATATATTTTCTCAATCGCGTAAGATTTTTAAATCATTTTCTTGTCCAAATTCCTTAAAAATTACTGTTTAAATTACTGTTTAAATAAACAGAAATAATATTTAGTACATTTAAACTACGTAAAATATTTTCCATACCATATACTGTCTTTTGGACATCTTTTCTATCTTATTTGTCCATTTTTACTAAAAATTGACAGTATTTTATTTAGAAAATTTATATAAATGATTTCCTAATTTTTCCGTAAAAATTCTGTTTATTTAATTTTTAAACCATATAATTAATCCTTTTGAAAACTACTAACATGCTTCAAAATACAGCATGGGCCATATGTTAGAAAATTCTCAAAAGTTACTGTATTTCATTTCTAACAATAAAATCAATAGTTTTAGTTCAAGACACTTAATTCTAATTAATTAATTTCTTTAAAACTCCTTTAAAAAAATTCCTTTTTAACATATATTGCATTATTTTGATTGAAAAAGGTTTGGAATTGATCTTAGAAATCATATATAAGTGGTTTGGCATGTTGGCCTAAACATAAAATTATGTCATTTGATTTCTAAATTCATTTTCCTTAATCTAAACAATGTGATACCTTGTTAATGTTCCTAGGTTAATTAAATCTCATTTTAGGAAAATTAAGAGAACATTTTGGTTCTCCATTTTGGTCATGGCCGTAAGCCTCAAGGTTTGTGTTCTTTGGAACACTCATGCAATCCTTGACATATTATTCACATCCTATAAATTATCATACATTTCTAACACATGCAATATATTTCTAACACATATAACCTAAATCAAAGCTTGTAGACATGCAATCAAAGCTTGTAGACATGCAAATTATTACAAACATCAAATAGGAAAGCTACTAACAAATACACAAACACATAAACAAGCTACTAACAATCACACAAATGAATCCTTATGGATTCTACAATCACAAAAATCACACTCTATCTTCTTACCACCATCCTTAGATGATAAGATTAGTCTTCCTCTTACCTTAAATGAAGACTAAAACTCTTTCACACCTTTCCTTATGTTTCGGTTTTCTCCTTCAAAATCACCTAACAAGCTTAAACAAAACTACAAGTTACTAACCATAAAAAGAGAGCTTAAACCATGGAGAAATCATGGCTTAGAACTTTGAAAAAGAGTTTAGAAAAGAAAACTAGGAATTTCACCTTCTTGGTTAAATTTTCCAAGTTGGTTTCAAGCTTCAAATGAAGGATTTAGCAAGAACTCCCAACTAGAGATGTTCTTAGGATTGTGTTTAGGTTTAGAAAACTTGGTTGGATAGAATTTTGGGTGGTTGGATGGTATAGAACAAAGCTTGGCCGAATGGAGCTTCAAGAGAGCTTCAATGGTGTTTAGGGTTTTTTGGAAGAGAGAGAAGAGAGAAAGTTGCATGAAGACAAAGTGATTTTGGTCTTCCAAAGGCCAAATGGCCGTGAACTTCACTCCATGCAAGGTGTAGCCTTGCTTGGCTTCATCCAAGCCTTAGAATGGATCAAAAGCTAAGATTAAAACTTGGTTAGCAAGCTTGGCTCCCATTGGTTCATCCTTGCCTTGTCATTAGCCTTAGTCACCATGCTTAGTCACTAATTAGCTTAGTCACACACTTAGTCATCATGTTCTAGAGAATTCCTTCACTAATGATGCTTAATTAAGCTACTAAGTTAACTGTATTAGCTAAACGTGGGTCCCGCAAAACATTTCCGGGTCCACTGTCATCTAATTATACTGACTAATAAAATAATATACAAAATTATTTTATTGGACAGTTAAATCCTAAAAATTAAAAGATTAATTATCGTCTCATTCAGAATTGGGTTTAGTAAGATCCCCCAGTCTGAATAATTAAAACAAGATTTCCCCGGCCCGGAAAAATATTATTTTCCTGTCCCGGAGCAAATCGCACAAAAAGTCCAAATAAAATCACAGACAGTAATATTAAGCACTGTAACATATAGAAAAATTAAAAACAAGACAATCGGGACGTAATGTCATTTTTCTATTTTTCCCCACGACGAAGCAAATCATCCAAAACGTTCAAATAAAATTACGAGATAGTATTAATTGTCTCGTATATCTCCCGAAAAAATTAAAACAAGTAGCTTGAGAAAATTTTTATTTTACCGTCTCGAAGCAAAATACGTAAAACGATTAAATAAAATTTTAGCCTGTAAAACATATTTGTATTTCATATAGAAAAACAAGAAACAGTAAAATAGGGACATAACAGTTATTTACACAAAAGCTTGAAAAACAGCAAACGGAACATTCGGGACATTTTCTAAAAATTGGGGTGTTACAAATTTCCTACTCCATTGAGCTAATACTCAGTTCAGAGAAATTAATCCGAAAGATCTGTCTGTACTAACATGCCTCAAACCATGTGCCACAATTCTCATGTGTTTGTACATCTAGCATATACACGACAATCTTTACTAGATCTTGATTAAGAATAGTGTCTCGGTAAGGATCATCGGTGTGTTGCATCAGTCTAACCCACGGTACAGAAGAGCTACCAACTGTCCATTGCACGCAACCCGCACCCTGATGCCTCCAAGGTCAACAAATGACTTACACTACGCATATCGCACCCACTCAAGAGGTGTACGTCTCTCCTGGGCAATTAGCCTTATTCAGTCCATCGGACCTTTCCAATGCATGTAAAATGCACTAATGCCAATCACAGGCAAATCTCATAATTTCCTCATATAGTGTCCATACACTGGTTCATGCATGTAAAATGCACCAATGCCAATTACAAGCAAAATTCATCATTTTTTCATACAGTGTCCATACACTGGTTCAACAGTAATCATGTTGTATATTCAATCGTGAAATCACATTATCATGCTTTCATAGTCGCGCAATACTTTTGTCACATTTTTCACAATCGCGCAATATTTCTATTACGTTTTCACAATTTCGCAACATTTCTGTTGCATTTTCAAATCGCGTAGCGATTTTCTATTGTTTTCTCAATCACGTAAAAATATTTCATCATTTTTCAATCACGTAGTGATTTTTAAACAATATTTCAATCGCGTAAAAATATTTAAATGCTTTCCAAATCGCGTAGAAATATTTTAAATGTTTTTCAAATCGCGTAGTTTAAAAATCACGTTTTTAAGTTACGTAAATCATTTTTCTCCATTTTTCAATGTCGTAAAATATTTCTCAACCTTCAAAATCTCAATTTCAACTTTTCTCAAAATAATATGACTTCTCACATTATTTTCCACATTTTCTTACTCAAGAAAATCCTTTTCACAATAAATTCCACAATTTCACCATTTCATTTAATTAAATCAATGTTTCTAACTTAAAATTTACAAACGCACTCCAAAACTCAAAGGATGAGTTATACGTTAGAAATTTTCAAGTTACCAACGTATTTTCCATAATTCATGAATCAATTCCAAAACTCAGTTCTCTTTAAAATAAATTGAGGTTCAAACACTTTCAACTTCTCTTTTTCATTCATATACGAAAATTCCATTTTTCAAGTGTCAAAACACTTTGTTTCCATTTCTTTAATCCTTGTACTTCATCAATTATTTTTCCACTTTGAAATCACTTTATTTCATAAAATCAAGGCATTTACAAGCCTTCAAAATTGTGGTACTTGGCCATTGAAACTATCAAATATTTTTCCTTCTAAATCAATTAAGTACCATTCTTATTTTTACACAAATAAAACTATTAAAATTTCCTTCAAAAACCGTGAACACTTGGTCTTTGAAATCAAAAACATTTATTCATTTCCTTGCTTCTCTAAAGATCCAATTTTACCATTTATGAAAATATTAATTTGTGAACACCTATTTTGAGGTGTCTTTGTCGAAATCCTCATGGTCCTTGGAACCAAAAATTGTTTTCCTTTCCAACAATTTTTATGGCATACATCACATATAATCAACATGTTATATTTCAAGCATACCATAAAAGCAATAAAAATCATACTAAACATGCATGCATAAATAAATCATGCAAAGCACATCAAGCATAAGCAAATAATTAAAACACATAAACACCCACAATTAATTACATGACCATGGATATGAATCCTTACATGGATTCACCATCCATCAAATACAAAACCATCTCTCACCACCATACTTGGTTGGTGAGATGGATCTCCCTCTTACCTCTTGAAGAACCTCAAAAGCTCCTTGCTTTGCTTCTTTTTCCAAGTCCTTCACCACCAAAAGCTTCTCAAATACAAAATAAAACACAAATTTATTAGCATATTAAGCTTGAACAAGGTGAACCATGGATCAAACATGGCTTAGAACATGAAAAAGAGATAAGAAGTGAAGTTTCCTTACACTTCACCTTAAGAACCCTATAACTTTGCTCTTGAAGAAAGTCCTTGAAGATGATAGATTTAGAACTTGGCCTAAACTACAAAGGTTCTTGGATTAAGGTATAGATTCAAGAAGTAAGGTTGTTTAAAATTTTTGGAGAGTGATAATGGGTTCTTGAGGTCATGGCCGAAACTTGCTTGAAGAGAAAATGGAGAGAAAAGTTTGAAAAGCTTTGCTTCTTGGAAATGATCAAGAATGATCAAGAATAGCAATAATGGTCTTGAAACTTTTGCTATGGCCTTAAGGCCTCACAAAACCGCCCCCCCCCCACTCTTGCACTCTCAATAAGTGACCAATCTCACTAGCCACCATTTTGAGCATTCTTAGCCATTGATTAGATCAATGGTTAGGATTGATGTAGATTCTAGGTATAGCCTTTAGATGTAAGACTTAATCTAGGCTATTAGATCTTTCTTCCTTGAAATCCTAGCCATTAGATGTATCTCCACAATGAAGGGTCAAGATCACTCCTTCATACTTTACATCCAAGGGTCACAAATGTCTTAGCCATTTTATAAGACCAATTCTCCACTGTTGATTAAATCGATGGTTGATATTCAAAGGCTTCAACATTAAGATTGCTTCCTATTGGTCTGTCATAAAGCTGTCATAACCACTAATATTGACTAAGCAGTATAATATTTATTTTTATCTGCTATAACTCTACGAATAATATTTTTACTGTATATTTATCGCCTGATAATTAAATACAGTACAAAATACAGTAAAAAAAATTTCAAAAACTATTTTCGGTTTCGAGTTTAGTAAGATCCCCCGTCCCCGTCTCAACAGTACAAAATTTTCTTGCTGCAGAAAAATTTTTACTTTTCCAGACCCACCTGAGCCCACATACAACCCTTTTGGGCCCACAGACGGCCCATGGATAATATTAAAATAATCAGAGAAATATAAAAATTTCATAATCATCCACAAAATCATAAAAATTATAAAACTTACGAAAATCAAATTAGATTACGTAAAATAATTAAGACTTAACAGTAATAATTAAAATACGTAAGATTTTTCCTGGTCCAAAAATTATTATTTTCTTGACACGGAGTAAATCACACAAAATGATTAAATGTATTCACGGAATACTCAAAATAATTTTACAGTACACAGAAATCACTAAACAATAGAATTTTGTTATAACTGTTAAAATTACTGTCAAATAGTTAGAAAATTTGGGGTGTTACAAAAAAGAAGAAAAAAGCTTTTATAAGAGGTAGGATATGAACTCTCTTTTTAAAAAATAAAACCATGACTTTTAGTATGTTTATATGTTTATCAATTAATTTATTATTTTAATATTTTATGCATATTATTAATCTTGTTAAATTTATTATGCATATGTAATGTTATGAAAACTTGATATTTTTTTAATTTTGAAATATTTATGATATTTGAAAAAATTTAGAATTATTATAATTTGAATGTTAACTCTTTCATGGGACTAATTTAATAAATTAAAATATCAATCAAGGCTTAAGTTAAATAAATATTTTAATTATATTGGGTAATGAATATATGTATTTGATTTACATAAACTTTCTTATATTTACCTTGGTTTGGGAGCAATTTTATGACATTTATTCTAACTTATATTTACCTTGGCTTAGGAGCATATTTATGACTTTTATTTTGACATATGCAACAAAAGTGTAACGCCCCTTTTTGGGAGGGAACGTCACATTGTCAAATAAAAGAAAATGCAGAAAAGTAAAGTTTAACATCTTAAGACCCAGTTCAATAGTTTAAGTTTAACTTGTTCGATGCTTAGGTACGTGAGCAAAATAACAGTATATATATATTTTTTTTTTGGTTAATCATTTTAACGATGTGGAATATAAATGACAGTAAAGAATAAGATAGTAGGCAACATTCACATCTCGAATAACATGCATATTAATATATATATATATATATATATATATATATGTATATATATATATATATATAATATGCTTGACATTAGTTGTACTTAGATACAAGCCCGAACTATCCAAAAAGTAAAACTATACCTTTGCCCCAAAGGATTATACAAATATTCCCCAAAGATACTAAAATATACAAAACCACCAAAAATAATACATCATGCCCCAAAATAAAACACTGGTAGCCATCAGTAGCTACCAGTGAACTCAGTCTCTTAGTTGAAAAGGGACCGTTTCCGGGTCCTCAGCAGGATCCTCCTCTTCAGAGGAAACCTCCATGGGAACCACGGAACCACGGGCAGGAGCCCGAGCAGTTGAATTAAAAGAGTCATCCCAAGGGGTGTAGTAACGGTCACCCCACATCTCTCTGATGGGTAGGTAGAACTCCAGCCACAGGCTGACATGGCAGGTGAGGACAGGCGCCTCATGACGTCTCCAGGCTAGGGCAATCGACACATCTCCCAAGTTGACGCAGCGATCGGAATTCAAGTTGATGTGCCAACACTCTGGCCCTCCGAGGAAGGTCAGACACACATCACCTAAAAATTCGCGCATATGTGCCGCCATCGTCTCCAGTGGATGCTAATCTCGATCGGGCCAGAAGCCAGGAAAACCGAGATCTTCCGCCTCCTTACCGTCATCTTCGACCAATACAGTGCACACACAGGCAGCAAATAATGGAAACACAGAAAGAGGTAAGACATCCTACTATCATTACCAATTATAGCAGCCAGAAACAAAACGGCGCAACGCGCCCAAGTAGCAATTCAAGAACAATATATCCCAATAATGAACAGTAAATTCCACAGTAATCAGATAAACAGTTCCAGGCAGACATTTAGTACAGTAATGATCAAACAAGTTATATTTACAAAAATCAATAATTCACAATGACAGAGTATATCATGATACAAATGCATGCTTTTCCAATTCCTACTCCATGGAGCTAGACTCAAACAGTCAGAGAGAAAGATCAGGAGACGTGTCCGCAACTCGGCTGCCATGGCCAAAGTGCTATACATCAACAATTTTCACGTGCACATCAGGCATTGTACGAACAGTCCACGCTTGATCACGATATAGGACAGTGTCAAGTCTGGATCGTCGGTGTGTTTGCATCGGTTTGCCCCACAGGCAGAGGAGCTACCAACTACCTATTGTGGAGGACCCACACCCCGACGCCCCCGAGGTCATAACAAGACCCACACTTGTCTACTCGTACCCGCACAAAGATGTGTTCAATCTCCTAAGCAACTAGGCCTTACAACAGTCCACAAGGACATTCACAATGCATATGATACTATGCATGGACATGTATGATTCACAATCTCATACAATTACATAACATGCCACAATAGGCCAATATAAGTATCAATATACAAATGGTCACTCACATGGACCCATAACATCACAATATAAGGATCAAGTCAATTTGTACATTTTTAGGTCCATTATGAATCCTAACTTAGAAATTTGTTACCCTTTTTAAGGTTCACATCCAATCCAATTCTTGCAATTAATTAATCTTCCAAGGCAATTTAATTTCTCATAGCTTGTAATTGATTTGAGCTCTTAGGCCTCACACTCTCTTGTTCTTCACTCACTTAGAAATACCTTAAGTCTTATGGTAATTTCATTCTTGGTCCTTTAAAATTTATGAAATCTTGATTATATTAAATTCTTCTAATTCATCAATTGTCTAACCCATTACATAGGTTTTTAGTCACATAATTACTTATACTCCCAACTTACCAAAATCACCTACTTACACCTAAAGATGCCCTACAAGCCGTGGCCTCACAATGGTTTCAATTCCAAATCCTTTCAAGTCATCATACTATATACCATTCCCTTATTTCATTTAAGTGCTCACTTGTTAAATTAGTTCACCAAGAACCCTAATTTCAATGACTCAAAACCGTGGCCCCCTAGGGATCCCCATTTCAAGTTTTTCTTCCATTGAATTCATTTTGTCCCTTAACTAATTTAAGTCTTATGCTCATCATACTTTGTTCACAAATTTCCCCTTTTTCCAAGCTCAAAAACGTAGCCCTCCAAGAGGGGTTTCCAAATATTTTTCATCCATTTCCAATCACATAATTCAATCCAATATATTTCCAATTACAACCAATCAATCCAAGGTCATAATCATCACAAATTTAGCATATAAACATAATAATCAATCAATTTAAAGAATAACCCTCATTAGGGTTTTTCCAAAAATCATACAACCAAGGTTCCTAAGTGCTAATAGAGGTTGAGAAGGAGTGTCTTCCTCTTACCTTAATGAAGAAAACAAAAGAAAAACACCAAGAATGTTCTTTGTAATTTCGGATTGCTCCCTCCAAGAACCCTAGAAATTTCAACTTTGTTAAATCAATACTAAGGCTTGAAAAATAAGCCATGGATGGCCAACATGAAGACCATAACCACGAAAATGAAGGGAAGAGAAGAATGGTCTTGAAACTTACCCAAAAAGCTCAAAGCTTGGAGCTTGGAGAAGATGGTGAAAATGGAGGAATTTCAAGAAACTCCAAGAAGAAAAGATGTTTAGAATGATGAGAGGATTAAGAAAATGTGTTTAGTTTAAATTTTTGTGATGGATGAGTGGGGAGAGGGAGGGGCTGCCGTGAGGTGAGGGTAGAGAGAAGGAAGAGAGAAAGAAAAATGAAGAAGAAGAAGAAGAAAGGGTAGAGAGAGAAAGTGCTTTGATAATTAATGAAATTTGTGTGATAAATAAATTAATTGAAATGCAAGCATTTCCCTTGCATGGGCTGCCTTCCAGCCGTGAAGAGAGAGAAGAGAGAGGGGGAGAGTTGGCTTCCATGGGAAGCCAAGGGCATTTGGGTCATTGTTTGGTCAAAGCTTCTCAAAGAAGCTTTGATTATTTAACATTAAATTTGAATTAAAGTGGATTGAATAGACATAAAGTAGATTTCATTTGGATAATGTGATAGGATTTTTACTACACACTATTATCCAATGGATAATAGTTACAGTTGACAGAAGTCAGTATTTAATTAATCTGACAGATAAATTTTTGCAGTATTGATTTATTTTATCTGTTAAGATTTCTCAAAAATTGTGAAACCTCGTAAACTGTGTCAAGTCTCGGGTTTAGTAACATCCCCCGTTGACATGTCCATAGTCCAAGGTTCGCGGAGGAAACATCACATTCCTCCGATTCTGCTCAGTGTGCACGCAAAACGAAGAATATATTAAAATATTCGACGTTTCCAGAAAAATCCCAGAAAATTCTAAAAAATTACAAATATTATAAAACGACTATTCGTCATATAATTTTCCAATTTTTGAAGCATTACAGTCGTTTTCCGGACTCTGCTCAAGTTTTGCGCAAAATAAGAAATATATTAAAATATTCATCGTTCCCGAAAAATTCCAGAAAAATTCACATAAATCACAAATATTAGAAAATGACTATTGGTGGTGAAATAATTAATTTCCGGAGCGTTACACTGACCTCGGCAATTATCAGCTCAGTGTACACGCAAAACGAGAAATATATTAAAATATTCGTTGTTTCCGAAAAATTCCAGAAAAATTCTTAAAAATCAAGAATAATATAAAATGATCATTTATACTTAAACAGATATTTTTCGGGATGTTACAAAAATGACTTTTCTATAATAAATGCACTATCAGGACTAGAACAAACTATGGACCATGATGAGGACTTGACAAAATATGAACTATGATGAGGATTTGAAAAATTATGAACTGTGATGTGGATTATTAAGAGAATTATTAAATTAATTTTAAATCATAGTTGGTCCCTTGAAGAATTGATATTTAAATTTAATGATTCTAAGTTTTGTGAATTTTATTGCCATGGATCTATTTATA
The DNA here is from genome assembly GCA_029884605.1 of Ormosia emarginata. NCBI lineage: Eukaryota > Viridiplantae > Streptophyta > Magnoliopsida > Fabales > Fabaceae > Ormosia > Ormosia emarginata. The sequence continues at coordinate 1,385,679 of JAQQTP010000041.1, read as the reverse complement.
GACTTGTATATGATGAATTTATTTGTGATATATTGGTAGTTTATACTGCTTATGTTTATATGTGACGACATATAAGTGATTCATGGAAAAGTTTGCACCTAACCATTGAGAGGTAGAGGGATGAATTTCATTTTATGTTACCTGCCTAATTAGTATGGGTATATCTGGCTTTGTTGTCACAATGTTAAAGTAACACCAGAGATAGGGTGAATTCCCTATGGAAGTGAAGGTCTTCGAGTAAAATGTGAGATAAGCATATATGAAAAGAAAAAGTAAAGTAAATGGTGTATTCTCTGTGATGAGGGAGTTGTTTGCTAATGTTGAGGACTTTGCTAATGTTTGGAAATTTCTTACTGAGATTTGAGGATCTTGCTGAGGTTTGTTGATACTTGCTGATATTTGAGGAACTTTCTGATGTTAAGTTGCATTGCACGATTTGTTTAGCATTCGTTCTGTTATGCTGGAATTGTCTTGTTCTTGTCATACTTTTGTTGTCATGAGGTTTTCTGTGTATATTACACAAGTAAAACTCACTATGTGTTTTCAAAAAATTTTATAACTGTTCATTTCCTACTGAGAATTTTCAATTCTCACTCAGTTCATGGTGTTTTTAGATTAGCACATGATGCATTATGGTTATCGTCATTCAGATCGGTCATGTATGGATTCTAAATCCAAAGAAGGAAATGATATGTTTATTGGAGTTATCAGAAATATATATGTATTATGGCTAAATATTGACTCTGATAGATGCTATTAAAGCCATGATTTTGTTGCTAAGTTTCTTAAATAGAACTTATGTTTTTTATTGTGCATCTTTACTTATTATTATTTTTCTTTCTATTTTTTTAAATTTCATTTTTTTGTATTATGCGTATTCAAAATTTAAGAAATTTTATTAGCAAAAACTGAATTTTTAATTATTGATACAAAGATTAAGAACAATACGCAGTTGTTAGAAATTTGGCTATTAATTTAGTAAGGGGGTTACATCTATGGTATATGAGCATCGATTTCTAGCACTAGATAGTTATATCTATATATTGAATTTTTATCTTTGTTGAATTTATGCATGATGATTTCTCCTATTATTTGTACATACTATATAGATTTATTGATTACTCTTATTATTTTGTACATGTTGTATAGAATTATAACTATAATATTGAGACTGATCATCTCAATTTGGGAACCATAAAAGGATTGGATGACGCTGTCGGGACCCAGACATAGTTAACTAATCTGATTTTAGATAGTAATAATAGACACAATCCTAGTTATTCAAGTGAAAGTAGTCTTTTCCACCTACATGCTAGAAGGGGAGGCAAAACACTGCTGGAAAGATGCTAGAAACTTGATAGAATCTAGAGGAATTGAGATCACCTTAGAGGTATTTTTAGCTACATTTATTAAGTACTTCCGTGATAATGTAAAAAAAAAAAAGAAAAGAAAAAAAAGAATTAAAAAAAACTAAATTTATACAACTTAGGCAAGAAAAACATGACTATCGAAAAGTATGTGGCCATGTTTGAAAAGCTTTCCAAATTTTCTTCCTAATTGAACAACCTTGTACCCAGACCACAAATTAAAGGAAATGTATTCGCTCTAATTGGAGAAAAGACAAATCAACCCCCATCATGATTCAAGGTAAATATTTTCTTAAAAACTCTCTCTTAATTGTATTATTTGATTTAGGAGCTACACACTCCTTTATATCTACTGATTGTGTGAAGAAGCTAAATTTTCCTATAACTTCCTTGTCCTATGATGTGTTAGTTTCAACTCCTACTGGGAGAAAAGTTTCTACTTCTCAAGCTTATTTAAAATGTCCTATTTTAATTGACGGAAAAGCTTCCACTTTGAACCTTATTTGTTTGCCTTTGATTGGTATTAATATCATAATTAGAATGGACTGGTTGTCTACTAATAATATTATCTTAGACTATTCCATAAAACTTACCTATTTTCCCAATGATCCACCCAAGGAACCAAAATCTATTAATACCCTATTCCTTAATGTCACTCAGGCAGAGAACTGTCTCTTAGAAGGAGCTCAAGGGTTTCTTCTTTTGTTTTCTTCAAATTCAGAGGCTGGGTAGGAAATAAACAATATACCTATAGTCAGAGAATTTCCAGAAGTGTTTTCCAAAAAGATAGTGAACCTACCACTTGAAAAGGAAGTTGAATTTTCCATTGACTTAGTTCTGGGAACAGGACCTCTATCTTTTGCACCTTATAGAATGACCCTTTGAAGATAAGTGAACTCAAGAAACAAATAGAGGAACTATTAGCTAAAGAATTTATCAAGTCTAGTGTATTATTGTATGGTGCACTTGTTTTATTAATTAAGAAGAAAGATGGGAGCATGAGGTTATGTGTAGATTATAGGCAATTGAACAAAGTCACAATTAAAAACAAGTGTCCACTCCCTAGGATATATGACATATTGGATCAATTGTTAAGAGCAACAGTCTTCTCAAAAATAGACTTGAGATTACTCATATCATAAGATAAGAGTAAAACCAGAAGATGTACTCAAGACAACCTTTAAAACTAGATATGGGCATTATAAATATCTTATACTCCTGCAATATTCATGAATTGCATAAATAGGATTTTTAGATCTTATCTAGTTAGAGGACATACCCATCTATTCTAAACTCAGAAGGAGTATGAACAATATCTTAGAATAGTGCTACAAATCCTACAGGAAAAGTAGTTACATGCCAAGTTAGAAAAATGTGAATTCTAGTTAAGTGAAATAAGATTTTTAGGTCATGTGATCACTTAGGAAGGAGTAGTTTGAGGTATACATTAATCACAAGAGTTTAAAGTATTTTTTTTATCAAAAGGAATTAAATATGAGACAATGTAGATGGATTGAGTTTTTAAAAGACTATGATTTTGAATTGAAATATCATACTAATGTAGTGGTCGATGCCTTGAGAAGGAAATCCTTACACATGTCATCGATGATGATAAGGGAACAAGAGTTGTTAGAAAATTTCAGGGACTTGAAGATTTTAGTATCCTTGCAACCTTACTGCCTGTATGCTAGTGAATTAAGAATAAAGTGTGATTTAAGAGATCAAGTAAGACAAGACCAAGAAAATTATAACTTTTTGCAATCTCTCAAAAGAAGAATTCTAGTAGAACAATTTGAACATTTTAGGGTTGAGGAGTTATAACGTATGAAGGAAGATTGTGTGTGGCCAATGATGAAGAAATGAGAAAGAAGATTTTATCTGAAGCACATTACAATAAATACACTATGCATCATAGTACAACTAAAATGTATCAAGACCTTAGGAAATTGTTTTGGTGAAATAGGATGAAAAGAGACATAGCTAGTTTTGTAGCTAAGTGTCTAGTTTGCCAAAAGGTTAAAATAGAATACCTAAAATTTGTTGGATTACTGCAACCATTGAATACCACTAAATGGAAATGGAACAGTATATCAATAGATTTTGTGATAGGATTACCTAGGACTCCATCAAGTTATGATGCAACATCGATTATTATTGATAGGTTAATTAAATCTACTCATATTTTGCTTATTAGGATCAGTTGCCCATTATACAAGTTGGCTTAAGATTACAGTCAAAAAATTGTTAAGTTACATAGTGTATCAACTAACATAGTTTCAGACGGAAACCCAATATTTACCTCAAAATTTTGGATAACCTTATAAGAAGTTTTAGGTACTAAACTTCATTTTAGTACATCTTACCACCCTCAGACAGATGGTCAAACTAAAAGAACCAATCAGACCTTGGAAGATATACTTAGAGCTTGTGTGTCAGAATTTCAAAGAAGTTGGAATATCCATCTATCATCAACAGAGTTTGCCTATAACAACAGTTACTATTCTAGTATAAGAATAACACCTTTTGAAGCTTTAAATGGTAGAAAGTATAAATCACCTTTTGTGTTAGTAAAAAAAATGGGAGAAAAGAGTTTATTAGGACCTAATATAGTACATCAAACCATAGAAAAGATCAACTTTATTAAAGAAAAAATTACTTGCTGCCAGAGTAGACAAAAAAGTTATGCTGATCAAAGAAAAAAATCTCTAAGAATTTGAAGAAGAGGAACATGTTTCTCTCAGAGTCACTCCTACTATTAGGATTGTCAGATCCCTTAAATCCAAAAAGTTGAATTCCAAATTCATTAGTCCATTCTCAATCCTTAAAAAGGTAGGACTTGTTGCTTTTCAAATTGCACTTTCCCAAATTTTTCAAATTTTCATGATGTCTTTCATGTATCTCAGCTTAGTAAATATTGTTTGACCCTTTACACATCATAGAATATAAAACAATGCAAGTAAGAGATAATTTGACTTATGGAACAAAACATGTACGAATCATGGATAGATCTGTAAAACACCTAAGAGGAAAAGAAATTTCTTTAGTTAAAGTGACATGGGAGAGACTGCCACCAGAAGAGGCAACATGAGAATTAGAAGGTGACATCTAGAAGTCTTATCCAGAGTTATTTCAATCATGTTTGTAAATTTTGGGGACAAAATTTTTAAAAGGAGGGAAAAAATGTAACATCTTATTTTTTTCATAAAATTTAGCATTTAATCTTTGTAAAAAAGATTAAAAGTATTTTTTTGAGTTAAGATAAAATTATTAGTGTATTATGAAAAGATAGAGATATTATAAAAATATATTTATAAGAAAATATTTATGAAATAACATTATTTTAATTTAAATATCTCAAATTTAATGATTATTTATAAATAAATATCTTAACTTAAGAAAAAAAGTTCATGATAACAGGTGCAATGTTGCACTGCAATGTGCACTAATGAAAGTTAAAAACAACTCTTCACTTTGGCTATAAATAGGGGGCAATTTGGTGGCATGAAACAAAGTGAGAAAAAGAGTAGTGTTTGGAAATGAGAAATTGGGAGAGAGAAACAAAGAAGGTAGAAAACGTAAAATAGAGAAAGAGAAAAAGAAACAACAAAGTGTTAAACAGAAAAGAGAAAGAGAGAGAACAGAAAGATAGTGTGAAACCATGGAAGATAAGAAAAAGAAAAAGAGAGAAAAAGAGAAGAAAAAGAAGAAAGAAGTTTTTGTAAGAGGTAGGATTTGAACTCTCTCTTTTTTTAAAATAAAACCATGGCTTCCACATCTAATGTTATGAAAACTTGATATTTGCTTAGTTTTGAAATATTTATGATATTTGACAAAATTTAGAATTATTATAATTTGAATGTTAACTCTTTCATGAGACCAATTTAATAAATTAAAATATCACTCAAGGCTTAAGTTAAATAAATATTTTAATTATATTGGGTAATGAATATATGTACCTGATTTACATGAACTTTCTTATATTTACCTTAGCTTGGGAGTAATTTTATGACCTTTATTCTGACTTATATTTACCTTGGTTTGAGAGCATAATTATGACCTTTATTTTGACCTTTGCAACAAAAGGACTTTTGTGCAATGAATGCATGATCAGGACTAGGACAAACTATGGACTATGATAAGGACCTGACAAAATATAGACTATGATGAGGACCTAACAAATTATGGACTGTGATATGAATTATTAAGAGAATTATTAAATTAATTTAGATCATAGTTGGTCCCTTGAAGAATTGACATTTAAATTTAATGATTCTAAGTTTTGTAAATATTATTGCCATGATCTATTTATAGACTTGTATATGATGAATTTATTTGTGATATATTAGTGATTTGTATTGCTTATGTTTGTGTGTGATGGCAAGCAAGTGATTATTGAAAAAGTTTGCACCTAACCATTGAGAAGCAGAGGGATGAATTTCTTTTTATGTTACCTGCCTGGTTAGTGTGGGTATGTCTGGTTTTGTTGTCACGATGTTAAAGTAACACCAGAGATATGGTGAATTCTCTATGGAAGTGAAGGCCTTTGAGTAAAATGTGAGATAAGCAGACATGAAAAAAAAATGGTGGATTTCCTGTGATAAGGAACTTGCTTACTAATGTTTGTTGACGTTGAAGAATTTGCTAATGTCTGCCAATGTTTGGAAATCTCTTTCTGAGATTTGAGGATCTTATTGAGGTTTGTTGATACTTGTTGATATTTGAGGAACTTGCTGATGTTAAGTTGAATTGCATGATTTATTTAGCATTCATTCTGTTATGTTGGAATTGTGTTGTTCTTGTCATATTTGGGTTGTCATGAGATTTTCTGTGTATATTATACTGCTAAAACTCACCATATGTTTTCAAACGTTTTTATAACTATTCATTTCCTACTGAGAATTTTCAATTCTCACTCAATTTATGGTTTTTTCATATTAGCACATGATGCATTATGGTTATCATCATTCTGATCGGTCATATATGGATTCTAAATCCAAAGGAGGGAATAATATGTTTATTGGAGTTATCAGAAATATATGTATTATGGCTAAAAAATGAATCCGATAGATGCTAGTAAAATTATGATTTTGTTGCTGAGTTTCTTAAATAGAACTTATGTTTCTGATTTTGCATCTTTATTTATTATTATTTTTCTTTCTATTTTTTTAATTTCATTTTTTTTGTACTCTGCATATTCGAAATTTAAGAAATTTTATCAACAAAAACTAAATTTTTAATTATTGATACAGAGATTAAGAACAATGCCCAATTGTTAGAAATTTGGCTATTAATTTAGTAAGGGTGTTACACACACCTTCATGTTGAAGTTGCTAACCTCCACATTTTGTTTTAGACAAAGGTACCAAGACCTTTCTTTATAAAATAATTTATTTTAATGGTATTTTAGAAACCTAAGATTATCAAATTTAATAAAGAAAAAGAATATGTGGAAATAAGTTTGCCCCAATGGTTTAATATGTTAAGTTTTAATGATGACAAATACAAGCTAAAAAGAATGATGCTTATGCTACATAGATGTACTTAATAGATTATATTGTTCATGCATGATTATGTGCTTTATCTAGTTATATTTCACTTAATGATCATGCAATGAGATATGTGTAACGTTCTTTATATAATATACCCAATAATGCTTTATATGAGTTAGAATGAATTAAATGTACAAAATGTTCTTTGTTACATCCTACATAGAGCATATATATTAATAATTGATAAATATCTTATTTGGATATGTCTATGAAAATCTTATAAGCATGTCAGACTAATTAGAGTTGTACATTTATGAATCATGCATATGAAGATATTGAATTATGAATTTGGACTAACTATGTTTGTTAAAGTGATCAATACTTTGTAGGATAGTCCAAGTACTAAGAGTGAGCATTGCAACAAGAAAGTAAAAGATCTTAATTATGCTCAACTCAAGGAGAATGTGAATGTCTATTCCATGAAGGTTTTGATAACAACAAAGTCATGTCAAAGACCAAGTCCAAAGGAAGATTAAATGGTATAACTTATAGGACTTAGGGTCTTTGTAACGCCCCTTTTTGGGAGGCAACGTCACATTGTCAAATAAAATAAAATGCGGAAATTAAATAAACAAACGATTACGACCCGGTTCATTTTATTTAATTGATGTTTAACCATGTGAGCAAAATTGGCAATATATATATTTTTTATAATAATAATGATAATACGGAATGTGGATAAAAGTGACGAATAAAACAATACACAGAATTTGCACCTGAATAGCATACATATATATATATAAAATTTGATACAACTGTTTTGTAGATACAAGCCTGGCCATCACCAAAAAGCAAAACTATACCCGCCCCAAGGGAAAAATCATGCATATATAACCATCATGCATATACAAAATATACAGCCCCACCAAAAATAAAAATACATCAGGCCCCCAAAAATAAAAACACTGGCAGCCATCAGTAGCCACCAATGATCATCGACCCCTCAGATAAAAAGGGACCGATTCAGGATCCTCAGGAGGACCCTCATCAGGATCTTCCTCATCCGAGGACACTTCCATAGGAACCACAGAAGCACGGGACGGAGCCCGAGCGGTGGAATCAAAAGAATCCTCCTGCGGGGTGTAATAACGGGCACCCCACATCTCCCTAATGGGCAGGTAAAACTCCAGACGCAAGCTGAGGTGGCGGTGAGGACAGTGCCTCATGACGTCTCCCGGTAAGTGCTATCGACACGTCTCCCAAGTACACACAATGGTCGGAATCGGGTTGATGTGCCGGCACTCGGCCCCCAAGGAAGGTCGGACGCACATCTCCCGGGAACCCACGCATACGTGCGTACATCATCGCGGAGAAGTCAATCTTGTGCAGCCGAAGCGGGAAGGCGGGATCTTCGTCTCCCTTACCGTCATCTTCGATCGGTACAGGGTACACATAAACAAAGAAATAATAGAAGCACGGGAAAGAGGTAAGACATCCTACATCATTACCAGCTTATAGCATGCTAGAAACAAAACGGCGCCACGCGCCCAAATAGCAATCCAACACATCATATTCAATTAATGAGCGGTAATCTCAACAAGTAAGTAATTAAACAAGCTTCGTGCATATAATTATTATAATGACAAGTTAAATCAAGCATAGTTACGAAATAAGAATTAATGATGACAAGTGTATATCATGACTCGCATGCATGCTTTCCCAAATTCCTACTCCATGGAGCTAGACTCAATCAGTCGGAGAGAAAGATCAGGAGACATGTCTGTAACTTGGCTGCCGAGGCCAGTGCTATCAATAATTTTTCCACGTGCACAATCATGGCATTGTACAGACATTCTACACTAGATCACGATATAGGAAAGTGTCAAGTCCGGATCGTCGGTGCGTTTGCATCGGTTTGCCCCACAGACAGAGGAGCTACCAACTGCCCATTGTGAAGGACCCGCACCCCGACGCCCCCAAGGTCATAACACGACCCACACTTGTCTACTCGCACCCGCACTAAGGTGTGTTCAATCTCCTAGGCAACTTGGCCTTACAACAGTCCACAAGGACATCACAACGCATAAAACACTATGCATGCACATGTATGATCCACAATCTCATACAAATTCATAATATGCCACATTAGGCCAACATAAGCATCATTATATAAATGGTCACTCACATGGACCCATAATCACATAATATAAGTATCAAGCCCATTAATGCATCATTAGGTTCATTATGAATTCTAAATTAAACTTTGTCCCCCTTTCTAAGGTTCGTGTTCAAAAATCAATCCTTATAGCCAACTTAATATTCCAAGACAACTCAATTCCCCATAACTTACATTTTATTTGAGCTCTTAGGCCTCACACTCTCATGTTCTTCACTCACCTAGAATCTCCTTAATTCTTATGACACTTTCACTCTTGGTTCTTTGAAAATTCATGAAGTCTTAGCTTTAATAAATTCTTCCAATTTCTTAATCATCCATTTCATTACTTAGGTTTACAATTACCTAATTAATTATGCTTACAATTCATTAAAATCACATTTTCCACCTAAAATTGCCCTAGAGGCCGTGGCCTCCCTATAAATTCAATTTCAAATCTTTTCAAGTCATAATCATGTACATCATTCCCTTAATTATTTAAATTGTTCACTTGTCCAAATAACTCACCAAAAACCCTAGGTTCTTGGCTCCAAAACCGTAGCCACCTTAAGAATTCCAACTTCAAATTTTTCTTCCATTACATTCCATTTCATACCTTGATAATTTAAGTCTTATGCCAATTACAATTTCAACACAAACTCCTCTAATTTTCTAACCTAAAACCGTGGCACTCTTGAAAGGTGTTCAATCAATTTTTTTCATCCATTTAAATCACTAAATCCATTCCAACATTCCATTATATACAACCAATCAAACCAATAGCATAAATTAATTAAAACCAACACATAACATAATTAATCATTAAAATCAAGAACAACCCACATTAGGGTTCTTCCACAAATCAAACAATCAAGGTTCCTAGATGCTAAAAATGGTTGAAGAGGAGTGTCTTCCTCTTACTTGAGTGTAGAAATCAAATGAACTCCAAGAAAGCTCCTTGGATTTTCGGATTTGGCCACCAAAACCCTAAGAAAATGGTGATTTGTTAGAATCAATATCAAGGCTTGAAAAATCAACCATGGATGACCATTAAAGGAACCAAAATCACGAAATCAAGAGAAGAGGGAGAGTGGTCATGAAACTTACCCAAAATGCTCAAAGTTGGAGCTTGGAGAAAATGGTGAAAATGGAGGATTTTCAAGAAGCTCCAAGAAGAAATGATGCTTAGAATGGTGTAAGGATTCAAGAAATGTATTTAGTTTAAAATTTTGTGAAGATTAGGGAGGGAGAAGGAGGGCTGGCCGTAGCCCTTGTAGAGAGAAGGAAGAGAGAAAGTTTGAAGAAGGAAGAAGAAGAAATGGTAGAGAGAGAAAGTGTTTTGGAAATTAATGTATTTTGTGTAATAAAATGGAGTAAGGAAAATCAAATTTCCCTTGCCTTGGGGCTGCAATCAGCCGTGTGGGGAGAGAGAAAAGTTGTAACACCCTCCCTAGGGTATCACATGTCTGACTTCCGACTCATAATCTGAAAATGTTTTCATAAAAGGTTTGAGTTAAAAACGTGGGTTTAAAAAAAAAATTCTTTCTTGCTGAAATATAAACTTACTGTAATCCATAAGTATTACTGAAAATATATTTAAACTAATTCATATACAACATTGACACCAATTAATATTTCACAATTTAAAGAGAAATAAAAAACTAACAGACTCTTCTTTTTTTTTTTTTTTAACAGTAGCAAACCCCATGACGGGTCCTACTAAATAGCACGGTACAACACTAACGTTAAAACTTAACATACTTATTCTGTTGTGTATCCTTCTTGTTGCACCAGACATCTGTTCTACATCTGTTCTTTGTCAACACTGCACACCTTCGAGTCCTGAATGTCCACTCCTTATTGTTGTCACCAGTCTCAGAGTATCCATCGCCCGTTATGTCTAAGACAACTCATTATTTCTTCTGTTTAATTTTAACAGTACAGACACAGCAAGACAATATAACAAAGAGGTGAGATCACCTACGCCAATACCAACATGGCAGTATAGAGATAACACAAACAACATATCATACAGATAGATCATACCATAATCATGCTATCAACATTAATCAACTATCATCATCTAATCATTTATTAGTTTAATTATCATAAACAACAAATTACAATAATGTTCTAATTATCATTATCATCATCCAAGTATTCAAAACAATTGTCATAACCAATATCCCTCAATTAATATAGCATGCAGATATAAAATGTTCGGATTATGCATGTACACAAGACTCGATTTCCTACTCCATGGAGCTAAACTCAGGTCGGAGAAATGATCGAAAAGATCTGCCGGTACCACGTGCCTCAGACCACGTGCCTCAGACCACGTGCTTTAATTCTCGTTTCAATTTTTGCACATCTAGCACATACACGACAGTCTTTATCAGATCTTGATTAAGAATAGTGTCTCAGTCCGGATCATCGGTGTGTTGCATCGGTCTAACCTACGGGAAGAAGCACGACCAACCACCCGTGTAGGCAACCCGCACCCCGATGCCCCCAAGGTCAACAAGTGACCTACACTACGCATATCGCACCCACTCAAGAGGTGTGTTTCTCCTAGGCAATCAGCCATATCCAGTCCTCATCGGACCATTCCAATGCATGTATAATGCATCAAATACCAATCACAGTATAATATGTCATTTTCTCACAAACATTGTATGGACACCTGGTTCAACAAGAATCATACTTGTACTTTCAACAAAGAAAAATCATGTTATCACGTTTTCATAGTTGTAAAACACTTTTACCGTATTTTCACAATCGCGTAACATTTCATTACGCTTTCACAATCCAAAACTTTTCTGTTATGTTTTCACAATACCATAACACTTCTTTTATATTTTCACAATACCGTAACACTTTTGTTATACCGTAACACTTTTGTTACATTTTTAAAATTCCAAAACATTTTTATTACGTTTTTTACAATACCGTAACACTACTGTTACGTTTACAAAAATTTCGTAACATTTCTGTTACGTTTTCAAAATGTTGCAACTCTTCTGTTGCACTTTTAAACCACGTAATAATTTTTTTAACATTTTTCTCAATCGCGTAAAAACATACGTTTCTCAAATCGCATAATATTATTTTTTTTCACTGTTTCAAAATCGCGTAACTTAAAAATCATTCTTTTACGTTACGTAAATCATTTTCTATCATTCTCAAAATATTTAAAATACTTTCCAAATCTCATAACAATTTTCCGCTATTTTCACAATCACGTAAAAATAATTCATCACTTTTAAATCACATATTGATTTTTCAACAATAGTTCAAATTACGTAAAATATTTAAACGTAATTCAAATCGCGATAATTATTTAAAATCATATAGAAATATTTTTCCATATCACGTAACTTAAAAATCACGTTTTTAAGATACGTAAATAATTTTTCACCACAATTTCTTTACGTAAAATATTTCTTGACCTTTAAAAAATTCCTTTTTAACTTTTCTCAAAATAATATAACTTTATACTTCATTTAATATATTTTCTTACTCCGTAAAATATTTTTCCACAGATTCTTTACTCAAGAAATTCTTTTTCAAAATATAATTCACAAAAATCACTTTTCCATTGATATAAATCAACGTTTCAAAACTTAATATTTTCTAACGTATTTCAAAACTTGAAAATAAGTTATACGTTAAAATTTTCAAAACACTATTATATTCTCCATTTTTCCCAAATCATTTCCAAACACAACCTTCTTCAAAATAAATTGAAGTTCAAAACATTTTCGTTTACAAAAACTTGATTTTCTCAAGTGATAAACGCCGATTCCCTTTCCAAAATCCTTGTATTAAATCCAGTTACGTTTCTACTTTGAAATTCACTTTGTTCATAAAAATCAAGGCATTACAAGCCTTCAAAAACGTGGACATGACTATTGAAATCATCAAAACATTTTTTTTCTTCTAAATCAATATGGTTTTACACAAACAAAACCATTAAAGCCATCAAATACTTTTCCTTTTAAATTGATATGATTTTACACAAACAAAACCATTAAAATTTTGTTTTTCAAAATCGAAATACCAATGGTTATAAAACCAAACCCATTTGTTCAAATTCATTTTTACTTTCTTTACAAATTCTTTTTCACTTTCTTTGCAAATCCTTAAATTCAACGTTTGCCCGTTTCATTCAAAACTCATGTTTAGAAAAACACTTAAGATCTTTTTACACAAAATAAATCAATAAAAATTCCTCCAAAAATCATATTCTTGTTCTCTTGAAAAACAAATCCTTTGTTTATTTTTCATACTCTTCAAATCATCCATTTTCATCTTTCATGAAAATATTAATTTGTGAACACCTATTTTGAGGTGTCTTATTCGAAATCTACCATGTTCTAAGTACTCAAAAATCAATTCTTTCGTTCTTGAAAATTTTCAACATGAACCCTAATCAAGGGCATCAAAACCGTAGCTCTTCCTTGGCTATTGGAGCCAAAAATTAATTTACTTTCCACCATCAAGTCATGGCATATACATATATATTTCATCATAAATAATATAAGCATACCATTAAAGCCATAAAAGCATGTATAGCATATCAAGCATATCATCAAAGCTATAAAATCATGCAAAGCATATCAAGCATAGAAAATTAATCAAAGCTCATAAACACCCACAAATTAATTACATGACCATGGATATGAATCCTCACATGGATTCCACATCCATCAAATAAAATACCATCTCTCACCACCATGCTTGGTTGGTGAGATGGATCTCCCTCTTACCTCTTGAAGATCCTCCAAAGCTTCTTGATTTGTTTCTTTTTCTAAGTCCTTCACCACCAAGGGCTTCTCAAATACAAAACAAAACACAAGTTAATTAACATATCAAGCTTGATTAAGAGGAACCATGGATCAAACATGGTTTAGATCATGAAAAAGAGAGAAGAAAATGAAGTTTCCTTATACTTCACCTCAAAAACCCAATAACTTTGATCTTGAAGAAACTCCTTGAAGATGAATGATTTAGAAGAAGTCTTCAACATGAAAGTTGCTTAGAATATCATGGAGATTCAAGATCTATGGTTGGATGAAATTAAAAGAGCTTGGATGGTGATTTTAGGTAGTATGACCGAATGGTGTATTTTGAAGAACAAAGATGAAATTTTTGATTTTTGATAGAAACTTGAAGCTTGGATTTGAAGATCAAGATGAATGATTTTGGAAAAACTCATAACTAGAGATGTTCTTAGAATGATGTTTAGGTTTAGAAAATCAAGTTGGATGAAATTTTTGAGTGATGAAAGGTGCTCTTGGAGGGCTTGGCCAAAATCTAGAGAAGAAAGGAGATGGAGAGAAAATTTTCTAAGTTTCCTTCTTGAAAATGAATCAATGAAGACCAAGGAAGACAATAATGACTAAAGCATGCAATTATGGTCTTCCAAACTCCTTCATGCAGCACCAAATTCGTAGTCCCCCCTTCTTGCATTCTTCTTGAGTGCAAAAAAATCAAAAGTAAGCCATTATGATGTCTAACTTGACCAAGACATGCAAAAATGACATAAAGCTTGTTTCTTTGTCTTCTAAACACTCCAAAACCATCACTTTCTCTTCATAATGCATTCAATAAAGTTGTCTTCATTATTTGCCACCATTTGAAGCATTTCTAGCCATTGATTAATTCAATGGTTAAGATTTTGGCAAACTTTTAATTTTAGAAGACTAAATCTAGGCCATTGGATTTTTCTCCTTTAAATTCTAGCCCTTAGATGTGTCTCCAAAATTAAGGGTCAAGATTGCTCCTTCTAACTTTTAATCCAAGGGTCCTAATTAGTCTTTGCTACTTTAGAAGACCAAATCTCCACCATTGATTGATTCTTCATCCAATGGTCATAAATGGTCTTTGTTACTTTTTAAGATTAAATATCAACCCTTGATTTAATCTAAATCCAATGGTTATAAATGGTCTTTGTCATTTTTCAAGACCAATTCTACACCTTTGATTACATCTATGGTTGATATCAAAGCCTTCCTAACTAAGCTTATTCTCACACCATTGATTAAATCAATGGTTATTATCCAAGGCTTCTTTATTAAGTTTGTTTCTTAACCTTTGATTAAATCAATGGTTAATATTCAAACTAAGTATTCTCATCCAAGGGTATAAATCAAGTCAAGCTCTCTTTGTTGACTATGCAGTATAATATTTATTCTCGTATCCTACAAATAATATTTTTACTGTATTTTTATCATCCGATAATTAAATACAGTATAAAATACAGTACAAGAAATTTTCTAAAACTGTTTCCGGATTCAGGTTTAGTAAGATCCCCTGTCTCCGTCTAAACAGTACAAATTTTTCTATGCGTAGAAAAATTTTTCACTTTGTGGGACCCACCTGGGCCCACATACCCCTTGGTGGGCCCGCAAACAGGAAAAATTTCAAAATCATCCACAAAAATCACAAAAATTATAAAATGCACAAATATCAAATCAGATTACGTAAAATAATTACGTAATCTTGAATTAGGTAAGGTCAAAGCTTCTTAAGGAAGCTTTGATTATTTAATCAATAAATTTGAATTAAAGTAGATAGATTTGACATAAAGTAGATTGCATTAGGATAATGTGATAGCATTTTTATTACACACTATTATCCAATAGATAATAGTTACAGTTGACAGAAGTCAGTATTTAATTAATCTGACAGATGAATTTTTCGCTGTATTGATTTAATTGTATCTGTTAAAATTTCTCGAAAATTGTAAAATCTCGTAAACTGTGTCAAGTCTCGGGTTTAGTAAGATCCCCCGTCGACATGTCCATAGTCCAAGGTTCTCAGAGAAAACATCGCGTTTCTCCGTTCTCGCTTTCAATACAAGATGCAAAACGAGGAATATATTAAAATATTCGACGGTTCCAGAAAATTCCCAGAAAATTCCCAAAAATTACAAATATTATAAAACGATTATCTGTCATATAAATTTCCAATTTTTAAAGCATTACAGTCATTTTCACGACTCTGCTCAATGTTCACGCAAAACGAAAAATATATTAAAATATTCATCGTTCCCGGATAATTCCGAAAAAAATCACATAAATCACAAATATTGGAAAATGACTATTCATGGTGAAATAATCAATTTCCGGAGTGTTACACTGGTCTCAGCAATTCTCAGCCCAGTGTGCACGCAAAACGAGAAATATATTAAAATATTTGTCGTTTCCGAAAAATTCCAGAAAAATTCCTAAAAATCAAGAATATTATAAAATGATGATTTATGATCAAATATGTATTTTTTCGGGATGTTACAGTCTTTATGTAAGAAGCCTTATGGATATATCAAATATGTTTTCAAATCTTTACAAATGATTTTCACATGCTAAAATACCCAACAAATAAGTTTTGAAAATCTATTTATGGTGGTAGTTCAAATTTATGAAAAATAGCCAAGTTTGTATTTTGAAAAACTGACATTTTGTTACTCTTTTGATCATAACTTTCAAAATACTTTGAGTTTTGTTCTGAAACTTATTTCATTTGAAAATAAACTCAAAGATCTTTCCAATGAGTGATCATTTGCTTTAAACGAATAAGAAATGAAGAAGTTATGACCATTTAAAGTTAGTTTTCGAAACCAGAGTGGTTTATTCGAAGAAAATGTGGAAAATAATATGAGAAGTCATATTATTTTAAGAAAAATTGAAATGGAATTTTTGAAAGTTGAGAAATATTTTTTGAAGTTGAAAAATGATGAAAAATGACTTACATAACTTAAAAACATGAATTTTAAGTTACGCGATTTAAAAAAAATAAAAAAAAATAAAATTAAAAATGTTTAAATAATTTTACGCATTGAGAAATTGTTGAAAAATCACTATGTGATTGAAAAATGATGGAATATTTTTACATAATTGATGAAAACGTTGAAAAATCTATATGTGATTTGAAAACGCAACGAAAACGTTGCAAAATTATGAAAACATAACAGAAATGTTGTGCGATTCTGAAAAACGCGATAAAAGTGTTTCGCGATTATGAAAATGCGATAATATGATTTCGCGACTGAATAAACGGTGGGATTACTGTTGGACTACTATATAAGAAAATGATGAATTTTTGCCTGTGATTGGCATTAGTACATTTTATATGCATGAACTGGTGTATGGACACTATATATGAATTTTGCCTATGTTTGGCATTGGTGCATTGAACATGCATTGGAAAGGTCCGATGGACTGTATGAGGCTATTTGCCTAGGAGAGACGTACACCTCTTGAGTGGGTGCGATATGCGTAGTGTAAGTCACTTGTTGACCTTGGGGGCATCGGGGTGCGGGTTGCTTACATAGGCAGTTGGTAGCTATTCTTTCCATAAGTTAGACCGATGCAACGCACCGATGATCCTGACCAAGACACTATTCTTAATCGAGATCTAGTAAATACTATCGTGTATATGCTAGATGTGCAAACACATATGAGAAATGTGGCACGTGGTCTGAGGCATGTTGGTACAGATAGATCTTTTGGATCAATTTCTCCGAACTGAGTATTAACTCCATGGAGTAGGAAATTGAGTCTAAGTGCACATGCATAAATCTTAGCATTTATATCTGTATTACATATTAATTGAGGAATATTGGCTTTGACAATTATTCTGTTGAGAAATACTTAGATGATGATGATGATAATAATGTTAATGGCATGATGGTAATTATTATTTATTGTATCTGTTATCATAAATAATGTTGATGGTATGATTGTAATTATGGTACGATGTATCTGTATGGTATGCTGGTTGTGTTATCTCTATACTACCATGTTGGTATTAGCGTAGGTGATCTCACCTCTTTGTATGTTCATTTGTATTGTAATTATATTCGTAAAGACACTAAGCAAAGGATTGATCAAGAGGGTGAAGAAGAGCAGACTCTAGAGGAAACAAAGTTTTGAGAAAATGGAAATGCCCAACTTTCTAGGATACGTGACGTTACAGTTTTGCGGAGGTCCGGAGGCGTGGCATGTTCATTTGGATCGACAGTGTATATTTTATATAGGGGACCTGGACATTACCTACAGTAGGCTTTATCAAGGGAACCCCTATTTTAGTGTCAATATTTATGTACAGTTAGAGTTTCCTATATCCATTAGGCAGTACTGGGGAGCTTACTACCGTACTCCTAGTGCGATAAGTATCGTGTCGTCTGCACGGACACCTGTCCGTAGAGCTTCACGTAATAACAGATTCCTTTCTGCTGAGGAATCTGAGGAGGACCCGTCTGAGGGTTCTACTATTTAGTTTATACTTGGGCAAGTCTATTGTTTAAATACTGTTTAAATACTTTTGAGAACCTAGTCTATATATAAATAATGTTGACAGTACGTTTGTAATGTACATGATATAAATTATGTGTGATGATGTATTATATTTTTATTTTCCGCTAAGTTTATCTTATTGGTATTAAAAAATTTTAAAACTTGTATTTTTATCACAACATCACATTTTATGAACTTGGGGGTAATTTGGTAATTAAGTAACATAACTGTGGTATCCTACGGTGGGTATTACATTTACTTTTTCTATTGAGATGCCAAATTGTGTTGTGATGGTGGCACAGTGTACGTGCATGGGTTGAGTGGGTGTGTACAAGTCTATTGGGTTTTGCTTTTTCTTTCTTTCATTTTTTTTCTTACTGTGACTGGGATTAACAAGGGATTTGCGAGGGAATAGTGAGGGAAATTAGCAAGGGATTAGCAACGGATATTAGATTAAATTTTTTTCTTGTTGTGACTGAGATTAGGTAGGGATTAATGAGGGAAATTAGCGAGTGATTTACGAGAGAATAGTGAGCGATTAGCAAAAGATATTAGATCCAAAATTTTTTTTCCTTGTTGTGACTGGGATTAGCGAGGGATTAGCAATGGATTTTAATCCAAAATTTTCAAACTATAGCGATGGAATTTCCCTTGCTGATTTGCTAGGGCACACAGGCGCCATTTTTTTTTAAAAAAAATTATGAGGGATTAGTAACAGATTAGCGAGGGAATTATTCCATCACTACTTAGCGATGAAAAAAAAATCAACAGACGTGTCCTTTGCTAATCCCTCGCAAAAATATTTTACAAATTTCTTGTAGTGATACACACACACACACACACACACACACACACACTTACACACACTTTGGGTGAACTTCATCTATCATTTTCTTTTAACTATTGGGCCATGGTTTCTTTTTCCCTCTTCACTATAACTTTAGACCTCATAAGTCATAGCCACACCTCTCCTCCCCTTCCTTGCGCGTCAATAAGCCCCCGCAAGCACCTTTAGCAAACGATCTCTCAGCCACCATAACATCTCAACTGGGCAACCACGATGCCACCGCGGGGCAACCACATAGTAATTTCTCCTTGTGTTTCTTTTTCTTTCCTTCTCCCCCATTTTTTTCTCATTCTCTCTATTCCTCCCGCTATTCGAATTTCATACTACATCTAATCTCATATATTAGCCTTTAAATTGCACAAGTAGCAACTCATCTAAATTCCTATAGTTCAAGATATACATTCCTGACTACAAGTTTCCAAGGGTGAATTGTTAACACTATTTGCATACTTATACCTTTCATTTAGGCCAATTTAATAATCATAAATTGTTTTCGCTTTCTAAATCCTTTCATTAGTCTTCCACTTATCTTGTTCTCTGAATGGTCATGCCAACAATCAGGACATTTGGCCATTTAGGCCCGAATCTCATTTTATACACATAGGTTGAGAGATTCAACTTCATTTTACCTAGACCAAAGTACAAACAAGGTAGCAAGCATTGAGGTACTCACATGGTCATTCCAACAACAATTTCAATTTGTTCTTATCATTTTTCCTTAATTAAGACTTAGTTCATAGGCTCTAGTTAACACTTAAAAAGTTGATCATTATTTATCTCATCTCCACAACATCTCATTGACTAGTAAAATTTTTCTTACACAAACAAGATAGCATTAAGAGTGTCTTGGAACAAGTTCATCATGCATAATTTGTTCTATGATACTCAATTAATTTGATTCTATTAGGGTAGTATCGATTTGCCTATATCTAAGCTAACTTGGTGACAATATAAGCCATTTTCATGGATGTAAGGATTCAACCAAACAACAACAACATCCTATTCTATAATATCTATCAAATTTCCTATATTAAGTAAAACATTTAAATAATGAATATTTGTTCATAACAAGGCTGTCACAGTCCAGATGAATTCCACTAAGAAACTGCTTTTATTCAAGTATGATAAACACCTAAGAATTGAGTCAACCATGATAGTAAGCATTCCTATCATATTAGCAAAAATTCTAGTAGTTTTGTCAAGCACATCTTCACCAAAATTTCACATAGAATAGAATAACAAAACTCATTTGAATTTCATCCAAATGCAGCTTCACTTCAAGCACAACAATGCTAAACATTAGTAACAAACCAAATCCACAATTAATAGATAATGTCCTACTTAAATAGGACACAACAACGTAAATAGAACATAACAATCATACTTGAAAATCACAAAACAATCCAAACACAAGTATATTCAATTAAATTACACAATTTACAAACACAAGGAGTGAATAACTCTTGGGTCAAATAATACAGTGATAAGTTTATTTTTCATGTAAATTCTTCTTCACTGTTTTACACATTTTTTTTATACATAATAATTCTTGGTTACTAAAACCCTTACCGCATTATCTCTAACCTTAAGTTTACAACCTTAAAATTTTTATTTTGGTAATATTTCAAATTTAAAGAAGATTTTAGTAATTTTTTTTATTATTTCCCCCAAATTTCGACCACATATTGGTCTAGTATTTCTTCCTACCTTGACTGCAATATTGAGGTGATCAGTCTCAATATCACAACATTCATGGATAAATATCTACATTATCTCACCTAAGCAAATATGCAAAAGTATAATTCTAGAAATATCTATCTAACTTATGCACCATGCATAGTAAAATTTTGACCCATTACCATAGGTACACCAGGATTATTGCTCTGATATCATAAATATAATGTCTTAGAAATTTAGATATTTATTAGGAGATTTTATTATTTAATTTGATTATATTAGTTATTTTCTACATTAGATTACGTAGTTCTATTTAAAAGATATGCTAATTTTTTTTAATCTTTCTTTTCAAATACTTTACTTTAGAAAGCCTTCATTCAGTTACTTTTTTTTTTAAATTTAACTTTACATGATTAATGAGATGTAAATTGTTATATGTAAATACTAAACAACAAACTGTACTTTTATTTATTTACAGGCGTACCACTTCTATTGATATACACCACCTAGTTATAAAAACTACCTAATTAAACAAAGAACTAGGCATCCAAAATTCAAAGAGCTTATAACATTGCTCTCATCTAGTGATTCACACATAATCTCATCAATTTACATAACCATACAATACATGATTTGAAGATGTTAACATTCTGGATCACCATAACAGACATCATTTCAATATCGGTCAGCAAAGAGAATACATCCTTTATTGCTTTTCTAAAAAACACCATACACATAATGAGAATTGTATAATTCTCAGTACGAAAACAAACTAAATAAATCACTACTATACAAATCATGGTACTTCCATATGCATCAATCACAAAGAACACTTACTTAATAAGAGAGAATATAAACCACAATAATAATTACGTCAATATATCAATCACAAAGTGATCATATTCAAATTTCACTATAAAAACCATAATAATAATTACTTTCATATATCAAATCATATAATGATCATATTCATATTTCATTATATAAACCATAATAATAATTACACTCATAAATCAAATCACATAGTGATTAAACATCCATATATCATTTTACATTTCATTATGCATTACTTTTCTTCTTTGCTTACATGGCCAATGACATAACACATTCGAGATTTTGAACTTTCTAGAGCGTCCCATAGCATGTTGGTCATTCCAATCAAGGAACCCAATAAGTGGTCATTCCAATTAAGGAACCTAATAAGTGGTCATTCCAATCAAAGAACCCAATAAGTGACCCATGTAAGACTTGATTTTTAATGTCTTAAACCATTTCATCTTCATCATAGATCATATCATTTGATCATAAATCATATAATTTCCATCATATATCATATCATTTGATCATAGATCATACCATTTCCATCATAGATCATTTTCATCATAAATCATTTTTTCATAAAATTTCCCATAAATAAGGGTTGAATCATTGTCATATATCAAATTGAAACATCAATAAATACATACCATTAAACATAATTAACAGTACAAAATCAAGTTTCTAAGCATTTAAATAAATACATACCTTTAATCATGCCAAAATCTAGCTATTAGTCATCCTTGGCCATTTACTTTCTATTATGGGATCTGTGCTAAAATTCATCAACTCAAAACCATTTAATCACATTTTTCATCAATCTTTATATTATCATCTTTTATCATCATATAATTGTCCACTTAAGCAAATACATATCTAATTCCTTATTTAAAGTCTTTGGTTGAAACCTCATCCTCCTTGGAGATTCTTCAACAACTCGTTTCCAATGCTTAATTCAAGCTTAGAAATTGAAAGTGCAACATCTAATTTACCTTATTTCACCTTATAATCATAATATTCATCAATCCACAAAATAGGATTCTTGGACATTAAGAGCTCCAATCCTAGGGTTTCTTAATTAATGAAGAAAAATCCATCTAAGAAATTAACTTCAAGCTTAATCTTACTCTTTACTTTTCAATTTATGGTTCTTAAGTCCTTAAATCCAAACCCTAAGTTGGAACCCTAACCCTAGGTGATTTTTAATCCAAGATAGAAAGACTCATCAAATTAATTAATTCTAAACATAACCAAGATCAAGAACCAATTTAAAACCATAACCCCATTAAATTACTCAAGATCAATCGTTTTTTTTTAGGATCATTCCACCATAGTAGTGTTCTCTAAACCAAAGATACAAGCATATGGAAGCCATAATAGTATCAAAACTCTAATCTAAGAACTAGATTAATTAAAAACTAAGAAAGATAGAAGTTTACCTCTCCTCCAAGCTACAAAAGACATGACTTATTAGAAACAAAAAGGAATAAGATTTGAGCTCCTTTCTTAGCTTCTTGTAACGTTGCAAGGAGAAGATTTCCTAATTTTTGAGGATTTTTAGAGATTTCTTTCCATTTCTTTCTCTTCCTTCTTCTTCTTCCTCTCTTTCTTTTTTTTTCTTCTTCTTCTTTCTTTCCTTTCTTGCCTTGGCCAAAATCCCCTCTCATCTTTGTCTAGATATTTTTGTTTAATTAGGTGTTATCTTGTTTTATTAATGAACCAATAGAATTTTGACTAATGTTTTTAGTAACCAATCATAAGAAGACTAGTGTTCATATTGGTGTCTTATTCTCATTAGTTAGCCATTATTTACTTATTTCCTTCTAACTAACTAGTTTAACTAACCAAACTAATCTAACTTCTAGTTAGGACATCTAGTTAGGAGTTTCTATGGTGACTAACCTTCATTGGCTACTTCATCAACCAATTAGAATGGATTTAGTGTTTTTAATCCACCAATAGGAAATAACCTAGTGTTTCTAAGAACCAATCATTTTTAAACTCATGTCTTGTATAATGTCAAGTTCATATTGGCTAATCATTAACCAATCAATTTAGTACTTATGTCTTATATGTTGTCTAATTTCTATTAGTTGATTTCATTTAGCTGTCTAACTCCCATTGGCTACTCCTTACTAACCAATCACATTGAAGCTAGTGTCTTGTAAGTTGTTTAACTCCTATTGGCTACTCTTTATTAACCAATCACATTGAAACTAGTGTAATGCATTAGCCAATCACCTTAGAATTGGTGTCTTCTTATTATTGGTTAACTATAAACCAATCAAGTTAAGACTAGTGTTTACTATTTGGCTAGCTTCCATTGGTCACTTAACTAACTAGTCATAAGTTGATTAGTGTTTCAATCCACTAATTAAATTAAGCTAAGTGTGGCCTATGGTGTCTCACTCATATTGAGTATAGTATGTAGCTTGTTTATTTAATTAGGGTTTTCTAAACTTTATTGGATATAATACCCTTGGTAAAATTCCTAAGATTATAATTTTGCCACTGATAAATTTAAACACTTCTACTAAGTATTTTGATCTACACTTTTCATATGTAAGCAATTCTCTATGCTCTTTTAACATTAGTGATTAATAACTAATCAATAATAGATAAAATAACATAAATTAATTAATTTCTATATAGTACATTTTAGTACCTACAGAGCCCTAAAATACCCATAGAAAGTAGTTAGAAGCAGGATATTACACCCTGTCCCTTTAAATAGGAGTGAGGGTGATTCCCTCCCACTTTTGCTTTTGCTTCTTTTCCTATCTATTTCTCCAGTGACTTGAGGCAATTTTCGGCAAGTGTTCACGATGGTTCGTGGTGGTTTTTCACCATCTTTAGCATCTTTAACCCTTTTTTTCTCCCTTTAACTATCAGGTACTACCTCTAGCCACCCATTTTCCTTCCTTTCTGCCCAATTCAATAATTGTCATGGTGAGGTTAAGAGAAGTTAACAGTGATTAGAGTCGTCAAAATGGGCCAAGTCCAATAGGCCGGCCCAAATAACCCCACAAAATGTGCGGGCTGGGCTAGCCAAAGTGAACACAAAATTAAAATAGCCAGATGAAGCCTGACCCGAATTCAGACCAGCTCACTTCGGGCCAGGCTAGCTAGACAACCCGATTAGCTTTTTTTTTATGATCAACAAAAAGAATAAATAAAAAACAGAAAAGAAAAAAACTTTGAAGGCTACAATCCATTTAATGCAACACAGTAAAGAGGAAAAATGGAAGAAATGAAAAGAAAGAAAAGAAAGTGCTGGGATATGAGGCTTTCTCGAACAAGTAGAAAATGGGGGGGGGGCTCAAGGCACAGGGATCTTTCTCCCAAAGACTCATCAAATTTCAAAAAGAGAAGAAAATCCCACATATAGAGAGAGGAAACTAAGACACAACTCACGCAAGTCAACAAAGGCGAAGGAGGAAAATGGAGTTGCTACTAAAGAAAAAGAAAGGAAAGCAAAAAGATTATCACTTCCTTAGGTCCTCAACGTAATTACAACAAGGCGGTATAATGTTCTACCTATTATAAATATGTTAAATTCTATTTTTGTTCTATGCATGCAAGCATATCTGCATAATCCATAATTTTGTTCTTGGAATGGGGTTGCTTTTTAGACATGTGAGGAAAGGTTGGAGTCTAGTATAAGACTGACCTTTCATGAGATTGGCCATAGTCATCTAATGATGAAAATATGCAATGCAAACCTTTTTTTCCTTTTTTTTTTATTTTAAGCATGATTTGTTTCGGTAGTTTGCTTTATAACTCTGATTTTGTTCTTTTTTTGTGTTCTTATGTTCTCACTAGTCAGTATGAGTAATATACATGTCAATATTGAAGATGATTGTCAAATTTTATAACAACATAATCCAAATGCACCTATGTGTTACCCAAGTGGCTTCAGTACTCAAGAGGAGGGGTGAATTGAGTATTTAAAAAACTTTTTCGCAAACCCTTTTTAACACGAATTTCTTGAAGCAATATAATGAATATATAAAGATGATAAAATGCTTTAAGAACAGAAAATAAACAATTAAACAATGATAAATAAATTGCAATAAATAAAGAGATAAAGGAGAGAAGAGCAGGCACGATATTTATCCTGGTTCGACCACCAACCACTTGTGGCCTACGTCCAGTCCCCGAAACACAGTTCGAGATTTTTCACTATTCAATACAAGCTTAAAACAGGTGCTTGCAACCTTTACACAATAGGGATACCTCACCCTATTTACTAGAGGGATACCTCACCCCCTTTGAAGGATACCTCACCTTCTTTACAACAAGGGATACCTCACCCTTTTACTGAGGGATACCTCACCCTCACAAATTCACTAAGGGACACCTCACCCTTTTACAAAAGCAGAAAATATAGAAACTCTCACTTAGAGCAAATGTTACAATTTGAAGCACTATGGAGCTCTCTAAGGATATCTCAAGGTTTTTGGCAAAAAGAGCGCAGAAAATATGTAAAATTGAAAGCCACGTTTTAGCACAAGCAAAGAATGATTCAGATCATTGGGCATTGTTCAGAAGTGACCCAAGGTCTCTATTTATAGAGCATTTGAGAAAAAGAGCCGTTTGGGATCATTAAATACATATTAAATTTGAAATATGTCCGTTAGTTTCTAAAACTGGATTCCTATGGTATTCGAATACCGTATTCGAATACCATCAGAGGTATTCGAATACCTCTGTTTTAAAAGTTTTGTAAAAATGGTTTAGAAGGATGTTATTCAAATACCTCCAAATGGTATTTGAATACCTCTGTTAAAATAACAGCTTTCAACACTTTTAAAGGCTTTCAAAACCATGATTTGAGTTTAGGATATTTAATTTAAAACTATTTTCATCTTTTCATGCAAAATCAATGAGATATCCAGAAAGGCTCTGTACATAAGATCCTAAGTCCTAAAGCTATTCTTGGAGATCTTGAACTTGGTCTTACCACCATCATCTTCATTATGTTTGTTATCATCAAAACTACTCTCAATAGTAGCTAGCCAATTACACTATGAAAGTTGATGAAAATCATAAACCACAAAAGAAAAAAGCTAAAATCTCAGATGCTTAGAAATATTTTGAAAAAAATTGATGTTACTAGTGATGGAAAAAAAGTGTAAATGCAAGGCTTGTGGAAAAGAATATACTTGTGCAAGTAAGGGAAAGACATCTCATTTAATTCTTCATATCTCTAAGTGTATGATGATTCCAAAATTCAATGATATGAGGAATATTGTGCTTGATTATGCTGCTAAAATGAGGTCTAGAAAGCTTGACCACAATGTTGTACGTGAGTTGAAAGCTCAAATGATCATATTACATGATCTTCCATTTCAATGTGTTGAGTGGCGTGGTTTTAGAACATTATGTCAATATCTTGCTTTTGGTGAGAATACAATGATTTCTAGAAATACTATTATTGCTGATATCATGAAAATTTACTTGCTTGAAAAAGAGAAATTAAAAAATCAATTGGCTAGAAGTCATAGTAGAGTGTGTTTGACCTCTGATTATTGGACTGCTTGTACTACTCGTGGTTATATCACTCTAACAACTCATTTTATTGATGAGAACTGTAAGTTAAATAGCAAGTTGTTGAACTTTTGTCATTTGGAACCTCCACATAGCAGTCATGAGCTATCAAGAAAGGTACTTGAATTTTTGAACGAGTGTGGAATAAATAAAAAAGTTTTCTCTTTTACTTTGGATAATGCTTCCTCTAATGACAGCATGCAAAACATCTTGAAAAGTCAACTTTTCTTGTCAAATAGTTTGTTATGTAATGGAGACTTTGTTCACATTAGATGTTGTGCATATATTTTGAACCTTATAGTTCAAGAAGGTCTAAAGGTAGCAAGTGATGCATTGTACAAAATAAGAGAGAATATGAAGTATGTGAGAGTGTTGGAATCAAGGATAAAACAATTTCTTCAATGTGTTGAAAAAGTTGGTGGCATTGATTAGTGTTGGTTTGCATTTGGATGTGTCCACTAGGTGGAACTCCACTTATTTGATGCTTGAGAGTGCAATCAAGTATAAACGTGCATTTGTAAGCTTGAGTTTGGATGATGTGAACTACAAACAGTGTCCATCTAACGAAGAATGGGCAAGAGCAAAGAATGTGTGAATTCTTGGAGCTATTTTATGAAATTACCAATATGATTTCCGAATCCACATATCCTATATCCAATTTGTATTTCATGCAAATATGGAAGATAGAGCTTTTATTGAAAAATTATATGTTGAGTGAAGATGAAGTGATAAGAGATATGACTTCAAAGATGATGAACAAGTTTGACAAGTATTAGAGTGAGTATAACACTATTCTTGCATTTGGTTGTGGTTTAACCCTCGAATGAAGTTTCAATTCTTGAAGTATGGTTATTCCAAACTTCATACTAATGTGGCCATAGTTAATGAGAAGTTGAGCAAAGTGAAAGATGCTTTGTATAAGTTTTTTTTCTCAATATGTCAACAAAAATGTAACACCCTCCATAGGGCGTCACATTTTTAAATAAAACATAAAACCAAATGAAATCATTTTATAAAAGCTTTGAGTTTTAAAAGATAAATTTTAAAATATCTTTTTGCGGAAATATAAACTTACCAAAAATTATAAGTAAAACAGAAATTAGATTGAATTGATTAATACACATATTATATATGTCACAAAATATTCAACAACAATTTAAAACATAACATTTACAGACTCAGAGAAACAAAGAGAAAACCCAATGAAGGTTACTACTAATAGCACGGTAACAACACTAACGAGAAAACTCAACCTACATGTTCCATTTCTCCACCAAACTGCATCCTGTTGAAACTTGGAAGATTACACCTTGACGCCGTCACCATCTTCAGAATTTTGCCTCCAATGGATCTAAGAAACTTCCTTCGTCTACTATACGAATTTAACAATACAAACACAACAAGCAATACAGTAAAGAGGTGAGATCCCCTTTCACCAATACCAGTACGGTAGCAAAGAATAATACGAATGACAAAGTCATTCCATACACACAGATATCACAAATACAATCATGTTATCAATTTACAAATAAATCAAATAAGCATATATCCTAATATAATGAACAACTATAACATTACTAAGATAGATATAACAATTCATACAATATAAAATGCCATAACAGTGTAGATAATGATATAATATAAAAATTAAAAACAATAACACAAATAACATCACGTATAAAAATATAATAAATAACAACACGGATAAAAATATCACGGATAAAAGATAATAATGTACGGACAAAATACAACATATAAACATATAATATCACAGATAAAAGATCACAGATAAAAGATCACAGATAAAGATCACAGATAAAGAAATAATAATGTACAACATATAAACATATGCAATAGGACTCAACCCTACTCCATAGAGCTAAACACATACAGATATCAGAGAGAATGACCCGCAAAATCTATTAGTACCACGGCTGCCCAACCAAACTATTGCGCTGTCACACGTTGCGTCTATAGCCCCACGTCACATGGAACCCATTGTCCAAGGCGTGGTGTAGTTCATGGTCTCACGTTGTGGCACTACAGGCAATGTACTATTAGACTTTACAAGATCTCGATTAAAAATAGTGCGTGTCGAGTCCATTAGTGTGTTGCCAATTACCACGGCCCAGAGGAGCAACCCTACTGTCCACAAATGGAATTTTGCACACTAATGTCTCCAAGTTCATTCAAAATTGAACCACACTACGTTTATCGCACCGACAACACGATGTTATTCACCTCGTCAATCAATTCACCAAAAAATGGCACTAACTCAATGCATGATAAAAAAATAAGAAATTACCAAAATACCCTCAATGGTAAAAAAAAATATGCCCTCAATGGCAAAAATATACAGTAAGTCCCACCGGACAAATACTGTTCCAAAGCCTGTACGGGTTCACCTCATAGCCCGACAGCGAAAATATACAGAATACCCTCAATGGTATAAAATATATAGTTTCGGTCAATCGCGTAGAAATTTTATCGCGTTTTCACAATCTTGTCGTTTTTATAAACGTTTTTAAATCGCGTAAATTTATTTTTCTGTTTTTAAAATCGCGTAGAGTTTTTAATACATTTTCTCAATCGCGTAAGATTTTTAAATAATTTTCTTATCCGAATTCCTTAAAAATCACTATTTAAAATAAACAGAAATAATATTTAATACATTTAAACTACGTAGAATATTTTCCATACCGCATACTGTCTTTTGGATATCTTTTCTATCTTATTTGTCCACTTTTAATAAAAATTGACAGTATTATGTTTTAGAAAACTTATAATAATGGTTTCCTAACTTTTCTGTAAAAATTCTGTTTACTTAATTTTTAACCGTATAATTTAACTTTTTGAAAACCACTAACATGCTTCAAAATATAATATGAGCCATATGTTAGCAATTTACAAAAGTTACTGTATTTTCTTCTAACAGTAAAAATCATTAGTTTAAATTTCTTAAACTTAATTCTAATCAATTTATTTCTTCAAAACTCATTGTAATAAAATCCTTTTGGCATTTATTACTTAACCTTAGTTGAAAAATAATTCTATAAATCAAAACACATTTAAATTTGGCATTTTGGCCGAAAATCATTCTATGCTTTATACTTCATTCCTAATTATTTCCATACATTTAATCTCTTATAAAATTCTTGATCTAATTTATTATTATTACATTATCTAGTCAATAGTTAGAAAATAAATTTGGATCAAAGGTATGTGGCATGTTGGCCAAATTTTAACAAAGTCTTTGCATTTGATGTTTAAATTATTTTTCATTTTCTAAATAAATGTCAAATTATTATATTACCTAAATTCATTAAATCATTGCTTTAGAAAATGGTTTGGAAACGATTTTAGAAATCATAATTGCTTGGCTTTGGCATGTTGGCCGAAATACATAATTTCATTCATTGATCCATAAATTCATTTTTTCTTACTCTAAACAAATTGGTAACTTGTCAATTTTCCTAGGTTAATTAAATCACACTTTTAGAAAATTTAAGAGAACATTTTGGTTCTCCTCTTTGCCTTGAGGCCGTGAGCTTGGATTTGTGTTCTTTGGAACACTCATGCAAATCCTTGTATATTATTTACATGCTACAATATTTATTATGCATCTATGAACACATACCATATATTAAAGCAATCATAAAACACATACAACATATTAAAGCTATTAGACATGTTTGCACACAAAATCAATCTCAATTAGGAAAAATAATAAACAATCAAGTGAATGAATCCTTATGGATTCTTCACCACAAACACATACATTCCTCACCACCAACACATGGTTGATGAGGGTAATCTCTCTCTTACCTCTTGAAGAACCTCCAAAGCTCCTTGTGTGCCTCCTTCAAGTAAATTTTCTCCACCAAGAGCTCCTTGAAAATCAAAGAAAGCATGCAATATTAATACCTAAGGCTCTAAACTAAAATAATCATGGATTAAAATCATGATTAGAACTTTAAAATGGATAAAAACATGAAGATTAAAGACTTCCACCTTCAAGGCTTCAAACTTGAGCTTTGAAGAACGAAAATGAAGATGGATGATTTAGGAAAAATCTCCAACATGAAAGTTCCTTAGAATTGCATGGAGATTCAAGATCTATGGTTGTTTAGAATTATTGAAGCTTGGAAGGTGACTTTTGAGGGGTTGGCCGTGACCTTGAAGAAAGGGAGAGATATGAGCTTTTGTGGTTTTTGCTTGATAGGAAGATGAAGATGAAGGAATCTTGAGAAATTCCTAACATGAAAGTGTCTTGGTTTGATGAAAGGATTCAAGAAATGATATTGGTAGGAATTATAGAAATTTGGAGAAGGTTTCTTGGTGCTTTGGCCGAAATCAAGGGGGAGAGAAAATGAGAGAATTTTGGTTGTTTGATCTTGGTTCTTTGGAGAAAAGGATGTGTAGGAGAGTAAGTGAGATGAATGGATGAAGGTTGCCCTCCACTTGGAAGCTATGGCCGTAGAAGACCATGGGAGAGGAAGGGTGAGAGCTTCTTGCCAAAATTGAAAATGAGCCAAGGCCCTCCTATTTATAGACTCCAGGAAAAAGATGAAGGCTTAAGATATTTTTCGGTACACTATAAGCAATGAACAATACTTACTGCTTATAAAGTCAGTGTCTATTGTCTAATGGATAATAAAATATACATAAATTTTTATCTTAAATTAACAGAGTAATAATTATTATTAATCATTTTTTTTCTACTGATTGCTCTTGATGAGTCATAAAGCGAGTCATCAAAGAGAAATTTCTAGAACATGTGACTCACTACGATGAGTCAGTATGATGAGTCATCGTGGAACTGTCTAGAACGGGTGAGTCAGCATGGCGAGTTAGCGTAGATATTTTCTAGAGCAGGTGAGTCAGCATGGCGAGTCAGCGTAGATATTTTCTAGAGCAGGTGAGTCAGCATGGCGAGTCAGCGTAGATATTTTCTAGAGCAGGTGAGTCAGCATGGCGAGTCAGCGTGCTGAGTCACTGACTGAGTCATCAACTGCATCATCAATGGTGAGTCATAGTGCTGAGTTATCAGCTGAGTCACAGCGCTGTGTCAGCATGATGAGTCATCATAGAAGCTTCTGAAACAGGTGACTCACTACGGTGAGTCATAGGGCGAGTCATGTAACACCCTAATACAGATATCCAGATATATCCTAGATAGACAGAGATATATAAAGATAACCAGTACTAGAGATGTCACTTCTATACTACATACTAACATATATCTATAATCACAACTGAGTAATTATAGAAAGTCTTGAGAGATTGCGGAAAAACTTAAACTCATACATAAACTTATACAAACTTAGCCACCTGAGGGCTATTTATAATACATATAACATAAAACTTACAGAACAAACATAAACTTATTACATAAGTTCTGTCTACTTAAAGCAATAAAAACTACTCTAGTCTTCATGCTTTATCTTCTCATCCTTAGCAGGGTTTGTACCTCTGTACCTGGGCCTTTGCCTACATCTGAGCCTGCATCGGTACCTGCATCTGAGCCTGCATCGGTACCTGCATCTGAGCCTGCATCTGGATTTACATGGAATAGCAACTGGGGTGAGAATTAACATTCTCAGTAAAAGTAATTCCAATACCAGTTCTCTATAACATTATATATAACAAATATAACAAATGCTATAATTCTAACTTAGGAGCTTTGTCCCCTTTTCTCATAACTATTTCTATCTTAGGAGTTTCCTCCTCTTTTCTTATAACTTAGGAGTTTCCTCCTCTTTTCTCTTAACTTAGGAGTTTCCTCCTCTTTTCTCATAACTTAGGAGTTTCCTCCTCTTTTCTATTAACTGCACACTTTCTCATAGTGTGATATCAACCGATAGCCTACATACTGTTAATACATACAACGCCCATACAGCTGTACATACCAACAGTGACGGACAATGCCCATACAACTGTCCGTGAATGCAATGATAATGATATGTAGTATGAATATGCCTAAGGAATCCTAAAAGTATGTGAATGAAATGCAAATGCAAAAGTCTATTCTAAGAATAAGGAAGTTTGCTAGGAACTAGTCAGTATATCATCTAGTGGTAATTAGAGGGAAAACTCATCCTCATATTATACATATCCTAGCACACTGAGAAATTCGGGCTTCATCCTTGCTCAAAGAGCGTCTTTGGATTTCCCACTTATCTCCTTTGGCCTTGGCACTATCGAGACATCAGGGTTATGTCCTTCTCAAAAGTCCTTCGGACACCCATCTATCTTCTTTTTGCCTCCATGAATGAACATCAAAGAATATCCACCAGATCGATACTACTTAACTAATCCATAGACTTTCATTCATACTTATATACTTAGTTCCTCTTTGATCTAAGCATATTCTACTAATAACTTTGGCTTCTTATGTTTACCCTTTGCAATGAGGAGAATCTGTAACCTTATACTATATGTAACCTTAGCACTTGGTTAGGAATACTTGTCCCCTAAGGAACTTCTCTGATTCCTTACCTTCTGGCTAAATGACCTCACGTCATATAACGTTACATTCTCAGGTAAACATTACCAGTTCATTTCTCATACTTGTACCTAAACTCCACCTCATCACTCCTATCTCTTAAGTGATCTCTAACGCAACACTATGTTGCTGAGGTGTAAGGTACTTACATATGGCAACCACTAGTCTTAGTTGCACTAAGGTTCTTTCTCTTCACATACATACTAGCTTAACTGACTAGTGTGTGAAAAGCTTAGTGTTATGTTTAACTCTTACATAAACACCATCTTACTTTCCTATAGACTCAACTCATCTTAGTGAAAGAGTCTATCTTAACTAATGCCTCATCTATCCTTGCTTAAGGACATAATGAGCATCTCTCTAAAACTTTGCATAATTAACTCAACTTTAACTAAAGTGAGTAATTCATGCATCTAACTTTCCTTTTTATCACACTTCGGTAGTAGCTTATACTACACTTGTGTGCTAACATACATATTCTAGCTGTATCTAGCTTTCCACTCTATCACACGTCCGGTAGTAGCTTATACTACACTTGTGTGCTTAAGGTTCCGGATACCTCTTTAACTATTCCAAACTCATGGAATGCTTAAGAACTTAACTTCCACACTTTGGTTAGTATCTAAGGAAGTAAATTCTCTTTATCTTGCATTTCTAACTCATCTTTACTAATACATGAGTTATTGCATATTTCTGCTCTACCTTATGATTATGACATCTTCTTAGTCATATATCATCTTATTGTGTATTTAGCAATGCACCAAGTCTCACTTAACTAGAGACTTAGTACCTAAACGTTCCCTCTTTGGAACCAATACACAATCTCGTCTCCACTCAAGTAACTCTAATGCAAGAGTGGTTCTTACTTGCAACTCTTTGTTGCCTAAGGTTCTAGGTACCTTCCTAAGGTAATCCACTATTCTTGGATCTCCTAAGGTTCATACCTTTCTCATTCTCTACTAGAGTGCTTACTAATACACTTGTCTTCATTGCACCATCTCATCACATCTTAAGTGATATCTAATGCAACATTAAGTTGCCTCAGGTGCAATGTCATTACTTAAAGCAAACCTTTCCTTTAGGATGCTTAAAAGCCTATGCTTTCTCATTCTTTGATGGGTAAGTATTTTCCACTTGAAAATGTAACGCCCCTTTTTGGGAGGGAACGTCACATTGTCAAACAAAGTAAAATGCGGAAATTAAATAATTAACGATTAAGACCCGGTTCATTTTAATTAATTAATGTTTAACCATGTGAGCAAACTTGACAATATTTTTTTTTCTTATAATAATAATAAGGATACTACGGAGTGCGGATAAAAGTAACGAATAAAACAATACATAGAAATTTGCACCTGAATAGCATGCATATATATATCTAGAGTTTAATACAACTGTTTCATAAATACAAGCCTGCCATCATCAAAAGCAAAACTATACCCACCCCAAGGGAAACATGCATATATACCCTCGTGCATATACAAAATATACAACCCAAATCAAAAAGAAAGATACATCGGGCCCCAAAAACAAAAACACCGCGGCCATCGGTAGCCACCAATGATCATCGACCCCTCAAATAAAAGGGACCGATTCGGGATCATCGGGAGGACCCTCATCGGGATCTTCCTCATCCGAGGACTCATCCATAGGAACCACGGATGCACGGGACGGGGCCCGAGCGGTGGAATCGAAAGAATCCTCTGCGGGGTGTAATAACGGGGACCCCACATCTCACGATAGGCGGTAAAACTCCAAGCGTAGGCGAGGTAGCAAGTGAGGACGGGTGCCTCATGGCGTCTCCAGGGTAAGTGATATCGACACGTCTCCCACATACACACAGCGGTCGGAGTTTAGGTTGATGTGCCAGCACTCCGGCCCTCCAAGGAAGGTCAGACGCACATCTCCCAAAAATCCGCGCATGCGTGCAGACATCGTCGCAGTCAAAGTCAATCCTGTGCAGGCCAGAAGCCGGGGAAGGCAGGCTCTTCTGTCTCTTCACCGTCGTCTTCGATCAGTACAGGGTGCACATAAACAGCAAATAATAGAAGCACAGGGAAAGAGGTAAGATATCCTACTCTCAATACCAATACAGCAACCAAGAACCGAACGGCGCATAACGCCCACGTAGCATGTAAAGGCAATAAACAAGCTTTTAAACAGATAACCAGTCAAGCAATCATTAATAGAGGTAATGAATAATTCATAATATCCAGGCAGTTAAATATCATGTAAACAATAATTTTCAGATGTCAGAATATTCCATGATGCATGGACACAACATTCAATTTCCTACTCCATGGAGCTAGACTCAAACAGTCGGAGAGAAAGATCAAGAGACATGTTTGTGACTCGGCTGCCGAGGCCAGTGCTTTCAATAAATTTTCTCGTGCACAATTATGGCATTGCACAGACATTCTACACTAGATCACGATATAGGACAGTGTCAAGTCCGGATCGTCGGTGCGTTTGCATCGGTTTGCCCCACGGGCAAAGGAGCTACCAACTACCCATTGTGGAGGATCCGCACCCCGACGCCCCCAAGGTCATAACAAGACCCACACTTGTCTACTCGCACCCGCACTAAGGTGTGTTCAATCTCCTAGGCAACTTGGCCTTACAACAGTCCACAAGGACATCACAATGCATAAGACACTATGCATGCTCATGTATGATCCACAATCTCATACAAATTCATAATATACCATATTTGATCAAGAGAGTACAATAAGCAAATTTGCATCCAAAAAGAACCCAATATCAACATAATATCAATTTATAATTCAAGGAACATAATTTAGGTCCATTATGGATTTCTAAAATCTCTAAGTCTTATGAAAATTATCTCATTGATTCATTAAGGTTTATGAAGTCCTTAAGCTCTTGTATTCTTTGATTACTTGTAATCCTAGTATTGGGTTATGAAGTCTTAACTCAAATTTTCACCTAGAGGTCTTGGTCTTCCCAAGGTTTCAAATAAATCATGTTCACATCATTAGGTCCATTTATTTGTTGTTTTGATCCAAGCTATTTGATTCTTACAATTACCTTCCAAACTTAGCTTATTTCCTAAGCCTTAACCACAAATCATCATAAAATTTATCGTTGCAAGTTTCCTACTATTAATCTACGTTTTTAATTGCTTGATTAATTCAAGTCTTGATGTCTCAAATTTTTGCTATCTTTTCCCCTCATTCAAGCTCTCAAAACCGTGGCACTCAAGAGTTCCAACAACCAGAATTTTATCCACTTTGATCACCCTTAACTACTTGATTTAATTAGCCTTACATTGATCAAAATTTAAGCATCATTTCCATTCAATTTCCAGCCCAAAAACAGCCCCAAAACAGAGTCAAAACCGTGGCACATCCAGGGGGTTCCAGCACCAGAATTTTCAGCAAGCAAGCATGGATATCAACCACAAAATTACATGAATAATTAACCACTCAATCAACTACTCAAAGCTAAATTAAGACAACAATCAAAGAATCAAATTTTCAAGCAATTTCAAGAACAACCACCATGTGGTTCTTCTTCCAAAAATCAAATGCAAGATTCCTAGTTGCTAAAGAGGTTGAGGAGGATTAATCTTCCTCTTACCAAGATGAAGAACCAAGAAAAATTCCAAGAAGCACTTGATTTTCGGATTTGAAGCTCCAAAAACCCTAGAAAATGTGGTCCAAGTTAGAACAATGTAATGGTGTGAAAAAGAAGAAGGAAATGACCATTAAATCAAAATGAAAACCAGAAACGAAAATGGAGTGGAAATTTGAAAATTTTCAGCCATGGGAGCTCACCTTCAAAGCTTGAGAAATGGTTGAAGATGGAAGCTTTCTTGAAAACTCCAAGTACAAAAGATGATGAGAAGGAGTAGGAGATTAAGAAAATATGGTTGAAGTAAATTTTTATGAAGGTTGGGGTCTTGGAGGGTGGCTGGACGTGTGGTGGCTGGAAGAGAAGAAAGAAATGTTTGAAGAAGAAGAAAGAAGAAGAAACGTAAATGAAGAAGGAAAAATGTGTTTTGGTGATAAAGAGTTAAATGAATTATTTGGACAATTAAAACCAATTCTTTTCTCCTTCATGGGCTGCAGATACGTAAATGAGAGAGGGAGAAATGAGTGACAAAAATTGGCTTCCTTTGGAAGCTAATTCATGTGGTCAAAGCTTGGGGTCAAAGCTTCTTAAGGAAGCTTGAATATTTAACTATTAAATTTGAATTAAAGTAGGTAGATTTGACATAAAGTGGATTACATTAGGATAATGTGATAGTATTTTTATTACACACTATTATCCAATAGATAATAGTTACAGATTGACAGAGTCAGTATTTAATTAATCGACGGATGAATTTTTCATTTGTCTTGATTTAATTGTATCAAGAAGATTTCTCAAAAATTGCGAAACCTCGTAAACTGTGTCAAGTCTCGGGTTTAGTAAGATCCCGTCGACTTATCCATAGTCCAAGGTTCTCGGAGAAAACATCGCGTTTCTCGATTACGCTCAATTGCACGCAAAACGAGGAATATATTAAAATATTCGACGGTTTAGGAAAAATTTCAGAAAATTCTCAAAAATTGCAAATATTATAAAACGACTATCCGTCATGTAATTTTCCAATTTTTGAAGCACTACGATCGTTTTCACGACTCTGCTTTCGAGTTTCACGCGAGAACGAGGAATATATTAAAATATTCGTCGTTCTAGAAAAATTCCAGAAAAATTCTCATAAATCACAAATATTAGAAAATGACTATTCATGGTGAAATAATCAATTTTCGGGGTGTTACACTGGTCTCAAGCAATTCTCGGCCCGGTGTGCACGCAAAACGAGAAATATATTAAAATATTCGTCGTTTAGAAAAATTCCAGAAAAATTCCTAAAAATCAAGAATATTATAAAACGATGATTCATGATCAGATATGTATTTTTCGGAATGTTACAACACTCCCTACTAAAAGGAATTTCGTCCTCGAAATTTACATACCTTAAAATAATTACGGATGTTGCTCCTTCATCTTGTCTTCCAATTCCCAAGTCGCATCACCGGTTGCTTCATTCCAAATCACCTTTACCAATGGAATCTCCTTGCCTCGTAGTTGCTTTATCCGTCGATCCTCGATTCTCGCGAGACGTTTCATAGGTCGGGTTCTCTTTTAACCGCACCGTGTCCTGCTATGACATGACTTGGATCGGGTAAATATTTACGAAGTTGTGACACATGGAATACATTATGTATGTTTGCAAGAATAGGGGTAAGGCTATACGGTAAGCTACTTGGACCTATCCGACGAAGAATTTGGTAAGGTCCAAGAAATTTTGGAGTGAGTTTTCTAGATTTCAAGGCCGGCTGCCGACCCCGGTCGTGGGTGTGACTTTCAGGAACACATGCTCACCTTCTTCAAACTCAAGAGGCTTTCTTCTCTTATCCGCATAGCTCTTCTGTCGGCTCTGAGCAGTTCTCATCTTCTCTTGAATCATCTTAACCTTCTCAGTCGTCTGCTAGATAATATCTGGTCCAATCGTAAGACGCTCGCCGTCTTGGTACCAACATAATGGTGTTCGACACCGTCTTCCATACAGAGCTTCATAGGGTGCCATCCCTATACTCGAATGATAACTGTTATTGTAGGTGAACTCTACCAGTGGTAGAACTTCATCCCAACTTCCAGTCTGCTCCATAGAACAAGCTCTAAGTAGGTCTTCTAGAGATTGGATCGTTCTTTCCGATTGACCATCGGTTTGCGGATGATATGCTTGAACTCAGGCGCAATCTTGTCCCCAACGAAGCTTGTAAACTTTGCCAAAACTTTGAGGTAAACCTCGGATCTCTATCCGAAACTATACTCGTAGGCACACCATGTAATCTGACAATTTCCCCATATACAGTCGGGTCAGCTTTTCCAAACTGTACCTTATGTTAATCGGAAGGAAATGAGCCGATTTTGTAAGTCGATCAACTATCACCCAAATCGAGTCATGTCCCATCCTCGTCCTTGGCAATCCCACAACAAAGTCCATTACGATGCTGTCCCACTTCCATTCAGGAATAGACAATGGTTGCAAAGAACCCAAAGAGTCGCGATGTTCCACTTTGGCTTTTTGACGGACTAGACAAGTCGATACACATCTAGTGACATCACTTTTTAGTCCATGCCACCAGAACAACTTCTTCAAGTCTTGGTACATCTTCGTTATACCAGGGTGCATACTTAGCTTGCTAGTGTAGGCGTGATCCACAATATATCGTCTAAGCTCTTGGTCAAGAGGAATGCAAACTCTACCTCGGAATCTCAGAATTTCATCTGTTCCTTCTTCGAACTCTGTTTTCTCGCCTTGTTTCATTTGTTCTCTTATTCCTTGCAAGAATTCATCGGTCTTCTGTTTTTCCCGTATGTCTTCCATCAACTCGCTTGAGATGGTAACTATATTCATGGAAATTCTTCCAGGTTCCAACTTAACAAATGACCATACATCTCTAAATTGTTCGATGAGATCTCTTTCCTTAATCATCAAGGCAGAAACACTGATAGTCTTTCTACTTAAGGCGTCAGCCACAACGTTCGCCTTGCCAGGGTGGTACAACAACCGGAAATCATAATCCTTTAAAAACTCCAGCCATCTTCGTTGCCTCATATTCGCTCTTTCTCGATCGTACAAGTACTTCAAGCTCTTGTGGTCACTTGAAGATGTTGAATGTCGCTCCATAAAGGAAATGTCTCCATATCTTCGAGCAAAAACCACACATTTTGCACCGCCAACTCCAAATCATGAGTCGGGTAATTCTTTTCATGCACTCGCAACTGTGTCGCGAAGCGTAGGCTACCACTTTTCGGTGTTGCATAAGAACAGATCCCAATCCTTGGTACGAAGCGTCACAATACACCTCGAACGGTTCATTCGGATCAGGTAACACTAATACAGGTGAGGTAGTCAGCCGTTTCTTCAACTCTTGAAAACTCTGCTCACATTTATCAGTCCATTCGAAAGCTTGATTCTTCTTTGTCAATTGAGTGAGCGGTCCGGCAATCTTGGAAAACCCTTCTATGAACCTCCGGTAATATCCAGCTAAACCAACGAAACTACGGACTTCCGTCACTGACTTCGGTTGTTCCCACTGCAATACTGCTTCCACTTTGCATGGATCCACTGCGATTCCTTCTTTTGAGATCACATGACCCAAAAACTTCACCTCATCCAGCCAAAACTCGCACTTCGACAGCTTGGCATACAGTTCCTTTTCCTTCAAAATCTGAAGAACTATGCTGAGGTGCTCCGCATGATCCTCCTGATTCTGGGAATATATCAGGATGTCATCAATGAAGACGACAACAAACTTATCCAAGTACGGACGAAAGATACGGTTCATATAGTCCATGAAAATAGCAGGTGCATTCGTCACACCAAACGGCATCACAAGATACTCGTAATGACCGTATCGCGTACGGCGCTCTTGGGTATATCCTCCGTCTTCACCCTTATCGATGATACCCGGATCTCAAGTCAATCTTCGAAAATACCGCTGCCCCCTTCGGTTGGTCCATCAAGTCGTCAATTCTCGGGAGAGGATACTTGTTCTTGATTGTCAACTTGTTCAATTGCTGTAGTCCACACACATCTCGAGGTACCATCCTTCTTTCGAACTAGTAGCACAGGTGTGCTCCCCACGGAGATACACTTGGTCTAACGAATCGCTTCTCCAAAAGCTCTTCTAGGCTGCCGCTTAAGTTCGGCTAATTCTGCATCGGTGACATTCGGTAAGGTGCTATAGACACGGGACCAGCTCCGGTACTAGATCAATAGCAAACTCGATTTCACGTGCCGGCGGTAAACCGGGCACTTCTTCGGGGAAGATCTCGGAAATTCCTTCACTACCGGAATAGTACTCAAATCGGCCTCACTCTCAACTTTCAAAGAAGATAATAGCATGTACCCCGAGCTCCTTCTTTCAAGAAAGCTCGTGCTTGGTTGGCGTCGTCAAGTATCTAGAATTCTCATCCACAGGAAAGACTATGGTCTTACTAGAACAATCTAACGAGAACATGGTTGGAAGATAACCAGGTCCATTCTTAGGATTACATCTAACTGTGAAAGAGGTAAACAGATCAAATCGACAAGAAAGATTCGACCTTCAACAAT
This sequence comes from Ormosia emarginata, assembly GCA_029884605.1. Classification (NCBI taxonomy): domain Eukaryota; kingdom Viridiplantae; phylum Streptophyta; class Magnoliopsida; order Fabales; family Fabaceae; genus Ormosia; species Ormosia emarginata. The sequence continues at coordinate 1,343,837 of JAQQTP010000041.1, read as the reverse complement.
CAAAGGACACTTCAAACAGGACTTTGGTAGTAACTACCGGCTTATCAGTGGGGGTTGAAACAGTCAATTCAAAAGGTAGTTCAGACACAGGTAAACCAAGTCGTAGCACACAGTCATATGATATGAAAGAATGGGTTGCCCCAGAGTCATACAGTACTTTTAAAAGATTACCTTCTATGGCGCCTTCTCCTTGAATCAAGTCTTCGAATTCAGAAACTTCAGCTCCACTCATAGTATAAACTCGACCTCCGGCTTGCGGTTTCTTGGCTCGGGTTGCATTGACTGAAGGTTCAGCCTTTGCTTGGTTGCAGTCTCTGGACATATGGCCCGGTTTGCCACATCTGAAGCAAATGATTCCTTTTATCGTGCAGTCTCTTGTGAGATGATCCTTCCCATACTTCAGGCATTTGGACGGGTAGGTCGTATTCTAACCAGTTCGGTTCCCAGAAGAACCTCCACCTGAACTTCCACCAATTTGTTGTTGACTCCCCGTTGGTCGGGAATAGGGTTTCTTCTGAAAGCGGTTTGAACCACTGCCTCCCCCTCTTTGGGACCGTACAGGCCCAAAGTTCTGTTTCTCGCGTCTCTAGCCTCGCTCCAAGGCTTCAACTTCGCGCAAGTGTCTAACGATTCGAGAATACCTTCATTTTCAAGGTAATCACGGCTTTCTTTACCTCGTACCTCGGTCCTTCGGTGAATTTCCAAAGCACTTCCGGGCTTCATCGGTTTGATGCTTTGTAATGTGTTAAAAATCTCTCCAAGTTCTCAAACTTGGCTGCGTATTCGGCCGACAGGTCATGTTCCCCTGTCTCAGGTTGAGGAACTCCACCTCCTTTGCGTGTCTCGCATTCGCAGGAAAGTATTTGCCCAAGAATTTCTCCTTGAACAGTTCCCAAGTGACCTCTGCTCCTTCGGCTTCTAATGCCCTTTGAGCTCCATTCCACCAGTCTTCAGCATTTCCGACGAGCATAAAAGTCGCATAATTTACCTTCTTGTCTTCCGCACAATTCATGCCACGAAAGACTTTTTCCAGCTCCTTGATCCATAGATTGGCCTTGTCGGGATCAAACTCCCCCTTGAATTGCGGAGGGTTATGACGACGAAACTCTGCTAAGTTTTGCGCGTCGGCAGTCACCTCAAGCTGTTGAGCAGCTCTTTCTTGTTGTTGAGCAGTGCGTTCATTTTGTTGGGCGATGACTTCAGCCATTCTCTGCATCGCTTCAATAGCAGCTGTCATATCTCCACCTCTTGCCATCTTGCTTTTCTCTCAAATTGGATTACTGAAAACATAAGAAAAGTCAGAGGAATCCACTCAAGACACTCACCACAGAGATTCACACAGCACAAACAAGACAGACTCACACTCAAGACCCAAAGAAAACATAAACCGGGGCTCTGATACCAACTTAATGTAACGCCCCTTTTTGGGAGGGAACGTCACATTGTCAAACAAAGTAAAATGCGGAAATTAAATAATTAACGATTAAGACCCGGTTCATTTTAATTAATTAATGTTTAACCATGTGAGCAAACTTGACAATATTTTTTTTTTCTTATAATAATAATAAGGATACTACGGAGTGCGGATAAAAGTAACGAATAAAACAATACATAGAGATTTGCACCTGAATAGCATGCATATATATATCTAGAGTTTAATACAACTGTTTCATAAATACAAGCCTGGCCATCATCAAAAAGCAAAACTATACCCACCCCAAGGGAAACATGCATATATACCCTCGTGCATATACAAAATATACACCCAAATCAAAAGAAAGATACATCGTGCCCCCAAAAACAAAAACACCGGTAGCCATCGGTAGCCACCAATGATCATCGACCCCTCAAATAAAAAGGGACCGATTCGGGATCATCGGGAGGACCCTCATCGGGATCTTCCTCATCCGAGGACTCATCCATAGGAACCACGGATGCACGGGACGGGGCCCGAGCGGTGGAATCGAAAGAATCCTCTGCGGGGTGTAATAACGGGGACCCCACATCTCCCGATAGGCGGGTAAAACTCCAAGCGTAAGGCCGAGGTAGCAAGTGAGGACGGGTGCCTCATGGCGTCTCCAGCAAGTGATATCGACACGTCTCCCACATACACACGGTCGGAGTTTAGGTTGATGTGCCGGCCTCCGCCCTCCAAGGAAGGTCGACGCACATCTCCCAAAAATCCGCGCATGCGTGCGACATCGTCGCGAGTCAAAGTCAATCTGTGCGGGCCGGAAGCCGGGGGAAGGCGGGCTCTTCGTCTCTTCACCGTCGTCTTCGATCGCATACGGGGTGCACATAAACAAAAAATAATAGAAGCACGGGGAAAGAGGTAAGATATCCTACTCTCAATACCAATACAAAGAACCAAGAACCGAACGGCGCATAACGCCCACGTAGCATGTAAAGGCAATAAACAAGCTTTTAAACAGATAACCAGGTCAAGCAATCATTAATAGAGGTAATGAATAATTCATAATATCCGAGCGCTTAAATATCATGTAAACAATAATTTTCGGATGTCGAATATTCCATGATGCATGGACACAACATTCAATTTCCTACTCCATAGAGCTAGACTCAAACAATGGAGAGAAAGATCGGGAGACATGTACGTGACTCGTTTCTGCCGAGGCCGGTGCTATCAATAAATTTTCTCGTGCACAATCATGGCATTGCACGGACATTCTACACTAGATCACGATATAGGGGCAGTGTCAAGTCCGGATCGTCGGTGCGTTTGCATCGGTTTGCCCCACGGGCAAAGGAGCTACCAACTACCCATTGTGGAGGACCCGCACCCCGACGCCCCAAGGTCATAACAAGACCCACACTTGTCTACTCGCACCCGCACTAAGGTGTGTTCAATCTCCTAGGCAACTTGGCCTTACAACAGTCCACAAGGACATCACAATGCATAAGACACTATGCATGCTCATGTATGATCCACAATCTCATACAAATTCATAATATACCATATTTGATCAAGAGAGTGCAATAAGCAAATTTGCATCCAAAAAGAATCCAATATCAACATAATATCAATTTATAATTCAAGGAACATAATTTAGGTCCATTATGGATTTCTAAAATCTCTAAGTCTTATGAAAATTATCTCATTGATTCATTAAGGTTTATGAAGTCCTTAAGCTCTTGTATTCTTTGATTACTTGTAATCCTAGTATTGGGTTATGAAGTCTTAACTCAAATTTTCACCTAGAGGTCTTGGTCTTCCCAAGGTTTCAAATAAATCATGTTCACATCATTAGGTCCATTTATTTGTTGTTTTGATCCAAGCTATTTGATTCTTACAATTACCTTCCAAACTTAGCTTATTTCCTAAGCCTTAACCACAAATCATCATAAAATTTATCGTTGCAAGTTTCCTACTATTAATCTACGTTTTTAATTGCTTGATTAATTCAAGTCTTGATGTCTCAAATTTTTGCTATCTTTTCCCTCATCCAAGCTCTCAAAACCGTGGCACTCAAGAGGTCCAACAACCAGAATTTTATCCACTTTGATCACCCTTAACTACTTGATTTAATTAGCCTTACATTGATCAAAATTTAAGCATCATTTCCATTTAATTTCCAGCCCAAAAACAGCCCCAAAACAGAGTCAAAACCGTGGCACATCCAGGGGGTTCCAGCACCAGAATTTTTAGCAAGCAAGCATGGATATCAACCACAAAATTACATGAATAATTAACCACTCAATCAACTACTCAAAGCTAAATTAAGACAACAATCAAAGAATCAAATTTTCAAGCAATTTCAAGAACAACCACCATGTGGTTCTTCTTCCAAAAATCAAATGCAAGATTCCTAGTTGCTAAAGAGGTTGAGGAGGATTAATCTTCCTCTTACCAAGATGAAGAACCAAGAAAAATTCCAAGAAGCACTTGATTTTCGGATTTGAAGCTCCAAAAACCCTAGAAAATGTGGTCCAAGTTAGAACAATGTAATGGTGTGAAAAAGAAGAAGGAAATGACCATTAAATCAAGATGAAAACCAGAAACGAAAATGGAGTGGAAATCTGAAAATTTTCAGCCATGGGAGCTCACCTTCAAAGCTTGAGAAATGGTTGAAGATGGAAGCTTTCTTGAAAACTCCAAGTACAAAAGATGATGAGAAGGAGTAGGAGATTAAGAAAATATGGTTGATGTAAATTTTTATGAAGGTTGGGGTCTTGGAGGGTGGCTGGACGTGTGGTGTGCTGGAAGAGAAGAAAGAAATGTTTGAAGAAGAAGAAAGAAGAAGAAACGTAAATGAAGAAGGAAAAATGTGTTTTGGTGATAAAGAGTTAAATGAATTATTTGGACAATTAAAACCAATTCTTTTCTCCTTCATGGGCTGCAGATACGTAAATGAGAGAGGGAGAAATGAGTGACAAAAATTGGCTTCCTTTGGAAGCTAATTCATGTGGTCAAAGCTTGGGGTCAAAGCTTCTTAAGGAAGCTTGAATATTTAACTATTAAATTTGAATTAAAGTAGGTAGATTTGACATAAAGTGGATTACATTAGGATAATGTGATAGTATTTTTATTACACACTATTATCCAATAGATAATAGTTACAGTTGACAGGAGTCAGTATTTAATTAATCTGACAGATGAATTTTTCGCTGTACTGATTTAATTGTATCAGTAAAGATTTCTCAAAAATTGCGAAACCTCGTAAACTGTGTCAAGTCTCGGGTTTAGTAAGATCCCCTGTCGACTTATCCATAGTCCAAGGTTCTCGAGAAAACATCGCGTTTCTCGATTACGCTCAATCACAAGACGCAAAACGAGGAATATATTAAAATATTCGACGGTTCCGAAATTCCCAGAAAATTCTCAAAAATTGCAAATATTATAAAACGACTATCCGTCATGTAATTTTCCAATTTTTGAAGCACTACATCGTTTTCACGACTCTGCTCGAGTTTCACGCAAAACGAGGAATATATTAAAATATTCGTCGTTCCCGAAAAATTCCAGAAAAATTCTCATAAATCACAAATATTAGAAAATGACTATTCATGGTGAAATAATCAATTTCCGGGGTGTTACACTGGTCTTAGCAATTCTCAGCCCAGTGTGCACGCAAAACGAGAAATATATTAAAATATTCGTCGTTTCCGAAAAATTCCAGAAAAATTCCTAAAAATCAAGAATATTATAAAACGATGATTCATGATCAGATATGTATTTTTCGGAATGTTACAGAAAATATCCCCATTTATGCCTTATTACACTTAGGAAACATAAACATATGGATCCATCAAAGGCAGTATATCTAATGGTAAGATAAAACCATTTTTCATGGTTCTGGGCAGCACGCCGCGGCATCCCTCTCTCAACGCCGCGGCGCCCGTAGCTGAAAACGTGATTTCTGACTCCTCACGCCGCGGCGCCACTAAGCCATGCCGCGGCGCCCATAGCAGAACCTAGATTCTGCAGAATTCTGCAGCTACAGGTTTGCTGTTCTTTTAATCATTTTCTTGGATTTTGGCCATTTCTTACCAACTTCTAAGTGATTCTAGGTTCCTAATTAGTTTCTTAACCATTAGGAATCATCAATCACTAATTTAAACCTCTTAATTTGGATTATGGCTCAAAATCCTTCATTCTATGGCCTATGGCTTACTTTGTGAATCAAAGGTCTAAATGAGTTGTTCTAAGTTCCTAACTTAATCTTATGCTATGAACAAGTCATAAATGACCAAAGAAACACGTCTATGCAAGCCAAACACATCTAACATCTCTAAAACTCAATTTGGCATATTATGTTGTTTATATGCATACATAGAGAAAGAGTTGAATAAAGGCTCTAAACCCCTACCTCTTGAAGACTTGAAGCCTTGAACCTTGAAGCTTGATCTTCCTCTTCCTTCTCCCTTCTTCCTTCTTCCCCTTTCTCCTTCTTCTTCTCCCCTTTTCTTTCTTCTCTTTTCTATTTTCGGTTTCTCCTTCTCTGCCGAGAGAAGATAGAAATAGAGGGGCTGGGACGTGAAGGGAATTATAGAAAAAGATTAACTTAAGTTTCTACACTGAAACTTATATCTGCTATGGACACCCGAATTGTGCTAATTCGAGTTTCCCTGCTTCTAACAACTTTAGAATAAATCATAAGATTCATCTAAATTGTTGTTTCATAATTCTCATCATTTTCTATATCTGCTAGGGATCAATCCGGCATTAAAAGCACAACCTGTATGCCTAAAAATACCAAACTGACTCCGATTCTCTTGAAACTTTTACCACATCTTACTTAGCTTATTTGTGACCTAGAAATAAACTCTCTATGTTTATTTCTCTTAACTTAGCAACTTATGCTATTATCTGAGTCATTTTAAGCTTTTTACAATGTTCTATGTTAACTAAGTGCCTAAATGAACTCAGATTGTCACAAAACTTTACTGACATGCTAAACAAGTCAAATGCTACCTTCGGTAACCATTTATCAGTCTAACATGTACTTAAGGGTATTACAAGTCACCGCTTCTGGAACCTTCCGGAATCTGCTGAGTCATGGTGCTGAGGTGTCACGCCACGTGTCAAGTTCCTATTGGCCCGTTGCGATGAGTCACAACTACCAATTTTGACCAGCTCCCCATTGGTCCACGTGTAAAGCACTTGATGACTAAAAGTGGGTCCCACAAATATTTTCGGGTCTGCTGTCACTTATTTGTATTTGATTGACTAATAAAATAATATTATAATAATATAAAATTATTTTATTTGACATTAAATCCTAAAAATTAAAAGATTCACAACAAGTATTATTCGAAATTGGGTTTAGTAAGATCCCCACTCAGAATAATTAAAACAAGATTTCCCGGTCCGAAAAATTATTATTTTATTCCTGCCCGAAAGCAAATCGCACAAAAAGTCCAAATAAAATCACAGACATTAAATATTGCACAATCTTGTATCATACGAAAAATTTAAAACAGTACATTCGGGACGTAATGGTCATTTTCCCATTTTTTCCCATCACAAAGCAAATCACTTTAAACGCTCAAATAAAATTACAGACAAGATATATATCTCACGTATTTCACACGAGAAAAATTTAAAACAGTAAATTTGACAAAATTTTTAGTTTATTGTCTCGAAGCAAATTACGCAAAACGACCAAATAAAATTAGAGCCTGTAAAATATACTTGTATTTCATGCAGAAAAACAAGAAACAGTAAAATCAGGACACAATGGTCATTCACCCAAAAGTTTGAAAAACAGCAAACAGGACATTTGAAATATTTTTCCAAAATTTGGGGTGTTACAAAAAATGCATCAACTTCTTCTATGATGGATGCAAGTACTGCTACTCCAACATATGGAAGGAAGGTTAAAATGAATTTGCCAACTGACTATGATGTAAGTTTTTGTTTAGTTAGTTCTTTAAATTATTTAAAACTTTTTTATTTCTATTCAAAATTGTTGTTATTGTTGCTTTCTACTTAAATATGTATTCTATTACTTTCATTAAAATGTGATAGGACTTTGAAGAGGAAGAGAGCCAAGGAAGTTTGTTAGTTGGAAAGAATGAACTTGATCTTTATCTAGAAGAAGTAAAGCTTGTGGGTTACAAGGATTTAGATGTTTAGGAATATTGGAAGGATCGTAGTCTTAGATTTGTTGACCTTGGAAGGATGACTAGTGATATATTGAGCATTCCAATAACCACGGTGGCATCTGAGTCCGTTTTTAGTATTGGTGGCTGCATTTTGAACAAGTATAGAAGTAGTGTGGTGTCCAAAAATTTGCATGCTCTCATATGCACTCGCAATTGGTTACTTGGGTTTTCTACTAATGGTAAATTTTCTTGCAAGCTCTCATCTATTATATAGGTCCATAAAAATAGTTACTATAATTTTTTATTAACATTAGTTATAATTAATTGTGTTGTACATGTTAATATGTAGATGCAATTGTTCCATTTGGAGATGTGAAGGTGATTGAGGACACAACTAAATATTATGACAAAAATCTTCCTATTCATGATTCTAATGTCATTATTTTCGATTGAGAGGAAAAAATAGAATGAAGATTTGAGTTCTCTTTATTTTCAAATTATATTTTGTAATATAATGGGCTCTTGCTATCTTTTTTTTGTGTGATATGGTGGGAGCTATTATATGCATTTGGCTTTTTATGATGTTACCTAGATGTAGTTATTATGTTGGACTATTGGATATATTTGTTTTTTTGGGTATATAAGAGCTCTTATACTTTTGAGTTGTTTAGGATTGGAGCTTAGAGGCTTGGAGCTGGCATACTTTTTGGTTTTAGACAGTATATCTACTATCAAATTACTTAAATTATGCTAAAATGTTTTGGTTAATTAGTTTTGAAGATTTGGTTGTTATGCTCAAGTGACATATATATATATATATATATATAGGGCATATCTAGTGAGAGGAGTTTTTATTGTGAGAGGATGAGAGGAGTAAATCTTGACCATACAACCATACATGGATGGTCAAGATTAAAAGTTACTTAAAGGTCATGTGACCACTTAAAAAAGTCACATGCATTTATGTTCTAATCTTGACCATTCATGTAAGATCCAATGGTCAATATTTACTCCTCTCACCTCTCATAATAAACACTCCTCTCACCAGAGTAAGATCCTATATATATATATATATATATATATATATATATATATATAGGGGATCAACTAATACCAGTGTAAGTCTTTTTCTCTTACACTCATTTTCAACCGTTAGTTCCACTTTCATCTAATGGTTATCTTTAATGAAATAATCTCAACTATTAGATGAAAGTGGAACTAACGGTTGAAAATAAGTGTAAGAGAAAAAAGACTTACACTGGTGTAAGTTGATCTCCCTTATATATATATATATATATATTGTAAAATTAGTGCTTCAATGAAAGTGGAGAAAGTAATATATAAGACTAGCAGCAACCTAGTTTTGTGTTAGTCAAATTAAAGGTGATAGGTGCAAATATAGTTTAGTATCTATTTGAGTCAAAATATTATTCCCAGTTTGATGGCAAAGTATTTTTTTTAATTTTTTAAATTTATTTCTTTCTATTTCTTAAAAAAATAGATTTGTTCCATCTTAAAAAATATATATATAGTGGGTTAGCTCGTAGCTCACATAAGGATGTGTTGGACTAACAAAATGCCAGCTTAAAACTCACGTAACCCGATTTGGTCCGGCCCGAATGACCCGACCTGACTCATTTTGACAACTCTAACAGTGATGAAAGGGAAGTGAGTTCCTTAGGGATTTTGTCAATGCCACCGTCTTTGCCATGGGGTTCCTAGTGGAGGCGCTCCCAACAACAAGCTAATCTTGTTTGGAGGTAGAGGTCATTGTCTTGTTAGGGGGCAGAGGTCGTTGTCCGAGATGTACATCCAAGCAATGATTCAGAAAGTGGAGGATGCCAGAAGGGCAGTACGACGTGGTCTGTCTTATCTGCTTTCTGAAATCATTGAGGAATTGGAACAACTACCGAATTCCTGTGCTTTTGATTATGACCAAAGTACAACCTCTGTGGGTGTTTCCAGGACATATGATATGGGAAGACATAATGCTTCTAGAGGAAGTCGGAGAGTGCTTGTCTTTCCCCGAGATGTCAACCTCAACTAATGGGTTGACTGGGAAGTACTTGGGACCTCGTCGACCATGGAGACTTCTAAGCAAGTAGTCTAGAAGAAAAAATATCTTCAACTTACAGAGGGTGGTCTACGGGACAATGAGTTTGTGATTTGGGCTTTGGGGAGTTAAGAGAGGGTGTGTTCAACCTGGACAGAAGGTTCACACTTCATATATCTTTACGAGGCAAAGCGCACCTACATAGGTGTTCACCTACCATTCTCTGTCTTTCAGATTGGAGTGTTAAACTATCTGAGAGTGGCACCGATGCAACTTTATCTAAATGCTTGAGGGTTCATGAGGACGTATGAACTCATATGTGGGGTCTTCGGATAGTCGTGTTCAGTTGAAGCCTTTTTCTTTCTCTTCACATGGTTTACACCTTCTGGGAACAATTATCAAAAGGGATGGATAGCCTTGGGGGCCCAGGTGGGGTGCAAAGTCTTTAAGCCTTACTAAGAATCCTTTAAGAATTTTAAAACAAATTTCTTTTGGTTAGAGGGGGCTCTGGGGACGACACCTTTTTTTTATCGCCATGGATGGCACTCCACAGTTGTATTTGTACTGGTCGCAAGCACCCTAAGACAGGAGTCAAGACGAAATAGAGACTCCGATCTTCATGTTGACCGAGGATGAAGCCGAGATCCTTGACTTTCTTGTCTATTGGACTAACAAAATGGGGAACATCTATTGCAAAGATGTGATAGATGAGCCCGAAAGCTCAATTATGGCTTTAGTGGGTATACTTTAATTAATATTTCTCTGTTATATCTATATCTCTTTGTGATTCATAACTTGCATAGAATCTTTCTAAGTGTTGTAACACTTGTCTTTTTCTTTTGTTTTATTTTAGAAAGCATGGCACCATCCGGAGGCATTGAGGCTCTAGAACACTGATTGGTGGCGAGGAGGACTAGAGGATCCAGCTCGACACCTCAGAATCCTACATTTGCCCAACTAGCTCAACCCACAATCTGAAAATCGACATTGAACTCTTCAACTCAACCCCTCAGTTTATGAAAGAGGAAGGCCGATGCCTAGAGGGGTCAAGGCAAAGGTAAAAGACTGGTGTTCGCTAAAGAGTATGTTGACTTAACCGGGAACTGGAAATGCCTGAGGTGCCCCAGTTCGATTTGCAGAATCATTTATTTGGGCTTCGGGGGTCAAGCCCGTCAGAATAATTTACAACTTCTTGCTTACCCCCATTAGATTTCGATGTCCTTTATAAGAGAAACCTAGTGAGGGTGATTCGAGAGATGGACATCTGGTCCCTCCGCAATGCCTCAGCTGCCTGCTTTCTGGAATTTGCATTTAATTCTTTGAAGTAGGTGAAATAGGTAAAGCAGGAGCTGAATACCATTTGGGATAAGAAAGTATAGCTTGAAAGGGAAGTGGAACAGAAAAATAGGCTGCTGAAGCAAGTTGTGGAGGAGACCGACCTCCAAAAAGTTGAAATCACTGGGCTTCAGAATAAACTGAAAGCCACTAAGACCCAAGTGATGACCTTGAAGGAGCAGGTTGCTTTATCCGAGACCAATATGACCGCTTTGAGGGCCCAGGTAGAGTTCTTGGAGCAATCTGAGACTAAGCTCAAGGTCGAAATTGTGGAGCTTGAGAATGATTAGGCAGCCTTGGTGGATGAGTCATTTTTTAAAATGCTCTGGTCCAGCTCCGGATTCTCACCCGTACCTAATTACTAAAGGTACTGGGTCTTGGCAGGTGGTTAGGGATGGCTACATCCTTGATGTTACCATTATTGCTGCCCCCATGACCCAAGTTGCGACGATAGATGCCAATGTAAATGAGGAAGATGATAGAGAGGATGAGGACTCTGGTCAAGAGGAGGATGCCGAGGTTAAGGAGCCCAACCTAGAGCCCTAATTTCTTTATGTTGCTATTTTCTTTTATATACCCCCTACATGGGGCTTTTAATGTTTATATGGACAAGTCCCATTTTTTGGGCATTTATTTTGTGGACAAGTCCCGGATTTCGAGCACACTTTAACCTTTGTGTTATTTTGAGGTTGTTTTCTTTTAACCTTTGTCCACTTTGGGTCCAATGCCCAAAATTGTATGTGAACCTTGAAAGGGACTTAAGAAGTTTTTACCTTTCCTTTCACCTTTGTTTTCTTTGATTCTAATGCCCAAAATTGCATGTGAACCTTGAAAAAGACTTAGGAAATTTTTATATGTGTTACACTATTTTGTAGTAATCTCGAATCCCTTAGGACTAATGACTAAATGTGCGTGATCTCGGGCACCAAAGGGCGAATCATAGAGTTTGGTACAATTATCATGTTTAGGGTTTTCATAGAGACTTAGAGAATTTTCTAAGTATTTGTAAGGACGTTCCTTATGCAAAAAGTATCAAGGGGGACCTCAGAAGACGAATCCTTATAGTGGATCCCAACAAACGTGGTTGTCGAACTTCAGGCTCTCGTTTAATATGCTTAACCATGTCAATTTCATTTTTGAACTTGTGAGTTAAGGTTAGGCTAATTAGGGCATGGATGAGAACCCGTATGATTGTAGTAAGACTGCGGATAATGCTCAAGTGGGTTACCTATTTTGACCTTAAGCGAAATTGAAATAATTGATCCTCGTTTGAATGTGTATTCCTTGAACATTTCCAAGGCAACTTTGACCTTGTGGGTTATGTTAAAACATAAGTAAATGGAAGAAGTAGTCATATGAATAATCTGAGATCATTTTATTAATATTGGAATCCATCATTTACATAGTTGCTGTAATAATAAAACTTGGGGAAAAACTTGAGAAACTTGCTACCATTAACTAAAATATTTTCTGAGTTTCTCCACATTCTAGTAGTTCTTAATGTGCTTGCCAGTAAGAGTTTCCAAGTTATAGGCACCGATGTCTATCTTGGCTATGATCTGGTATGAGTCTTCCCAATTCGGTGCTAACTTTTCTTGAGACACATTTTTATTGCCAATATCTGCTTTATGCAGTACAAGATTGCTATGCACAAACCTCTATGGAATCACTTTGGTATTATATCGGGCTATCGTTCTCTGTTTGATGACAACTTCTTGGATATGTGCGATGCGACATTGTTTATCTAACAAATCTAGGTTCTGGTGGATGAGCTCCGGGTTAGTGTCTTCAAAGAAGTCTTCACCAATTAGGTTCTCCAATTTTGACCAGAATCATTACCTCACATCTATAGGTCAGCTTGAAGGGAGTTTCCCTGGTGGTGGAATGTGGCATGGTCCAGTATGCCCAGATAATATGATCAAGTTGCTCTGTCTATTTTCCTTTTGCTTCATGTAACTTCTTCTTAATACCTCGAAGAATAACCCAGTTAGCGGCCTTAGCATGTCCGTTCATTTTTGGGTGCTCTACTGAGGTAAAATGTTGTTTGATGTAGAGTTCGAAGAATAAGTCTTGAAACTCTTCATCAGTAAATTGGGTGCTGTTGTCCGTTATAATGGACTCCGGTACCCCGAATCTGATGATGATGTTTTGTAGATGAACTTTTATACAGGGGCTAAGGTGATGGTGGACAACGGCTCTACTTCTATCCACTTAGTGAAGTAGTCTACAACTATCACTAAGTATTTCATTTGCTCAGGTGCTTATGGAAAGGGGCCTAGGATGTCCATCCCCCATTGATAGAAAGTTTAGGGCATGGACATCGTTGAGAGTGTATACCATTTTTGGAGGGGTAGAGTAAACATCCGAGAACTGCAGACATTTGTCCCATTTTTGGACGCGCACCATTAAATTGGCCACTATACTAGGCTAATAGTATCCAGCTCGCAACGCTTTCCAAGCTAAAGTCTTCCCTCAGAGGTGATGTCCACAGCTCCTTTCATGAATCTCGGTCAAAACATATTTTGCTTCTTTTGGACCAAGGCACTTAAGGAGGAGGGATGAGAAGCCGCATTGGTATAGCTGATTATCATAGAGTGTATACCACGCCATGGTTCGTACTAACTTCTGGGCTTCCTTCCGATCGTCTGGTAAGATCCCATCTCAGAGGTAGGCAACAATATGAGTGATCTAGGTTTCTTATTCTTCAAGCAGGAGGACTTCGAAGTCTGTAATGCTTGGGGCCAACAGAGTTTCATGGATCATAGATCTATTCTTACTAGAACTCTTTGTGTTGGCAAGCTTTGAAAGGATGTTGGCTCGAGAATTCTACTCTCTAGGGATGTGCTCAACCTTAGTACTTGCAAAATCCTCTAGAAGTTTCTTCACTTTGGCCAAGTACATTATAGGAGGGGTGTAACATCTCGCCCCTAATTCATTTAAATAAATAGCTATATTAATTAATAATTAATTGTTTGATTTAATTGCATGTCTCTGTGAATATTGTAATTTACATGCTGACAGGAAACAACTTAGCGCGTAAGTTAAGTAAAAAAAATAATAGTCGAAATATACTTATAAATTTAAATGAGTAAGGAAAATTATTAAAAATTTATAATTAAGCTCCAAATAAATAAATATAATTATGGTGAATGTTTGGGACTTAAATAAATTAAATTAGTAATTTTAGTGAATTATATTGATTTTATTAACTTAAATGTAGCGTAGAAATTAAAATAAATATGATAAAATTATGAAAATAATTTTATAAATTAAGAAATAAATTTAGATGATAATTGTAACTTTATAATTTTGTTAGGACTTAATAAAATGCATAGGAATAAATTAGGATGATTATATAGGATTAGAATCCTATTTAAATTAAATTAAAGTAGGGTAATGATTGCACCCTTGACCAATAAAAATTCATGCCACCTTGACTTTTAGGATAAGTTTGAACCTTATTGGATGATAATAAAAGTTGAAATGAGAGGAATTATGTTTGATTAGACTTAAACTAATATGATTGCATGCATGTAGGTTACTTGAACCTCAAGTTAACTACCTATTACTAACAATTAGGACCTAATTAACATTAAGAGGTTTAAGTTAAGATTCTATATGAATCCTAATAAATTCTAAAACATGATCAGGAGCTGAAATTTTAAAGATTGAGGATTAAAACTTTCCTAGGAGCATTAGAACTTAACTAATTCACCAATGGTAACCTAAATTTAGGAACTAAGTTCCTTTCCTTCCTTTTCTCCTTAAGACCGCACCACCCCTTCCCCCTACACCTCATTTCCTTCATTTCTCTCTTCTCCCTCACTACCCAAGAGACCATGGCAGCCATGTCATCCCCACTTTAGAGCCTTGCATGAATAACCAAATGACCTAGTCCTGACTTGAGCTTGAAGACAAAAATGCTCCTCACTATTTTATCTATATTGTGCACTAATTGGATTTTGGATTTCAAAACTTTCATCTCTTCCTCCTCACCTCCGAGCCACGAGCTAGGCGTCCAAGAATGGGTGCTTTCTTCCTTTGCTCTCCTTTGCTTGTTCTTGGTTGATTGATGCCTTTGTATGTTGGTTTGGATTGAGAATTTGTATTGATTCTCATGGGGGTTGTCTCGGGTTCTATAGGTGAATGGTAGGATTTTGATTTGCTCTTGGATGATGAATCCTTGCATGGTAGTGCGCTTGGAATTAAAGTTGCATGTGGAAATTTTGGTTGGATTCCCTACCTTGGTCAAGTGCATGGTCTCGAGTCCAAGGGGGCATGTTGCACTAATTTCATGTTTTAATTGTAAACAATGATGAATTCATGGTTAAGCTTGTTAGAAAAATATGAATTAGATGATAAATGAGTGTATGATGATGTCAGTGTGGATGGAGGTCTCAGGTTCCTTAGGGTAGATTTTACCGTGTTGAGTTTGAATTAAAACCAAGATAATTGAACCTTAATCTCACTTGGATTGGCTTAATTAAGTGATGAATGGTTAATTGCAAGTTAAAATTTTGGAAGCCTAGGTTGGTTTAGTCTCGGGTTTAGGGTGTTAATGCACCATAGAAGGTGTTCTAAAATTTAATTAAGCTAGTTGGACTTAACCTAACTTAATGACATTGATTAGAAGCTAATTGGATTATTGGTTGATTAATGGTGAACTTAGAAAATTGACTAGAACCTTGGATAAGCTAATAATGTAAGGAAATTGGCTAATTAGGCATAATTAATAATAATATGATTAATTAGGATCTAATCAGGTTATGGCAAGGTTAATATTTGACTTAGTTAAGTTATAATTAAATCACTAATTAGGACCTTGGCCGAGACCATATTATAGATTGTTAGTTAATTGGATGATGCTTGAAGCCATAGATGAGATAACTACTAAAAGGTATAAGATAACTCATCACACTTGGATGAGATGTTTACCGAAAATGATAAGTTGACTTGTGGTACCTCGATAAGATGGATCATGTGTGTGATAAGTTGATTCATGTCCTTTTTTATATCATGAATATGAGATTTGATATACTTTTTGATGAAAGATTCAACAATGAGACACATGACATGATATGGCCAAATTTGTTATATAGAAAGTGTGCTATCATTTGTGGTATATATATACATTGCTCATGATTGTTGGATACTTGTGATTGATTGAAAATATGGCATAATTGTATCAATGATGAGCTTGCACGATAAAAAGTTGAAATGCTCTTTGAAACTACCAAGTTGAGCCAAAAAGGTAAAGAATGACATGATACTATAAAAATCCTTAAGTGCTCAAATTTTGAAAGAGATGTTAGACATGATCCTTTTGTGCATGGAGGTGATCCTATGTGTTATTCCCAAACTAAGGGTGAAGTCCTAGTAATAGGGGATAGAGTTGTGTGGCGAAATACGACCACATATAGGAGGAGCTCATGCTTGATAAGCAATCTATCACCAAGTATGTGTGTAGGTTGAACAAGAGACTCCTTACTTATGATTATGAGGATCTAGGATCCACTGGGAATAAGCCTATGGAAAGATGAATTGATTAAATGAGCATTGTAAGGTATAAAAGTAGTCATGGCATTGTTTGCAATAATTAAAGAGAACATGTATTGCATTTGCATGACATTGTGCATTGGTGTTATTATTCTGACTAACTGTTATGGATATCTATGGTAATCTGATTATGAATGAAAATCTTTTGTGTTTTCTGTAATTATCTTTATGAGTTTATGTGGATGAGATTGTGCCTTAGAATCATTCCTGTTTATTGTCATGTGATATTAGAATTATCTGATAAAGGTCCTATAAGTTAAACTATATGGACTTTGATATTAAAATGAACCTCTACCTCAGGGATAATTAATTATTTTGGCATACGCCACTCTAATTTTTATCTGTAAACATTTGTGAAAACCCTAAAGCAGCTAAAATAATCATGATGACACTTATTTGCTAGAATTATTGGGAATTCTTAGAATTCTCACCCCGTTTATGTTTCCATGGTATTCTAGCCCTTGCCACTACAGATTGACGATGCCTCTACTATCGATCTATTGGGAGCCCTCTAAGTGTTGATGGGTGTACAGCCTAGTGACCAAATCATACATAGTCTACATGAACATAAGGCTATATATAAGCTATTCTCCGAGGGTCATCATCCTTTTTCCACCTATTTTAATTTGCTGCTGGATTATTGTATCTCTTTTTGTGATAGGCTTACATCTAGGATATGATTATTTTTGGTTATCATAGTGTACCACATCAGCATATGGTTGTACGTTAGATATGTGTATGCCTATCAAGACACTTGTATAACTTATGCTGGTACTGATACTGATCTTAACTGGTGTAGTTATGATGTACATGGCACTTATGCCCTTAAGGATATTTATATTTTGTTGATGTATGCATGTATGGCCTGAGGCCTACCAGATGAATATGTGTAGGTACTGATGCATGCACCTTAACCCCTACTATATGTATATGTGATGAATAATATATGTATTATCTTACTTGTTGGGTAGAGCTGCATTTTTTACAATCTTCTTTATGAAATAAAACCCGTGAGAGCTCTCCAAAGAGGACTCATGAGCATTTAAAATGGAACTAATAATTTGATTGGTAATTTTAATTAAGTGAACTTTTAACTTGAAAGGCAACTGACCTTTCTTGTTCTAAGATAAGCAAAATAATCCCTCACAAGGCTTAATAGTATTTATAGACACAACTTATGAGTAAGGATAAGTAATTATTATTATAAAAAAAATAATAGGGTTCACGTGTAGTTTTGTTTAGAGGTAATATATGACATGCTTGTGTTGATTACTTCAATATAGGCCTCGAGAATAGTGAAGTAATTATACTTAGGGCGTTACAAGAGACTCCTTGGCCTGGTATTCACCTCAAATCTGGGAGGTCACCATCTTTGAATCACTACATAGTACTATGTCGAAGGCTCCTATTTCCCTAGCCATAGTGATATCGACACTACAAGCTTTATACTCTGTTTGGTTGTTTGAGGTTGGGAACTCGAATCTCAAAGAATGCTTGAGGGTAAGTTCAACTTCAATCTCTAATATAACCCCAACGTTGCTCCCTGTAAGATTCAAGGAGTCATCTACGTAAATGGTCCAAGAGTTCCCTCTAGGATGACCGATGTCCGGTGTGAGCTCTTCTAGGAAGTCAGATAAGACATAAACCTTTATTGTTTGCTTTAGTTTATAGGTAATTCCAAACTCGTAAAGTTTTATGGACCAAACAATCATTCTCCCGACAAGGTCTGGCTTGTGTAATACTTAACAGATTAGCTAGTCCTTCCTTACCACGACAAGATGACATTGAAGTATTATCAAAGTCTCCTAGCCGTAATTAGGAGTGCTAGTGCCAACTTTTCAATTTTTTGATACTGGAGCTCAGGGGCCTAACAACCCTTTTCTCAAAAAATACACCGGTCTTTGGCCATTGAAAGTTTCTCTTATTAAGACTTAGATGATAGCTTCATCGTTGATAAAAAGGTAAGCATACAGTGTCTCGTCATGCTCTAGTATTGTCAAGATAGGGGGTAAAGCCAATTTGTTCTTCAAATCCATGAATACGACCTCGCACTCCGAAGTCCACTCGAAGTCTTTTTCCTTTTTAAGGAGTTTGAATAAGAGAAGAGATTTATGAGTAGCCTTGACAAGGAAATGAGTAAGGGTCGTTATTCACCCAGTAAGTTGTTGTAGTTACTTCACAAATTGCGGAGTACTGTTTGGAATTTATCTAGGTTGACTTCAAGACCGTGGTTTGTCAACAAAAGTCTTAGGAATTTACTAGCTTGCACCCCAAAAGCACATTTTTCCAGGTTCAATCTTATATTATGCTTTCGAAGTTCGACAAACACCTCTTTGAGGTCTTAAACATGACTTTTTCATCAATGCAGACTTCGAGTATCTTACTAATCTATTCATCAAAGACTTTGTTCATCATTCTCTGGTAGGTTACTCCAATATTCTTCAGGCCAAAAGGCATGACTCAGTAACAATAACTTACTCTTTTTTGTTATGAACGTCGTCTTGTCTTCGTTATCCAAGTGCATAGGGATCTGGATGTACCTAGAATAGGCATCCATAAAGGATATAAGTCAAAAATCGGATGAGTTGTTAACTAGCTTGTCAATGTTGGGAAGCAGGTAAGGGTCTATTAGACAAGCCTTGTTTAGATCCATGTAATCGATGCACATAAGCCACTTCCCATTAACTTTCTTTACTAAGACCACATTGGACAACCAGGTAGTATAGGAGACTTCTCTTATGAAACTGGCATCCAAGAGTTCCTTCACTTGCTTCTATATTATCTCTTGTCTCTCTAGTCTGACTTTCCTCTTGCATTGTGCAACTGGTTTGGCATCCGACCTTATGGAAAATTGGTGAGAGATGATGTAACATCCTTAAAACAATTACTAATAACGTATCCGGAAGTACACATTAGCAACTTAAATTAAGCATGTCATGTAATATTAATAAAATAACTATAGATTACATATATATAAACATTGTACAGAAAATATGAGCCTCTAAGATTGAGATAATGTACATATAC
Organism: Ormosia emarginata; assembly: GCA_029884605.1. Classification (NCBI taxonomy): domain Eukaryota; kingdom Viridiplantae; phylum Streptophyta; class Magnoliopsida; order Fabales; family Fabaceae; genus Ormosia; species Ormosia emarginata. Next base: position 1,324,300 of record JAQQTP010000041.1, on the reverse strand, counting down.
AATATAAAGTACGTTATACCTATTACAATACAGTACACAGTAATTACATATTTTGATACAAGATACTAAATATAAATCACAAAATACATAATAACTTCAAAATCTATTCTACATCTTCTTTCTTCGTTTGCTGGCTGAAATGCGCATACTTCGAAATATTATGGAAAAATAAACATAAAGGGGTGAGAATTCTAAGAATTATCAGTAATTCTTATTTAAAAATACATGTCATCATAATACTTCCAGCTATTTTAGGTAAAAACACATTTTGAAAACTCAAGTTATATATATAAGTTACAAAGGTGACAAACTACCAAATCTGGTCCTTTCTCTTCCCGAAACAGAATTCCAATTCTTAATATTTTCCAAAAACATTAGTTATCAAACATCACAATTTATATTTATAATACTTTCATAAACAACCACCAAACAAGAACTATAATCTTAGACTCATTTGATGGTCCTTACAATATGATTAAATCAAAATATGAAATACAAATTCAAATTCATTTCAAATCTATCTCAAATGCATTTCAAATACATCTCAGTGCTCATTCAAATACTCGCTTATTCCCACAGAACCCATATCATATGCACCATAATAGGTGAGAGCTACCTCATATAGCTTGAGTTCTATATCATTAGTATCTTATGAGGGAAAAACGTAGTGAGGAAATATAATGAGGAATTTTCAAGAATACAGGATCCCCTTCCTCATAGAGGATCATCTCCATGTTTCTAATAGAATTTTGGACACTCTTCCCCCATACAGAATCAACTCCAAAATCCACTATACCAAGTGAAGCAACAGTTCACATAAAAAGGATACTTAGTGGAAAAGCATATCAGAATTATTTTCCTTCGTATTCAAGGATAAAGATTCAAAATTCTCAAATACATTGCAAATTCAAATTTCATGAGTACTGTTTATCCTTTTTTAGGCCGCAAGTGCACGGGTCGCATAAGTAGTATAGAAAAGAGTAGGATATCACTCCCATGAGGAATAAGGCTAGTTCTAATGCTAATTATTAACCAATAGCTTAGATAATTCTATTCAAGAGCATTCAAATTTGGAAAAGAGTGTTTGATTTAATTAAAAGATTAAATGCTATAAATTGGAGATGAAAGTTGATAATTAGAGAATAGGGAATCCTTCTTCACCTCCTACTTCAATTGATAATAAGCAATTCTTATAAGTAACATAAATGAAAGGATTAGGTTAGCCTGAGAATCTAACTTAGTTAAAAGCTCATGCATAAGTCAATCAACTATGCTTTATTTACCTAATTCACTATGTTTCCATAAAAACTAGTACAAAATCCACTCATTAATATCTATTCTCAATCAATTACTATGCATAGCCAAAAGGTATATTTCTATCCCATTAGTGAATTAACTCACCCCACCATTAGAATGAACTTAAACATGCATCAACCACACCTATGATCTCAAATCCAAATTCCTGTGTCTAGGTTCATTAGATTTCAACAAATCACTTAAAAACTGATTAAACAATCAAGAGCATTAAGATCCATATAATTGAACATAACCAAATCATCTATATAAACTCAAAGGATTACAAAATCATTCAATATCCATAAGAGGATCCAAAGATATCCCTACACACAACTTAGCTAGCCATAAAACACGAAAATATATGCATATACATCATGTTCATGATACAAGAAAAGAGAAAGATGAAAGGAAAGGAAGAAAGCTCAATAGATGTGATCCTTTATGCTTGAATCATCCTCCATGAAGAAGATGACCTCCAACCTTAGCCTCCCTAGCTTCCTCTAAGCCGTAACATGAAAACCTAGCAGCTGTGTTATAAAAAATGTAAAAGCCCTTTATTAAATTTGATAAAACAATATTTATAAGCCAAATTTTCACTGTCACACCGTGTCGTAAGCCATCTTGCACCGTAGCACGTGATGAAATTAGGTCACCATTCCGCGGCATTCATTCCTTTAAGCTGCGATGCTCTAGCCTCTGGTTTCAGCATGCAGCATGCTGAATGCACCACATCGTGACGTTAACATGCCTGCGCCGCAATGGGAGATGTAACGTCCTTAATTATATTACTAATAACGTATCCAAAATTACTTATTAGTAACTAGAATTAAGTGTCACGTATAACTAATAAAGTAAATTTAAATTTTCATTTTAATAAAATACTGAAAATATGAGCCAGAAGCGGAATATCTTAATGTTCATATACTAAAAAGATAATATACAACGTAATTTACAATACTCCCAAATTACACAATTCGCTATAACATTAATTATACAATACAAAATACAAAATATCATCATAACTATTCTACATCTCCTTCTTCCAACTCCTGATTGAGGCATGCATCCCTAAAAATATTACGAAAATACAAATAAAAATGGGTGAGAATTTCAAGAATTCTCAGTAGTATTATTAAAAATATGTGTCATCATAATACTTTCAGCTGCTTCGGGGAAAAACACGTTTAAAAACTTATTTTATAAAGAAGGAATGTGGCAAAAGCCAAAAAAATTTCCTTCCTCTTCCCGAAATAGAATTCCATTTAATCATTTAATGAAATTCAATTTATCATTCAATAAAAAGCAATCATTTATATAATCACATAACACATATCATTCACCATACATCAAAGTTTATCATATATTGTTGTTCTTCAAACTCAAATATCATTATCAATCAATTCTTATTATTAATCATCATCAAAGGGAGATGGAACATCATTCCTTATGTTACCATAGTAATGAGAGAATCATCTCTCCTCATTTAATATATCTCAATTCAATATCATTGAGGGAATCATCCTTTCTCATTTAACATTTCTCAATTCAATATCATTAAGGGAATCATCCTTCCTCATTTAATTATCTAGGGTAAAGAGGGAATCATCCTTCCTTATATTAACCTTTATCCAAGATAGGGAGGGAATCATCTTTCCTCACATTATTAATCCTATTCAAAGACAAATGTCCATAATTCTCATATACAATTTAAATCCAAATTTCATGAACACTGTTTATATAATCATACATTATAGCTCAACCTTAAAGAATTAAGGGAGCAATACAAATTTCAAGCTCAACTTGAATCATCAAGGAGCAATACCAATAAATTTCATCATCACATGTCATACATTCTCAATAAGATCACAATCCTCAACAAATATACAATACCAACTCATTTCATACACAATACACTTTTATTCAAGTATACGATAATTATTATCACCAAGTAGAGCTCTAATCTAAGTAACTAAAGGTATAATACATAAATTCAAATACTAGATTCCTCAAGCATAGCTGAAATTCAAATAATCATCAATTATGTAACCAAGTCACAAGAATAACTATTCTATTCATTTTTAGTCACTACATTCTTGAATAAGTATATATATAACATACTAAATTCAACATTTTCCTTTCTAAGTGGTTCATGACCAAGAGCTTCATAGAAATACATTCAAGTAAATTTTTTGTATTTATACACTAAATTCTTTCACAAAGTTCTTAGAATATAAGTTAGAGAAAGACTTACATTTTTCAAATTAGGGTTAGGGTTAGGGTTATGGTTAGGCATGCCCTTCCCAAATTCATAAACATAAAGACTTCAATTTTCTAATCACAACCAACATCAAAATTTGAAGACAATCAATAGAAGAAAAGAATTGATTCAACAAAGAATCCATATCAAAATCATAGTTTGACTATGAGTTCCCTAAGCTTCAAGGTCACCAAACTAATTCAAAAATCCATAGAAAAAGAATAAGATGAAGATAGAAATTAAATCACAATTTAACGAAGAATTCTCATTCTTTTTCCAAGCATGGCCATGACCTTCACCACACTTAAAACATAATTTTTATTTCTTGTTTAATGGAAGAACAAGAGTGATTTGAAGGTAAGAACCCCTACCTCAACTCCTCTAATTTGCCACAACTTTCTTGCCTTTGATTTCTCCTTCTTCTTGAGTCTTATTTCCTCCTTCTTTTCTCCCTCTTTGCTTGTTGTTGTGCTCTCTGTTTTCAGCCCTCTTTGATGCTATTTAATTGTAACAATTGTTGGAGAAAAGAGTAAGAAAAGCAAGGTTAGTTATTGATATGGATAGAAGATGAAATATAGAAGATGAAGCACATACAAGATGATAACGTTGATGGCTATTCCCTTGGCTATTCTCCTTTATTTTTACATAGAAAAGAAAGATGAAAGAATGAAGGAAGATTCAAGAATTTGATAGAAAAAGGCTACGGTGGTTTAGTAAAAAAAATTGACTAAAGTTTTTATGTTGGAACTTTTGGATATGCTAAATACATTTTAATATTTTAAAGTTGAGTTTTCATAATTTTCTGTATACCGCTATTTATCAGTTAAGTTTCATTACTCAGTCCTGAATTGAATTAAACTCGGGATTTAAGTAAATTTGCTTACTGACACTTATCTTGATTGAAATTTTATACCAAAATATTCTCCATGTCATACTTACTATCTCCAAATATTTTCATAATTTTCTAAGTTAATTAGCTGTTCACTTTACTATTCACTTTTCCGTTGTTAGTATCCTTAAAAATATCAAACTTGCTCTGTTGCTTCTCCAAAATTTTTTACAATTCTTATCAATGGTCCTTAGCTAGGAAATAAATTTTCTATATTTATTTCTATCATATCAACTGATTCAGCATATACCTTAATTATTGTCTTGTATTCAAAGTTACCGAATTACGCTTAAACTAGTTTAGAAAATTATCGGATTTAACAGATAACTCTTACCAGTATTACAAAGCTACTATAACCTTGATTAGGATCATTAAGGTGAGGTAGATGTTACAATTCTCTCCCCCTTTTTAAAATTTTGTCCTAAAAATTTGATTATATAATATAGGAAGTTCCAAGTTCTTGAATCAAAAAATTGAGTTATCTTTTTGCCTTTCAAAAATGTTATCTTTTTGCCTTTCAAAGTGTACACTCTTCCTGTAGTCTTAGGTCTAGTAGTGGGTGTTGATGTTGCTCTCTGCCTTTGAGGGAGTCTCTGGCATAATGTCCTAATTCTCCACAAGTATAACATGTTATATGATCTATCATACAAACTTTGTTACCATGATATCCTCCATGTTTTACACATTTTAATCCCCGCTCATCTGTCTGAATTTGTTTTCCTTTTTCTTGTTGATCCTTAAATTGTGGAGCATTCTTTTCAAATTTATCATCCTCTCTTTTGCTCTTCTCAAATCCTTGTTGTTTATATTCTAGTTGTGGCTTCAGACCCACTGACTCCACAATTTGGCATCTATCCACTAAAGTCTGAAAATCTCTAATCACCAATGGCTTCACCATTCTCTTAATTCCATCTCTTAGTCCATCTTCAAATTTGATGTATTTCCAATTTTCATCTAGATTATACCGGAAATAAGAAGAAAATTTTGATAGTTCATCGAACTTTGCAACATATTCTCCCACAGACATATTTCCTTGCTCCAATTTCAAGAACTCCAATTCTTTTACTTCTTGTAAATTCCTCAAAAAGTACTTATCCAAGAAAGTTGTTCAGAATACTTCCCAAGTCACCTACACTCTAGCTACTTCCTTTGACCTTCTCATATCGCTCCACCAATTTTCAGCTTCCCACATTAACATTTAGGAAACGAAAGACATTTTCTGGTCGCCCTTACACCTCATTATTGCAAAAATCTTTTGCAATTATCTCAACCATGCTTTTGCTTTTACTGGATCATATTCGCCCTCAAACGATGGAGGATTTGCCTTTCTAAATTTAGATAAATCATAAAAGTCCTGGTTTTCTGCTAAAACCACATTCTGCACTGGAGCTAGTTATGCATTAGCTCGCACATATGCTAATATCCTATTAGTCATTGCTACTTGTTCTCTAATTGCAGCAGCTATATCTCTAACAACCTCTGATTTATCTGGAGTATCACCTCTATCTCTAGTAGAAGCTCTACCTCGACTGCTGGTTCGCCTAGTTGATGTCATAACTTCCTGCACACACAGCACATTATATATTGAGTTGATCTGACTCAATATTATGTAATAGTGCGACAGTTAACTATAAACATACAAACTCAAGGCAGTTATGCAATTCTACCTATACATCTCATCATTAACTAGTCTATACCCCGCCTCAATAGGATGAACTGCTCTGATACCAAAATGTAACGTCCTTAATTACATTACTAATAACGTATCCAAAATTACTTATTAGTAACTAGAATTAAGTGTGTCATGTATAACTAATAAAGTAAATTTAAATTTTTCATTTAATAAAATACTGAAAATATGAGCCAGAAGCGGAATATCTTAATGTTCATATACTAAAAAGATAATATACAACATAATTTATAATACTCCCAAATTACATAATTTGTTACAACATTAATTATACATTAATACAAAATACAAATTATCATCATAACTATTCTACATCTCCTTCTTCCAACTCCTGATTGAGGCATGCATTCCTGGAAATATCATGAAAATACAAATAAAAAGGGGCAAGAATTCCAAGAATTCTCGATAGTATTATTAAAAATATGTGTCATCATAATACTTCCAGCTGCTTCGGGGAAAAACATGTTTAAAAACTTATTTTATAAAGTAGGAAGGTGGCAAAAGCCATAATTTTGTCCTTCCTCTTCCAGAAACAGAATTCCATTTAATCATTTAATGAAATTCAATTTATCATTCAATAAAAAGCAATCATTTATATAATCACATAACACATATCATTCACCATACATCAAAGTTTATCAAATATTACTGTTCTTCAAACACAAATATCATTATAAATCAATTCTTATTATTAATCATCATCAAAGGGAGAAGGAACATCATTCCTTATGTTACCATAGTAATGAGGGAATCATTCTTCCTCATTTAATATATCTCAATTCAATATCATTGAGGGAATCATCCTTCCTCATATTAGGCTTTATCCAAGATAGGGAGGGAATCATCATTCCTTACACTTTCAATCACATTCAAAGACAAATGTCCATAATTCTCATATACAATTTAAATCCAAATTTCATGAGCACTGTTTATATAATCATACATTATAGCTCAACATTAAAGAATTAAGGGAGCAATATAAATTTCAAGCTCAACTTGAATCATTAAGGAGTACTACCAATAAAGTTCATCATCACATTCTATACATTCTTAATAAGATCACAATCCTCAACAAATATACAATCCCAACTCATTTGATACACACACTTTTATTCAAGTATGCGACAATTATTATCACCAAGTAGAGCTATAAGCATCTAAAGGTTTAATAAATAAATTCAAATACTAGATTCTTCAACCATAGCTGAAATTCACATAATCATCAATTATGTAACCAAGTCACAAGAATAACTATTATATTCATTTTTAGTCACTACATTCTTGAATAACTATATATATAACATACAAAATTCAACATTTTCCTTTCTAAGTGGTTCTTGGCCGAGAGCTTCATAGAAATACATTCAAGTAATTTTTTTATATTTATACACTAAATTCTTTCACAAAGTTCTTAGAATATAAGTTAGACAAAGACTTACATTTTTCAAATTAGGGTTAGGGTTAGGGTTATGGTTAGGCATGCCTTTCCTAAATTCATGAACATAAAGACTTCAATTTTCTAATCATAACCGACATCAAATTTTCAAGACAATCAATAGAAGAAAAGAATTGATTCAACAAAGAATCCCTATCAAATTGATATCTTGACCATGAGTTCCCTAAGTTTCAAGGTCACCAAACTAATTCAAAAATCCATAGAAAAAGAATAAGATGAAGATAGATATTAAATCACAATTTAACAAAGAATTCCCCTTCTTTTTCCAACCATGGCCATGACCTTCACCACACTGCAAATAGAATTTTTATTTCATGTTTAATGGAAGAACAAGAGTAATTTGAAGGTAAGAACCCCTACCTCAACTCCTCTAATATGCCACAACTTTCTTGCCTTTGATTTCTCCTTCTTCTTGAGTCTTATTTCCTCCTTCTTTTCTCCCTCTTTGCTTGCTGTTATGCTCTCTGTTTAAACTTTCTTTGATGCTATTTAACTGTAACAATTGTTGGAGAAAAGAGTAAGAAAAGCAAGGTTAGTTATTGATATGGATAAAAGATGAAATATAGAAGATGAAGCACATAGAAGATGATAACGTTGATGGCTATTCCCTTGGCTATTCTCCTCTGTTTTTACACAAAAAAGAAAGATGAAAGAATGAAGGAAGATTCAAGAATTTGATAGAAAAAGGCTACGGTGGTTTAGTCAAAAAAATTGACTAAAGTTTTTATGTTGGAACTTTTGGATCTGCTAAATACATTTTAATATCTTAAGTTGAGTTTTCAAGTTACCATAAGTGTAATGGAAAATTTTAGAACTCAACTTAATTCTTAGTTTCATTTTTCCATAATTTTCTGTATACCGTTATTTATAAGTTAAGCTTCATTACTCAGTCCCGAATTGAATTAAACTCGAGATTTAAGTAAATTTTCTTATTGACACTTATCTTGATTAGAATTTTATACCAAAATATTCTTCATATCATACTTACTATCTCAAAATATTTTCATAATTTTCTGAGTTAATTAGCTGTTCACTTTACTATTCACTTTTCCTTTGTCAGTATCCTTAGAAATATCAAACTTACTCTGTTGCTTCTCCAAAATTTTATACAATTCTTATCAATGGTCCTTAGTTAGGAAATAAATTTTTCATATTTATTTCCATCATATCAATTGATTCAACAGATACCTTAATTATTGTCTTGTATTCAAAGTTACCGAATTACACTCAAATTGATTTAGAAAATTACCTGAATTAATAGATAACTCTTACCAGTATTACAGAGTTACTATAACCCTGATTAGGTTCATTAAGGTGAGAAGGATGTTGCAGGAGATGCTGAAATTCACACTTGAATTTCTTTTCCAATGTTAATGCAAATTCTCCAAATTTTCTGCTTGATTGGAGCCCTTCTTGCAATAAAGAAATGACCAAATTAATAATAATTGCAAATTCACATAATCACATGAAGAATTATAATAGATTTGCTTAAGATCATATAAGAAGATATCACAATTGAATTCGATGAATATAAGCCTAAAATCTTCCATATATGTGTAATAACAAGGACTAAGCAATTAATAGAGCATAGATACATGGAATAAATAACTACATTTCATGGAGTTATCACATCCCCAAAGCTAGGTTTTTGCTAGTCCTCGAGCAAAACAAAGTATGATGAAGTAAACCTGCTTAACAACACATGCTTCAACATACATTCAGCATTTATCATGAATTCCAACTTCACTGAAACCATAATTAGTGTACAATGATTGATTAAGTCCTCAAAGAATGCTAATGCCACACAATTAACTCCACACATATATAATCTTCAGCATGCAAACATTCAAAATCTCTTCTCATGCAAATCATATCTCCCACAAGCATGCAGGCTAAACTTCTCCTAATCAAGTCATACTCATCCGGATAAGTTTAAGAACATAAATGCATAGGAATCAAGTAATCCACAAGATTGTCTTTAAACTCTCTTTCCACTAATATAAATCACAAAAAAATGAGGATCAAAAAGGACTTCAATAGCTTGTAACATAAGGCCAATGGTTATACTTATGGGTTAAGAACAACATGGAAAGGATGTAGTACAAACATTGAGAAACATAAACATGTTATTTCAAGACTTGAGCCTCCAAGTAAAACTATCAGGGTATTCAAAAATTTGAAAGATTAGAACTCTTTTAGAACCATTCAATGCTTTTTGCATTTGACTTTTCTTATTTCATTCATTTGCTTTGCTTGTTTCTTTTCTCTTTTTCTTTTTTTTTATATACTTACACAAAGCAATTTCTTTTCTTTAACTGCAAATGGTCCTTTCAAGTTCATTTTTGTAATTGACATGCATAATACCCTTAATTAATGGACTCACTTCAAGAAATAATATGATATGTATTTAACGAACAATGATGGTAAGATGAAAATGCAATGTCTTCATATGCATTAGAATGGTTACATGGTAAGGAATATGTAGGTGATGAAAAACATATAAGGCCAAACATTTGTCAAGCTTCAAAGGGGACCTATGGATATGATCATGTAAAGGTAAGCTTTTAAGGCTCAATCGGTCCAAACAATGTCCTAATAATTTCCTCAATCATGCACAATCTATGATTTCGCTTCAAGAGAGTTTAAATACAATTTCAAAGATACTCAAAACCTCAACATGCACTATACATAAACCTTCTCTAAACAACACGTATATCAGGTTCAAAGTTACACAGGCATACTAGTGGGATCTAAATCATACATTTGAAAAGTGACTAGATTGTTAAGCATGCTTCTTGATTGCATATGGTTTTGCTTCCAAATTGGCAATCACAAACAATAATATCATAGGACAATCAAAACTACACTAGCAAATGACACATGATATACATTAAAATATTTCCAACATTTTCAATCATAGGTATAAATCATCATGTGCACAAAAGTGATATATATCTGACCCATAATGTGAAAGGGAACGACAATTATATCTTGAATGTGATTTTCATAATTATATGTTCCTTCAGATGTTATCATAACTAACTAGTATTTGGCCTATTGTAATGTATTTTAACATATTCGACTTTAAGTTGAATATTCAAAACATGCATTAATATGGCTTATGGGCATTAAAACATAAAAGCTATATATTCACAACATAAATAACCAAAACACTAAATATAAGCATAATAATATATACCAACATCCATTAATTAGCAAAAATTTTAAACATTATAACATACTTTTTAACATTAAAACATACAATCCTAAAACATGTTATAACGCCCCCCCAAACCTATGGGAAACAATGTCCCCATTGTACACAAAATATAATGAAAGGAAATGCCCTGTATGAAGTAGGGCTAGTCGTCCTCCTCTTCCTCATCATCCTATGGATCTTATTGCAGCTAGGGAGGGTCAGCTATCGCCTGGGGTGGGAACTTTGGAATCGGGAAGTCGTCCATAGGAAGCCTCAATCGTTCCGCCATCCACCGGATAGTCTAAATCGTATAGGTCTGCATGGTAGCCAATTGGGCCACCTGAGCACGCTAGTCACCCTCATCAAGTGGTGGAGCCGCTCTGGGCTTTCTACAAGCCTGTCTCTATCTGGCAGGTGTCAGGGCTACAACACCTCTCACCTTCTCAATAAAAGAATCATTGAGAGGCTATTTAACATCCGAGAGCTCCTCATGTGGCCCCTACTGTACTTGTTGCCGGCTGCAGAGTGTATGGATGAGGAATGAGAAGAAAAGGCTCCTCGGCTTGTGTATGGACCTCTTGATCTGGTCAAAAATATCATTGAGAGGCTATTTAACATTCGAGAGCTCCTCATGTGGCCCCTACTGTACTTGTTGCCGGCTGCAGAGTGTATGGATGAGGAATGAGAAGAAAAGGCTCCTCGGCTTGTGTATGGACCTCTTGATCTGGTCAAAAATAATTTAGGTAACATCAATGGACCGACGCTCCAAGATAGTATAAATAAGAATGGCCCGATCGCATGTCACCTTTGATAGGTTGGTTGATGGCAGGATGTGGGTGCTGATGAAGTGGTACCAAACCTTGGCCTTTGGTGTCAACTAGGATCTGGGGAAGAATTGTGATCTGTTTGTTTGGACATTGATGGTCCAGACCATGGGATGTGACTCAGCCATGCAAATTTTGGCAGTGACCGTGGTGAGGTCTATGCCCTCCTCTGGCTCCCACCGGACGAATGTAGCGTAGTCGCAGATCATTGGGGGCTCAAGCAAACTCAAGGTAGCTCGAATAGCCACTACAGTGTAAGACACGTTCCGCCCCCGCACTTTCACAATAACGCTCCCCTCGCCAGAGAAGGCAGCGTTCGCATAGAACTAGCGAATGATGGGGAGAACTACAGCAGACTTCGGGTGTCATGCAAACTGGCTCCAATTTAACTAGTTAATTAGTCCCTCAATCTCCTGATGGATAGCCCTGGAGAATGAGAACCAGTGCTCCGGTATAAGGGGTCTGGTGACCAATACTATGTACCTCTAAGCTATGGCTACTGAAATGAATTTCCTCCTATTATACTCAGGAGAGGGGGAGAAGGCTCCCTGTTGCCTTGACTACCAGATCCTCTTAGGCGTTTATGAGGCACGATGTCTAACATGTACCTAAACCTTCTAAAAGATGCAAACTGTCATAATTGAGTATTGAAAAGTAAGAACACATATAAAATAATCAATTCTTCAAAAAATGGGTTCACACGCCGCAACGTTCAAACCTATGTTGCAGTATTCATGCAAATTCAAACATACGTTGTAGCGTATATCACTTATGCTGCGACATTCAACCCAAAACACATAGCACGCCGCGACATGAATGTGTCACACTACGACACCGATCTGTCGATTATTCCCATATCTTGTGTACCTTATAATTGATTTAATTGGATTCCTTTTGTGCTTAATTGCTATCATTTAACTAAGTTTCTAATATTTAACTTATTTGGAACCTTGTTATGAAACTTAGCTTAAATGTGTTTATAAACACTCATAATTGAATTGCGCTTTTCAGGAAACATTTGAGTGTTGGAGTCCATTAACCTCAATCGAGGTTTACTATCCACTTGAAGATGGATCCAAGGATTCATAATGATTAATACCACCTCTTGAAGTAAGGAAAGAAGGGTATTTGTTGAAGATCTAGGCTGAAAATGAAGAAGCAAAGTGACACGACCCGTGTCCCATGACATGGGGGGTGGTGTCCTTTGCTGTTTGGTCAAAATGAAGAAAAGTTGAAAATAAAGGCTCACACGAGCCGTGTCCTTTGCTGCTTTTATGAAAATTAATGGAAAGTGGTGGCAGAGCTTGACACGGGCCGTGTCATCGTGTTAGAAGGGAAAACGCGTGAAATTGAAGGAGTTGGGGCAAAATGCCTATAAATAAGCATGCTAGGCTCTCAAGAAAAGGGGCTCTAGCTTGGGAACTGCCTGGAGGCTAAGGAAACAACCAAGAACAAGGGAGAAGGAGATTGAATCGAAGATTGGATTCTCGGGTTCAAGCAATCAGAGATCAATCATCCTCATCCTTTAGAAACTAGTTTGCTCTTTAGTTTTTCTGCACTTTCATTTCAGATTATGTTTAACTTCTATTTTTCTTTTGATTTTCTCTTAGCCATATATGGCTAAGTTTCTCATTTGGTTAAGGGTGGATAAAACCCTAGTTTTGATATTGTGAACCCTGCATATTCATTTATTTCAATACAATTATGTTTTTATTCATATATTTCAGAATCTTGTTCTTGTATGAAGGTATTTATGCTTATTGCCAATTTCAAAGTGGTAGATCTAGAATTATTATGCGTGGTTGCGGTGATAAAACTAGAGGACTGTATGTTTATGGTGTAAATGTCTTCATACTCTTTGCCAAATGCTAAAAGTGGTAAATCTGGGTTTGTTATGTGCGGTTGTGGTAATAGATCTGGAGGAATATATGTTCTAAGTAATTTGATCCCAGTGTGTGATTAGATCTTATTGTGGTTGGTTTTCTAATTCTTAATGCAATTACCGGATGGTTGTAAGAGCAGTTGCTTTATGATTAATCAGTGATTAGGAACTAATTTGAGCGGTTGCTAAATTGGCCAAAACCTAAGGAAAACAAAGATTTCATCTCACAATTGCGTAGAAATATAATTGGTCATGTTGGAATAAATGGATATGTGGGTTAGCATTATCATATAAATCTAGTGGTGGATTCTATCTCTTAACCAAATCCTTTAATATGTTGATTTTCGTTTGTTTACTGTTATTGTTGTTGATTTGATTCAATATCCATAAAAAAACCAAAACCCCCCCTTTTACTACTTGTTAATCTTTGGAGTCTAAATCAGAAATTGAATTGTAGTGTTGATTGAATTGGTTCTCTGTGGATCGACGCTTGCTAACTATAACTAGTTGCAAGGTTTTTATATTTCTAGTGGACTTGGCAATTGTATTTAATCTCAAATTTTAATCACTTTTCAAAAAACCACCATCAATTTTGGCGCTGTTACTGGGGAACCAATTTTTCAATTGCGCTATTAATTTGTTTTCTATTTTTTACTTTGTTTTCAAATTTTTTTTTTAGTTTTGATTCGTTCTTTCAGAGTGTTTTGTAGGTGTTGATTCTGTAATTCCCTTAAACACATGTTATACTGGTGAATGGTTACCAAAGGTAGCGTTTGACTTGTTTAGCATGCCAGTCAAGTTTTGTGACAAACTGAATTCATTTAGTCACTTAGTTGCAACACAGAAGTTGTAAAGTAGCTTAAAATGACTCAGATAATAGCATAAGTTGCTAAGTTGAGGGAAATAAACATAGAGAGTTTATTTCTAGGTCACAAATAAGCCAAGAAAGATGTGGTAAAAGTTTCAAGAGAATCAGAGTCAGTTTGGTATTTTTTAAGCATACTGGTTGTGCGTTTTAATACCGAATGACTAGCAGCAGATATAGAAAATCATGAAAATGGTGAAACAACAATTTAGATGAATCCTATGATTTATTATAAAGTTGTTGGAAGCTGGGAAACTTGAATTAGCACAATTCGGGTGTCCTTAGTAGATATAAGTTTCAATGTAGAAACTTAAGTTAATCTTTTTGCTTAATTCCCTCTACGTCCCACCCCCTATTTCTATCATCTCCCTCGGCAGAGAACTGAAAAATAGAAAAAGAAAGAAAGAAAAGTGAGAAAGAGGAGAAGGGAGAAAGGGGAAGAAGAAGAAAGGGAGAAGGAAGAGAAGAAGATAAAGGATCAAGTTTCAAGATCAAGAGTCTTCAAGAGGTAGGGGTTAAGAGCTTTTACTCATCTATATTCTCTAAGTATGCATATTAACAACCTAGTATGCTAAATTGAGTTCTAGATGAGTTTGATGTGTTTGGTTTGTATGGATATGTTTCTTAGGTCATTTATGAATTGTTCATGTCATAAACTGAATTTAGAAACCTAGAAATATTCATTTAAACCAATGATGCCCATTTTGGGGTTTAGGGTCAAGTATGCATGATTTTGGTTCAAGAATCCAAATTAAGAGGTTTAAGTTAGTGATTGATGTTTCCTAAGTGTTAATGAACTAGTTAGGAACTTAGAATCACTTAGAAACTGATTAGAAATCGCCAAAATCCGTGCAAATGACCAAGAGAACAGTAAACCCGTAGCTGCAGAATTATGCAGAGCTGTTATTCTGTCATGGGCGCCGCAGCGTGTGTTGAGTGGTGTCGCGGCGTGAGACCAAAGATCAGCCCAGTATTAGCACCCGAGAGCAGGGCGCCGTGGCGTGCCAATGCCGTGCCGCGGCGTGAGACCCTGAAGTTCCAAAATGTTGATTTTGGATGTTTTGAAGTTCTATAGTTAATGGAATCATTTATATATGTTTCCTAAAGTGTGTTAAGACACAAATGGGGATATTTTCAAGTGGAAAATATATACCCATCAAGTATGAGAAAACATAGGCTTTTAAGCTTCCTAAAGGAAAGGTTTGCTTTAGGTAATGACATTGCACCTTAGGCAACTTAACGTTGCAATAGATATCACTCAAGATGTGATGAGATAGTGCAATGGAGATAAGTATACTAGGATGAATAATAGTATTCACTCAAGTAGAAAATGAGAAATGCATGAACCTTAGAAGATCTAAGAATAACGGATTACCTTAGGAAGGTACTTAGAACCTTAAGCAACAAAGAGTTGCAAGTAAGAACCACTCTTGCATTAGATTCACTTGAGTGGAGATAAGGTTGTGTATTCGTTCCAAAGAGGGAATCTTTATGTACTAAGTCGCTAGATAAGTGGGACTTTGTGCATTGCTAAATACACAACAAGATGAATTGTGACTAAGAAGATGTCATAATCATAAGGTATAGTAGAAATGTACAATAACTCATGTATTAGCAAAGATGAGTTAGAAGTGCAAGATAAAGGGAATTTACTTCCTTAGATACTAATGAAAGTATAAAGGTTAAGTTCTTAAGCATTCCATGAGTTTGGAATAATTAAAGAGGTATCTGGAACCTTAAGCACACAAGTGTAGTATAAGCTACTACTAGAAGTGTGATAGAAGGGAAAGCTAGATACAACCAGAATAAGTATGTTATACTTATCTAGATGCATGACTTACTCGCTTTAGTTAAAGTTGAGTTAATTATGCAAAGTTTTAGAGAAATGCTCATTTATTTCCTTAAGCAAGGGTAGATGAGGCATTAGCTAAGATAGACTCTTTCACTAGGATGAGTTGAGTCTATAGGAAAGTTAAGATGGTGGTTATGTAAGAGATAAACATAACACTAAGCCTTTTACAAACTAGTTAGTTAATCTAGTATGTATGTGAAGAGAAAGAACCTTAAGAGAAAGAACCTTAGTGCAACCAAGATTAATGGTTTGCCATAATTGAGTACCTAACACCTCAGCAACATAGCGTTGCGTTAGAAATCACTTAAGAGATATGAGTGATGAGGTGGAGTTTAGGTACATGTATGAGGAATAGTCTAGTAATATTTACCTGAGAATGTAACGATATATGACGCGAGGTCATTTAGCTAAAAAGGTAAGAAATCAGAGAAGTTCCTAAGAGGACAAGTATTTCTAACCAAATGCTAAGGTTACATGTAATATTAGGTTACAGATTCTCCTCATTACAAAGGGTAAACATAAGAAGCCAAAGTTCCTAGTAGAATATGCTTAGGTCATAAAGGAACTAAGTATGTAAGTACGTATGTAAGTCTACGAATTAGTCAACTAGTATCGATCTTGGTGAGTATCCTTTGATGTTCATTCATGGAGGCAAAAGGAGATAGATAGGTGTCCGAAGGACTTTTGAGAAGGACATAACCCTGATGTCTCGACAGTGCCAAGGCCAAAGGAGATAAGTGGGAAATCCAAAGACGCTATTTGAGCAAGGATGAAGCCTGAATTTCTCAGCATGCCAGGATATGTGTAATGTGAGAATGAGCTTTACCTCTAATTACCACTGGATGATATACTGACTAGTTCCTAGCAAACTTCTTTGTTTTCAAAATAAACTTCTGCATTTATTTAAAAACAAAACCCTGTATTTGTATTTCATCCACATACTCTTAGGATCTTCTTAGGCATAATCATATTACATATCATTCACATTACATTTACAGATAGTTGTATAGGCATTGTCTATCACTGTTGGTATTTATAACTATATGGGCGTTGTATATATTAACAGTGTGTAGGCTATTGGTTGATATCACACTATGAGAAAGTGTGCAGATATGAGAAAAGAGGAGGAAGCTCTTAAGTTAGAATTATAGCATCTGTTATATAATTGTTATATACAATGTTATAGTTAGATGGTATTGGAATTGCTTTTACTGAGAATGTTTATTCACACCCCAGTTGCTATTCCATGTAAATCCAGATGCAGGAACAGATGCAGGATCAAGCACAGATACTATGGTACAGACCCTGCTAAGGGTGAGAAGAGAAAGCATGAAGACTAGAGTAGTTTTTATTGCTTTAAGTAGACAGAACGTATGTAATCAGTTTATATTTGTTCTATAAGTTTTATGTTATATGTATTATAATAAGCCCTCTTGTGGCTATGTTGTATATATATATGTATGAGGTTTAAGTTTTCCGCAATCTCTCAAGGCTTTCTATAATTACTCAGTTGTGATTATAGATATATGTTAGAATAAAGTATGAGGAAGTGACATTTCTAGTACCGTTATCTTTATATATCGTTGTGAAACTATGATATATCTGGATATCTGTATTAAGGTGTTACATTATGGTATCAGAGCAGTTCATCTTATTGAGCCGGGGTATAGACTGACTATGCTTAGGCATAAGTAGCAGTTTAGTAGAAAGTTATGTATTCTTTTATCTCTTTTTGAGATATACTGATGGGATTGCATGAATAGCCTTAGGTATGTGTGCTAATAGCTACTGTCGCACAGTTACATGATATTGAGCCTAGCTAACTCAATATGCATTGTGATGCGTGTGCAGGAAACTATGGCAACTACCAGGCGAACCTATGAGACTAGGAGACTGGTAAAGGAGGTGATAACCAGAGCTCTTAGAGAAATGACTACTGTATTGAGAGAGCAGACTGCCATTAGTAGAAGTCTATCAGAAGTGATAGAATAGGACTCGCATAGTTAGTTGTGGGGACGAGAAGGAACTTTTGTGGAATCAGTATTTCTCAGAGTTCAAGAAAGTTACTCCTTTGTTTTCAAGGGAGAGTTTGGTTCAATCAGAGCTGGAAGATGACTTAACATGATGGAAAAGATCCTTGAGGTCATGTTGTGCGTTGGTGAACAGAAGATGACCTTGCTTCATAAGGGTTAGTAGGAGAAGCCGAAAGCTGATGAGATGAAACAGAGAGGTTACTAGAGATGGTTAGTACTCGAACCACCTGAGAGGTGTTTAGAGTTACTTTCCTAGATAAGTATTATTCCCTTGAGTTATAGAAAACAAAGGAGTAGGAATTCCTAAAGTTGGAGCAAGGGGATATTACTGAAGACCTGAATGCAAAGCAATTCAAAGAATGTCAGAAGTTCTTTTCTTATTTTACGTCTAACCCAGATGAAGACTGGAACTGAGAAAAATTTAAATAGAACTTGGAGAAGACATTAGAAGAGTTGCGATGCAAAAAGAGGTTAAGGACTTCTTTGCTCTAGTCAGTGAATGTAGAGTTGTAGAAGTAGATAATCTCATAACCTTGTTGGAACAAGAGTTAGTAGAGGTTCCTAAAGAGGAAAAGATCAGATGTTGAGATCAGTAAGGGTGCCTCTTGATCTCAATTTGTATCAGAGTTGCGCAATGGAAGCTTGGAGTGATGATACGTATAAGTAGAGTGCTTTTAGATGAGCAACTCTAAAGAAAGAGGTATATCAAGCTTCAAGTCACCAAGACGTGCTAGATGTGGTAAGATACATGGATGTAGGCTGTTTTTTTATGGGTAATCCATGTGCTGCATAAGTGAGTAACTAGGACATCGTAAGGGAGATGATTCTTGGAAAAAGGAAGCGACGAAATCAACTTGGTATAAGATGAGAACACATGTAAAGAGAAATCTTTTAAGGTGTGTATAAGAAGAGAATAGATTTACTTTATAGATCATGTTGATTTACTTTGTGAATCTAGTTTGCTTACCTTGTTGGTATGGTTTGGTTGTTTTAGAGAGACAAATGATGTTATGTTCTTATTTAGTTGGTGTGTGAGACTGTGCCTTAAGTTAAAGATAAGTTGAACAAAGGAATATCAAGAATAAATGTCTTTGTCTAAGAGAAGGATGATCAAATATATCAGTTGAGAAAAGCTTTGAATTTTCTCAAGAGATGATTTAAGACTTGGTTGTCATAGAAACAGAGTGAAGAAAAGCAGATCTTCGAGAGTTTTCCAAGATTACGAAAAGACATGAAGAGTATGTCAAGGGTAGTTTTGGAAACTTTTGGAAAAGAAGTGATTAAGTGCCAAGTAAGCCAAAAGTCAGTTTTGGATTACAAGTGGTACAGTTTAAGAGTTATGTAATTTCTTAAGACAGAAATTGCAGAGAACCCTAGTAGAGTCTAAGTAGAAGTACAATGGGTAGAGTAGCCATTTTATCCAAGAATAGAGAATCTATCAGTGGATTTTCTCAGTTAGTGCTACCTGGATTAGGCCAGTCAAGGTAGGTGGTACTCAGTAGTGGACTCTAGATGGTAAGTTTGTTTTCTAAGAGTAGAAGAGAAGGTTGATTACTACGTTAGTTTTGGTAATTTCAAATTCCTGAGAGAACTTTGAGGTAGTCAGATATACTTCAAAGATGGGACTAAGGTATGTTCGGATGCAATAGAGGTAGGTAGATGCCTACGCATCAAGGCAGTTAAATCTGTAAGAGAAGGACTACCCTAGGTATAATTTGGAATTAACCATAGTGGTGATTACCTTATAGTTTTGGAGACATAACTCATAAGGAGTTTAGTTTGAGATGCTCAACGATCATGATAGCTTGAGACGCTTGTTGATCAGAGGAAGCTGGACATGAAGCAGAATAGATGGATAGAGTTTTTCAAGGCTCATAACCTTGAGTTGAGATATCATTCGGGTAAGGCCAAAGAAGTGGTCGATGCACTAGGTAGGAAATTCCTACAGGTGTCCCAAATGATAGTCCAAGAGAGAGTGAATTTCTTGAGAGTTTTCGAGAATTTGAGTCTAGCGGTAACTATGATTCCAGATAGTCTCTCAGTGAGCAAGTTGGACATAGTAAGAGGCCTAAAGACTCAGATTTCTTTGAAGCTCAGAAGAAGAATGAAGCTCTAAGGGCCGAGTGTGAGCAGATCTTCTAAGGAACCCTAAAGGATTTTGTTATGACTAAAAGGGAATAACGAAGTTTAGAGACAACTTTGTTTTCCAAGAGGGTCAAAAATCAAGAAAAAGGATTCCGGAAGAAGCTCACCAGAGAAAGTATACCATCTATCAAGAGGCTACTAAGGTTTTCCAAGAGTAAGGAAGATGTATAGTGGCATAGTATGTTAAAGAACATAATAGAATATGTTAAACTGCAGGTAAAGGTGGTGAGATTAAGTAATCTGCCCATCTTTCACCAAGTAAAGTTAGCTATTTTCTAGATAAAGTAGTTTAACTACTTTTGAAAGAAATAGTTAGGATTCATGGAGTTTCAGTGGATATAGTGTCTGATAGAGATACTAGATTCACACCTAGTTTTGAAAGCCTTATAAGAAGTGTAACATTCCAAAAAGTATCTGTTTAATTATAAATAATCATTTTATAAAATTCTTGATTTTTAAGAATTTTCCTGAAATTTTTTGGAAACGATGAATATTTTAATATATTTCTCATTTTACGTGTACACTGAGCTGAGAATTACTGAGGTCAGTGTAATGCTCCGGAAATTAATTATTTTACCACAAATAGTCAGTTCCTAATATTTGTGATTTATGTGAATTCTTTCGGAATTTTTCGGAGACGACGAATATTTTAATATATTTCTCATTTTACGTGCATATTGAGCAGAGTCGAGAAAACGACTGTAGTACTTCAAAAATTGGGAAATGATTAGACGAATAGTCATTTTACAATATTTGCAATTTTTGAGAATTTTCTGGGATTTTTCCGGAAACGTCGAATATTTTAATATATTCTTCGTTTTACGTGCGCATTGAACGGAATTGGAGAAACGTGATGTTTTCTCCGTGAACCTGGAACTATGGACACGTCGACGGGGGATCTTACTAAACCCGAGGCTGGACACAGTTTACGAGGTTCCATGTTTTTCGAAAAATTTTAACAGATAAAATAAAATAATACTGCATAAAATTCATCTGTCAAATTAATTAAATACTGACTTCTGTCAACTGTAACTATTATCCATTGGATAATAGCATGTAATAAAAATTCTATCACATTATCCTAATGCAATTTATTTTATGTCTAATCAACTCACTTTAATTCAAATTTAATGTAAAATAATCAAAGCTTCTTTGAGAAGCTTTGACCAAACAATGACCAAGAAGCCCTTAGCTTCCAAGGGAAGCCACAAACTCTCCCTCATCTCTCTCTAACACCACACGGCTGCAGCCCATTATGGGGGGAAAAATTAATTTGCTTCACTTAACTAATTACACATCACAAAATTCATTTAACCTAAAAACACTTTCTCTCTCTTCTTCTTCTTCTTCATTCTTCATTTTGCTTTCTCCTCCATCTCTCTACAAGGGCTACGGCCAGCCCCTCTTCCACACCTCAACCATCACAAAATTTTCATTCAACTACATTTTCTTAATCCTCTCTACCTCCTAAACACCTTTCTTGCTTGGAGCATCTTGAAATTCCACCATTTTCACCATCTTCTTCAAGCTTCAAGCTTTGAGTTCTTGGGTTATTCTTCCTTCCCTCTCTTCATTTTTGTGTTCATGGTCCTCTTGGTGACCATCTATGCTTTATTTTTCAAGCATTGGTGTTGTTTTAACCAAGTTGAAATTTCTAGGGTTTTGGTGGCACCCAATCCGAATTTGCAAGGAGTTTCTTGGTGGTTCTTCTTGATTTCTACACTTAAGTAAGAGGAAGACACTCCTCCTCCACCTCTATTAGCATTTAGGAACCTTGATTGTGTTGTTTGTGGAAAAATCCTAATGAGGGTTATCCTTTGATTTTGTGATTAGTATGCTTATATGTTGATTTTTATGGAGTTCATGACCTTGATTAGATTGATTGTGTATATTGATATATTGGATTAGGTTGGATGACTTGAAATGGAAGAAAATGAATTTGGAATGGCTCTTGGGTGGCCACGGTTTTGAGGTTTAAATGGATGTGTCCTTTGTGAACAAATTTTAACAAGTGAATGGTTAAATTAATCAAGTGTGTAGTATAAAATCAATGGAATGGAAAATTGAGGATTGAACCCTTTAGGGAGGCCACGGCCTCTAGGGCAAATTGGGACTTAAATATGTAAATTTTGGTAATCTTGGAGATTGGAAAAATTAAATGGTTAAAACATAGATAATAGATTAGTAAATTAGTAAATTTGGAAGAATGAAATAAAATCGGAGATTCATAAATTTTAAAGAACCAAGAAATGAACTTGTCATGAAGCTTGAGAAATTTTACAAGAGCAAGAACAAGAGAGTGTGAGACCTTGAGACCTTAGAATAATCTTCTAAGTGTATGAGGATAGATTGCTTTAGAAAAACTTAATTGATTTTGAGGACTTACTTAGTGATGGATTCTTGTAAGAATGGCAAATCTTGAATAAGAATGCATAACAGATCTTAAAAATGTATTGCCTTATTTGATTTCAATATTGTGATATTATGGGTCCATTTGAGTGACCATTTGTATATTGATGCTCTCTTGGCAAATTGTGGCATATTATGGAATTGTATGAAATTGATGATCATACATGTTCATGCATAGAGTCTTATGCATTGTGAATGTCCTGTGGACTGTTGTAAGGCCAAGTTGCCTAAGAGATTGAACACACCTTAATGCGGGTGCGAGTAGACTAGTGTAGGTCATGTTATGACCTTGGGGGCATCGGGGTGCGGGTCCTCCACAATAGGCAGTTGGTAGCTCTCCTACCCGTGGGGCAAACCGATGCAAACGCACCGACGATCCGGACCGAGACATTGTCCTATATCGTGATCGACCGTGGAATGTCTGTACAATGCCTGGATGTGCACGTGAGAATTATTGATTTTAACACTTTGGTCGCGGCAGCCGAGTTACAGACATGTCCCCTGATCTTTCTCTCTGACTGTTTGTGTCTAGCTCTATGGAGTAAGAATTTGGGAAAGCATGCATGTGCATCATGAAATAATCTATCATTGTAAATCATTACTTTCCGTAACTATGAATTATCTGATCATTACTGTAATGAACATCTACCTGGAATTGTTTACTTACTTACTGTTGGATCTACTGTTTATTAATTGGAAATGCTGTTTTGAATTGCTATTTGGGCACGTTGCGCCGTTTTGTTTCTGGCTGCTATAATTGGTAATGATGGTAGGATGTCTTACCTCTTTCTTGTACTCCTATTATTTGCTGCTTGTGTGTATACGGTATCTACCGAAGACGACGGCAAGGAGGTTGAAGCCCCTGATTTCCCCGGCTTCTGGCCAGATCAAGACTAGCACCCACAGAGGAAGATGGAGGCACACATGTGCGGATTTCTAGGCGATGTGCTTCTGACCTTCCTTGGAGGGCCGGAGTGTTGGCACATCAACTTGAGTTCCGATCGCTGCGTCTATCTGGGGGACGTGTCGATTTCTCTAGCCCGGAGATGTCATGAGATACCTGTTTTTACCTGCTATGTCAGCCTGCGACTGGAGTTCTACTTGCCCATCCGTGAGATGTGGGGTGATCGTTACTACACTCCTCAGGGGGATTCGTTTGATTCCACCACTCGGGCTCCTACCCGTGCCTCTGTGGTCCCGAGGGAGGTTTCCTCGGACGAGGAGGACCCCGCTGAGGATCCTGATACGGTCCCTCCTCCTCTGAGGGACTGATTTTACTGGTAGCTGCTGATGGCTGCCAGTATTTTATTTTGGGGGCCTGATGTATTACTTTTGGTGGGCTGTATATTTTGATATTCTGGTGGATGTGTATGTAAAATCCATAGGTAGGTATAGTTTTACTTTTTGGAAATTTCCAGGCTTGTATCTAAAGTACAGTTGATATTCAATATATATATATATATATATATATATATATATATATATATATATATATTTATGCGTATGTGAGTTTTGTTTCTTGTCTTACTCTTTACTGTTGTTCAAGTTTCGTCACTTGGTTTTATTGATTAACAAAAAAAAAGTATATTGCCATTTTACTCACGTATTAAAGCATCGAATAAGTTAACTTTAAATTAAATGAACCGGGTCTTAATTTAGAAAAATTTTATTTTTCGTATTTTCATTTATGTTTAATAACGTGACGTTCGCTCTCCAAAAAGGGGCGTTACAAGAAGGAGTTCAAAACTAAGTTATGTTTTAGTACAACTTACCATCCATAAGCATAGAGATCAAGAGCTTTAAGGTAAGCAGATCTTGTCAAGAGAAGGTGGATGGGAAAAGCTGATACTGAAAAAGGACTACGTGGAAGCAGAAGTTCCATGTAGAGTTTTGTTTAGCCAGAATTGTTTGCTTGAGGTGAGCAATTTTGGGGGCAAAATTATTTAAAAGGAGGGGAGAAATGTAATACCCTTAAACACATGTTAGACTGGTGAATGGTTACTAAAGGTAGCATTTAACTTGTTTAGCATGCCAGTCAAGTTTTGTGACAAACTGAGTTCATTTAGGCACTTAGTTGCAACACAGAAGTTGTAAAGTAGCTTAAAATGACTCAGATAATAGCATAAGTTACTAAGTTGAGGGAAATAAACATAGAAAGTTTATTTCTAGGCCACAAATAAGCCAAGAAAGATGTAGTAAAAGTTTCAAGAGAATCAGAATCAGTTTGGTATTTTTTAGGCATACTGGTTGTGCGTTTTAATACCGAATGACTAGCAGCAGATATAGAAAATCATGAAAATGGTGAAACAACAATTTAGATGAATCCTATGATTTATTCTAAAGTTGTTGGAAGCTGAGAAACTTGAATTAGCACAATTCGGGTGTCCTTAGTAGATATAAGTTTCAATGTAGAAACTTAAGTTAATCTTTTCTCTTAATTCCCTCTACGTCCCATCCCCTATTTCTATCATCTCCCTCGGCAGAGAACTGAAAAACAGAAAAAGAAAGAAAAAAAAGAGAGAAAGGGGAGAAGGGAGAAAGGGGAAGAAGAAGAAAGGGAGAAGGAAGAGAAGAAGATCAAGGATCAAGTTTTAAGATCAAGAGTCTTCAAGAGGTAGGGGTTTAAAGCTTTTACTCATCTATTTTCTCTAAGTATGCATATTAACAACCTAGTATGCTAAATTGAGTTCTAGATGAGTTTGATGTGTTTGGTTTGCATGGATATGTTTCTTAGGTCATTTATGACTTGTTCATGTCATAAACTGAATTTAGAAAACTAGAAATATTCATTTAAACCATTGATGCCCATTTTGGGGTTTAGGGTCAAGTATGCATGATTTTGGTTCAAGAATCCAAATTAAGAGGTTTAAGTTAGTGATTGATGTTTCCTAAGTGTTAATGAACTAGTTAGGAACTTAGAATTACTTAGAAACTGATTGGAAATGGCCAAAATCCGTGCAAATGACCAAGAGAACAGTAAACCCGTTGCTGCAGAATTATGCAGAACTACTGTTCTGTCATGGGCGCCGCGGCGTGTGTTGAGTGGTGCCGCGGCCTGAGACCAAAGATCAGCCCAGTATTAGCACCCGAGAGTAGGGCGCCGCGGCGTGTCAATGTCGTGCCGCGGCGTGAGACCCTGAAGTTCCAAAATGTTGATTTTGGATGTTTTGAAGTTCTATAGTTAATGGAATCATTTATATATGTTTCCTAAAGTGTGTTAAGACACAAATGGGGATATTTTCAAGTGGAAAATATTTACCCATCAAGTATGAGAAAGCATAGACTTTTAAGCATCCTAAAGGAAAGGTTTGCTTTAGGTAATGACATTGCACCTTAGGCAACTTAACGTTGCAATAGATATCACTCAAGATGTGATGAGATAGTGCAATGGAGATAAGTATACTAGGATGAATAGTATTCACTCTAGTAGAAAATGAGAAAGGTATGAACCTTAGAAGATCCAAGAATAACGGATTACCTTAGGAAGGTACTTAGAACCTTAAGCAACAAAGAGTTGCAAGTAAGAACCACTCTTGCATTAGATTCACTTGAGTGGGAATAAGGTTGTTTATTAGTTCCAAAGAGGAAATCTTTATGTACTAAGTCGCTAGATAAGTGGGACTTTGTGTATTGCTAAATACACAATAAGATGAATTGTGACTATGAAGATGTCGTAATCATAAGGTATAGTAGAAATGTATAATAACTCATGTATTAGCAAAGATGAGTTAGAAGTGCAAGATAAAGGGAATTAACTTCCTTAGATACTAATGAAAGTATGGAGGTTAAGTTCTTAAGCATTCCATGAGTTTGGAATAATTAAAGAGGTATCTGGAACCTTAAGCACACAAGTGTAGTATAAGCTACTACTAGAAGTGTGATAGAAGGGAAAGCTAGATACAACCAGAATAAGTATGTTATACTTATCTAGATGCATGACTTACTCGCTTTAGTTAAAGTTGAGTTAATTATGCAAAGTTTTAGAGAAATGCTCATTTATTTCCTTAAGCAAAGGTAGATGAGGCATTAGCTAAGATAGACTCTTTCACTAGGATGAGTTGAGTCTATAGGAAAGTTAAGATGGTGGTTATGTAAGAGATAAACATAATACTAAGCTTTTCACACACTAGTTAATTAATCTAGTATGTATGTGAAGAGAAAGAACCTTAAGAGAAAGAACTTTAGTGCAACCAAGATTAATGGTTTGCCATAATTGAGTACCTAACACCTCAGCAACATTGCGTTGCATTAGAAATCACTTAAGAGATATGAATCATGAGGTGAAGTTTAGGTACAAGTATGAGGAATAGTCTAGTAATGTTTACCTGAGAATGTAACGATATATGACGCGAGGTCATTTAGCTAAAAAGGTAAGAAATCAGAGAAGTTCCTAAGGGGACAAGTATTTCTAACCAAATGCTAAGGTTACATGTAGTATTAGGTTACAGATTCTCCTCATTACAAAGGGTGAACATAAGAAGCCAAAGTTCCTAGTAGAATATGCTTAGGTCATAAAGGAACTAAGTATGTAAGTACGTATATAAGTCTACGAATTAGTCAAGTAGTATCGATCTTGGTGAGTATCCTTTGATGTTCATTCATGGAGGCCAAAGGAGATAGATGGGTGTCCGAAGGACTTTTGAGAAGGACATAACCCTGATGTCTCGACAGTGCCAAGGCCAAAGGAGAGAAGTGGGAAATCCAAAGACGCTCTTTGAGCAAGGATGAAGCCCGAATTTCTCAGCGTGCCAGGATATGTGTAATGTGAGGATGAGCTTTTCCTCTAATTACCACTGGATGATATGCTGACTAGTTCCTAGCAATTTTCCTTGTTTTCAAAATAAACTTCTGCATGTATTTAAAAAAAAACCCTGCATTTGTATTTCATCCACATACTCTTAGGATCTTCTTAGGCATAATCATATTACATATCATTCAGATTGCATTTACGGACAGTTATATGGGCATTGTCCGTCATTGTTAGTATTTATAGCTGTATGGGCATTGTATATGTTAACAGTGTGTAGGCTATCAGTTGATATCACACTATAAGAAAGTGTGCAGATACGAGAAAAGAGAAGGAAGCTCCTAAGTTAGAATTATAGCATCTGTTATATAATTGTTATATACAATGTTATAGTTAGATGGTATTAGAATTGCTTTTACTGAGAATGTTTATTCTCAGCCCAGTTGCTATTCCATGTAAATCCAGATGCAGGAACAGATGCAGGATCAGGCATAGATACTATGGTACAAACCCTGCTAAGGGTGAGAAGAGAAAGCATGAAGACTAGAGTAGTTTTTATTGCTTTAAGTAGACAGAACTTATGTAATTAGTTTATATTTGTTCTGTAAGTTTTATGTTATATGTATTATAATAAGCCCTCTCGTGGCTAAGTTTGTATATATATATGAATGAGGTTTAAGTTTTCCGTAATCTCTCAAGGCTTTCTATAATTACTCAGTTATGATTATGGATATATGTTAGAATAAAGTATGAGGAAGTGACATTTCTAGTACCGTTATCTTTATATATCGTTGTGAAACTATGATATATCTAGATATCTGTATTAGGGTGTTACAATGTCCATTGAAGGATTGGATGAACATTTACAGAATTTGAGGAGTTACATTGATCAACTTAACTCGCATCCTCAATTTCCATTCGATCCATCTAATTTCCATTTCGCACCTACTGACGTTGAAGCTGCTTGTCATATTGATCTATCAAGTTCAGAGACATCTGAGTCGTCTGAGACAACTGAAGAAGTAACAATGGTAGAAGATACTTTAAGAGTATTGGGTGCTCCAGACTTGGATCAACAACTTTTATGCATTGAAATCCGGTCTAATCCATCTTTTGCCATCTTTTAATGGATTGCCCGGAGACGACCCTAACAAGCACTTAAAGAAAATTCATGTGGTATGCTCCAGCATGAAGCCTGTAGGAGTTCCAGTAGAATAAGTCAAACTCAGAGCTTTCCTTTTCTCTTTGAAGGATTCTGCCAAGGAGTGGTTTACTATTTGCCACCTTGATCCATCCAAACATCGAAGGACATGACTCGAACTTTCTTAGACAGGTACTTCCCTGCCTCAAAAGCCGCAACCATTAGAAAAGAAATTTGTGGCATTCAACAAAGGCATGGGGAATCACTTCATGACTACTGGGAAATATTTAAGAGACTGTGTGATAGCTGCCCTCAACATCAAATCACTAAGCAACTATTAATCTAGTATTTCTATGAGGGTTTACAAGTGAATGATCGCAACATGATTGATGCCGCTAGTGGAGGAGCATTAGTTGATAAAACTCCTCAAGAGGCTAGAAATTTGATTGCAAGAATGGCTGCAAACACTCAACAATTCTACACTAGAAATGACACTGGAGTGAGAGCAGTTAAAGAGGCAGAAACAACCAGTCTACAGTAGCAAATGACTTAATTAACTGCTTTGGTTGAGCGGTTAGTTGACAATGGAAAAACACTAGCTTAAGCCTAAAGAATTTGTTGTTCACCTGGACATCATACTGATATGTGTTACACTCTCCAAGAGGACACAAATGAGGAGGCAAAAGCAGTGGGGGGATATTCTGGACTTTTCAAAAATTACAACCCCTACTCCAACACATATAATCTGGGGTGGAAGGATCATACTAACTTCAGCTATGCAAAGCAACCCCAGAATCAACCTCCAGCTTATGGACCTCTAGGATTTCAGTAAAGACAAGCACCTTTCCTGTAATACCCTTAAGTACATGTTAGACTGGTAAATGGTTACGAAAGGTAGCATTTAACTTGTTTAGCATGTCAGTCAAGTTTTGTGACAATCTGAGTTCATTTAGGCACTTAGTTGCAACATAAAAGTTGTAAAATGGCTTAAAATGACTCAGATAATAGCATAAGTTGCTAAGTTAAGAGAAATAAACATAGAGAGTTTATTTCTAGGTCACAAATAAGCCAAATAAGATGTGGTAAAAGTTTCAAGAGAATCAGAGTCAGTTTGGTATTTTTAGGCATACAGGTTGTGCTTTTAATACCAAATGACTAGCAGCAGATATAGAAAATAATGAGAAAAGAGAAACAACAACTTAGATGAATCTTATGATTTATTCTAAGGTTGTTGGAAGCAGGGAAACTCGAATTAGCATGATTCGGGTATCCATAGCAGATAGAAGTTTCAGTATTAATCTTTTCCCGTAATTCCCTGCACGTCCCTTCCCCCTTTATATTTGGTTCTCCTCGGCAGAGAAGAAGAGAAACCGAAAACCAGAGAAGAAAAGAGAGAAAGGGAGAGGAGAGAAGGGAAGAAGAAGGGAAGAGGAAGATCAAGCTTCAAGATTCAAGGCTTCAATCTTCAAGAGGTAGGGGTTTAGAGCTTTTATTCATCTCTATTCTCTATGTATGCATATAGATACATAATATGCTAATTTGAGTTTTAGAGATGTTAGAAGAGTTTGGCTTGCATAGAAGTGTTCCTTGGGTCATTTATGACTTGTCTATAACATCAACTTAAGAAAGAAGACCCTTGAATCACAAAGTGAGCCTTAAGTTAAAGAATGAAGAATTCTAGCCATAATCCAAATTAAGAGATTTAAGAGGGTAATTGATGTTCCTAAATGTTAAAGAATTGATTAGGGACTTAGAATTACTTAGAATTTGGATTGAGATGGCTTGGAATCAAGCAGAAATGATCAATAGAGCAAAGCAAACCCGCAGTGCGAATTGCACTCGAGAACCGGGTTCTGGCGATGGCGCCGCGGCGTGGAGATAGTCACGCCGCAGCGCGATAGTTTTCGCCGGGAATGCCGCGGCGTGGAGGAAGCATGCCGCGGCGTGAGGTTAAAATTAGCCCAGCGGTAGCCCTCGAGAGAAGGCGCGCGCGCGTGCAAATCTTGTCTTGCGGCATGAGATCCTGAAGCTCCAAAATGATGTTTTTGGATGCTTTGAGGTGCCATAGTTAAGGGAATCATTAAGACATGTTTCCTAAGTGTGTTAAGGCACAAGATGGGATATTTTCAAGTGGAAAATATCTATCCATCAAGTATGAGAAAGCATAGGCTTTTAAGCATCCTAAAGGAAATGTTTGCTTTAAGTAATGATATTGCACTTTAGGCAACTTAATGTTGCAACTGATATCACTTAAGATGTGATGAGATAGTGCAATAGAGATGAATAATAGTATTCACTCTAGTAGAGAATGATGAGAAAGGTATGAACCTTAGGAAATCCAAGAATAGTGGATTACCTTAGGAAGGTACCTAGAAGCTTAGGCAACAAAGAGTTGCAAGTAAGAGCCACTCTAGAGTTAGATTACATGAGTGGAGATAAGATTGTGTATGAGTTCCACGTAGGGACGTTTAGGTACTTAGTCTCAAGTTAAGTGAGACTTAGTACATTGTTAAATACACAAGAAGAGGAATTATGACTAAGAAGATGTCATAAGCGAAAGTAGAAAACGAAATGTACAACAACTCAAGTATAAGCTAAGATGAGTTAGAAGTACAAGATAAAGATAGCAGAAAGTAGAACGTAAAATGTACAACAACTCAAGTATAAGTTAAGATGAGTTAGAAGTACAAGATAAAGAGAAGATACTTCCTTAGATGCAAGTAAAGCATGGAAGTTGAGTTTAGAATAAGTATGTTAGCACACAAGTGTAGTATACGCTACTACCGAAGTGTGATAGAAAAGGAAAGTTAGATGCATGAACTACTCTCTTTAGACAAAGTGGAGTTAATTATGCAAAGTTTTAGAGAAATGCTCTCGCTTCCTTAAGCAAGGTTAGATGAGGCATTAGTTAAGATAGACTCTTTCACTAGGATGAGTTGAGTCTATAGAAAAGAGTGAGATGGTGTTTATGTAAGAGATAAACATAACACTAAGCTCTTCACACACTAGAGAGTTAAGCTAGTGTGAAGATGAAGAGAAAGGACCTTAGGGCAACCAAGATTAGTGGTTCGCCAAAGGTAAGTACCTAACACCTCAAAGCAACGTAAGGTTGCATTAGAGATCACTTAAGAGAAAGGAGTGATGAGGTGAAGTTTAGGTACAAGTAAGAGACATAGTTTAGTAATGTTTACACGAGAATGTAACGTTATATGACGTGAGGTCATTCACCAGGGAGGTAAGGGATCGAGAAGTTCCTAAGGGAACAAGTATTCCTAACCAAGTGCTAAGGTTACATATAGTATGAGGTTACTGATTCTCCTCATCACAAGGGGTAAACATAAGAAGACTAGAATATGCTTAGCTCTTAGAGGAACTAAGTATATAAGTATGTACGAAAGTCTATGAATTAGTCAAGTAGGATCGATCTAGTGAGTATCCTTTGATGTTAATCATGAAGGCAAAAAGGAGATAGATGGGTGTCCGAAGGACTTTTGAGAAGGACATAACCCGATGTCTCGATGTGCCAAGGCCTAAGGAGATAAGTGGGAAATCCAGAGACGCTCTTTGAGCAAGGATGAAGCCCGAATTTCTCAATGAGCCGGGATAATACGTGTAAGGTGAGGATGAGGTTTCCTCTATTTACCACTAGATGATATACTGACTAGTTCCTAGCAAATTCCTTCGCTCCAAATCAAAACTCTGCATTTGCATTTCATTCACATGCACTTAGGATTCCTTAGGCATATTCATTACATATCATTAGCATTGCATTTACGGACAGTTGTATGGGCATTGTCCGTCACTGTTGGTATGTACGGATGTATGGGCGTATATATTAGCAGTGTGTTCACTCTTGATTGTTATCACACTATTAGAAAGTGTTTAAGTTATGAGAAAAAAGGAGGCAACTCCTAAGTTAAGAGAATAGAGGAGGAAACTCCTAAGTTATGAGAAAAGAGGACAAAGCTCCTAAGTTAGAATTATAGCATTTGTTATATATTTTGTTATATACAATGTTATAGAGAAGCTGGTATTGGAATTGCTTATACCGAGAATGTTAATTCTCACCCCGATTGCTATTCCATGTAAATCCGATGCGAGTTCGGATGCAGTACAGTGTACCGATAAAGATAAAGGTGCAGGTACGAGAGATGCAAACCTTGCCAAGGATGAGAAGATAAAGCATGAAGACTAGAATAGTTTTTATTGCTTTAAGTAGACAGAAACTTATGTAATAAGTTTATGTTTGTTCTGTAAGTTTTATGTTATATGTATTACAATAAGCCTCGGTGGCTAAGTTTGTATATATATATGTATGAGTTTAAGTTTTTCCGCAATCTCTCAAGGCTTTCTATAATTACTCAGTTGTGATTATAGATATATGTTAGTATGTAGTATAGAAGTGACATCTCTAGTACTGGTTATCTTTATATATCTCTGTCTATCTAGGATATATCTGGATATCTGTATTATATAGAAAAGGAAAGTTAGATGCATGAACTACTCTCTTTAGACAAAGTGGAGTTAATTATGCAAAGTTTTAGAGAAATGCTCTCAGTTCCTTAAGCAAGGTTAGATAAGGCATTAGTTAAGATAGACTCTTTCACTAGGATGAGTTGAGTCTATAGAAAAGAGTGAGATGGTGTTTATGTAAGAGATAAACATAACACTAAGCTCTTCACACACTAGAGAGTTAAGCTAGTGTGAAGATGAAGAGAAAGGACCTTAGGGCAACCAAGATTAGTGGTTCGCCAAAGGTAAGTACCTAACACCTCAAAGAACGTAAGGTTGCATTAGAGATCACTTAAGAGAAAGGAGTGATGAGGTGAAGTTTAGGTACAAGTAAGAGACATAGTTTAGTAATGTTTACCGAGAATGTAACGTTATATGACGTGAGGTCATTCACCCCGGGAGGTAAGGGATCGAGAAGTTCCTAAGGGAACAAGTATTCCTAACCAAGTGCTAAGGTTACATATAGTATGAGGTTACTGATTCTCCTCATCACAAGGGGTAAACATAAGAAGACTAGAATATGCTTAGCTCTTAGAGGAACTAAGTATATAAGTATGTACGAAAGTCTATGAATTAGTCAAGTAGGATCGATCTAGTGAGTATCCTTTGATGTTAATCATGAAGGCAAAAAGGAGATAGATGGGTGTCCGAAGGACTTTTGAGAAGGACATAACCATGATGTCTCGATGTGCCAAGGCCTAAGGAGATAAGTGGGAAATCCGGAGACGCTCTTTGAGCAAGGATGAAGCCCGAATTTCTCAATGAGCCGGGATACGTGTAAGGTGAGGATGAGGTTTCCTCTATTTACCACTAGATGATATACTGACTAGTTCCTAGCAAATTCCTTCGCTCCAAATCAAAACTCTGCATTTGCATTTCATTCACATGCACTTAGGATTCCTTAGGCATATTCATTACATATCATTAGCATTGCATTTACGGACAGTTGTATGGGCATTGTCCGTCACTGTTGGTATGTACAGATGTATGGGCGCTGTATATATTAGCAGTGTGTTCACTCTTGATTGTTATCACACTATTAGAAAGTGTTTAAGTTATGAGAAAAGAGGAGGCAACTCCTAAGTTAAGAGAATAGAGGAGGAAACTCCTAAGTTATGAGAAAAGAGGACAAAGCTCCTAAGTTAGAATTATAGCATTTGTTATATATTTTGTTATATACAATGTTATAGAGAACTGGTATTGGAATTGCTTATACCGAGAATGTTAATTCTCACCCCGTTGTTATTCCATGTAAATCCGGATGCGAGTTCGGATGCAGTACAGTGTACCGATAAAGATAAAGGTGCAGGTACGAGAGATGCAAACCTTGCCAAGGATGAGAAGATAAAGCATGAAGACTAGAATAGTTTTTATTGCTTTAAGTAGACAGAACTTATGTAATAAGTTTATGTTTGTTCTGTAAGTTTTATGTTATATGTATTACAATAAGCCTCGGGTGGCTAAGTTTGTATATATATATGTATGAGTTTAAGTTTTTCCGCAATCTCTCAAGGCTTTCTATAATTACTCGGTTGTGATTATAGATATATGTTAGTATGTAGTATAGAAGTGACATCTCTAGTACTGGTTATCTTTATATATCTCTGTCTATCTAGGATATATCTGGATATCTCGTATTAGGGTATTACATTATGGTATCGGAAGCGATTCATCTGTTGAGCCGGGGTATGGACTGACCGTGCTTAGGCATAAGTAGCGCTTTAGTAGAAAGTTATGCATTCTTTTATCTCTTTTTGAGATAAGCGGATGGAATTGCATGACTAGGAGACTGTAAAGAAAGAGAATACGAGCTTTTAGAGA
Source organism: Ormosia emarginata (assembly GCA_029884605.1). Taxonomy (NCBI): domain Eukaryota; kingdom Viridiplantae; phylum Streptophyta; class Magnoliopsida; order Fabales; family Fabaceae; genus Ormosia; species Ormosia emarginata. The sequence continues at coordinate 1,289,282 of JAQQTP010000041.1, read as the reverse complement.
AATGGCTGCTTTGTGTTGAGAGAAAGCAGACGTACCATTAGTAGAAGTCTATCAGAAGCGATAGAATAGAACTCGCTTAGCTAGTAGCAAAGACGAGAGAGAACTTTTGAGGAATCAGTGTTTCTCCGAGTTCAAGAAAGATACTCCTTTGTTTTCAAGGGAGCGTTTAGTTCAGCCAGAGTTAGAAGATGGTTTCATGTGATGGAAGAGATCCTCGAGACCATAGCAAGCACTGATGAATAGAAGGTAACCTTGCTTCGTAAGGGTTAGTAGGTGAAGTCGAAAGCTGATGAGATGAAGCAGAGAGGTTACTAGAGATGGTTAGTACTCGAACCACATGAGAGGTGTTTAGAGTTACTTTCCTAGATAAGTATTGTTCCCTTGAGTTAGAGAAAGCAAAGGAAAGAAGAATTCCTAAAGTTAGAGCAAGGGGATATTAAGATCGAATGCAAAGCAATTCAAAGAATGTCAAGAGTTCTTTTCTTATTTTACGTCCAATCCGGATAAAGACCGGAAGTGAGTAAAATTTGAAGTAGAACTTGGAGAAGACATTAGAAGAATTGCGATGCAAAAGGAGGTTATAGACTTCGCGCTCTAGTCGGTGCATGCAGAGTTGTAGAAGTAGCCTCGATGGAACAAGAGTTAGAAAGTTCCTAATGAGGAAAAGATCGATGTTGAGGTCGGTGAGAGTGTCTTTTGATCTCAAGTTGTATCGAGTTGCACAAAGGGAAGCTTGGAGTAATGATAAGTATAAGAAGAGTGCTTGTAGAGGAGCAACTCTAAGGAGAAAAGCAAATCAAGCTTCCAAAGTAACTAAGATGTGCTAGATGTGGTAAGATACATGGATGTAGACCATTTTGATGGGTAATCCATGAGCTACATAAGTAAGTAACCGGGACATCGTAAGAGAGATGGTTCTTGGACAAAAGAAAGCGATGAAATCTTCCAACTTGGTATGAGATGAGAACACATGTAAAGAGAAATCTTTTAAGGTGTGTATAAGAAGAGAATAGATTTACTTTGTAGATCATGTTGATTTACTTTGTGAATCTAGTTGCTTACCTTGTTGGTATGGTTTGGTTGTTCGAGAGAGAAGGATGATCAGGTAAGATCAGTTGAGAGAATCTTTGAATTTTCTCAGGAGATGATCTAAGACTTGGTTATCATAGAAGCATAGTAAAGTAAGGCAGGTCTTCAAGAGTTTTCCAGGATTACGAAAGGACATGATGAGTATGTCAAAAGTAGTTTTGGAAACTTTTGGACAAGAAGTGGTTAAGTACCAAGTGACCCAAAAGTCAGTTTTGGGTTACAAGTGGTACAGTTTAAGAGTTATGTAATTTCTTAAGACAGAAATTGCAGAGAACCCCAGCAGAGTTTAAGCAGTGGTACAATGGGTAGAGTAACCATTGTATCCAAGAGCAGAGAATCTATCAGTAGATTTTCTAAGTTAGTGCTACCTGGTTTAGGCCCGTTAAGAGAGGTAGTACCCAGTAATGGACTCTAGATAGTGAGTTTGTTTTCCAAGAGTAGAAGAGAAGGTTGATTACTACGTTAGTTTTGGTAATTCCAAATTCCCGAGAGAACTTTGAAGTAGACAGTTATACTTCGAAGATGGGACTAGGGTATGTTCGATGCAATAGAGGTAGGTTGATGCCTACGCATCAAGGCAGATAAGTCTGCAAAAGAGGAACTACCCTAAGTATGTTTTGGAATTAGCCAAAGTAGTGATTACCTTATAGTTTTGGAGACATAACTCATAAGGAGTCTAGTTAGAGAAGTTCAGCGATCATAATAGCTTAAGATGCTTGTGGATCAGAGGAAGCTGGACATGAAGCAGAATAGATGGAAAGAGTTTTTCAAGGTTCATAACCTTGAGTTGAGAGGTCATTCGGGTAATGCCAGTGTAGTGGTTATCCTAGATGATAGTCCAAGAGAGAGTGAATTCTTGAGAGTTTTCGAGAATTTGAGTCTAGCGGTGACTATGATTCCAGATAGTCTCTCAGTGAGCAAGGTGGACATAGTAAGAGGCCTAAAGGCTCAGATTTCTTTGAAGCTCAGAAGGAGAATGAAGCTCTAAGGGACAAGTGTGAGCAGATTTTCAAGGGAACCCTTAAGGATTTTGTTATGACTAAGAGGGAATGACGAAGTTTAGAGATAACTTTGTCTTCCAAGAGAGTCAAAAAAATCAAGAAAAGGATTCCAGAGGAAGCTCACCAGAGAAAGTGTACCATCTATCAAGAGGCTACTAAGGTTTTCCAAGAGTTAAGGAAGATGTATAGTAGCATAGTATGTTAAAGAACATAAGAGAATATGTTGAGCGGCAGATAAAGGTGGCAAGATTAAGTAATCCACCAATCTTTTGCTAAGAACAGATAGCTATTTCCTAGATAAGGTAGTTCAACTACTTTTGAAGGGAATAGTTAGGATTCATAGAGTTTCAGTAAATATAGTGTCTGAGAGAGATACTAGATTCACACTTGGTTTTGAAAGCCTTATAAGAAGGAGTTCAAAGCTAAGTTATGTTTTAGTACAGCTTACCATCCATAAGCATAGAGATCAAGAGCTTTGAGATAAGCAGATCTAGTCAAGAGAAAGTGGTTGGGAGAAACTGGTACTAAAGAAGGACTGCATAGAAGCAAGTTCCATGTAGAGTTTTGTTTAGCGAATTGTTTACGTGAGGTGAACAATTTTGGGGACAAAATTTTAAAAAGGAGGGGAGAAATGTAATACCCTTAAGTACATGTTAGACTGGTAAATGGTTACGAAAGGTAGCATTTAACTTGTTTAGCATGTCAGTCAAGTTTTGTGACAATCTGAGTTCATTTAGGCACTTAGTTGCAACATAAAAGTTGTAAAATGGCTTAAAATGACTCAGATAATAGCATAAGTTGCTAAGTTAAGAGAAATAAACATAGAGAGTTTATTTCTAGGTCACAAATAAGCCAAATAAGATGTGGTAAAAGTTTCAAGAGAATCAGAGTCAGTTTGGTATTTTTAGGCATACAGGTTGTGCTTTTAATACCAAATGACTAGCAGCAGATATAGAAAATAATGAGAAAAGAGAAACAACAACTTAGATGAATCTTATGATTTATTCTAAGGTTGTTGGAAGCAGGAAACTCGAATTAGCATGATTCGGGTATCCATAGCGATAGAAGTTTCAGATTAATCTTTTCCCGTAATTCCTCGCACGTCCCTTCCCCTTTATATTTGGTTCTCCTCGGCAGAGAAGAAGAGAAACCGAAAACCAGAGAAGAAAAGAGAGAAAGGAGAGGAGAGAAGGGAAGAAGAAGGGAAGAGGAAGATCAAGCTTCAAGATTCAAGGCTTCAATCTTCAAGAGGTAGGGGTTTAGAGCTTTTATTCATCTCTATTCTCTATGTATGCATATAGATACATAATATGCTAATTTGAGTTTTAGAGATGTTAGAAGAGTTTGGCTTGCATAGAAGTGTTCCTTGGGTCATTTATGACTTGTCTATAACATCAACTTAAGAAAGAAGACCCTTGAATCACAAAGTGAGCCTTAAGTTAAAGAATGAAGAATTCTAGCCATAATCCAAATTAAGAGATTTAAGAGGGTAATTGATGTTCCTAAATGTTAAAGAATTGATTAGGGACTTAGAATTACTTAGAATTTGGATTGAGATGGCTTGGAATCAGCAGAAATGATCAATAGAGCAAGAAACCCGCAAATGCACTGCTCAGAACCGGGGTTACACGATGGCGCCGCGGCGTGGAGATAGTCACGCCGCGCGCGATAGTTTTCGCCGGAATGCCGCGGCGTGGAGGAAGCATGCCGCGGCGTGAGGTTAAAAATTAGCCCAGCAGTAGCCCTCGAGAGAAGGAGCCGCGGCGTGCAAATGCTTGTCTTGTGCGGATGAGATCCTGAAGCTCCAAAATGATGTTTTTGGATGCTTTGAGGTGCCATAGTTAAGGGAATCATTAAGACATGTTTCCTAAGTGTGTTAAGGCACAAGATGGGATATTTTCAAGTGGAAAATATCTATCCATCAAGTATGAGAAAGCATAGGCTTTTAAGCATCCTAAAGGAAATGTTTGCTTTAAGTAATGATATTGCACTTTAGGCAACTTAATGTTGCAACTGATATCACTTAAGATGTGATGAGATAGTGCAATAGAGATGAATAATAGTATTCACTCTAGTAGAGAATGATGAGAAAGGTATGAACCTTAGGAAATCCAAGAATAGTGGATTACCTTAGGAAGGTACCTAGAAGCTTAGGCAACAAAGAGTTGCAAGTAAGAGCCACTCTAGAGTTAGATTACATGAGTGGAGATAAGATTGTGTATGAGTTCCACGGAGGGACGTTTAGGTACTTAGTCTCAAGTTAAGTGAGACTTAGTACATTGTTAAATACACAAGAAGAGGAATTATGACTAAGAAGATGTCATAAGCGAAAGTAGAATGTGTACAACAACTCAAGTATAAGCTAAGATGAGTTAGAAGTACAAGATAAAGATAGCGAAAAGTAGAACAGAAATGTACAACAACTCAAGTATAAGTTAAGATGAGTTAGAAGTACAAGATAAAGAGAAGATACTTCCTTAGATGCAAGTAAAGCATGGAAGTTGAGTTTAGAATAAGTATGTTAGCACACAAGTGTAGTATACGCTACTACCGAAGTGTGATAGAAAAGGAAAGTTAGATGCATGAACTACTCTCTTTAGACAAAGTGGAGTTAATTATGCAAAGTTTTAGAGAAATGCTCTCAGTTCCTTAAGCAAGGTTAGATGAGGCATTAGTTAAGATAGACTCTTTCACTAGGATGAGTTGAGTCTATAGAAAAGAGTGAGATGGTGTTTATGTAAGAGATAAACATAACACTAAGCTCTTCACACACTAGAGAGTTAAGCTAGTGTGAAGATGAAGAGAAAGGACCTTAGGGCAACCAAGATTAGTGGTTCGCCAAAGGTAAGTACCTAACACCTCAGCAACGTAAGGTTGCATTAGAGATCACTTAAGAGAAAGGAGTGATGAGGTGAAGTTTAGGTACAAGTAAGAGACATAGTTTAGTAATGTTTACCTGAGAATGTAACGTTATATGACGTGAGGTCATTCAGCCAGGAGGTAAGGGATCAGAGAAGTTCCTAAGGGAACAAGTATTCCTAACCAAGTGCTAAGGTTACATATAGTATGAGGTTACAGATTCTCCTCATCACAAGGGGTAAACATAAGAAGACTAGAATATGCTTAGCTCTTAGAGGAACTAAGTATATAAGTATGTACGAAAGTCTATGAATTAGTCAAGTAGGATCGATCTAGTGAGTATCCTTTGATGTTAATCATGAAGGCAAAAAGGAGATAGATGGGTGTCCGAAGGACTTTTGAGAAGGACATAACCCTGATGTCTCGATGTGCCAAGGCCTAAGGAGATAAGTGGGAAATCCGAGACGCTCTTTGAGTAAGGATGAAGCCCGAATTTCTCAATGAGCCGGGATACGTGTAAGGTGAGGATGAGGTTTCCTCATTTACCACTAGATGATATACTTGACTAGTTCCTAGCAAATTCCTTCGCTCCAAATCAAAACTCTGCATTTGCATTTCATTCACATGCACTTAGGATTCCTTAGGCATATTCATTACATATCATTAGCATTGCATTTACGGACGATTGTATGGGCATTGTCCGTCACTTTTTGGTATGTACTGGATGTATGGGCGCTTTGTATATATTAGCAAAGTGTGTTCACTCTTGATTGTTATCACACTATTAGAAAGTGTTTAAGTTATGAGAAAAGAGAGGAGGCAACTGCTAAGTTAAGAGAATAGAGGAGGAAACTCCTAAGTTATGAGAAAAGAGGACAAAGTTCCTAAGTTAGAATTATAGCATTTGTTATATATTTTGTTATATACAATGTTATAGAGAACTGGTATTGGAATTGCTTATACTGACAATGTTAATTCTCACCCCGATTGCTATTCCATGTAAATCCGGATGCAAGTTCGGATGCGAGGTTCGGATGCAGTACAGTAATGATAAAGATAAAGGTGCGAGTACGAGAGATGCAAACCTTGCCAAGGATGAGAAGATAAAGCATGAAGACTAGAATAGTTTTTATTGCTTTAAGTAGACAGAACTTATGTAATAAGTTTATGTTTGTTCTGTAAGTTTTATGTTATATGTATTACAATAAGCCTCAGGTGGCTAAGTTTGTATATATATATGTATGAGTTTAAGTTTTTCCGCAATCTCTCAAGGCTTTCTATAATTACTCAGTTGTGATTATAGATATATGTTAGTATGTAGTATAGAAGTGACATCTCTAGTACTGGTTATCTTTATATATCTCTGTCTATCTAGGATATATCTGGATATCTGTATTATTTAGAAAAGGAAAGTTAGATGCATGAACTACTCTCTTTAGACAAAGTGGAGTTAATTATGCAAAGTTTTAGAGAAATGCTCTCAGTTCCTTAAGCAAGGTTAGATGAGGCATTAGTTAAGATAGACTCTTTCACTAGGATGAGTTGAGTCTATAGAAAAGAGTGAGATGGTGTTTATGTAAGAGATAAACATAACACTAAGCTCTTCACACACTAGAGAGTTAAGCTAGTGTGAAGATGAAGAGAAAGGACCTTAGGGCAACCAAGATTAGTGGTTTGCCAAAGGTAAGTACCTAACACCTCAAAGCAACGTAAGGTTGCATTAGAGATCACTTAAGAGAAAGGAGTGATGAGGTGAAGTTTAGGTACAAGTAAGAGACATAGTTTAGTAATGTTTACACGAGAATGTAACGTTATATGACGTGAGGTCATTCAGGCCAGGAGGTAAGGGATCGAGAGAAGTTCCTAAGGGAACAAGTATTCCTAACCAAGTGCTAAGGTTACATATAGTATGAGGTTCTGATTCTCCTCATCACAAGGGGTAAACATAAGAAGACTAGAATATGCTTAGCTCTTAGAGGAACTAAGTATATAAGTATGTACGAAAGTCTATGAATTAGTCAAGTAGGATCGATCTAGTGAGTATCCTTTGATGTTAATCATGAAGGCAAAAAGGAGATAGATGGGTGTCCGAAGGACTTTTGAGAAGGACATAACCCTGATGTCTCGATGTGCCAAGGCCTAAGGAGATAAGTGGGAAATCCAGAGACGCTCTTTGAGCAAGGATGAAGCCCGAATTTCTCAATGAGCCAGGATACGTGTAAGGTGAGGATGAGGTTTCCTCTATTTACCACTAGATGATATACTGACTAGTTCCTAGCAAATTCCTTCGCTCCAAATCAAAACTCTGCATTTGCATTTCATTCACATGCACTTAGGATTCCTTAGGCATATTCATTACATATCATTAGCATTGCATTTACGGACGAGTTGTATGGGCATTGTCCGTCACTTTGTTGTATGTACGGATGTATGGGCGCTCGTATATATTAGCGTGTGTTCACTCTTGATTGTTATCACACTATTAGAAAGTGTTTAAGTTATGAGAAAAGAGGAGGCAACTCCTAAGTTAAGAGAATAGAGGAGGAAACTCCTAAGTTATGAGAAAAGAGGACAAAGTTCCTAAGTTAGAATTATAGCATTTGTTATATATTTTGTTATATACAATGTTATAGAGAACTGGTATTGGAATTGCTTATACTGAGAATGTTAATTCTCACCCCAGTTGCTATTCCATGTAAATCCAGATGCAGGTTCAGATGCAGGTTCAGATGCAGGTACAGGTACCGATAAAGATAAAGGTGCAGGTACAGAGATGCAAACCTTGCCAAGGATGAGAAGATAAAGCATGAAGACTAGAATAGTTTTTATTGCTTTAAGTAGACAGAACTTATGTAATAAGTTTATGTTTGTTCTGTAAGTTTTATGTTATATGTATTACAATAAGCCTCAGGTGGCTAAGTTTGTATATATATATGTATGAGTTTAAGTTTTTCCGCAATCTCTCAAGGCTTTCTATAATTACTCAGTTGTGATTATAGATATATGTTAGTATGTAGTATAGAAGTGACATCTCTAGTAATCTTGGTTATCTTTATATATCTCTGTCTATCTAGGATATATCCGATATCTGTATTATATAGAAAAGGAAAGTTAGATGCATGAACTACTCTCTTTAGACAAAGTGGAGTTAATTATGCAAAGTTTTAGAGAAATGCTCTCGGTTCCTTAAGCAAGGTTAGATGAGGCATTAGTTAAGATAGACTCTTTCACTAGGATGAGTTGAGTCTATAGAAAAGAGTGAGATGGTGTTTATGTAAGAGATAAACATAACACTAAGCTCTTCACACACTAGAGAGTTAAGCTAGTGTGAAGATGAAGAGAAAGGACCTTAGGGCAACCAAGATTAGTGGTTCGCCAAAGGTAAGTACCTAACACCTCGGCAACGTAAGGTTGCATTAGAGATCACTTAAGAGAAAGGAGTGATGAGGTGAAGTTTAGGTACAAGTAAGAGACATAGTTTAGTAATGTTTACCGAGAATGTAACGTTATATGACGTGAGGTCATTCACCCGGAGGTAAGGGATCGAGAGAAGTTCCTAAGGGAACAAGTATTCCTAACCAAGTGCTAAGGTTACATATAGTATGAGGTTACTGATTCTCCTCATCACAAGGGGTAAACATAAGAAGACTAGAATATGCTTAGCTCTTAGAGGAACTAAGTATATAAGTATGTACGAAAGTCTATGAATTAGTCAAGTAGGATCGATCTAGTGAGTATCCTTTGATGTTAATCATGAAGGCAAAAAGGAGATAGATGGGTGTCCGAAGGACTTTTGAGAAGGACATAACCCTGATGTCTCGATGTGCCAAGGCCTAAGGAGATAAGTGGGAAATCCAGAGACGCTCTTTGAGCAAGGATGAAGCCCGAATTTCTCAATGAGCCGGATACGTGTAAGGTGAGGATGAGGTTTCCTCTATTTACCACTAGATGATATACTTGACTAGTTCCTAGCAAATTCCTTCGCTCCAAATCAAAACTCTGCATTTGCATTTCATTCACATGCACTTAGGATTCCTTAGGCATATTCATTACATATCATTAGCATTGCATTTACTGGACGAGTTGTATGGGCATTGTCCGTCACTTTGTTGTATGTACGGATGTATGGGCGCTGTATATATTAGCAAGTGTGTTCACTCTTGATTGTTATCACACTATTAGAAAGTGTTTAAGTTATGAGAAAAGAGGAGGCAACTCCTAAGTTAAGAGAATAGAGGAGGAAACTCCTAAGTTATGAGAAAAGAGGACAAAGTTCCTAAGTTAGAATTATAGCATTTGTTATATATTTTGTTATATACAATGTTATAGAGAAGCTGGTATTGGAATTGCTTATACTTGAGAATGTTAATTCTCACCCCGGGCTTGCTATTCCATGTAAATCCAGATGCAAGTTCGATGCGAGTTCGGATGCGAGTGCAGTCTCCGATAAAGATAAAGGTGCAGTACGGAGAGATGCAAACCTTGCCAAGGATGAGAAGATAAAGCATGAAGACTAGAATAGTTTTTATTGCTTTAAGTAGACAGAACTTATGTAATAAGTTTATGTTTGTTCTGTAAGTTTTATGTTATATGTATTACAATAAGCCTCGGTGGCTAAGTTTGTATATATATATGTATGAGTTTAAGTTTTTCCGCAATCTCTCAAGGCTTTCTATAATTACTCAGTTGTGATTATAGATATATGTTAGTATGTAGTATAGAAGTGACATCTCTAGTACTGGTTATCTTTATATATCTCTGTCTATCTAGGATATATCTGGATATCTGTATTATTTAGAAAAGGAAAGTTAGATGCATGAACTACTCTCTTTAGACAAAGTGGAGTTAATTATGCAAAGTTTTAGAGAAATGCTCTCAGTTCCTTAAGCAAGGTTAGATGAGGCATTAGTTAAGATAGACTCTTTCACTAGGATGAGTTGAGTCTATAGAAAAGAGTGAGATGGTGTTTATGTAAGAGATAAACATAACACTAAGCTCTTCACACACTAGAGAGTTAAGCTAGTGTGAAGATGAAGAAAGAAAGGACCTTAGGGCAACCAAGATTAGTGGTTCGCCAAAGGTAAGTACCTAACACCTCAAAGAACGTAAGGTTGCATTAGAGATCACTTAAGAGAAAGGAGTGATGAGGTGAAGTTTAGGTACAAGTAAGAGACATAGTTTAGTAATGTTTACCGAGAATGTAACGTTATATGACGTGAGGTCATTCAGCCAGGAGGTAAGGGATCGAGAAGAAGTTCCTAAGGGAACAAGTATTCCTAACCAAGTGCTAAGGTTACATATAGTATGAGGTTACAGATTCTCCTCATCACAAGGGGTAAACATAAGAAGACTAGAATATGCTTAGCTCTTAGAGGAACTAAGTATATAAGTATGTACGAAAGTCTATGAATTAGTCAAGTAGGATCGATCTAGTGAGTATCCTTTGATGTTAATCATGAAGGCAAAAAGGAGATAGATGGGTGTCCGAAGGACTTTGAGAAGGACATAACCCGATGTCTCGATGTGCCAAGGCCTAAGGAGATAAGTGGGAAATCCAGAGAGACGCTCTTTGAGCAAGGATGAAGCCCGAATTTCTCAATGAGCCAGGATACGTGTAAGGTGAGGATGAGGTTTCCTCTATTTACCACTAGATGATATACTGACTAGTTCCTAGCAAATTCCTTCGCTCCAAATCAAAACTCTGCATTTGCATTTCATTCACATGCACTTAGGATTCCTTAGGCATATTCATTACATATCATTAGCATTGCATTTACGGACGAATTGTATGGGCATTGTCCGTCACTTGGTATGTACAGATGTATGGGCGCTGTATATATTAGCAGTGTGTTCACTCTTGATTGTTATCACACTATTAGAAAGTGTTTAAGTTATGAGAAAAGAGGAGGCAACTCCTAAGTTAAGAGAATAGAGGAGGAAACTCCTAAGTTATGAGAAAAGAGGACAAAGTTCCTAAGTTAGAATTATAGCATTTGTTATATATTTTGTTATATACAATGTTATAGAGAACTGGTATTGGAATTGCTTATACTGAGAATGTTAATTCTCACCCCAGTTGCTATTCCATGTAAATCCAGATGCAAGTTCAGATGCAGGTTCAGATGCAGGTACAGGTACCGATAAAGATAAAGGTGCAGGTACAGAGATGCAAACCTTGCCAAGGATGAGAAGATAAAGCATGAAGACTAGAATAGTTTTTATTGCTTTAAGTAGACAGAACTTATGTAATAAGTTTATGTTTGTTCTGTAAGTTTTATGTTATATGTATTACAATAAGCCTCGGGTGGCAAGTTTGTATATATATATGTATGAGTTTAAGTTTTTCCGCAATCTCTCAAGGCTTTCTATAATTACTCGGTTGTGATTATAGATATATGTTAGTATGTAGTATAGAAGTGACATCTCTAGTAATTGGTTATCTTTATATATCTCTGTCTATCTAGGATATATCTGGATATCTGTATTATTTAGAAAAGGAAAGTTAGATGCATGAACTACTCTCTTTAGACAAAGTGGAGTTAATTATGCAAAGTTTTAGAGAAATGCTCTCAGTTCCTTAAGCAAGGTTAGATGAGGCATTAGTTAAGATAGACTCTTTCACTAGGATGAGTTGAGTCTATAGAAAAGAGTGAGATGGTGTTTATGTAAGAGATAAACATAACACTAAGCTCTTCACACACTAGAGAGTTAAGCTAGTGTGAAGATGAAGAGAAAGGACCTTAGGGCAACCAAGATTAGTGGTTCGCCAAAGGTAAGTACCTAACACCTCAAAGAACGTAAGGTTGCATTAGAGATCACTTAAGAGAAAGGAGTGATGAGGTGAAGTTTAGGTACAAGTAAGAGACATAGTTTAGTAATGTTTACCGAGAATGTAACGTTATATGACGTGAGGTCATTCAGCCAGGGAGGTAAGGGATCGAGAGAAGTTCCTAAGGGAACAAGTATTCCTAACCAAGTGCTAAGGTTACATATAGTATGAGGTTACTGATTCTCCTCATCACAAGGGGTAAACATAAGAAGACTAGAATATGCTTAGCTCTTAGAGGAACTAAGTATATAAGTATGTACGAAAGTCTATGAATTAGTCAAGTAGGATCGATCTAGTGAGTATCCTTTGATGTTAATCATGAAGGCAAAAAGGAGATAGATGGGTGTCCGAAGGACTTTGAGAAGGACATAACCCGATGTCTCGATGTGCCAAGGCCTAAGGAGATAAGTGGGAAATCCGGAGACGCTCTTTGAGCAAGGATGAAGCCCGAATTTCTCAATGAGCCAGATACGTGTAAGGTGAGGATGAGGTTTCCTCTATTTACCACTAGATGATATACCGACTAGTTCCTAGCAAATTCCTTCGCTCCAAATCAAAACTCTGCATTTGCATTTCATTCACATGCACTTAGGATTCCTTAGGCATATTCATTACATATCATTAGCATTGCATTTACGGACGGTTGTATGGGCATTGTCCGTCATTTACGTTGGTATGTACGGATGTATGGGCGCTTTGTATATATTAGCGGTGTGTTCACTCTTGATTGTTATCACACTATTAGAAAGTGTTTAAGTTATGAGAAAAGAGGAGGCAACTCCTAAGTTAAGAGAATAGAGGAGGAAACTCCTAAGTTATGAGAAAAGAGGACAAAGTTCCTAAGTTAGAATTATAGCATTTGTTATATATTTTGTTATATACAATGTTATAGAGAACTGGTATTGGAATTGCTTATACTGAGAATGTTAATTCTCACCCCAATTGCTATTCCATGTAAATCCAGATGCAGGTTCAGATGCAGGTACAGGTACCGATAAAGATAAAGGTGTAGGTACAGAGATGCAAACCTTGCCAAGGATAAGAAGATAAAGCATGAAGACTAGAATAGTTTTTATTGCTTTAAGTAGACAGAACTTATGTAATAAGTTTATGTTTGTTCTGTAAGTTTTATGTTATATGTATTACAATAAGCCTCAGGTGGCTAAGTTTGTATATATATATGTATGAGTTTAAGTTTTTCCGCAATCTCTCAAGGCTTTCTATAATTACTCATTGTGATTATAGATATATGTTAGTATGTAGTATAGAAGTGACATCTCTAGTACTTGGTTATCTTTATATATCTCTGTCTATCTAGGATATATCTGGATATCTGTATTAGGGTATTACATTTCCCTCCAAGACAACAGCAAACTCAAGCACCAAGGCAACCTGAACCTTCATTGGAAGATTTAGTGAAACAAATGGCTACTAATAACATGCAGTTTCAACAAGAAACAAAGGCCACAATCAACAACTTGCAAATCCAAATGGGATAATTAGCCACAAATTTCAATAAGCTTCAAAGCCAATTTTCAGGGAAACTTCCCTCATAACCGGAAGTAAATCCGAGAGAAAATGCTAGTGCTGTCACATTGAGAAGTGGGGAGACGTTGGATGAACCTACAACTTCTCCACCAATCACTAAAGAAAGAGATGAATCACCCAATGAAGCAAATGACGAGGGGCAAAGTTCTAAAGCCCCTAAGGTAAGTATTCCTGAACCACTTCCTAAATATGTCACTAAAGCACCTTTTCGTACTAGATTGGTAAAGACTAGGAAAGAAGAAGTAGAAAAAAAGATCTTAGAGACCTTTAGGAAAGTGGAAGTTAACATTCCTTTGTTAGATGCCATTAAGCAAGTACCTAGATATGCAAAATTTTTGAAAGAACTATGCACTAACAAAAGGAAATTAAAAGGAAACGAAAGGGTCCAAGTGGGAGAGGATGTTTCAGCTATAATAAAAAAGAAACTCCCAACAAAATGCAAGGATCCTGACACATTCACCATACTATGCACTATAGGTTACATTAGGTTTGAAAGGGCAATGCTCGATTTAGGTGCATTCATAAATGTCATGCCTTATTCCATTTATGCATCTTTATACTTGGGTCCTTTGGAACCTACTGGTGTTATTAGTCAATTGGCCGATCGATCTAATGCATACCCAAAAGGTGTTGTTGAAGATGTTTTAGTGCATGTGAATGAATTAGTATTTTCGACAGATTTCTATGTGTTAGACATGGAAGAAGACAAATCCCTTAACTCCGCTCTTATCTTGTTGGGGAGACCATTCTTGAAAACTGCTCGAACAAAAATTGATGTACATTCTGTGACATTGACAATGGAATTTGATGGAGAACTGATCAGATTCAACATCTTTGAGGCCATGAGATACCCGAGTGATGTGCACTCAACTTGTTTAATTGATTCTTTTGATTCTTTTGATTTTTTTAATTTCTGCACCTTTTGAGTCTGACCATTGTAATGATCTTGATACAGCTTTGACTCAAAGCTTAAATGTACAGGGAGAAAATAAAGGTGGTGAAGGAGAGCCACGGGATGAAGACATTGATGATGTCGTAGCCGCCTTGCAAGAGCTCTCATCCACTTCAGAAGAACATGAGGTTTCTTTTGTGGAATTACCAATTACTACTGATGTACCTCAACCTTTTGTTGTGCAGGCACCTGAGTTAGAACTAAAAGCATTGTCTGATCATCTTAAATACATATTCTTGGGAGAGAAGGACACACATTGTCTGATAATTGCAAAGTCACTTACCCAAGAACAAGAAGAGAAATTAGTAGCTGTTTTGCAAGAGCACAAAACAACCATTGGTTGGTCAATAGTTGACATCAAGGGTATTAGTCCCTCCATTTGTATGCACAGAATCTTAATAGAGGAGGATGCTAAACCTGTGAGAGACCCCCAAAGGAGGTTGAATCCTCCTATGATGGAGGTTGTGAAAAAGGAGATACTGAAGCTCCTAAGTATGGGGGTAATTTATCCTATTTCTGACAGCAAGTGGATATGCCCAGTCCAGGTAGTACCAAAGAAATCTGGAATTACTGTAGTAAGAAATACTGAAAATGAGCTTATCCCCACTAGGTTACAAACAGGGTGGCGTGTTTGCATTGATTACAGGAAGCTTAATGCGGCCACTAGCAAAGACCACTTTTCTTTAGCTTTTATTAATCAAATGTTGGAAAAACTAGTTGGTCATTCTCACTACTATTTTCTGGATGAATTTTTAGGTTATAATCAAATTGTCATTGCTCCAGAAAACCAGAACAAAACCACTTTCACTTATCCATTTAGTACCTTTGCATATAGGGGAATGCCTTTTGGACTTTGCAATGCACCAGGGATCCTTTCAGAAATGCATGATGAGCATATTTTCTGATTATATTGAAAGCATTATAGAGGTCTTTATGGATGATTTTAGTGTTTTTGGAAATGGTTTTGAGAAATATTTAGAACATCTAACATTAGTTTTAAAAAGATGCATTGACACTAACCTTGTGCTGAATTGGGAAAAATGCCATTTCATGGTAGAGGAAGGTATAGTGTTTGGTCATGTAATTTCTGCTAGGGGAATTAAGGTAGACAAAGCTAAGGTAGAACTCATGCATTCTTTACCCCTACCCACTAGTGTGCGGGAAATTCGTTCTTTCATTGGTCATGCAGGTTTTTATTGGAGATTCATCAAGGATTTCTCTAAAATATCATTACCCTTGTGCAAATTACTGCAAAAAGATGTTCCATTTAATTTTGATGAGAAATGTATGAGAGCTTTCACTAAGCTCAAGGAATTGATGACTGTTGCACCTGTCATAAGGCCACCAAATTGGGAACTACCATTTGAGCTGATGTGTGATGCCAGTAACTTCGCGATAGGGGCTGTCATAGGACAGCGAGTTGATAGAGTACCTTATGCTATCTATTATGCATCAAGGACTCTAAATGATGCTCAACTGAATTACTCTACAACAGAAAAAGAACTTCTAGCTGTGGTATTTGCTTTAGAAAAATTCAGATAATATCTTATTAGTTCTAAAGTGATTGTTTTATCAGATCATACAGCTCTGAAGTATCTTCTCACAAAAAAGGAAACGAAGCCTAGATTGCTCCAATGAATTCTACTACTCCAGGAATTTGACCTAGAAATTAAGGACAAAAAAGAAAGTGAAAACTTGGTAGCAGACCATTTGAGTAGATTGGTAATTGAAGAGGAGGAAATGCCAATCATTGAAATGCTTTCCGGATGAGTATCTAATGGCCATCAAAGTCATAGTTTCATGGTATGCTGATATTGTCAATTATTTAGCCACCAAAGACTTTCTAAAAGGCTGGAACAAAGCTCAAAGAGATAAGTTATGGAGTGATTGTAAATATTATATATGGGATGACCCTTACCTCTGGAAATAATGTGCAGATCAAGTAATCAGAAGGTGCATTCTAGATTCAGAGATTCACTCCATTCTTTCCTTCTGTCACACATATGCTTGTGGAGGACATTTTGGCATAAAAAGGACAGCCAACAAGGTTCTTGATAGTGGTTTCTATTGGCTAACAATCTTCAAGGATGCTTACGACTTCTGTTAGTCTTGTGATCGCTGTCAAAGAATAGGTAACATAGGTCCTCGGAATCAAATGCCTCAAACCCCAATCATCTTTGTGGAGGTATTTGATGTGTGGGGCATTGACTTCATGGGACCTTTCCCCCTTCTTTTGATTTTTCATATATTCTTTTATCTGTTGATTATGTATCTAAATGGGTGGAAGCAAAAGCTACTAGATCTGATG
The DNA here is from genome assembly GCA_029884605.1 of Ormosia emarginata. NCBI lineage: Eukaryota > Viridiplantae > Streptophyta > Magnoliopsida > Fabales > Fabaceae > Ormosia > Ormosia emarginata. Next base: position 1,272,696 of record JAQQTP010000041.1, on the reverse strand, counting down.
ATTCCAAAACTATTGTGAATTTTGTGAAGTCACATATTTTCTCCAAGTTTGGGACTCTGAAAGCCATAATAAGTGATCAAGGGACACACTTCTGCAACAGATCAGTTGATGCTCTTCTGAAGAAATATGGAGTGATACACAAAATTTCCACTTTGTATCATCCATAGACAAATGGATAAACTGAAGTGTCCAACCGTGAAATCAACTCAGTCCTTGAAAAGACTGTGAATCTGACTCGCAAGGATTGGAGTTTAAGACTTGATGATGCATTATGGGCTTACAGGATTGCATTTAAGACTCCAATAGGCATGTCTCCATTTCGGTCGTATTTGGGAAGCCCTGTCATTTGCCTATTGAGCTGCAACATCATTCTTATTGGGCTGTTAAGCAAGTCAACTTGAACTTGGAAGATGATGGGAAGCAGAGGAAACTCCAACTATAGGAGTTGGAAGAACTGAGAAATGAGGCATTTGAAAATGCCCTCATTTATAAAACAAAAACAAAGGCATTCCATGACCACATGATCTATAAGAAGAACTTTATCAAAGGGCAAAAAGTGTTATTGTACTAATCCAGACTAAAACTATTTCCAAGTAAATTACATTCAAAATGGATTGGACCATTCGTGGTGACTAACGTTTTTCCTTCTGGTGCAGTGGAAATCATGAGTGAGGCATCTAGTAAATCATTCAAAGTCAATGGACACCGTCTCAAGCCTTACCATGAGCTTTTGGAAAATGCAAAAGTGGAAGAGATAACCCTTCTCATTCCACAACCTGAAGAACATTGAAGAGGCCACAGTGTCGGGCTGAGGACAATAAACTAAGCGCTTAATGGGAGGTAACGCATCATCAAGAAAATTAGATTTGCTTTCTTTTCCCTTTTATTTTTTGTTTCTCTATAGTCTTCTTGTTTAGTTTCCTAGGTAGAATAGATCTTGGTTTGTCTGCTGAACGATTATCCTTGAATCACTGGAAATCCTTCTGTTTTGTATGGCTTGGTGTGTGCTTGAGTACATTATTTGATTGGTTGATGAATGATTGAACCTTGATTAGAGTGTGGTGGACAAGAAATTTTGAGAATTAATTGTTTTGTAGTGTTGTTATGCTTTTTCTGAGCAATCAAGTTAAGTTCTTTTGGAATGATTACCATAATCTGAGAAGTTTCTTTTTAATTCATTGTGAACGGATTGAGTAAAAGGTCATTAGGTTTTCCCTTATTGACTTTTGAGACGCATTCTTATGGCTTTGTGCTTCATGAACTTCGAAGGTTGTGAAATCTCTTTAAGAACGATAATGTGTACCATCTTGGGAATTTGACTTTAAAAGACCCTGAGCTGTGTTTAATGACATGAATTATGTTGTTAACATGTGTTTCTTATGTGTTTTCTAAAGCACAACACCATTTATTATCTTAAAATAGGATTCCCCTATCATTCCTTTGCAAAAGAGGTCATTTTGTATGTGTTTTCATGAGTTTTTGGCAACAAAGGACATGGAGGGCCATGTCAATTGACATGGCCCGTGTCACCTTGTACAAGATGCCCCTTCACAACTAGCAAGGTACACGGGTGGGGCCGTGTCATTTTACACTGCCCGTGTACTCGTGACAGCCCCTCAAAAATCACATTTTAGGGCTTTTTGGGTCATCTTCTTCCTCCAAACTTCCCTTCCCCCTGCGCAGCCACTCTCCTCCACCCTCTTCTCCACCATTTTCTTCTCCTTTCACCATCAAACTCCACCAATTCCATCGACATCCAACCTCATCCAAGTTATTTTTCTCCATTTTCTTCCAAATCTCTAACCCCCTCCATACGCAATCACTATGCCCTCCATAACCATCACCAATTTGCTTCATTTTTCTTACTCTAAATCACCACCCACACCTCCATTTCTCCTTTACTTCTTCCATTTTCACCAAATCCATCCTATTCCCTCTCCATTTCTTCACAACCACCATTCTTACCACTCCACCACCGTGACCACCACCACCATTGGCCACTTGCTCCACTGTGAATAGTACCCATGAACCTCCACACTATCCATCATGCCTCCTCGCAAGTGCATAAAGACACATGCAAGAAAAGGGGTTCCAGTTCCCCCTCCACCACGTGCTCCCTCTCCACCCTAGGTACCAATTAATCCTATTGATAGGAAGGAAGTTATTGCCACTAGATTCTTAGATGAAGATACCTTACGGGCTATTGGGTTATATGAGGAAGTTTTTACATTGTTGGGTAGGATTGGCTGGGTCACATTTGCACATTTGCACAAACCCATTTATGCTGAGCTGACTAAGGAAGTTATTTCCACTTTTTCTTGCAAATTATACCCCTTGAGTGACCAAGCTCAGTGGCCAGGTGAGACCACTTTTAAGCTTTTAGGCTCCCCTTGCACTTTCGATATCCACTAATTCAGTACAATTTTTGGTTTCCCAGTCAACCATAACTGTCTTCCTCATGAGTTTAATCCTAATCGTGTTTAGACCGCCCTGACTATTGCTAGGTCAGGTACCTATGACCCTTCGAAATCTAAGACTTCCAAACTTAGGTCTCCTGGTCATAGATACATTTAGAAATGGTTAGCTAATACCATATGTGGTAGAAGGGAAAGTCAGGGAACTATTAGTCGCCATGAATTATTTTTCTTACATTGCATGATTCATAGGGAACCCGTCAATGGTGGGTATTGGCTGTGTAATCAGTTTAAGCATGTTGGGGCCACTCTAGCTGGTAGCATCATGCTTGGGGGTTTTGTTTCTACTATTGCTGAGTGCTATGACTATATAGACTTACTGGGGCCCATTCTGGTGTCCATAGGTATGCGTGATCTGCGGAATGGCGTTTTGTATTTAGTTGTCCATGATGGCCATGTTGTACCTAGGACAGCTCCGGCACCCGAGCCACAAGAACACGAGGCAGACCCAGCACCCCCAGCATATCCTTCTCAGTTCACAACAGGAGTTGGACCTTCATCCTCTCGAGCTGCTTCGTACAATAAGATCTTGGAGCGCATTGATCGCTTGGAGATGGACCATGTTGCTCGGTTCTGGAGACTGGATGACCGTTTACAACATTTTGATTATGACTTCCAGGAATGGGAGGATTCCTCCGCTCAGAGGATGGCCAGCATCAATAGCAAACTTGACATTTTGCTTCATGATTGCTCTGATTCTTTGAAAACACTAAAGCAATTAGGTTTTTGTTCATTGTTCTGCTCTTACATGGCTTGTTGGGAAACTATGATGGATTATATATTTTTGCCCAGGAGTGCAAAAGGTTAAGTGTGGGGGTATTTGATCTGTCGATTATTCCCATATCTTGAGTACCTTATAATTAATTTAATTAGATCCCTTTTATGCTTAATTGTTATCATTTGACTAAGTTTCTAATATTTAACTTAATTAGAACCTTGTTATGAAACTTTGCTTAAATGTGTTCATAAACACTCATAATTGAATTTCGCTTTTCAAGAAACATCTGAGTGTTGGAGTCCATCAACCTCAATCGAGGTTTACTATCCACTTGAAGATGGAACCAAGGATTCATAATGATCAATACCACCTCTTGAAGCAAGGAAAGAGGGGTATTTGTTGAAGATCTAGGCTGAAAATGAAGAAGCAAAGTGACACGGCCCGTGTCCCATGACATGGGGGGTGGTGTCCTTTGCTGTTTGGTCAAAATGAAGAAAAGCTGAAAACAGAGGCTCACACGGGCCGTGTCATTTGACACGGGCCGTGTACTTTGCTGCTTTTATGAAAATTAATGGAAAGTGGTGGCAGAGCTTGACATGGGCCGTGTCATCGTATCAGAAGGGAAAACACGTGAAATTGAAGGAGTTAGGGCAAAATGCCTATAAATAAGCATGCTAGGCTCTCAAGAAAGGGGGCTCTGGCTTGGGAACTGCCTGGAGGCTGAGGAAACAACCAAGAACAAGGGAGAAGGAGATTGAATTGAAGATTGAATTCTCGGGTTCGAGCAATCGGAGATCAATCATCCTTATCCTTTTGAAACTAGTTTGCTTTTTAGTTTTTCTGCACTTTCATTTCAGATTATGTTTAACTTTTGTTTTTCTTTTGATTTTGTCTTAGCCATGTGTGGCTAAGTTTCTCATTTGGTTAAGGGTGGATAAAACCCTAGTTTTGATATTGTGAACCCTGCATATTCATTTATTTCAACATAGTTATGTTTTTATTCATATATTTCTGAATCTTGTTATTGTATGAAGGTATTTATGCTTATTGCCAATTTCAGAGTGGTAGATCTAGGATTATTATGCGCGGTTGCGGTGATAAAACTAAAGGACTGTATGTTTATGGTGTAAATATCTTCATACTCTTTGCCAAATGCTAAAAGTGGTAAATCTGGGTTTGTTATGCGCGGTTGCGATAATAGATCTGGAGGAATATATGTTCTAACTAATCTGATCCCGGTGTGTGATTAGATCTTAGTGTGGTTAGTTTTCTAATTCTTAATGCAATTACTGGATGGTTGTAAGAGCGGTTGCTTTATGATTAATTGTTGATTAGGATCTAATTTGAGCAGTTGCTAAATTGGCCAAAACCTAAGGAAAACATAGATTTCATCTCACAATTGCGTAGAAATATAATTGGTCATGTTGGAATAAATGGATATGTGGGTTAGCATTATCATATAAATCTAGTGATGGATTCTATCTCTTAACCAAATCCTTTAATTTGTTGATTTTCATTTGTTTACTGTTATTGTTGTTTATTTGATTCAATATCCATAAAAAAACCAAAAAGCCCTATTTTTACTACTTGTTAATCTTTGGAGTCTAAATCAGAAATTGAATTGTAGTGTTGATTGAATTGGTTCTCTATGGATCGATCATTGCTAACTATAACTGATTGCAAAGTTTTTATATTTCTGGTGGACTTGACAACCGTATTTAATCTCAAATTTTAATCACTATTCAAAAAACCACCATCAGACACTCAACCAGATTTAAACCCATGCCTCGACATTAACAATGCACACTGATGCACTCAACAAAATTCATCAATATGCCACGGCATTGATGCTCCACGCCGCGACACTTACTGAAATTTAAACACACGCTACGACATGACATGATCCATGCCGTGGCACAAGCACCAAAATAAACTAGGACTCAAAATAACATGAAAACAATAATCAATTAGCAAAATAATTAAATTAAAACACCGCTTACCTTGAAAATTGAACGATTAAGGCAAGAAAGAGGGAGAGGGTTGCAGGAAGCAAGAGATAAAGACAAAGAAACAGAGAAGATGAGAGAAATTTGGAGAGGAAATGGGAAAGAGGCATGAAACGCTACGACATTTAACACTAACTGCCTCAGCGCGCCGCGACATGGATTAATTCCCACTAGAAAATAATTTAAATTATTACTATTTATTATTATTATTATTATTTTGATTTTAAACATACACGCTGCAACATGCAACATTCATATGTTGCGGTGCTATGCTCTCTGGATTTTGGCTGATGCACCAGAGATGCTCATCACGCCGTGGTGTGACAAGTCTCATGTCGCGACATTAGATGTCTATCTGCATAATTCTGCAGAAAAATGCATTCTGCTGCTATTTTTATAGCATTATGGCTTCCATCACCTACAAAACTTATCCAAAAAGTTAAATTACAGAATGTACTACAAAAATATAATAAAACTTACATATCAAGGTATTAACATATTTAAGACTTAAACTAAAGAACTTAGGTTCCCTCCCAAGAAGAGCCTGAGTTATAGTCCCAGCAGGAGTTTATCTACAGTCCCACTTGCATTTGCTTATGGGAGGAGGATCTTTCTCCTTTTCATCAAGATAGGCATGGCACACATAAAATGGCAAGGGTTTAAACTCCAAGTTTAGAGCTTCCACAATAGCCGGGTTAAAGGTCTTAACCACCATGTTTGAATTGAGTTGATCCAACTTCTTATCTTTCCTATCACGATTAGAGATCACATGACCTTCACTAGAGGCATAAGGGACACTTGCACAAAATGCCTTGGATATCATCCCATTAATTACACTCACCGAAGAACATTCTTCTTGATCTTGAGGACACTTCATAGCTTTGAAAATATTGAAACTAACCTCTTGATCTTGCACCCTCATGGTGAGTTCTCCTTTTTCCACATCAATGAGAGTTCTTCCAGTTGCAAGGAATGGTTGGCCGAAAATCAGAGGGACCTTGCTATCTTCCTCCATATCAAGTATGACGAAATCTGTAGGGAAGATAAACTTGGCCACTTTAACTAGTACATCCTTTATAATGCCCTTCGGATAAGTAAGAGTTCAGTCCGCCAACTACAAGGTAACTAAAGTAGGTGTAGCTTCCCCCAAACCTAGTCTTCAATATATTGAATAGGACATGAGGTTTATACTGGCACCTAAATCACATAATGCCTGACCACTAAATTTCTCACCAATTGCACAGAGGATGGTGAAGCTTCCTAGATCTTTGAGCTTAGGAGGAAGTTTGTTCTACAAGATAGCACTGCATTCCTCCGTAAGGGCAATAGTTTCAAACTCACCAAGCTTTCTCTTCTTTGACAAGATTTATTTCATGAATTTCATATAGCTAGGCATTTGCTCCAAAGCTTCCTCAAATAATATGTAGCTTCTTGAACACTTCTAAGAACTTTTGGAATTGATGCTTAAGCTTTTTCTTTATAGGCCGGTTAGGGAAAGGTAGAAGGTGTATATAAGGTTTAATCTCCTTTGTCTTGTCCTCATCCTTCCTCTTGGCAATTTCTTGATTCTTCCTAACCTCATTGCTCACTGCCTCCTCATCTTTTGTTCCCTCAGTAACTTCTTCAAGCAGCCTTGTCTTTGGATTCCCTTCTATGGCTTTATCGCTCCTCAATGTTATGGCATTACAGTGCTCATTGGAGGTACCTTTGGGATTGGTGACTGTGTCACTTGGAAATGTCCATGGGGCCCTATTATTAATAGCATTTTCCAACTGTCCCACTTGTGTCTCCAATGCTCTCATTGATGCAGATTGGCTTTGAAACATTACATCGTGCTTGGCCAACTAAGCATTAGTCTTTGTCATATAAGAATCAGTCTTAACCATCAGCTGCATAAACATGTCCTCCAAAGAGGGTTTCTTGTCTTGCATTGGTTGTCTTGACTAGGAGGGAATCTAGGAGGATTGTAAGGTCGCTCGTTTCCAAGTACTAAGGAGGAAGCTCTTTGGTTTTCCCTCCAAGAGAAATTGGGATAGTTGCTCCATCCAAGGTTGTACTGGCTCAAGTATGGGTTGTTCTGCTGTGGGCGATAGTTACTAACATATTGCGCACTTTCTAACATAGAAGGGCACCTATCGCTCGCATGGTTGTCATCACACTTGTCACACAACACAAATGGGCTCTGGTGAGGGCTTTGTCCCATACTGTCCCGCTTGCTTGTTATTGTTGCTACCTAAGCTGATAATACTGTTATAGCATCCACATCATGCACTCCAGCCACCCTCCTTGGAGTATTTCTAGCTGAAGCCATTGGTAGCTGTTGGTGTAACACCCATCGTAGGGTGCCACATTTATGTTACTAAATTACTAAATTACCCCCAAGTTCACATATTGTAATGTTATAACAAAAATACGAGTTGTAAATTTTTTTTTCTTTCTTCTTTGATAACGATAAAATAAACTTAGCGAAAAATAAAAATATAATACATCATCACACATAATTTACATCATCATACATTACAAATGTATTGTCAGGATTATTTATATACAGACCAAGTTCTCAAAGTAATTAAACATAATTTAAAACTCACATATTGCCTAAGTCTTACTAAACAGCAGAACCCTCAGATGGGTCCTCCTCAGATTCCTCAGCAGGAAGGAATCTAGCACGACGCGAAGCCCTACGGATAGGTGTCCGAGCGGATGACACGATACTTATCGCACTAGGCGTACGGTAGTAGGCTCCCCAGTACTGCCTAATGGAAAGTGGAAACTCTAACTGTATATAAATATTGACACTAAAATAGGGGTTCCCTTGATAAAGCCTACTGTAGGTAATGTTCAAGTCCCCTATATAAAATATACACTGACGATCCAAATGAACATGCTGCACCTCCAGACCTCCGCGAAACTGTAACGTCACGTATCCTAGAAAGCTGGGCATTTCCATCTTCTCAAAACTCTGTTTCCTCCACAGGAGTCTGCTCTTCTTCACCCTCTGGTTCAGTACCTTGCTCAACGTCTTTACCCAAAAATAAATACAGTACAAAATAATATACAAAGAGGTGAGATCACCTACGCCAATACCAACATGGTAGCACAGAGATAATACAAACAACATACACACAGTTATATCATACCATAATTACAATCATGCCATCAACATTATTTATCATAACAGATAGAATAAATAATAATTACCATCATGCCATTAACATTATTATCATCATCATCATCCAAGTATTTCTTAACAGAATAATTGTCATAGCTAATATCCCTTAATTAATATGTCATACAGATATAAATGCTCAGATTTATGCATGCGCACTTTGACTCAATTTCCTACTCCATGGAGCTAATACTCAGTTCGGAGAAGTCGATCAGAAAGATCTGTCTGTACCAACATACCTCAAACCAAGTGCCATATTTCTCATATGTGTTTGCATATCTAGCATAAACACAACAGTCTTTACTAGATCTTGATTAAGAATAGTGTCTCGGTCAGGATCATCGGTGTGTTGCATCGGTCAAACTTACGGGAAGAAGAGCTACCAACCACCCATGTAAGCAACCCGCACCCCGATGCCCCCAAGGTCAACAAGTGACTTACACTACGCATATCGCACCCACTCAAGAGGTGTACGTCTCTCCTAGGCAAATAGCCTCATACAGTCCATCGGACCTTTCCAATGCATGTTCAATGCACCAATGCCAATCATAGGCAAAAATTCATATACAGTGTTCATACACTAGTTCATGCATATAAAATGCACCAATGCCAATCACAGGCAAAATTCATCATTTTCACATATAGTGTCAACTCACTGGTTCAACAGTAATCCTACTGTATATTTAATCGTGAAAATCATATTATCGCGTTTTTATAGTCGCGCTCCACTATTGTCACATTTTTACAATTTTATAACATTTTCTGTTACGTTTTCAAATCACATATAGATTTTTCAACGTTTTCATCAATCATGTAAAAATATTCCACCATTTTTAATCACAATATCTCAATTACGTAAAAATATTTAAACGCTTTTCAAATTGCGTAGAAATATTTCAACATTTTTTTTTCAAATCGCGTGGAAATATTTAAACGTTTTTCAAATCGCGTAGCTTAAAAATTACGTTTTTAAGTTACGTAAATCATTTTTAACCATTTTTCAACTTCGTAAAATATTTCTCAACCTTTAAAAATTCCATTTCAACCTTTTTCAAAATAATATGACTTCTCACATTATTTTCCACATTTTCTTACTCAAGAAAATCCTTTTTGCAATTTATTTCATAAATTCACCATTCCATTAAATCAATGTTTCTAACTTTAAAATTTCCTAACGCTCTCCAAAACCCAAAGAATGAGTTATACGTTAGAAAATCTCAAGTTACCAACGTATTCTTTATAATTCCAAATCAATTCTAAAACTCAATCCTCTTTAAAATAAATTGAGGTTCAAACACTTTCAACCTCTCTTTTTCATTCACATTTGAAAATTCCATTTTTCAAGTGACAAAACACTCTGATTCCCTTTCCAAATTCCTTGTATTAAATCAAGTTATATTTCCACTTTGAAAATCACTTTGTTTCATTAAAATCAAGGCATTTCAAGTCTTCAAAACCATGGACATGGCCATTGAAACCATTCTTGTATTTTTCCTTCTAAATCAACTAAGTTCCATTCTTGGTTTTTACACAAACAAAACCATTAAAACTCCTCACCAAAACCGTGAGCTCAAGTTCTTTGAAAACAAACCATTTGTTTATTTTCCTAGTTTTTCTAAACATCCAATTTCACCATTCATGAAAATATTAATTTGTGAACACCTATTTTGAGGTGTTGAGGCTGAAATCCTCATGGTCTTTGGAACCAAAATTTGTTTTTCTTTCCAACAATTTTTATGGCATATATATACATATTCAACATATATATCACAAGCATGCCATAATCAAAGCAATAAATCATGCAAATCATATCAAGCATAGGCAAATAATCAAAGCACATAAACACACAAATTATTACATGACTATGGATATGAATCCTCACATGGATTCACCATCCATCAAATACACAAACCATCTCTCACTACCATGCTTGGTTGGTGAGATGGATCTCCCTCTTACCTCTTGAAGAACCACAAAAAGCTCCTTGCTTTGTATTTTGAATAAGATCTCCACCAATAAAAATCTCTTGAACATAAAACAAACACAAAGAAATTGAAGTATATTAAGCTTGAATAAGAGGAACCATGGATCAAACATGGTTTAGAACATGAAAAAGAAGAGAAGAAATGAAGTTTCCTTACACTTCACCAACAAAAACCCTAGAACTTGCTCTTGGAAAAAGTCCTTGAAGATGGAAGATTTAGAGCTTGGTGTAAACTACAAAGGTTCTTGAATTGAAGTAAGGATTCAAGAAGTATGGTTGTATAAAATTTTTGAGTGATGGAAGGTGGTGTAGGAGTGCTTGGCCGTGAGCTTAAAGAAGGAGAGAAATGGAGAGAAAATTTGATAACTTTGTTTCTTGAAAATGTTCAACAAAGACCAAGGTGATCAATAATGACTAAAGGTGATCAATTATGGTCTTCCAATATTGCTTTTGCTTCTAATGCAGCACCAAAATCGTCCCCCCCTCCATGCACTCTTCAAAATGTAACAAATCTCCTAGCCACCATTTTAAGCAATCTTAACCATTGATTAGATCAATGGTTAGGATTAATATAGGTTTTAGGTTTAGGCTTTAGATAGAAGACTTAATTTAGGCCATTGGATCTTTCCTCCTTGAAATCATAGCCATTAGATGTGTCTCCAAAATGAAGGGTCAAGATTACTCCTTCAAACTTTACATCCAAGAGCTATAAATGGTCCTAGCTACTTTGTAAGACTAAATCTCAACCGTTGATTAAATCAAGATCAAGTCTCCACCGTTGATTACATCAATGGTGGATATCCAAGCCACTGATGTTGACTACACAGTACAATATTTATTTTTGTATCTTCTATTACCCTTCGAATAATATTTTTACTCTATTTTTATCACCCGATAATTAAATATAATACAAAACACAGTAAAAGAAAATTTCTAAAACTGTTTCTGGATTCAGGTTTAGTAAGATCCCCCCTCTTCATCTCAACAGTATAAATTTTCCTGGTTACAGAAAAAATTTTACCCTACTGGACCCATGTGGGGCCCACATACGACCTCCTTGGGCCCACAGACGGCTCACGAATAACGCTAAAATAATCAGAGTAATATAAAAATTTCAAAATCACACACAAAATCACAAAAATTAGAAAATGCACAAATATCAAATCAGATTACGTAAAATAATTAAGACTTAACAGTAATAATTAAATTACGTAAAATTTTTCCCGGCTCGAAAATTATTATTTTCCTGACATGGAGTAAATCACACAAAATGATCAAATGTACTGACAAAATGTTCAAAATAATTTTACAGTACACAGAAATTACTAAACAGTATAATTCTATTAACTGTCAAAATTACTGTCTTATAATTAGGAAGTTTGAGGTGTTACAATACTCCTCCTCTAAAAAGAAGTTTCGTTCTCGAAACTTGATAAACTTGACTTCACATGCTCAGAATAAATACGGATATTGTTCCTTTATCTTTTCTTCTAGTTCCCATGTAGCTTCACCACTTACATTATTCCAAACGATTTTAACCAACGAAATTTCCTTACCTCGAAGTTGCTTCGTCCTTCGATCCTCAATCTTGACTGGAAATGTTTCATAGGTTAAGTTCTCCTTCAGCTGTACTGTATCCGGCTTAATAACATGGGTAGGATCAGGAATATATTTTCGTAATTGTGATACGTGAAATACATTGTGAAGATTTGATAACAATGGTGGTAATGCAATCTGATAAGCTACCGGACCTACCCGACGGAGTATCTGATATGGCCCGATAAACTTTGGAGTGAGTTTCTTAGATTTAAGCACTCGTCCAACTCCAGTCATAGGTGTTACTCGCAGAAAGACATGGTCACCTTCTTCAAACTCAAGTGATTTACTCCTTTTATCAGCATAACTCTTTTGCCGAGTTTGAGTCATTCTCATCTTGTCTTGTATCATCTTCACTTTCTCAGTTGTCTATTGGATAATCTCTAGTCCTAACACAACACTTTCACCGTCCTGATACTAACACAACAGTGTTCTGCATCGCCTCCCATACAATGCCTCATAGGGTGCCATCCCTATGCTCGAATGAAAACTGTTGTTGTATGTGAACTCTATCAATGGTAAGAACTCATTCCAACCTCCACTTTCTTCTAGAACACATGCTCTCAACAAGTCTTCTAATGACTGAATTGTTCTTTCTAACTGACCATCAGTCTGTGGATGGTAAGCAGAACTCAGACATAGCTTTGTTCCCATCGCTTCTTGCAAACTATTATAAAATCTTGACATAAATCTCAGATCTCGATCCGAAATAATACTGGATGGTACACCATGAAGTCTAACAATTTCACTGATGTACACTTGGGCTAACTTCTCCATTGAGTACTTAATATTAATTGGCAAAAAGTGCGCTGACTTAGTAAGCCGATCAACAATTACCCAAATAGAATCATAACCTTTCCAAGTTTTTGGTAGTCCTGTCACAAAATCCATTGTTATGTCATCCCATTTCCATTCAGGAATATGCAAAGGTTGCAACATTCCCAAAGTTCTTTGATGTTCCACCTTAGCCTTCTGACAAACTAAACAGGATGATACATACTCAGCGACATCTTTCTTCATTCCTTGCCACCAATATAATTGTTTTAAATCCTAGTACATATTTGTGGCTCTTGAATGCATACTCAACTTACTCCTGTGAGCTTCATCCAAAATCAATCTCCTAAGTTCTAGATCATTCGGAACACAAACTCTTCCTTGAAACTTCAAAATTCCATTTTCCACTTTTGTACCTTGGTTCTTTGCTTCTTTTGCTTCTTGCAAGTACTAGTCACTGTTCTGTCCATCCCGTATTCTAACCATCAAATCATTTGAAATAGTGATCATGTGTAAACGCATTACTCCTGGCGTCAATTTCACAGACAAACACATATCCCAAAATTTTTCTATCAGTTCCTTCTCCTTGATCATCATAATAGAAGCACTAAGCATTTTCCTACTCAACGCATCCGCTACGACATTCGCCTTTCCGGGATGATATTGTAACTGAAAGTCATAATCCTTCAAAAACTCTAACCAACGCCTTTGTCTTATGTTCAACTCTTTCTGGTCAAACAGATACTTCAAACTTTTATGATCACTAAAAACAGTGAACGTTGCTCCATAGAGAAAATGTCTCCACACTTTCAATGCAAACACCATAGCTGCCAACTCCAAGTCATGAGTCGGATAATTCCTCTCATGATTTTTCAACTATCTTGAAGCATAAGCCACCACTTTACGGTTTTGCATAAGTACACAACCCAATCCTTGATACGAAGCATCGCAATATACATCAAAATGTTCGTTTGGATCAGGTAGAATCAATACCGGTGAAGTAGTCAATCGTCTTTTCAACTCTTGAAAACTTTCTTCACATGCATCAGTCCACACGAACGGTTGATTCTTCCGTGTAAGTTGGGTAAGAGGTCCTACTATCTTCGAAAACCCCTCAATGAACCGTCTATAATAACCAGTTAATCCGACAAAACCACGGATTTCTGTTACAGTCTTTGGTCTTTCCCATTCCAAAACTATCTCCACCTTTGAAGCATCAACTTCAATTCCTTCCTCCGATATAACATGTCCCAAAACTTAAACTTCGCTTAACCAAAATTCACATTTGGACAACTTGGCATACAACTTATTCTCCTTCAAAATCTGGATAACCACCCTGAGATGTTCAGCATGTTCCTCCTGACTTCGAGAATAAATCAAAATGTCATCTATAAAGACAACAACAAACTTATCCAAGTGCAAATGGAAAATTCTGTTCATAAAGTCCATGAATATAGCAGGTACATTTGTCACACCAAACGGCATCACTAGATATTCATAATGCCCATAATGAGTTCGAAATGCAGTTTTGGGAATATTTTCCACTTTCACACGAATCTGGTGATACCCAGATTGTAAATCAATATTGGAAAATATTGCGGCTCCTTGCAATTGATTCATCAGATCATTAATCTTTGGAAGTGGATATTTATTCTTAATCGTAATCTTGTTTAACTGCGGATAATCTACACATAGACGAGATGTTCCGTCCTTCTTTTTTACCAACAATACTAGAGCTCCCCATGGTGACATACTAGGTCTCACAAATTGCTTTTCCAATAAATCCTCCAACTGTTTCTTAAGCTCTGCCAATTCTACCAGTGACATCTGATAGGGCGCAATAGATATAGGTCCAGCTCCAGGTACTAAATCAATAGTAAACTCAATTTCTCTTTGTGGCGGTAGTCCAGGTATATCTTCAGGAAATACCTCAGGAAATTCATTGACCACGAAAATATCCTTCAAGATATCTTCACATTGAACCTCCAAAGAAGACAACAATAGATACCCATGATCTCCTTCCTTCAAACAAGCTTTTATTTGAGTTGCCGTTAGGAATCTAGGATCTTTAGCCTCAGGAAATACTAACGTCTTATTCGAACAATCAATTAGGATATGGTTAGAAGATAACCAATCCATTCCTAAGATTATATTAATCTTGGAAAGAGGCAAACAAATCAAATCCACATGAAAGATTCTATCCCTAACACATACAGGGCAATTTAAACATACTTTTGTAGTTATCATAGGCTTATCAGTAGGAGTAGCAACACTCAAATCATATGGCAATGTAGTCACAGTCATTCCCAAACGCTCCACATAATCACATGCAATAAAAGAATGTGTTGCTCCCAAATCATAGAGTACGGTTAAAGGATTACCTTTAATAGCACACTCCTCCATGATTAAATCCTCATATTTCACAGCTTCTTCCTCGCTCATAGTGTACACTCGACCACCCGCCTGTGGCCTTGTAGTACGACCATTTCCCACAGAAGGTTCCTTCTTAATCTGATCACAATCCCTGGATAAATGTCCAGGTTTCCCACATCTAAAACAAACAATTCCTTTATGCTGACAATCCTTGGTCAGGTGATTCTTCCCACACTTGAAACAGCTATACGTAGGAGTTCCAGCTTGACTTGCCTTACTGCCACCAGAACTTCCTCCAATAAATTGCTGCTGGTTCTGATTTCCTGCCAGTTTTACATACGACTTCTGTTGAAAACAGTTTCCTCCACTACTTTTTCCTCTCTGGAATCTTGTAAGTCCAAAGTTCTTATTTCTCGCCACTCGTTGAAGATCAATCTCCTTAACCTTACGACACTTGTCCAACAATTCTGGAAACTGTTCAATTCCCAGGGTTGCTACAGCTCGCTTTATGTCAAGCTTCAATCCTTCCTTAAATTTCCTGCACTTCCAGTCCTTATCTGGGTGCATCTGGAAATACCTCAAAAACTTAGATAAGCTCTCAAACTTTGCAGCATACTCACTAACAGACATCACCCCTTACCTCAGACTAAGAAATTCCATCTCCTTAGCGTGACACACACTTGCTGAAAAATACTTTGCCAAAAACTTCTGCCTAAAGAGCTGCCATGTCACAACTCTTCCTTCAGTTTCTAACAATCTTCGGGCTCCTGCCCACCAGTTTTCACCATCTCCGACTAACATAAAAGTCGCAAAAATCAGCTTGCGTTCATCAGTACATCCCATACCTTCAAATATTTTCTCTAACTCCTTAATCCACAAATCAGCTTTGTCTGGATCAAATTCTCCCTGAAACTTGGGTGGATTGTTCTTACGGAATTCAGACAAACTGTGAGCATCCTCAGTTGCCCTTTTATTTTGCTATGCAACGACATCAGCCATCCGTTGCATCACTGCTACAGCTGCAACCATGTTCTGGTTGTCAATACCAGCATTTTCCATTCCTGTTCTAGTATTGACACGTCCTCGTCCTCTTCCAGCATTACTTTACTCTACTCAAACTGGACAGCAAAAGAAAGCAAGGTCAATCTTCAAACAATATTGTTTCTTTTCAGAAAATAATAACAGAGAATCACACAACAAAAATAAGACAGACCTAACCACAAACCCAAAAGACTCTAACTTGGGCTCTGATACCAACTAATGTAACACCCACCGTAGGGTGCCACATTTATGTTACTTAATTACCAAATTACCTCCAAATTCACATATTGTGATGTTATAACAAATATACGAGTTATAAATTTTTTTTCTTTCTTCTTTGATAACGATAAAATAAGCTTAGCGGAAAATAAAAATATAATACATCATCACACATAATTTACATCATCATACATTACAAACGTATTGTCAGGTTTATTTATATAAAGACCAAGTTCTCAAAGTAATTAAACATAATTTAAAACTCACATATTGCCCAAGTCTTACTAAACAGTAGAACCCTTCAGATGGGTCCTCCTTAGATTCCTCAGCAAGAAGGAATCCAGCACGACGCGAAGCCCTATGGACAGGTGTCCGAGCGGACGACACGATACTTATCTCACTAGGCGTACGGTAGTAGGCTCCCCAGTACTGCCTAATGGAAAGTGGAAACTCTAACTGTACATAAATATTGACACTAAAATAGGGGTTCCCTTGATAAAGTCTACTGTAGGTAATGTTCAAGTCCCCTATATAAAATATACACTGACGATCCAAATGAACATGCCACGCTTCCGGACCTCTCCGAAATTGTAACGTCACGTATCCTAGAAATTTGGGCATTTCCATCTTCTCAAAACTCTATTTCCTCCACAGGAGCCTGCTCTTCTTCACCCTCTAGTTCAGTGCCTTGCTCAACGTCTTTACCCAAAAATAAATACAGTACAAAATAATATACAAAGAGGTGAGATCACCTACGCCAATCCCAACATGATAGCACAGAGATAATACAAACAACATACCACACAGTTATATCATACCATAATTACAATCATACCATCAACATTATTTATCATAATAGATACAATAAATAATAATTACCATCATGTCATTAACATTATTATCATCATCATCATCCAAGTATTTCTTAACAGAACAATTGTCATAGCCAATATCCCTCAATTAATATGTCATACAGATATAAATGCTCAGATTTATGCATGCGCACTTTGACTCAATTTCCTACTCCATGGAGCTAATACTCAGTTCGGAGAAGTCGATCAGAAAGATCTATCTGTACCAACATGCCTCATACCAAGTGCCACATTTCTCATATGTGTTTGCACATTTAGCATATGCACGACAGTCTTTACTAGATCTTGATTAAGAATAGTGTCTCGGTCAGGATCATCGGTGTGCTGCATCGGTCAAACTTACGGGAAGAAGAGCTACCAACCACCCATGTAAGCAACCCGCACCCCGGTGCTTCCAAGGTCAACAAGTGACTTATACTACGCATATCGCACCCACTCAAGAGGTGTACATCTTTCCTAGGCAAATAGCCTCATACAGTCCATCGGACCTTTCCAATGCATGTTCAATGCACCAATGCCAATCATAGGCAAAAATTCATATACAGTGTCCATGCACTAGTTCATGCATATAAAATGCACCAATGTCAATCACAGGTAAAATTTATCATTTTCTCATACAGTGTCAACCTACTGGTTCAACAGTAATCCTACTGTATATTTAATCGTGAAAATCATATTATTGTGTTTTCATTGTCGCGCTCCACTTTGTCGCATTTTTACAATTTTGTAACATTTTATGTTACATTTTCAAATCACATATAGATTTTTCAACGTTTTCATCAATCACGTAAAAATATTCCACCATTTTTAAATCAAATCGTGATTTTTCAATAATATCTCAATCACGTAAAAATATTTAAACACTTTTCAAATTGCGTAGAAATATTTCAACATTTTTCTTTTCAAATCGGGTGAAAATATTTAAACGTTTTTCAAATCGCGTAGCTTAAAAATTACATTTTTAAGTTACGTAAATCATTTTTTACCATTTTTCAACTTCGTAAAATATTTCTCAACCTTTAAAAATTCTATTTCAACTTTTTTCAAAATAATATGACTTCTCACATTATTTTTCACATTTTCTTACTCAAGAAAATCCTTTTAGCAATTTATTCCATAAATTCACCATTCCATTAAATCAATGTTTCTAACTTTAAAATTTCCTAACGCTCTCCAAAACCCAAAGAATGAGTTATACATTAGAAAATCCCAAGTTACCAATGTATTCTTTAGAATTCCAAATCAATTCTAAAAATTAATCCTCTTTGAAATAAATTGAGGTTCAAACACTTTTAATCTCCCTTTTTCATTCACATTTGAAAATTCCATTTTTCAAGTGACAAAATACTCTGATTCCCTTTCCAAATTCCGTGTATTAAATCAAATTATATTTCCACTTTGAAAATCACTTTGTTTCATTAAAATCAAGGCATTTCAAGTCTTCAAAACCGTGGACATGGCCATTGAAACCATTCTTGTATTTTTCCTTCTAAATCAACTAAGTTCCATTCTTGGTTTTTACACAAACAAAACCATTAAAACTCCTCACCAAAACCATGAGCTCAAGTTCTTTGAAAACAAACCATTTGTTTATTTTCCTAGTTTTTCTAAACATCCAATTTTACCATTCATGAAAATATTAATTTGTGAACACCTATTTTGAGGTGATAATGCCGAAATCTTCATGGTCTTTAGAACCAAAATTTATTTTCCTTTCCAACAATTTTTATGGCATATATATACATATTCAACATATATATCACAAGCATGCCATAATCAAAGCAATAAATCATGCAAATCATATCAAGCATAGGCAAATAATCAAAGCACATAAACACACATAAATTATTACATGACCATGGATATGAATCCTCACATGGATTCACCATCCATCAAATACACAAACCATCTCTCACCACCATGCTTGGTTGGTGAGATGGATCTCCCTCTTACCTCTTGAAGAACCACAAAAAGCTCCTTGCTATGTATTTTGAACAAGATCTCCACCAACAAAAGTCTCTTGAACATAAAATAAACACAAAGAAATTAGTATATTAAGCTTGAATAATAGGAACCATGGATCAAACATGGTTTAGAACATGAAAAAGAATAGAAGAAATGAAGTTTCCTTACACTTCACCAACAAAAACCCTAGAACTTGCTCTTGGAAAAAGTCCTAGAAGATGGAAGATTTAGAGCTTGGTGTAAACTACAAAGGTTCTTGAATTGAAGTAAGGATTCAAGAAGTATGGTTGTATAAAATTTTTGAGGGATGGAAGGTGGTGTAGGAGTGCTTGGCCGTGAGCTTAGAGAAGGAGAGAAATGGAGAGAAAATTTGATAACTTTGTTTCTTGAAAATGTTCAACAAAGACCAAGGTGATCAATAATGACTAAAGGTGATCAATTATGGACTTCCAATATTGCTTTTGCTTCTAATGCGGCACCAAAACCGTCCCCCCCCCTCCATGCACTCTTCAAAATGCAACAAATCTCCTAGCCACCATTTTAGGCAATCTTAACCATTGATTAGATCAATGGTTAGGATTAATATAGGTTTTAGGTTTAGGCTTTAGATAGAAGACTTAATTTAGGCCAATGGATCTTTCCTCCTTGAAATCCTAGCCATTAGATGTGTCTCCAAAATGAAGGGTCAAGATTACTCCTTCAAACTTTACATCCAAGGGCTATAAATGGTCCTAGCCACTTTGTAAGACTAAATCTCAACCGTTGATTAAATCAAGATCAAGTCTCCACCGTTAATTTCATCAATGGTGGATATCCAAGCCACTGATGTTGACTACGCAGTACAATCTTTATTTTTGTATCTGCTATTACCGTTCGAATAATATTTTTACTGTATTTTTATCATCGATTAATTAAATACAGTACAAAATACAGTAAAAAAAAATTTCTAAAACTGTTTCCGGATTCAGGTTTAGTAAGATCCCCCGTCTCCGTCTCAACAGTATAAATTTTCCTGGCTACAGAAAAATTTTTACCCTTCTAGACCTATGCAGGCCCCACATACGACCTCGTTGGGCCCACAGACGGCCCATGAATAACGCTAAAATAATCAGAGTAATATAAAAATTTCAAAATCGCACACAAAATCACAAAAATTAAAAAATACACAAATATCAAATCAGATGATGTAAAATAATTAAGACTTAACAGTAATAATTAAATTACGTAAAATTTTCCCCGACCCAAAAATTATTATTTTCCTGACACGGAGTAAATCACACAAAACGATCAAATGTACTGACAGAATGTTCAAAATAATTTTACAGTACACAGAAATCACTAAACAGTAGAATTCTATTAACTGTCAAAATTACTGTCCTATATTTAGGAAGTTTAGGGTGTTACAGTTGGCGGCCAAATCTTCCCATAGTTGAAATGCATCATCAAAAGTTTTGCTTGACCCACCAGCAACAACATCCACTATTGGATGGTGGTGTGGTAGCAAACCCTTGTGAAAGGAGTAGACCTGGTGCCACGATGATATCTCGTGATATGGGCACTTACAAAGCATATCCTTGTACCTTTCCCATGCTTCGTACAAGGACTCTGATTTGGATTGGGTGAATGAAGTGATGTCATTCACCATTTCAACTATCTTGGCTGGTGAAAAATATTTGTTGAGAAATTTGCCATAGACATCGGTCTAAGTACTTATTGATCCCACTGGCAGAGATTGCAACTAACTCTTTGCTCTATCTCTAAGAGAAAAAGTAAAGAGCCTTAGGTGAATGACATCCTCAGAAACACCATTATGCTTAAAAATGTCACAAATCTCTAAGAAATTGGACAGGTGAGTGTTGGGATCTTTGCTAGACAAACCACCAAACTGCACAAAAGTTTGAATCATTTGGATAATGGTTGGTTTGATTTCAAAATTATTGGCATGGATAGGCAACCTTCGTATACTTGATTACAAGTTCTCTATTTGGGGAGTTGCAAACTCCCTCAGAGGCCTCAAATGGTTGTGATCACCTGCCATCATAGTACCTTAATCACAACAAGAATGAAAATTCAAATTTAAATAAACAAAACGAAACTTGAATTAAAACTAAATAAGCTCATTGTTAATATCACCAATACAGATATAAGCCAAAGTTCCTCAGCAACGGTGCCAAAACTTTGTTTGTCCCTTTTTAATCCGCAAGTGCATAGGTCACACAAGAAATATAGAAAAGAGTATGATATCATTCACACGAGGAATAAGGCTACTTCTAATGCTAATTATTAACTAATAGCTTAGATAATTCTATTCAAGAGCATTCTGATAATCACCTAATTTATACATTAATAAACCCTTATTTTTAGTCATTTACACTCTCCATGTACTTAATTGAATAAGCTTGGTTATGTTTTGTAAGTTTGGACTCAAATTGGACTTAATTGATTTTTTCAGCATTATTTTGGTCTTACACTGTTTCTGTATTTTGGTCATATCTTAAGTTCTAGATGTCTTATAATTATGTATCTTACCTTGTAGGAAAGATAAGAGAGATCTCTACAACTTTCATGCAGAGCTCTAGGAAAAAATCAGACATCTAGTAGAGCTAATTGGGCTTGGAATTTAGAAAATGAGTTTTGTGACTGAAACCCGAACAGTGTGCAATAATCATTGAATAATTCGAGTTGAAGGAACTGAAATGGGCTGAAAATTTGAAATCTGAAAGTTAAGACCCATATCTATAACTTTCATGAAGAACACGAGAGCTCATTCGGATAGCTTAGAGGTCATATTAGGTTTGGAAGTCAAAATAGAGGTGCTGAAACTGGGCCTGAGCAGTCTGAGTAATTGGCTCATATCTTGGGTTGTAAGGTGAATTTTTGGATGCTTTTAGTGGTATTGGAAAGCTGAGACAATTTTCAAGAACTTTAATGAAGATCACTTTGCTTTGTTTTGACGTTATCCATGAGTACTGAATAATTTCGGAGACAAGAAATTTTAATAATTTTCCACTCACAAAAGTTCTTTGCATTTTCCACTTATCCACCCACCCATCCACTCACTCATTAATCAATTCCCTTATCATTTTGTATCCCTAATCCTCTATAAAAGGGATCATAGGTAGATCATTTGGAAAATCTTGGTTTTAGATTAAGTTCATGCTATTATGTTATTTACTTTTTGTAATTTTCTTTAGTTGTAAATAGAAGTTATGATAATCTTCTTCTTCTTCTCTCTTTCTTTCTTCTTGCTCATGGGTAACTAATTTTCATCTTGCTTGGGTGAAGGAGTGAAGCTTTTGGTAATAAAAGAAGGTTAGATTAATTTCTTTCTTGTGCTTAAATGATATATTATCAAGTGATCATTATACGTGTTGTATTTTGTTTCCAATCAATTTAGAAATCCTCTTTGTAAAGTACAGTTCTTGATTCATTGTAGACAAGTGGTTTGGCCTAATGAATGCTTGAACTCATTTACAAGTGTAGATATTGGTAAATAATTAGAGAAACCATAATATAACTACGTATATAATTCTAAATGGACTTTGAATGTTTTATTCTCCAATTGGAACCTCCGTTGTGCGTGGATTTCAATTGAGTTATAAAAAGAATTAATATTGTCCTTAATTTATTACCAAAAGTGGATATCCTAGCCCAATCAAGTTCTTTAATTTAATTGTAAACAAATTTTATTATCTTTATTGTTGTGACAAAACCTTTCCCTATCTCAAAGAATTTTTCTTCATCAATTCCTTGTGGATCGACCTCGGACTCCCGAGAAATTTATTACTTGAGACAACCTACACTTGGGTTTGCATCCTTTAGTCCGCTTCAAGTTTTTGGCACCGTTGTTGGGGACTTGAAGTCTTACTTTATTGAGATTCTTTTTCTTTAATAAAATTTATTCTCTCTTCTTCCTTACTAGAGCAAAAGATCGGCTTGCCGGTCATTTGGTTTCTTTACTAACTCTCTAACTTTCTAACTTTCTAACTTACTAACTTTCTAACTTTTATAATTATGTCATTTAATTTATGCTTACTAACCTTCTAACTTTTATATTTATGTCATTTAATTTATGCTATTTAACTTTTTAATTTATGTCATTTAATTTTACTTTATGACTTACTAACTTGTACATTATTTTTTTTACTTTTTATTTTTAAGTCATTTATTTATGCTTAATATTTAATGGCTAGTGTAAACCGCCGACTTGTATATTATTTTTTTATTTTTAAGTCATTTATTTATGCTTAATTGGTATTGTGATTTAAATTCTGGTCATTTAGTTAAAATTAATCCTATTTCTTTATATATTGATTTGTTTGAATCATAATCACACACAATTGATACAATGGTTGAAAATGAAAGTATACATGATGAACATGAAAATCAACCATTGCGAACCATGCGTGAATATTTGCAACCACTTCAAAATTCTAGTCCATCATGTTTTATCTTTTCACTCAATGCCAATAATTTTATGTTTAAGCCAGATATGATTTCTTTGCTTCTTAATTTTCATGGTTTAGAATCTGAAAGCCCATATTTATATCTAAAAGAATTTGAGAAAGTATGTATTACTTTCAATGACCAAAATTATACTGAAGAGATTGTTAGGCTTAAATTGTTTCCTTTTTCTTTAAAAGATAAAGAAAAAACTTAGCTTAACATTTTGAAACCAAGATCAATTACCACATGGTAAGAAATGCAAGGTGAGTTCTTAAAGAAATTTTTTCCAACACTTAAAATAAATACTATGAAAAGACAAATCCAAAATTTTTCTCAAAATTCAAATGAAGCATATTTTTCAATATTGGGAACAATTTAAAGATTTGTTAAATTCTTGCCCATATCATGGTTTTGCAAAATGACGCACTATAAGCTTCTTTTATGAAGGTTTAACACCTGAAACTAAACAATTTGTGGAAACAATGTGCAATGGTGAGTTTCTTGATAAAGAACTAGATGAAACTTTAGACTATTTAAACCAATTAGCTGAAAATTCTCAATCTTGGCATGGTACTAATATTTCTAAAAATTCAATTAGATCTAACCTTGCAAGTGCTAATAAAGGAAAATATCACATTAGTCAAGAGGAAGATCTAAATGCTAGATGTGCCAGTTTGGCTAGAAAAATTGAAGCAATGGAATTAGGAAAAACAAAAGAAATTAAATCTATGCAAAATGAAGAAATTTGTGGCATTTGTGATGACTTAGGACACTCAACACATGAATGTCCAAAGATTCCTATTTTTAAAGAAGTTGTACATGAGCAAGTAAATGCAATGACTAATTTTAAAAAGCCATTTACTTCTTCTTTTTCAAATACATACAATTCGGGATGAAGAAATCACCTAAACAGTTGAAGGAATAATAATCAGTCACAATTCGTGCAACCACCACCTCCTCAGGCATAACAGGACTCCTAAAATTCTCAAGGATATGCACCTTATGTCCCACCATATAGGAAAAACCTTAAAGGAACATTGAATGCATTTATAGAAAAGAAAGAGGCCATCAATAAACAAAACACTCAAACCATGATTGACATAAAATACATTCTTTCCAAACTTACTTCTGCACTCACCATTCACGAGAAAGAAAAATTTCTTTCTCAACCTCAACCGAATCCCAAAGGTCAATATAGTCTAAATGAGGGTAGTTCAGAAAACTAACAAATAAATCAAGTCAATTCTATGATAACTCTTAGGAGTAGAAAAGTTGTTGAAAAAGAAATTTCTGAACCTTGTGAGAAAGATGGTGAATTAATTCCCCAAGATAAGGAAGAGGTTGATAAGCCATCTGGCCAAAATGAGACCAAACTCTCGTCTCCTCTACCCCCATTTCCTCAAGCATTAAGTAAACCAAAGAAATTGAGCCACCACACTGAAATTTTTGAAATTTTTAAACAAGTGAAGGTCAATATTCTGTTATTAGATGCTATCAAACAAGTTCCTTCTTAAGCCAAATATTTAAAGGACTTGTGCACCGTTAAAAGGAAACTAAATGTGAAAAAGAAAGCATTTTTGGCTGAACATATAAGCTCCATTTTTTAGAATAATAATGCGTTGAAATATAAAGACATTGGTTGTCCTACAATTTCATGCATTATTGAAGAACAAAAAATTGAAAAAGGTTTACTTGATCTTGGTGCTAGTGTCAATTTACTTCCATATTCGATTTAGCAGCAACTTAACTAGGGTGAGTTAAAACTAACTTCTGTAACTCTTCTATTTGTCGATAGATCAATTAAAATTCCAAGAGGAATAGTGGAAGGTGTGTTGGTACAAGTTGATAAATTCATATAAGCAATCCTTCTTCACCTCCTACTTCAATTGATAATAAGCAATCCTTATAAGCAACATAAATGAAAGGATTAGGTTAGCTTGAGAAACTAACTTAGTTAAAAGCCCATGTCTAAGTCAATCAACTATGCTTTGTTTACCTAATTCACTATATTTCTATGAGAACTAGAGCAAAATCCACTTATTAAGATTTATTCTCAATCAATTACTGTGCATGGCCAAGAGGTATATTTCTATCCCATTAGTGAATTAACTTACCCCACCATTAGATTGAACTTAAACATGCATCAACCATACCTATGATCTCAAATCCAAATTCCTATGTCTAAGTTCATTAGATTTCAACAAATCACTTAAAAGCTAATTAAACAATCAAGAGCATTAAGATCAATATAATTGAACAAAACCAAATCATCTATATAAACTCAAAGGATTACAAAATCATTCAATATCCATAGGAGGATCCAAAGAAATCCCTACACACAACTTAGCTAGCCATGAAACACGAAAATATATGCATACACATCATGTTCATGATACAAGAAAAGAGAAAGATGAAAGGAATATAAGAAAGCTCAATATATGTGATCCTTTATGCTTGAATCATCCTCCATGAAGAAGATGGCCTCCAACCTTGGCTTCCCTAACTTCCTCTATGCCTTAAACATGAAAATCTAGCAATTGTGTTCTAAAAAATGTAAAAGTCCTTTTTTAGATATGATAAAATAGTATTTATAGGCCAAATTTTCACTGTCAAGTTATAATTTCCAGATAAATGATCATTTTTCAATATTTGGGATTTTCTGGAATTTTTCTCGATTTTTCCGAGAACGCTGAATATTTTAATATTATTCCTCGTTTTACGTGTACACCGGCCGGGAATTGCTAAGACCAGTGTAACACTCCTAAATTGATTTTTTCACCATGAATAGTCATTTTCCAATATTTGTGATTTATGGGAATTCTTTCAGATTTTTCCTAAACGACGAATATTTTAATATATTCCTCGCTTTGCGTTAATATTGAGCAGAGTCGTGAAAACGATCAGAATGCTTTAAAAATTGGAAATTTATATGACAGATAGTCGTTTTATAATATTTGCAATTTTTGAGAATTTTCTCGAATTTTCTCGAAACGTCGAATATTACCGTATATTCCTCGCTTTTGCAAGGCTACGACCGAACCGGAAAACGCGATGTTTTCTCTCGAACCTGGAACTATGGATAAGTCAACGGGGATCTTACTAAACCCGGACTTGACACAGCTTTACGAGGTTTCGCAAATTTCCGAGAAATCTTTACAGATACAATTAAATCAATACAAATAAAATTTTATCCGTCGATTAATTAAATACTGACTTCTCATTAATCAGTAACTATTATCTAATGGATAATAGTGTGTAATAAAAATACTATCACATTATCCTAATGTAATCCGCCTTATGTCCAATCAAACCACTTTAATTCAAATTTAAGAGTATTTTAATCAAAGCTTCCTTAAGAAGCTTTGACCCCAAACTTTGACCACATGCTTAGCTTCCAAAGGAAGCCACTTTTCACTCACATTTCTCCCTCTCTTTTACGTATCTGCAGCCCACAAAAGAAGAAAGAATTGGTTCTAATTATCCAAATAAATCATTAACTCATTTTCACCCAAAACACATTTTCTTCTTCATTTACGTATCCTTCTTCTTCCTTTCTTCTTCTAATATTTCTTTTCTCCTCTTCCTACACCATACGTCCAGCCACCCCATTAAATCCCAAACCTTCATAAAAATTTAAACCATTCACATTTTCTTGATCTCCTACTCCTCCTCTTCATCTTTTGTGCTTGGAGTTTTCAAGAAAGCTTCCATCTTCAACCACTTCTCAAGCCTTGAAGGTGAGCTCCCATGGCTGAAAAATTCCAGCCTTCTCCTTCCATTTTCGTTTCTGTTTTTCCTTGGTTTAATGGCCATTTTCTTCTTCTTTTACACATCATTTCATTGTTCTAACTTGGACCAAATTTTCTAGGGTTTTTGAGCTTCAAATCCGAAAATCAAGGGTGATTCTTGGAGTTTTCTTGGTTCATCAACTTGGTAAGAGGAAGATTAATCCTCCTCAACCTCTTTAGCAACTAGGAATCTTGTATTTAATTTTTGGAAGAAGAACCACATGGTGGTTGTTCTTGAAAGTGCTTGAAATTGATTTCTTGAATGTGATTTTAATTTGGCTTTGAGTAGTTGATTGATTAAGTAATTTTGTGATTGAAATTCATGCATGAATGCTGGAAATTTCTGGTTGCTGGACTACTATGTGTGCCACGGTTTTTGGCTTGTTCTTGGGGCTGTTTTTATGCTGAAAATTGAGTGGAAGTGAAGCTTAATTTGTGATCAATGCATGGTTAATTAAATCAAGTAGTTGAGTGAGATTAAAGTGAGCAAAATTCTGGTTGCTGGACTACTATGTGTGCCACGGTTTTTGGCTTGTTCTTGGGGCTGTTTTTATGCTGAAAATTGAGTGGAAGTGAAGCTTAATTTGTGATCAATGCATGGTTAATTAAATCAAGTAGTTGAGTGAGATTAAAGTGAGCAAAATTCTGGTTGCTGGACTACTATGTGTGCCACGGTTTTTGGCTTGTGTTGGGGCTGTTTTTATGCTGAAAATTGAGTGGAAGTGAAGCTTAATTTGTGATCAATGCATGGTTAATTAAATCAAGTAGTTGAGTGAGATTAAAGTGAGCAAAATTCTGGTTGCTGGACTACTATGTGTGCCACGGTTTTTGGCTTGTTCTTGGGGCTGTTTTTATGCTGAAAATTGAGTGGAAGTGAAGCTTAATTTGTGATCAATGCATGGTTAATTAAATCAAGTAGTTGAGTGAGATTAAAGTGAGCAAAATTCTGGTTGTTGGACTACTATGTGTGCCACGGTTTTTGGCTTGTTCTTGGGGCTGCTTTTATGCTGGAAATTGAATGGAAATGAAGCTTAATTTGTGATCAATGCATGGCTAATTTAATCAAGTAGTTAAGAGTGATTTAGATGGATAAAATTCTGGTTGTGGGAACCTTGAGTGAGTCACGGTTTTGGCTCTGTTTTTGGGGCTGTTTTGTGCTGGAAAAAGAGTTAAAGTAATGCTTAATTTATGATCAATGCATGGCTAATAAAATCAAGTAGTTAAGGTTGGTTTAGATGGACAAAATTCTGGTTGCTAAACCTTGGTGAGTGCCACGGTTTTGGGTTGTTATAGGAGCAGAATTTTGGTTGTCATGGTGCCAAGAATAATGCTAGGTAGGTTAAGTAAAGGAAGACTAAATTAGTGAGAAGAAAATTGTGATCTAAGACTCTCTTGAGTGCCACGGTTTTGAGGGCTTGAATGAGGGAAAAGATTAACAAATTTGAGATATCAAGACTTGAGTTAATCAAGCAATTAAAAATGTAGATTGATAATAGGAAACTTGCAACAATAATTTTCATAATGGATTGTGGTTAAGACTTAGGAAATAAGCTAAGTTGGAAGGTAATTATAAGAATCAAATAACTTGAATCAAAGGACAAGTAAGTGAACCAATGAGATAATTTTCATAAGACTTGAGGTTTTAGAAATCCATAATGGACCTAAAATGTGTTCCTTGAATTATAAATTGATATTACGTTGATATTGGGTTCTCTTTGGATGCAATTATGCTTATTGTACCCTCTTGATCAAATGTGGTATGTTATGCCATTGTATGAACTGTGGATTATGCTTATTGCACCCTCTTGATCAAACGTGGTGTGTTATGCCATTGTATGAATTGTGAATCATACATGTTCATGCATAGAGTGCTATGCATCAGAATGTCCGTGTGGACCGTTGTAAGGCCAAGTTGCCTAGAGATTGAACACACCTTTGTGCGGGTGCGAATAGACAAGTGTGGGTCGTGTGATGACCTCGGGGCGTCGGGGTGCGGGTCCTCCACATGGGCAAAGCTAGAGCTCCTCTCGCACCGTGGGGCAAACCGATGCAAACACACCGACGATCCGGACTTGACACCGTCCCTATGTCGTGATCGAGCGCGGACCGCCGCGTGCAATGCCATGATCGTGCACGTGGAAATTATTGATGAATAGCACATTGGCCTCGGCAGCCCGAGTCACCGACATGGGTCTCTCCCGATCTTTCTCTCCGACCGTTTGAGTCTAGCTCCATGGAGTAGGAAATCGATTGTTGTGTCCATGCATCATGGAATATTTTGTCATCCGAGAATTACCGTTTACATGATATTTAACCGTCTCGAATTCATCCGCCTGGATATTATGAATTATTCATTGTATTTATTAATGATTGCCTCGACCGGTTATCTCGTTAAAAGCTTATTTACCGTGCTTTCTACGTGCTATGTGGGCGTTATGCGCCGTTCTCTGCTTCTTGGTTGCCGTATTGGTATTGATGGTAGGATATCTTACCTCTTCCCGTGTTTTCTATATTTTTGTATTTCTGTTTTATGTTTATAATGATAAAAGATCATGAGGAAGATAAAGAGGGATCACACCCTGGTTGATTGATCAAGGCGTTTGGACAAGGTTCCTTCTGGCTACGTACGAGTGCGCTTGCGTGGAGGCATTGATGCCCGACTTGTTGACCGGGACTCCGAGCGTCGTCCGTGTATATATGGGGTTGCGGCTTTGTCTCGCTAGTAGTACCTATCCCCGGGTCACTACTTTTCCCCCTTTTAGTGTTTTATTCCCGCCGTATTTTATTGGACTCGTAATTGTTATGTTCTATGTCACCAATGATTTGTGTAAATTGACCGTATATATATGTATAAGAGATATGATTTTATTTCGTGGTTGTATCATGGCTTGAATATATTTATATTTCATTCGAGGCTCATATTTTCTACCTATGCAAATTGTGAAAAAAAAAAAAAAAAATATAGACTCTTGAGAATTTTATTTATCATTATCATGACCGTGACACACTTGGATTTAGTAACTATGGTGTAATGACGATTATGCTCCTATTGCTACATCAAGGGGTGTTACATTAGGTGGTATCGAGCGCTTCATCCCGTTGAGCCTGGGTATGGACTTGCTATGTTTAGGCATATTAGAATTTGGTCCGTTATGCACTTCCTTGTCTCTTGATTGAGATGATGGGAAAGGAATGCATGACTTGCTATAGGTTGAATGTGATAGCTACCGTTATACGCTTGCATGATATCGAGGACCGGCCTACTCAATATATAATGTTCTCGTGTGTACAGAAACTATGACTTCGCCTAGGCGTACTACGTTAGGAAAATAGAAATTTTTGTAAGAAGATCGAAAGGTTTTGGAAAACCGATCTTCTGGAGAAAGAAATAGTTGGTGTAAATTAGGTTTGAGAAGCTGTTTGGAAGTTGATAACTTACGAGAGATTACGCTGTGGAAGCAGAATGAAGGAGTTCGAGCTGGAGATCGTTAGGATTCGTGAATTGAGCTTGTCTTGTTTAAATTGTGTGATTTTTGTTTAGTTTCCAAAAGGGGACAAAATGGTTTGAAATAACTACGTGGTTATGTTTTGTCTCGTCTTTGAAGAAAGTCAATGGCTCGCGGTAGACGTGCAAAGGCGATGGCTCGTGGTAGATGTACGCATGCGAGTGCAAGACAAGACGATGGAAGCATGACTGCGACTGCAGGAGGCATGCAAGGGATAGCTAGCGTGACAGCTTACCAAAATCAGAGGGCCGCACAACAGCTAGAATTGGAAGTTGAAGTTCAGAATCTGTTGAAGGAGAATCGAATTTGGAGCAACCATGGACTGCCTAGATCCCGACGAGGAATAATGGGAAAGCCAATAAGTTTAAACGGGAGCTATGATCACGGTACCAAGAAAGTAACAACAATGCCCAACCCGTAGGGAAAGTGTTAGTAGTAGTAGATCCAATCGACCTCGACATTTGGAGATCTAAACAAGGGAAGTTACGCCTAAAATGACGACCCGATAATCGTGTCGTATAATTCTCGGGGGTAACCCTTCCTCTTTCAATTTGTAGCTGCATGAATCATTCTGGATTCATCTCGTATCTTCCTTATCTTCAACTTAAGTTGCTTCCATTCCCGTTGCTAAGACTTGTCGTTAGCACTTAAGCTTATGTAATCTATTTTTAGTAAAGATCGAATTTTTTTCGTTGATCCGTCTTGCTTACCTAAAATCTTGTCTATTAGAGTTTCGATTCTAGAAATCGATTGGTCATTCTCTAGTTATTATTTGCTAGAGCATTCCGATCAACACCTTAGTGATTTTTGAAACTAAGAGTTTTGAAGTTCGTAACAACCAACAAAGTTGAAGCTTTGTGAGGGAAAAGAAATCCAAGGACACGTGTTACCTTTTGTAGAAGACGAAAGAAAAGGGAATATGACTGTCACCTTTGTAGTCGTAAGTTTCTCGTGATGAACTACAAGGTCACGTCGCTTAAGGAGAAGAATGGAACATCTCAACGAGATGAGCACCATTATCAAACTAACGAGATTAGGATCAAGGGTGAGTATCCTCGAGAAAGATGTACGTCCCGGTCATCATTAAGTTCACGGAGATTGAGAATGTCCCCGAAATGGTTTCGAACACGCTATGGGCATTATGGGTGTCTCGTGATGCCGTTCGTAGTAACAAATCCTCTTGTCATATTCATGAGTGACATGAATCGTATCTTTGTCCTTACCTAGAACAGAATTGTCATTGTCATTAATGATGACATTCTCGAGCTATTCTCGAAAGTATGGAGATACACGTTGGACATCTCGGCATGGTTTTCCCGACTTTAAAGGAGAGAGAATAAATGCCAAAGTATCGTACGGATTCTTAATTGAGAAGGTTCAGCTTTTGGATCATGAAATTCCAAACGGAGGGATTGTTGTGGATTCCCAAGAGATTGAAGCAAGCCTCAAAAGGAAAGATCGGAGACCGCAAAAGAGACACATAACTGGTGGAATTAGTTAGTTCTATCGAAGAAGACACATAGATTGAAGGAGTATCAATGGACCCTCCAAAATAGCCGATATTTTGCTTAGTTTACGAGAAGGGAATCAAAACTTCTATGGACTAACGCATGTGAAGAAAGATTTTAAAGGTCGAGGAGACATTTGAATGCTTGTCGATTTGGTTCTACCTAATCCCGTAGAACTATTTAGAGAATTTTATGCTTCACATTAAAATCTAGGATATGTGTTCATGCAAGGTTGGGAAAGTTGTGACTTACACCTCAAGGTAGTTGAGGACACATTGGGAGTTGCCTAACTCACGATTTGGTGCTAGGCCGTAGTTAAAAATTGCTCCTAGAATATGGAGACACTTGCTACGATCAACGCCTTTAGCAATCACAAGGACCTCAAGTATCTATTTGATAACAAGGGGCTGAACATGAGACAGAAAGGTAATTAGAGTTTTTGAAGAAGTATGACGCCTAGTTTCGTGTCGTCCCGTCTCGGGTCACTAATAAACCCATTCCAAAATTCTTTGGACTATATCAAATTTCGTTTCTGGTTTGGTTCAATAGCTTGTCGACAGATTCTCGTCATCCTTTCCTTCTAAATCTCCATGATATCTTCCATATGTCACGTTCGCGAAAGTATGTCACCGATCCAGCCATGTCATCAAGCTAAACCCGATGCAATTCAGAGAGAGTCTGATCTATGAGAAACTTCTCGCGAAGATTGAAAATAGAAGAATAAAGCAACACAAAGATATAGAGATCGGGTTGGTAAGGGTGATCTGAATTGACGTAACTAGAGACACGATCTGAGGGTAAGAAAATAAGATAAGGAAACACGTTAATGTTTAATCTAAGGGATGAAAATTTCGAGGACGAAATTTCTATTTGAAGGGGAGTGTTGTAACATCCCGAAAATTTATAATTTCCAGATAAATGATCATTTTTCAATATTTGGGATTTTCTCGAATTTTTCTCGATTTTTCCGAGAACGCGGAATATTTTAATATTATTCCTCGTTTTACGTGTACACCGGGCCGGGAATTGCTAAGACCAGTGTAACACTCCTAAATTGATTTTTTCACCATGAATAGTCATTTTCCAATATTTGTGATTTATGGGAATTCTTTCGATTTTTCCTGAACGACGAATATTTTAATATATTCCTCGTTTTGCGTTAATATTGAGCAGAGTCGTGAAAACGACTGTAATGCTTTAAAAATTGGAAATTTATATGACAGATAGTCGTTTTATAATATTTGCAATTTTTGAGAATTTTCTGGGAATTTTCTGGAAACGTCGAATATTACCGTATATTCCTCGTTTTGCGTGCGCGCTGACCGGAACCGGGAAAACGCGATGTTTTCTCTGCGAACCTGGAACTATGGATAAGTCAACGGGGATCTTACTAAACCCGGACTTGACACAGCTTTACGAGGTTTCGCAAATTTCCGAGAAATCTTTACGATACAATTAAATCAATACAAATAAAATTTTATCCGTCGATTAATTAAATACCGACTTGTTAACTCAGTAACTATTATCTAATGGATAATAGTGTGTAATAAAAATACTATCACATTATCCTAATGTAATCCGCCTTATGTCCAATCAAACCACTTTAATTCAAATTTAAGAGTATTTTAATCAAAGCTTCCTTAAGAAGCTTTGACCCCAAACTTTGACCACATGCTTAGCTTCCAAAGGAAGCCACTTTTCACTCACATTTCTCCCTCTCTTTTACGTATCTGCAGCCCACAAAAGAAGAAAGAATTGGTTCTAATTATCCAAATAAATCATTAACTCATTTTCACCCAAAACACATTTTCTTCTTCATTTACGTATCCTTCTTCTTCCTTTCTTCTTCTAATATTTCTTTTCTCCTCTTCCTACACCATACGTCCAGCCACCCCATTAAATCCCAAACCTTCATAAAAATTTAAACCATTCACATTTTCTTGATCTCCTACTCCTCCTCTTCATCTTTTGTGCTTGGAGTTTTCAAGAAAGCTTCCATCTTCAACCACTTCTCAAGCCTTGAAGGTGAGCTCCCATGGCTGAAAAATTCCAGCCTTCTCCTTCCATTTTCGTTTCTGTTTTTCCTTGGTTTAATGGCCATTTTCTTCTTCTTTTACACATCATTTCATTGTTCTAACTTGGACCAAATTTTCTAGGGTTTTTGAGCTTCAAATCCGAAAATCAAGGGTGATTCTTGGAGTTTTCTTGGTTCATCAACTTGGTAAGAGGAAGATTAATCCTCCTCAACCTCTTTAGCAACTAGGAATCTTGTATTTAATTTTTGGAAGAAGAACCACATGGTGGTTGTTCTTGAAAGTGCTTGAAATTGATTTCTTGAATGTGATTTTAATTTGGCTTTGAGTAGTTGATTGATTAAGTAATTTTGTGATTGAAATTCATGCATGAATGCTGGAAATTTCTGGTTGCTGGACTACTATGTGTGCCACGGTTTTTTTTGGCTTGTTCTTGGGGCTGTTTTTATGCTGAAAATTGAGTGGAAGTGAAGCTTAATTTGTGATCAATGCATGGTTAATTAAATCAAGTAGTTGAGTGAGATTAAAGTGAGCAAAATTCTGGTTGCTGGACTACTATGTGTGCCACGGTTTTTGGCTTGTTCTTGGGGCTGTTTTTATGCTGAAAATTGAGTGGAAGTGAAGCTTAATTTGTGATCAATGCATGGTTAATTAAATCAAGTAGTTGAGTGAGATTAAAGTGAGCAAAATTCTGGTTGCTGGACTACTATGTGTGCCACGGTTTTTGGCTTGTTCTTGGGGCTGTTTTTATGCTGAAAATTGAGTGGAAGTGAAGCTTAATTTGTGATCAATGCATGGTTAATTAAATCAAGTAGTTGAGTGAGATTAAAGTGAGCAAAATTCTGGTTGCTGGACTACTATGTGTGCCACGGTTTTTGGCTTGTTCTTGGGGCTGTTTTTATGCTGAAAATTGAGTGGAAGTGAAGCTTAATTTGTGATCAATGCATGGTTAATTAAATCAAGTAGTTGAGTGAGATTAAAGTGAGCAAAATTCTGGTTGGGACTACTATGTGTGCCACGGTTTTTGGCTTGTTCTTGGGGCTGCTTTTATGCTGGAAATTGAATGGAAATGAAGCTTAATTTGTGATCAATGCATGGCTAATTTAATCAAGTAGTTAAGAGTGATTTAGATGGATAAAATTCTGGTTGTGGGAACCTTGAGTGAGTCACGGTTTTGGCTCTGTTTTTGGGGCTGTTTTGTGCTGGAAAAAGAGTTAAAGTAATGCTTAATTTATGATCAATGCATGGCTAATAAAATCAAGTAGTTAAGGTTGGTTTAGATGGACAAAATTCTGGTTGCTAAACCTTGGTGAGTGCCACGGTTTTGGGTTGTTATAGGAGCAGAATTTTGGTTGTCATGGTGCCAAGAATAATGCTAGGTAGGTTAAGTAAAGGAAGACTAAATTAGTGAGAAGAAAATTGTGATCTAAGACTCTCTTGAGTGCCACGGTTTTGAGGGCTTGAATGAGGGAAAAGATTAACAAATTTGAGATATCAAGACTTGAGTTAATCAAGCAATTAAAAATGTAGATTGATAATAGGAAACTTGCAACAATAATTTTCATAATGGATTGTGGTTAAGACTTAGGAAATAAGCTAAGTTGGAAGGTAATTATAAGAATCAAATAACTTGAATCAAAGGACAAGTAAGTGAACCAATGAGATAATTTTCATAAGACTTGAGGTTTTAGAAATCCATAATGGACCTAAAATGTGTTCCTTGAATTATAAATTGATATTACGTTGATATTGGGTTCTCTTTGGATGCAATTATGCTTATTGTACCCTCTTGATCAAATGTGGTATGTTATGCCATTGTATGAACTGTGGATTATGCTTATTGCACCCTCTTGATCAAACGTGGTGTGTTATGCCATTGTATGAATTGTGAATCATACATGTTCATGCATAGAGTGCTATGCATCAGAATGTCCGTGTGGACTGGACCGTTGTAAGGCCAAGTTGCCTAGGAGATTGAACACACCTTTGTGCGGGTGCGAATAGACAAGTGTGGGTCGTGTGATGACCTCGGGGCGTCGGGGTGCGGGTCCTCCACATGGGCAAAGCTAGAGCTCCTCCGCACCGTGGGGCAAACCGATGCAAACACACCGACGATCCGGACTTGACACGTCCTATGTCGTGATCGAGCGCGGACTGTCAGTGCAATGCCATGATCGTGCACGTGGAAATTATTGATGAATAGCACATTGGCCTCGGCAGCCGAGTCACTGACATGTCTCCTGATCTTTCTCTCCGACCGTTTGAGTCTAGCTCCATGGAGTAGGAAATCGATTGTTGTGTCCATGCATCATGGAATATTTTGTCATCTGAGAATTACTTGTTTACATGATATTTAACTCGTCTCGAATTCATCCGCCTCGGATATTATGAATTATTCATTGTATTTATTAATGATTGCCCGACCGGTTATCTTTAAAAGCTTATTTACCGTTTCTACGTGCTATGTGGGCGTTATGCGCCGTTCCTGGTTCTTGGTTGCCGTATTGGTATTGATGGTAGGATATCTTACCTCTTCCCGTGTTTTCTATATTTTTGTATTTCTGTTTTATGTTTATAATGATAAAAGATCATGAGGAAGATAAAGAGGGATCACACCCTGGTTGATTGATCAAGCGTTTGGACAAGGTTCCTTCGGCTACGTACGAGTGCAGCTTGCGTGGAGGCATTGATGCCCGACTTGTTGACCGGGACTCCGAGCGTCGTCTGTGTATATGGGGTTGCGGCTTTGTCCGCTAGTAGTACCTATCCCCGGGTCACTACTTTTCCCCTTTTAGTGTTTTATTCCCGCCGTATTTTATTGGACTCGTAATTGTTATGTTCTATGTCACCAATGATTTGTGTAAATTGATCCGTATATATATGTATAAGAGATATGATTTTATTTCAAAGTGGTTGTATCATGGCTTGAATATATTTATATTTCATTCGAGGCTCATATTTTCTACCTATGCAAATTGTGAAAAAAAAAAAAAATATAGACTCTTGAGAATTTTATTTATCATTATCATGACCGTGACACACTTGGATTTAGTAACTATGGTGATATGCTTGCGTTGCGGCGTGAGATGTTGAAATTCACACTTGGCTTTCTCTTCCAATGTTGATCTGAATTCTCTAAATTTTCTGCTTGATTGGAGCCCTTCCTGCAATAGAGAAATCACCAAATTAATAATAGTTACAAATTCACATAATCACATGAAGAATTATAACAGATTTGTTCAAGATCATATAAGAAGATATCACAATTGAATTCAATGAATATAAGCCTAAAATATTCCATATATGCGTAATAACAATGACTAAGCAATCAATAAAGCACAGATATAGGGCATAAATAGCTACATTTCATGGAGTTATCAAGTACTGATTATTTAATCACAAGTACAATTGTATTCTAGCTCAACCTGATTTAACAAGGAGCAATGTAATCTTAAATACTCAATAAGTATCCAATATCTTTTTATTCATCATATTCAACAAATTCTTAACAAATGATCAATGCTAAAGACATCCAATTCTCAATTAAATATTAAATGAATATAAACAAGATTACTTGTCATTCAGTTAACAAAACAAGAGGTTTCTATATAAATAATAAATATAAACATATAGGCATTAAATACATCATGGGGTTTACCATATCCCCTTGAATTATCATTTTGGCCTACATGACCAACTCAAGACCTATATGGTTACTTCTAGAATATATTTTGCTAGAATTCCTCCATAAACTCATAATATCTCAATTAATCAATATCAAGCACAAAGGATTAAAATATGTCACAATATCAATATCAAGCACAATTAATGTCTCACAGTCAAGGGTTACAATAAAACCATTCTTACTAATTCATCCACTACTAATCATTTCCTTAATTAACTTAATTAACAAATGAATATAAAAGCATCAAGAATCACATAATTTAACAAAAGCCTTCACCACTAGGGTTTGGCCATGACTAAGTTAATTCATGAACATCTCAAAATTTTATTTTTCTTATCATAACCAACATCATAAATTCAAGACAAGAATCAATAAGAAAGAAAGAATAATTTGAAATAAAGAGGCCTCCACAATGTCTTGCTTTGGCCGTGAGTCATGCCACCAAGAACACAACAAATTTTCTCATTTGTTCATCATAATTTATGTCACAAGTTCAAACTAAGAATCATTAGAAGAAAAAGAACAAATTAAAGAAAATAAACATCCATTAAAACATCACATGGCTGTTTTCTTCATAAACTTCAAGACCAAAAATTTAACTCAAAACTAAGAGAAAAAGGACAGCAAATTAAAAACCAAGGACCCCTACCTCACTTCCTAGCTTCTTGAAGCTTAAATCCTTGAAATTTCTTCACTTTCCTTTTGTTTCTTCTTTCCCCTTTCTCTTTCTCCCTTGTGCATTTTCTCTTCTCTGTTTCTTGCTACTATCCGCATGAATAAGATATAAAATGAGGGGGATGAAAAGTCAATAAGTAGATTAAGATGAAATAAATGATGAGGTGGTGGAAAAACTAAAAAAATGGTATGCTGAAACTTTTAAATATGTTACATGCACTTTAATCTTCCAAAGCTGAGTTTTCAAGTATCCATAAGTCTTATAGAAAATTTTAGGACTCAACTTAGTCCTCGGATCCATTTTTCCATAACTTTCTATATACTACTATTTATCAATTAAGCTTCATTACTTGGTTCAAAGTAAAGTTAAATTTAGAAATTAAGTAAATATGCTTACTAATACTTATCTTAATTTGCATTTTATACCAAATTATTCTCTATTTTTATTTATCATCTTTATGAAATTTCATAATTTTTTGAGCTACTTTAACTGTCTAATCGATTTTCTAAACTCTCATTCAGTATTATTAAAAATACTAGATCAATTCATCTGATTCTTCAAAATTTACTACAACTCTTATCAACTATTTATAGTTAGAAAATAAATTTTTCATATTAATTTTCTTTCACTAAACCATTTATGCTATTTTCTGAGTGATTTTAAGCTACTTGTCACCTTCTCTATTACAGCAAAGTGTCTAAACTAACTCAAAATGTTACAAAATTAAACATACATGTCAAGTGAGTGTTATGGTACATTTTTGCCTTAAACATTACTAACATGTCAAGAAGGATGTTACAGATGAAATTAGGATCTAATCCCAGCATATCGATTAATGTCCAAGCAAAAAAGTCCTTATTTTTCTCAAGGAGCACGATTAATCGAGACTTCTCCTCTTGAGTCAACTTCCCTCCAATCTTGGTAACTTAGTTTGGCTTTACTTCAAGTTGGAGGGACTCAAGCTTTCCTTCCAGTTGAGGATAGGTGTCTCAGATTTCTTTGTGCACATCCAACTTGGTCAAAAGGAGATTGATGGAGTCCATAGTGATTAAGCTAGATTTGGCATATTGTTTTATTTTCTTGGGTCCCTTTGCAATCTTGAGGCTTTCGTTATAACATTTTTTAAGACGTGGCCTGATCTCCCTTGACTGTGACTATTTTGTTATCTTTATTAAGGAATTTCATGGCCAAGTGCAGAGTGGATATCACGGCCCTAAAAGCATTCAATGAAGGACGGCTTAAGATCATATTGTAGGCAGACTGGTAATCCACCATAAGGAACTTGAATTTGAGCATCTTGAAAATAGGGTCTTTTCCTTAGGTCAAGTATGTCTCCACATATCCTATTAGGGTAATTTTATCTCTTGTGAAACCAATCAACTCACCGGTGTACGGTATAAAGTCCTTGTTTGAAAGCCCCAACTTCTAGAACAAGTCCAAGAACATTATGTTTGCCGAGATGCCCTGGTCCACAAAGATGCGATGAACTTCGACATTGGTGATTACCCTAGATATCACCATAAGATCATCGTGGTCCAGGATCTCTTTTCTATAATCCTCTTCAGAGAAGGAGATGGGTGGGTCCTTCCGCATTTCGCTCCTCGATTTGGAGATTGGATAGAAAGCCACACTCAATATTGCTCAGAGAGCCTTTTTCCTCACATTGCTAGACTCAGCGCCACCTACAAAGTCACCCAATATTGTGTTGATGGTGCAAGTTACTTTTGCATGGCAGCGGTAATCACTCTAAGGAGGAGAATCCTGGGGTTGTCCTCTATCCTAGTTTTTCTCGTTAGCCTGGGGTATACTTTCCGACTAGATTTGATTTCTGGTCGAGGACTACCTTCTCTAGTATGGGAAAAGACTTCTACGAGGGTTGTAACTCCTTTTCCTATAGTTTTCTAATCCCCTATTGGTTTTCATTCCAAGATTAGCGTACGTAGCACCCCAGACGACCATCTCGAATCAAGAATTCAATTGCGTCTTGAAGGTAGACGCAATCTTATGTTGTATGCTCGTATCCCTTATGAAAGGCACAATGATTAAACTTATCTTCCTGGGCATATTTTCTCAATGGTGGAGGTTTAGGATTGTTATAGAATTCCATGTTCATCACCTCCTGGTAGATTTGGGACTAGGGTATGTTAAGGGGGTATAGTCTGAATACCTCTTTTTTGGTGGCAATTTGGAGTTACATGGTTGTGAGGGGGCTTGGGTCGGCTTTGGCTTTGCCTCATCGCCTTTGTCCACATTTTTTCTTGTGCGAATGACATCTTCCGCATTAATGTATTTGTCTGCCCTTGCCTTGAATTCATCCATGGTCCAGGGTTCCTTCTTTACATATAATGTAAAGAATAGGCTAGAACGAAGTCCATCCCATATGTAGTGGAGAGCCAACCTCTCATCCCAGTCTCAGATATTCAAGCACTCCCTGTTGAATCTGGTTATATAATCTTAGAGTGATTCATATTTCCCTTGCTTAATGTGGGAAAGGCATGAAATGGATTTCGACTACACCTTACGAGTGGTAAAATGTAGTAGAAATCGTGAGGACA
This sequence comes from Ormosia emarginata, assembly GCA_029884605.1. Classification (NCBI taxonomy): domain Eukaryota; kingdom Viridiplantae; phylum Streptophyta; class Magnoliopsida; order Fabales; family Fabaceae; genus Ormosia; species Ormosia emarginata. Next base: position 1,231,308 of record JAQQTP010000041.1, on the reverse strand, counting down.
GGCCTTCCCAGTTGATCATGGAATTCGGTGTTAAGGTTGTGAACAACCTCAAAGTGACTTTCTTTAGAGAGAGAGGGAAAACATAACACATTAGGTGATCATCTCCTCCAGCAAATAGCATAACCAAAACATAAGCATCCAAATACTCTTGGGAGTCATAGGCTTCAATGTTGGTTGGGTATTTGAAGTGTTGGGGAATCTCGTAGGCCATCAAGTTGTTTGAGAAAGGTTGATGTTTGACTACAGTTCCATGTCTTACTCTAGGTTACATCTCCCTAGAGTGCTCCTTTTCTTGGTTTTTAGGCCTACATCAGGGTTCCATTACCCTTGACTTTTCTAGGTCATGGTACCCATCGTGTGTTGGTCCCCTTCTAGCATTGTGATTCCTACAAGGAACCCAGTTCTCATTTTCTCTTTCTTCGTGAACGGATTTTTGAGTTCGCAAATGTGTTTGTCTTGAAATCAGACCAAGGAAATTAGCTCGTGACACAATAGCCCATTATGAATTGATTCCTTATGTCGGGATTAGTCATCTTCATTGTTTTTTCTTGTGTCGAGGTGCTGCAATACCAAAACCCGGGATAAGACTTCTTGATTACCAATCCGATATTAAGTTCATTTAATGAAGGTGAGTTCTCGTCGGAATAACTCTAGCATTTGGTTCCACACTATGCCAATTGCATTCATAGGTCAAGATAATATTTCATAAGCATGTTGAAACTAATTCATCATTATATATTGTTTTATCTAATGTGCAAGCATCAATACCTATATTACATCACTGTTCAATTGGGCCTCACGCCCATACATGCTAATATGTCGATTATTTCTATATCTTGAGTGTTTTATGTTTGATCTACTTGGACTTCATATGTGTTTAATTGTTAACTTTTAGCTAAGTTTCTAGATATGAAGTTTAATCGGATCTTTATTGTGAAAATATGCTTAAGTGTGTTTATAAGCACTCATAATTGTATTGTGTTTTTCAAGAGATCAATATCATCCCTAGAAGCAAAGAAAAAAGAGAATATGTGAAGAATTAAGGCTGAATATGAAGAAATTAAGTAACACGGCCTGTGTCCCAAGACACGGGGTTAGTCGTGTCCTCCTCTGGTACCATAAGATTTGGTCCAGCCCTGAGTTTGACCAACACGACCTGTGTCATATGACACGTGATAGGCCGTGTACGTTTCTGCCATCACAAGGAGATCTAATTTTTGAGCGTTGACTAATAACACGGCCGTGTCCTCAGACACGGTGTAGGTCGTGTCCCTCTTTGACTTGCAATCCTGTTGGAATTTGTGCCACCAAACCCTGACATGGGGTAGGCCGTGTCATATGACACGGCCTGTGTCTGCGAATCAGGTAATTAGATACGAATTCTAATTAAGCGTCAGGTATCCAAAGATATAAATAGGGTTGCTTGGGGTTCAAAAAGGGGGATCTCTGAACTAGGAGCCATCAAGGAACTGAAGTGAATATGAAGAACAAGCAAGAGGAAGATTCAATCAAAGATTGGAGACTCAGGTTCAAGCGATCAAAGATCAATCAACCTCAAACTTTGGAAACTAATTTGATCTTTATTTTTCTTCTTTTCTTTTATTCTAGACGATATTTTTCTTTAATTCTTTTTCTGACTTTGAATTTGTCATGTGCAGCTAATTTTCTTATTTGGTTAAGAGAAGATGAAACCCTAGTTTTGAATATGTAAATCTTGTATATCTCTTTATATCAATTCAATTGAGTTTTTATTCATATGTTTCTGATCTTAATTCTATATAAATGTTTTTATACTCTTTGCTATTTTTGGAAGTGGTAAAACTAGGATTGCTATGCGCGGTTACAGTGGTAAAACTAGTGAAACATATGATCCAAGTAATTCAATCCCGGTGTGTGATTGGATCTTGGAGTAATTGGTTTTCTAATTCTTAATGCAATCATTAGGTAGGTGTAAAAGCGGTTGCTTTACAAATAACTAATGATCAGGATTTAATTTGAGCGGTTGTTGAATTAAACAAAACTTAAGGAAAACAGGAGGTTTATCTCACACTCATATAAAAGCATAATTGGTAATATTAGTATAAAGGGAATGTAAGTTAGCATAATCATATAAATCTAGTGGTGGATTCCATCTCTTAACCATTGTCCTTTAAATTAGTAATTCAAATTGTGTTTACTGTTATTACTTTAAATTCGATTTCTATTTTTAGTTTTAATAAACAAAACTCTTTTTTATCGTTTACTGTCTTTGAGAGTTTAAATTAGGAATCAATTCATAGTAATTAATTGAATTAGTTCACTGTGGATCGACCCTTGTTAACTACAACTAGTTGTAAGATTTTTATATTTTGGTGGAACTTGGCAACTGAATTTTGTTCTAAATTTTAATCTCAATCCATAGCAAACCACATGCATACAAAGTAAAGTAAAGTAAAGGGCATTAGTACCCTGTATGGTCCTACTACATCTTACTACATCATAGTCAGAGTCAAAGTCATCACTACAAGCAAGATGATAGGCATATCTACGAATAATATACATCCAAGCACAAATACAGTATACAAAAATAACTAAAAAGAACCTCATCCTGCACTATGCCTATCACAAAAAGCAAGATAAAGTAGTCGCAATTTGTTATATAAGAGCGAAGTTAGAGGTGTGGAAAGAGAATGGTAACCCTTGGAGAATAACGCATACATAGTCTCACATTCATGTAAATTGTATAGGCTCTAGTCTCGAGGTCATACACCCACCAGCTCTCAGCAAGCTCTCAGTAAATAGCTAGAGTGGCATCTTCAAGCTACAGAAGTGTCAAGCATTGGAATATCATGGAAATATATAGCGGGGGTGATAATTTTTAAGAATTTCTAGTAATTCTAGCATACAAGGTGTCACCATGATAGTTCTAGCTACTTCGGGGTTTTTGCAATAATTTATAGAAAATTCTTAATATGGTGGCAAAAGCCAAAAAAAAAAAATATTATCCCCAAGGCAGAGGCTCATTAATAATTTATATCAGTATATCACAGAATGGCAACTACCAAGAAAATTCATAGAATATACACAAAGCAACAAAAAATCATACAGAAATAAATAGAACTATGGCAGAACATTCAAAAGCTTCACAAAAAGTTCACAAAACTTTTACAGATAACTCAAAATGCTAACACTCATTAACAAAATATTAGTAGAGTATGACAATAATTTATAGAATATTGACAGATGCTTTATATGTTATACAAATGCAATGCAATGCCTTTTTAATTGTCGCACAATGCTCATTTAATTCATTATCTATCCATAACCTCATTCCTCGAACCCATGTCTTTTTTAATAAGTAGGGAGTCTCATGCTCAACCTACACTTGGTGATAGTCTACTTATTAATCCTGAGCTCATCCTATACATGACAATACTTTGTCACACAACATTGTCCCTAATAACGATAGCCTCGCCTATAAGTTACTTTCATAAGGGAACAATACACAAGGATCACCCCCAGGCATGAGGATCATTTCCACATCTTTTAATTATTGAGCACTTAAGGATGTACTTTTCCGTTACAATTCAATTTTTAGTTCACTTTTAACAATTTAAAGGAGCATATCAATTTCAGTACATCTTCAAATCATAATAAACTTTACAATTCCATTGTCATGCACAATGAGAGCAATGTATATATCACAAAAATCATTACAAAACATAAGGCATAGCTCTCGGCCAAATCAACCAATATCATGATTTTTCAGTATATCAATTATCAATCACATTGACTTCAAAATACTTGATCATGTTCTAAGGCATTCCATATCTATTACATTTTTGTTGAATCATTCATCAACAAGTACTTTAAAATAACTTAGACATTCATAATGGTCATTACCCATGGCCAAGCACCCTAATTCATATCAAAATTCATGTTATAAACCTCCTTGCCAATCCCAAGTCTTATTTAATTTATGAATCTTAATTACTAAAATTTAAACTCACATTACTATAATTCCCTCAATTTACTAATAAGCACTCTACTTCCTTACAATTGGTTTAGGTTAGACTCAACTAACTTAATTACTCATAATTAAATTACAATTAAAGACCCTAGATATCAAATTAAGTTTAGCAACCTAAGTATAGGTCACATAGCCTATATATTGGTTCAAATCCAACTTTATCCAATTCAACTCATTTTACCAATCCAAATTAAGTCCATTCCTTACCAATCATTTTCCACTCTTCTAATTTCATCATAATCATCACAAATTATCATTTTTCCACCTCTCTTAACCATTCATTAATTTCAATTTAAGTCAAAATAGCTTAATTTGATTTAGTTCAATCAAGTATGTGTAACCAAGACGCATTAAAATATAACTTGTTCAATAACACTCTTAATCCATCATGAACTCGAGACCTCCATCCTAATCCATTTAACCAATTGATCATCAAACTAACTCAATTTCTTGATTTTAATCAACAACAACAAGACAGCTTCTTAAACACCATCCCTTGGAGCAAGAACCCTCCATGACTCGCAGCCATAGTTTCATAAACCATCATCAAATTCAACCAAATTCTATATGCAAACTCATAATCTCAATCAATCAAGTCCACAAACTCAAGAATTTAATAGTGAATGAAGTGAACTCCTCTAATCTTACCCATCACCCACCAAACCCAATAGCATCCCCATAGGCCAACCATTCATATTTCAATCTAATTGCAACATATATGATCAAATTCCAATAGAATAAGCATAAGAAAGAAGTGAAAGAGTCAAGAACCCCTACTTGGTCTCCTTGAGCTCACGGGTTAAAGGAAGAAGAGGCGGTGAAGTGGGTTTGTTTGAGAATCCAATCGGTGGATAAGCAAGAGGGAGAGATGATGAGCAACTTTGTCTTCTTGAGCACTTGAAGATGAGCAAAAGAAGGGGCTTATGCAAATCCTTGAAACTTAGCTTCCATGGTTGTCTTCTTCGTGTTCCAGTCAAGAAAGAGACAGGAGAGATGAATTGGAGTTAGTGTGGTGTGTGAGTAGTGCCGGGTGAGATGGAAGTAAAGGTGAAACAACTTAGTAGCTAAGTTATTGGTTGCAGGGGCAGTGAGGATGAGTGCTAGGCTCCTAGGAAGATTTTTTTGCTATTCAATCCTATGTTTCTAGCCTCTAAACATGTTTTAGAAATGCTTAGGATTAGTCTAGAATCTTAGTTTAGGCCTTTTGATATCAATTAGGTTCTAATTCTTACCAATGTGTTGTTAACTTGGTGTGCAAGTAATGTTCATGCATGCAATTTCATTGGTTTATGTCCTATCAAGTTCTAATCCACTCAAGTTCATGACTTGAACTCAATTCAATAGAAATTAAGTTAAGTGCTTCTCCTTCCCTTGCATGAAATCTAAGTGGTCAATGTAACATCCTCTTTAACATATTAGACTTTTATATAGTTACAGAGGTATCATAATACTTGCATGACATGCCTATTTAGTTTTGTGACATTCCAAGTCAGATTAGGCACTTTGTTGCAACACTGAATGTGAAAAGTAACTTAAAATAACTCAGATAATGACATAACTTTCTTAGTTAAAGAAAATAGATATGGAGATCTAGGTCACAAATGTATAAAATGTTATGTAGTTAAAGTTTGAGTACACTGAATGAGTGTTTTAATACCGGATTGACTTGACTGATATATGAAAATTTATGCAAATGATGAAACTAGGGTTAAGATGAATCCTTGGATTTTCTATAATGCTTATGAAAGTTATGAAGCTTGATTTTGTAAAAATTAAAGTGTTCTTAATAGGTATAAAGTTCTAGTTAAATATCTTAAGTTCCTACCTTTTTATTTTGGCTTCCACCATCTCTCTTGGTCACTTTCTTTGACTTTCCACACACACTCATTCTTTCTTTTTGCATGTTCAACTAGTAGGAAAAATAGAGAAAAGGAAGAAAAGGTATTTCAATGATGTAAGCTTGAACTTGAACTTGAATCTATGATTTGATGAGTTGAGAGTTTGCATGAGGGTTTCTACATGATTAGAGACCATCTTTGTGTATGAAAACCTCTTAGAATGTAAGATTGAGGATCTAAGTTGGGTTAGAAATTCAATGAAACAAGAAAAGAGTTTCTAGTGCTAGAGCGCCTAAGAGCCCAAGAAGTGAGCGCCCAAGTGCTCAAGGCCAAAAAGTAGAACAAGTAGTTCTGGTGCTGAGCGCTTAAGCGCTTAGAAAGTGGATGCCTAAGCGCACGAATCCAGAGAGCTCTGGAGCTAGGTGATTAAGCGCTCAGACTCTAGGCACCTAAGCGCCCAATGACAGAAAGAATAAGGGAGGCTTTCTATCCTGGGGCACCTAAGCATTGGAAAAATGGGCGCTTAGTAACTCCCAAGCATTTTCTTTTGATGAAATGTGTAACATCCCAACTTTTGCGTAAAAGACCGTTGTGTCCCTATTTTGCTGTTTCTTGTTTTTCTGTATGAAATACAGAAAAATAATGTTGTTTGTTATTTTATTTGGTAGTTTTACATAATTTGTTTTGATACAGTAAAATAAAAATTTTATCAAATTACTGTTTTAAATTTTTCTGTATCAAAAACAGATGTATAATACTGTCTAGTATTTTATATAATCGTTTTACGTATTTTTCTTCAAGACAAAGAAATAAAAATTTTTCTCGAGCTCTTGTTTTTTAATTTTTCTGAAAGATATACAGCTATATAATACTGCTTTGGATATTTTATTTGAACGTTTTAGACGATTACCTACGTTGTGGGAAAAAATAGAAAAATGACCGTTACGTCCCGAACGTCTTGTTTTTTTCTTGTTTTTCTTTGTTTTTAATTGTTTTCTTCTTGATTTAATGTCCGATAATACATGCTGTAATTTTATATGGACTTTTTGTGTGATTTGCTCCTGGGGTAGGAAAATAATATTTTTCCTGGACCGGGAAAATCTGTTTTTAAATATTCGAGGCGGGGGATCTTACTAAACCCAATTCTGAATGATCTTAAAATTAATCTTTTAATTTTTAGATTTAATCACAAATAAAATAATTTTATATTATTATAATATTATTTTATTAGTCATTGTAAATAAGTGACGGCGACCGGAAATATTTTGCGGGACCCACGTTTAGTCATCGAGTGCTGTACACGTGGACCAATGAGGAGCTGGTCAAAATTGGTGGCTATGACTCATCGCAACGGGCCAATAGGACGATGACACGTGGCGTGACACCTCAAGATCATGACTCAAGAAAGCCTTCTAGAAGGTTCCGAAGTGCTGACTCGGCATGTGACTCACCGCAGTGACTCGCCAGTTCCAGAAGCTTCTCTGATGACTCAGCGCTGTGACTCACCATTGATGATGCAGCCAATGATGCAGTTGTGATGCAGTCAGTGACTCACCATGCTGACTCACCTGCTTTGGAAAATATCTGCGCTGACTCGCCATGCTGACTCACCTGCTTTGGAAAATATCTACGCTGACTCACCATGCTGACTCACCCGTTCTAGACAGTTCCACGATGACTCATCATACTGACTCATCGTAGTGAGTCACATGTTCTAGAAATTTCTCTTTGATGACTCGCTTTATGACTCATCAAGAGCAATCAGTAGAAGAAAAATGATTAATAATGATTACTATTCTGTTAGTTTAAAATAAAAATCTATGTATATTTTATTACCCATTAGACAATAGACATTGACTTTATAAGCAGTAATTGTTGTTCATTGCTTATGATATACCGAAAAATATCCTAAGCCTTCATCTTTTTCCTGGAGTCTATAAATAGGAGAGCCTTAGCTCATTTTCAACTTTGGCAAGAAGCTCTCACCTTCCTTTTCTCTCCATGTGCTCCACGGCCATGGCTCCCAAATGGAGACAATCTCCACCCATTCACCTCACTTACTCTTCTACACATCCTTTTCTCCAAAGAACCAAGACCAAGCAACCAAAATTCTCTCTCATTTTCTCTCCCCCTTGATTCGGCCAAAGCACCAAGAACACTTCTCCAAATTCCTATAATTCCTACCAATATCATTTCTTGAATCTTCTCATCAATCCAAGACACTTTCATGTTAGGAATTTCTCAAGATTCCATCATCTTCATCTTCCTATCAAGCAAAAACCACAAAACTCATATCTCTCCCTTTCTTCAAGCTCACGGCCAACCCTCAAAAATCACCTTCCAAGCTTCTAAAATTCTAAATGACCATAGATCTTGAATCTCCATACCATTCTAAGGAACTTTCATGTTGGAAGTTTTTCCTAAATCTTCCATTTTCTACCTTGTTCTTCAAAGCTCAAGTTTGAAACCATGAAGGTGAAATTCTTTAATCTTCATGTTTCTATCCATTTTAAAGTTTTAATCATGATTTTAATCCATGATTATTCTAGTTTAGAGCCTTAGGTATTAATATTGTATGTTTTCTTTGTTTTCAAGGAGCTCTTGGAGGAGGAAGCTTGCTTGAAGGAGACATACAAAGGACTTGGAGGTTCTACAAGAGGTAAGAGGGAGATTACCCTCATCAACCAAGTGTTGGTGGTGAGGAATATATGTGGTTGTGCTTGTAGAATCCATAAGGATTCGGTGGTGTGCTTGTTTTGATGTGTTAATTATTTGTGTGTTTGTTATTTGTGTGTTTGATAATTTGGTGCTTACTAGTAGGTTGTTGTGTATTTGTTAGTAGTCTTCTTATGTGATATTTGTAATAATTGCATGTCTACAAGCTTTAATTTGCATGTCTACAAGCTTTGATAATATGGCATGTGTTAGAAATGCATGATAATATATAGGATGCAAATAATATGTCAAGGATTGCATGAGTGTTCCAAAGAACACATTAACAAGGCTCACGGCCATGATTTAAATGGGGAACCAAAATGTTCTCTTAATTTTCTTAAAAGGTGACCTAAATAACCTAAGAGAATTGGTAAGATATCCATTTGTTTAGATTAAGAAAAATGAATTTGGAAATTAAATGGCATAACCTTACATTTTCATCCAACATGTCTAACTTCAACACTTTGATTTCTAAAACTATTTTCTAGGGTAAGGATTAAATCAATGTAGACAATACAAGAGATTAAACATGTATTTAAAAGGTGAAAAATAATTTGGAAATCAAATGCAAAGTTTTTATCAAATTCGGCCAACATGCCAAAATTATACATTCATGATTTCTAAAAATTAATTCCAAGCTATTTTCAATCAAGAAGAAGCAATACAAGTTAAAGTAAATTTTCTACAATGAGTTTTAAAGAAATAAAATAGTTAGAATTAAGTTTAAGAGGTTAATACTAATGGTTTTTACTGTAAGAAGAAATACGAGCTTTATAAAATTTCTAACGTATAGCTCATCGTGTGTTTTGAAGCACGTTAGGAATTTTCAAAAGTATAATTATTTGGTATTAATAAAAATGAAAAGGACTTTTAAATGGTAAATTTAGGAAACCATTATTATAGTTTATTAAACAAAATACTGTCAATTTTTAGTAAAAACGGATAAATAAGATAGAAAAGATGTCCAAAAGACGAGATACGCTATGAAAAATATTCTACGTAATTTGAAAGTACTAAATATTATTTCTCGTCTGCTTTTAAACAGTTATTTAAGGAAGTTGGACAAGAAAACGATTTAAAAATCCTACGCGATTGAGAAAACGTATTAAAAATGCTACGCGATTTTAAAAACAGAAAAATATATTTACCCGATTTTTAAACGTTTGTAAAAACGACGAGATTTCAAAAACGCGATAAAATTTCTACGCGATTGACCGTTCAGTATTTATTTTTCACCGTCGGAAAATGTGAACCCGTCTGAGTTTTTGAGGTTATTTCATTTGTCGGGAAAAAGTGAACCCGTCATGAGGCTTTACGCCATTGAGGGCATATGTTTTTATCTTAAGGGCATTTTCATAATTTCATATATTTGGAATTATGTTTTGTCTTTATACCGATTTTTGGTGTTTTGGGTTGATGAGACGAATCACATCGTGTTGTCGATGCGATAAGTGTAGTGTAGTTTATTGTTCTAATAAACTTGGAGACTTTAGTGTACGGGATCCCACATGTGGACGCTGGTTGGTAGCTCCATTGGCCGTGGTAAACCGATAGCACACTAATGTACTCGACATTCACTATATTTAATCGAGGTTTGTAAAGTCTAGTAGTACATTGCCTATAGTGCCACAACGGGAGATCGTGAACTATACTACGCCTGGATGGTGGATTCCAGTGTCGTAGGCTATTGACGCAACGTGTGATCGCGTAATAGTTGGTTGGGCAAAAAGCCGTGGTACTAATAGATTTTGCAAGTCATTCTCTCGATATCTGTTTGGGTTTAGCTCCATGGAGTAGGGTTGTGTTTTGGTGTATTTGATTATATCTTGGATAATATTCCATTTTCTCTATTTATCTTTATCCGGTAATATCTTGGATGTTTTTACATTTTCTCTATTTATATTTATCGATAATTTTTATGTTAGTTGTCCATTTCTTATCTTATTTTATCTGTGAGATTGATTTATCTATGTGGTTTTCTTTATTTGTGTTATATCTCGTGATATTTTTATTTGTGATCTTTCATATCGATATTAATTGTTTATATGTTGTATTTTGTCTCATGCATTATTGTATTTTTGTTCCGCTATGAAATGTTGTTATTGAATTTAATCTTTATTTTTATTGTACTGTTATGATATTTTATATGGTATGAATTGCTATATCTATCCTGATAATGTTATTACTGTTTATTTTATTAGGTTGTATGCATATTAGAAATATTTGATAACATGACTATAATTGTGATTATCTGTGTGTATGGAATGACTTTGTCATTCGTATTATTCTTTACTACCGTCTTGATCGGTGAAAGGGGATCTCACCTCTTTCCCCGTGTTGTTTTTGTTTGGTTTGTATTCTTCGAATTCGTATAGTAGGCGGAGCACATTCTTAACCCTAGGGGAGACAATATTCTGAAGATGGTGGCGACGTCATTGAGTGGTCTTACAAGTTTCAACAAGATGCAGTTGGTGAAGAAACAGACTATGTAGGTTGAATTTTTCTCGTTAGTGTTGTTACCGTGCTATTAGTAGTACCCGTCTTTGGGTTTACTACTGTTTCTCTGAGTCTGTGAATATTACGTTTTAACTTATATGAAATGATTGATGATGTGTATGTTAATCTGTTAAATTTAATTTCCATTTTACTTAAAAATTCCGATAAGTTTGTATTTCCGCAATAAGAAATTTTAAAATCCATATTTCAAAACTCAAAGCTTTTATAAAATGATTTTAATTAGTTTTAAGATTTATTTATTATTTTAAAATGTGACGCCCTACGGAGGGTGTTACATTAGTTGGTATCAGAGCACGGTTAGAGTCTTTTTGGGGTTTGTGGTTGGGTTTGTCTTGTTTTTGTTATGTGACTCTCTGTGCTTGGACTCCGAAAGGAGACAATGTTTCTTTGAAATGGTTACCTCTGGTTTCCATTGTACTATGATTCGTCTGTCTTTGAAGAAAGACGATGATTCGTGGTAAACGTGCACGTGAGGAAGCAGGACATGATAGCGGTGATATGACTACAACTATGAAAGCAAGGTAAAGAATAATTGAAGAAACAGTACAATATGACTTGAGGATTACTCAGCAACGAGGAACGATAGTCGAGGATTAGAAGCAGACCAAGTCGAAATAAATCTTAGAATACGCAATTTCGTAACGTTAGACCGTATTAGTTCTGAAGAAGGCGAAATCGTAAGGCCAAGCAAGTCCAGTGGAAAAAAAAAAACGTATTCGTGATCATCGGGAAGTCAACAACAACAACAATCTTGTGGAGGAAAAGCTAGCGGTAGCAAGTTTGGTTAGACTGTGACATTTGCACCAACGTGTTGAAAGTGTGAGGAAGATCATCTAACGAGGAGTTGTGCAATCAAAGGAAAATCATCTGTTTTCAAGTGTATGATGCCGGACGTTTTGTTGAACAGTATATCTTGCTAAAAAACGAAGTCATCTGTTAGAAACGTACGTGCTTCGACATCTTAAGTAGAGTGGAACATCGATTCTTCAAGTGGAGCAAAAGCATCTTAGGTTGCGAACCTAAACAAAGGAGATTGTGTCACAAAAAGGTGATTCTTTAACTATACTGTATAATTCCGAGAGTAGCCTATTTCTCTATGGCATATATTGTGTGAGTCAATTAGAATTATTTGTGTCTTCATTATTCTTTTGGCCTGATTGTTTCTATTCTGTTATTAGAACATGTAGTTGAGAACTTGAGTTGCTTAAACCATCCTAAGTCTATTAAATAATTGAATCTTTTCTGTTGATTCAATTTGTATGCTTCGTTCTCAAAACGGATGCAATTTAAAAATATGGATTGGGTATTTTTCCAACCATCCATACTCATTAGACTTATCAGTTGAATTGTCCAAGTTAAAAAGCTTATTTTTAAATTCATCGTACCATATCAATTTCTCTAGTGGATATGTTCGGTGGTATGGATGATTCTATCATCTTTTGTTTCTATGTCTTCATGACATCTTTCATATACCGCAATTGCGAAAAATGTACTTTTGGTCTAACTCATTCTTTTATGACTAATTAACTATTTGAGTTGATTAAAGCTATCAATATCTTTGTTACCTTTTGATTTATCTATTTCTGCTTTTGTTACCAAACCTATTGTTATTATCCAGTCCTTTAAACAATCTTTTCTGTTAATCTAAACTGTCTATCTCTTTCGCGAGATAGATGTGATCTTATATATGGATTGGTTATCTTTAATCATATCCTATAGATTGTTTCAATAAAACTTTGGTGTCCCAGAAATCTTATTCTTAAAATCAGGCAATGTCAAATTCTTTGTTGGACAAGTCTGATAACAATTCAGATAGTTTCTCTACTTTTTCTTCTAAAATTTTTATAATGTCCTTTTGTGTGTTGCAATTGTAAAGAAAGGATGTTTTTAGTCAAAATTATGTCATAAGTATCAAATACAGTATTGTTGAAAAAGAGAACTTGGATTATGAGGCACTTCCAGTTAAAAGTAAAGGCAGAAGAGTGAAGCGGTACAAAGTCAGGGATAATTTCAAATGGTACTGATCAGAGTGACGCAGCGGAAGCGTAGTGGATAGTATCTTTCGTCCTTATTTAGACAGAATTGTCATTATCTTTATTAACGACATTCTGATCTATTCTCAAAATCATGAAGAATCACACTAAAATGCTAATCTGGAGTGGCGTAAACGGATGTGCAACATGGAAACTAAAAGACAAGACGGAGGGACTGTTCAGAGACTACTACGAATTTCGGGGACGAAATTCCTTTTTGGTGGGGAGTGTTGTAACATCCCAACTTTTGCGTAAAAGACCGTTGTGTCCCTATTTTGCTGTTTCTTGTTTTTCTGTATGAAATACAGAAAAATAATGCTGTTTGTTATTTTATTTGGTAGTTTTACATAATTTGTTTTGATACAGTAAAATAAAAATTTTATCAAATTACTTGTTTTTAAATTTTTCTCGTATCAAAAACAGGATGTATAATACTTGTCTAGTATTTTATATAATCGTTTTACGTATTTTTCTTCAAGACAATGAAATAAAAATTTTTCTCGAAGCTCTTGTTTTAATTTTTCAAAAGATATACAGCTATATAATACTTCTGGATATTTTATTTGAACGTTTTAGACGATTACCTACGTTGTGGGAAAAAATAGAAAAATGACCGTTACGTCCCGAACGCATCTTGTTTTTTTTGTTTTTCTTTGTTTTTAATTGTTTTCTTCTTGATTTAATGTCCGATAATACTGTCTGTAATTTTATATGGACTTTTTGTGTGATTTGCTCGGGGTAGGAAAATAATATTTTTCCGGACCGGGAAAATCTGTTTTTAAATATTCGGAGGCGGGGATCTTACTAAACCCAATTAAATGATCTTAAAATTAATCTTTTAATTTTTAGGATTTAATCACAAATAAAATAATTTTATATTATTATAATATTATTTTATTAGTCGGTGTAAATAAGTGACGGCGGACCGGAAATATTTTGCGGGACCCACGTTTAGTCATCGAAAGTCTTGTACACGTGGACCAATGAGGGCCTGGTCAAAATTGGTGGCTATGACTCATCGCAACGGGCCAATAGGACGATGACACGTGGCGTGACACCTCGGATCATGACTCGCAGCTTCTAGAAGGTTCCCGGAAGTCTCGACTCGGCTGTGACTCACCGCAGTGACTCGCCTCGAAGCTTCTCGATGACTCGCCGTGACTCACCATTGATGATGCAGCCAATGATGCGGTTGTGATGCGCCGGTGACTCACCATGCGACTCACCGCTTTGGAAAATATCTCGGTGACCCGACTCGCCATGCTGACTCACCTGCTTTGGAAAATATCTACGCCCGACTCACCATGCGACTCACCCGTTCTAGGCAGGTTCCACGATGACTCATCATCTTGACTCATCGTAGTGAGTCACATGTTCTAGAAATTTCTCTTTGATGACTCGCTTTATGACTCATCAAGAGCAATCGATAGAAGAAAAATGATTAATAATGATTACTATTCTCATTAGTTTAAAATAAAAATCTATGTATATTTTATTACCCATTAGACAATAGACATTGACTTTATAAGCAGTAATTGTTGTTCATTGCTTATGATATACCGAAAAATATCCTAAGCCTTCATCTTTTTCCTGGAGTCTATAAATAGGAGAGCCTTAGCTCATTTTCAACTTTGGCAAGAAGCTCTCACCTTCCTTTTCTCTCCATGTGCTCCACGGCCATGGCTCCCAAATGGAGACAATCTCCACCCATTCACCTCACTTACTCTTCTACACATCCTTTTCTCCAAAGAACCAAGACCAAGCAACCAAAATTCTCTCTCATTTTCTCTCCCCCTTGATTCGGCCAAAGCACCAAGAACACTTCTCCAAATTCCTATAATTCCTACCAATATCATTTCTTGAATCTTCTCATCAATCCAAGACACTTTCATGTTAGGAATTTCTCAAGATTCCATCATCTTCATCTTCCTATCAAGCAAAAACCACAAAAACTCATATCTCTCCCTTTCTTCAAGCTCACGGCCAACCCTCAAAAATCACCTTCCAAGCTTCTAAAATTCTAAATGACCATAGATCTTGAATCTCCATACCATTCTAAGGAACTTTCATGTTGGAAGTTTTTCCTAAATCTTCCATTTTCTACCTTGTTCTTCAAAGCTCAAGTTTGAAACCATGAAGGTGAAATTCTTTAATCTTCATGTTTCTATCCATTTTAAAGTTTTAATCATGATTTTAATCCATGATTATTCTAGTTTAGAGCCTTAGGTATTAATATTGTATGTTTTCTTTGTTTTCAAGGAGCTCTTGGAGGAGGAAGCTTGCTTGAAGGAGACATACAAAGGACTTGGAGGTTCTACAAGAGGTAAGAGGGAGATTACCCTCATCAACCAAGTGTTGGTGGTGAGGAATATATGTGGTTGTGCTTGTAGAATCCATAAGGATTCGGTGGTGTGCTTGTTTTGATGTGTTAATTATTTGTGTGTTTGTTATTTGTGTGTTTGATAATTTGGTGCTTACTAGTAGGTTGTTGTGTATTTGTTAGTAGTCTTCTTATGTGATATTTGTAATAATTGCATGTCTACAAGCTTTAATTTGCATGTCTACAAGCTTTGATAATATGGCATGTGTTAGAAATGCATGATAATATATAGGATGCAAATAATATGTCAAGGATTGCATGAGTGTTCCAAAGAACACATTAACAAGGCTCACGGCCATGATTTAAATGGGGAACCAAAATGTTCTCTTAATTTTCTTAAAAGGTGACCTAAATAACCTAAGAGAATTGGTAAGATATCCATTTGTTTAGATTAAGAAAAATGAATTTGGAAATTAAATGGCATAACCTTACATTTTCATCCAACATGTCTAACTTCAACACTTTGATTTCTAAAACTATTTTCTAGGGTAAGGATTAAATCAATGTAGACAATACAAGAGATTAAACATGTATTTAAAAGGTGAAAAATAATTTGGAAATCAAATGCAAAGTTTTTATCAAATTCGCCAACATGCCAAAATTATACATTCATGATTTCTAAAAATTAATTCCAAGCTATTTTCAATCAAGAAGAAGCAATACAAGTTAAAGTAAATTTTCTACAATGAGTTTTAAAGAAATAAAATAGTTAGAATTAAGTTTAAGAGGTTAATACTAATGGTTTTTACTGTAAGAAGAAATACAGTAGCTTTATAAAATTTCTAACGTATAGCTCATCGTGTGTTTTGAAGCACGTTAGGAATTTTCAAAAGTATAATTATTTGGTATTAATAAAAATGAAAAGGACTTTTAAATGGTAAATTTAGGAAACCATTATTATAGTTTATTAAACAAAATACTGTCAATTTTTAGTAAAAACGGATAAATAAGATAGAAAAGATGTCCAAAAGACAGTATACGCTATGAAAAATATTCTACGTAATTTGAAAGTACTAAATATTATTTCATCTGCTTTAAACAGCTTATTTAAGGAAGTTGGACAAGAAAACGATTTAAAAATCCTACGCGATTGAGAAAACGTATTAAAAATGCTACGCGATTTTAAAAACAGAAAAATATATTTACCCGATTTTTAAACGTTTGTAAAAACGACGAGATTTCAAAAACGCGATAAAATTTCTACGCGATTGACCGTTCTGTATTTATTTTTCCTTTGTCGGGAAAATGTGAACCCGTCTGAGTTTTGAGGTTATTTATTTGTCGGGAAAAAGTGAACCCGTACAGGGCTTTTACGCCATTGAGGGCATATGTTTTTATCTTAAGGGCATTTTCGTAATTTCATATATTTGGAATTATGTTTTGTCTTTATACCGATTTTTGGTGTTTTGGGTTGTGAGACGAATCACATCGTGTTGTCGATGCGATAAGTGTAGTGTAGTTTATTGTTCTAATAAACTTGGAGACTTTAGTGTACGGGATCCCACACGTGGACGAGTTGGTAGCTCCGTGGGCCGGCCGTAGTAACCGATAGCACACTAATGTACTCGACATTCACTATATTTAATCGAGGTTTGTAAAGTCTAGTAGTACATTGCCTATAGTGCCACAACGGAGATCATGAACTATACTACGCTGGATGGTGGATTCCCGGTGTCGTAGGCTATTGACGCAACGTGTGATCGCGTAATAGTTGGTTGGGCAGCCGTGGTACTAATAGATTTTGCAAGTCATTCTCTCGATATCTGTTTGGGTTTAGCTCCATGGAGTAGGGTTGTGTTTTGGTGTATTTGATTATATCTTGGATAATATTCCATTTTCTCTATTTATCTTTATCTGGTAATATCTTGGATGTTTTTACATTTTCTCTATTTATATTTATCGATAATTTTTATGTTAGTTGTCCATTTCTTATCTTATTTTATCTGTGAGATTGATTTATCTATGTGGTTTTCTTTATTTGTGTTATATCTCGTGATATTTTTATTTGTGATCTTTCATATCGATATTAATTGTTTATATGTTGTATTTTGTCTGTGCATTATTGTATTTTTGTTCCGCTATGAAATTTGTTGTTATTGAATTTAATCTTTATTTTTATTGTCTTGTTATGATATTTTATATGGTATGAATTGCTATATCTATCCCGATAATGTTATTACTTGTTTATTTTATTAGGTTGTATGCATATTAGAAATATTTGATAACATGACTATAATTGTGATTATCTCATGTGTATGGAATGACTTTGTCATTCGTATTATTCTTTACTACCGTCTTGATGTGCTTGGTGAAAGGGATCTCACCTCTTTCTGTGTTGTTTTTGTTTGGTTTGTATTCTTGAATTCGTATAGTAGGCGGAGCACATTCTTAACCCTAGGGAGACAATATTCTCAAGATGGTGGCGACGTCATTGAGTGGTCTTACAAGTTTCAACAAGATGCAGTTGGTGAAGAAACAGACTATGTAGGTTGAATTTTTCTCGTTAGTGTTGTTACCGTGCTATTAGTAGTACCCGTCTTTGGGTTTACTACTGTTTCTCTGAGTCTGTGAATATTACGTTTTAACTTATATGAAATGATTGATGATGTGTATGTTAATCTGTTAAATTTAATTTCCATTTTACTTAAAAATTCCGATAAGTTTGTATTTCCGCAATAAGAAATTTTAAAATCCATATTTCAAAACTCAAAGCTTTTATAAAATGATTTTAATTAGTTTTAAGATTTATTTATTATTTTAAAATGTGACGCCCTACGGAGGGTGTTACAAAATGGACTTCCCTACTTGTTAAGATCCTTCATATATACTTTTTAAAGTGTGTTGAGGCACTAATAGGAGTATTTCAAAGAGGAAATAGCCACCTTACATGTATGGGAAAGAAGTACACCTTTGAGCATCCAAGAAGAGTGGAATGTGTTAGGTATGTATCTAGGACCTTAAGCGCAACAGTGTGGTTTTTAATATCATATGTGATGTACTAGATACTAGTTAAGATAGCTTAGTTCTTTTGATGAATTATGGATAGCATAAGCTTGGTTCTTTAATGAGTCATGGTAATAAAATGAGCTTGGTTCTTTAATGAGCCATGGTAATGAAATTAGCTTGGTTTCCTTTGATGGGCCATAAAAATAAGTTTAGCTTGGTTCTTTTATTGTTCCATGAATGTTTACTTAGCTTGGCTCTTTTAGTTACTAAAGATGATTCATGGAAGAGCTTTTAAAACATATCTTACTTCTTATTTGTTAAAGATTGTGTTGATAATGTTATAAATGATTGGTTATGAAATACTATTACTGAGAATTGTGAATTCTCACCCCGTTTGTTGTCCATGTAAATCTAGGTCAAGATTCCTTCAAGGGAAAGAAGAAGGAACAAATGGACTAGATAGCTAGTTTCTTTTTGGCAAAGCCTGTATTATATTTATATTTGCTTTGTGATGTACAAAGATGTTATTTATTACAATTTGCCCTTTTGAGGCTAATATTGTATAAACATATATTTTTATTCCTTTAAGGTTCTCTATAAAGACATGTATGTTATTATGAATTATGATTATTGTTTATCATATAGAAGTAATTCGCTTAACTCTATTTACTTGTGTATATTATGAATATACTATGATATCTAGAGTTAAGGTGTTATAGTTAAGAAGTAATGATGACTTTAAATCTTTTATTCTAAATAAATCTCTAAGCCTAGATAATTAATCTAATTTACTCTCTTGCATTTTCTTAAGGCATAAGGGAATTATAAAATTTCCATCATCATCTGAATAATTTCCTCAATTTATAAAATTATTTTCATAATTTTATCCTATTTATTCTAATTTTTAGACTACTTTTAAGTTAAGAAAAAATATTAAATTATTAAATCTAATTATTTGGGCCTTCAAAATTTACTATAAATCATTTTATTTATTCAAAACTTAATTATAAATTTTTTATATTTATTTCTATTGATTTACTAAGTTCCGTTAATATTCAAGTTAATTTAAGTTTAAATTACACTCTACATAGTTGTTATCACACACAAACTAGCACATACATGCACAAAAAATAAACAAGCAAGTTAGGCAATTAATCTAATTATTATTATTATATTATCTATATAGGAAAATTGGAGCGAAGGATGTTCCACGTGGTCACAGGTTTGAATCTCAGCAATGCTAATTTCTTAAGGCTAGGCTACAAGAAATTTCCTTGTGAATCCCCTAATCCCATCCTGGATCTTTGATCAGATCAAAGAGGTTGAGGTGGATTAGTCGAGGTGCACATAAGCTGACTCGGGCACTACTTGATCACAATACTATATATATATATATTGCAAGGATCCTTCCAATGACAAAACTATTGTCTAGTATACAATAGAACAATTTTTATAAAATTAATAAGTTTAATGGATGGTATAACTAATATTCAGTTTAGAAGAAACCCTCACATCATTAATGAGAATTTTTCACTTTGATGTAGAAATCTTAAACAATTTTTAGACAAATAACATTACATAATTAGTTGATAATATGAAACTTTGGTTAAAATATAAGTTTGGTTCCTATAGTTTAAAATCATTTTAAATTAGTCCCCAAACTTTTAATCATTAACAAATTAGTCCCTATTGCCAATACAATTATCACTACCCTCCATTTGAAAACCCAATTCCTCTAATGCCATAATTCGTGATCCTCAAACAAAGTAACAAGTACCTCATGAAATTTGTAAACAACAAAGGCTCAAAAATTTCAAAGTAAGGAACTATTGATTCTTGTTCAAAAAAGATCAAAAATGATTTTTGTACAATTGAAGTGGGCACCCAAATCTGATACCTCAGTAAGTGGTGAACACTTCTAAGATAAATAGTGATTCTTATGTAGGATATGGTGAACACTAATTAGGCCAAGTTTGGGAGAATAGAAGAATGTCACCACATAAGTAATAATGATCACCACTTATGGCCTTATTGATCACCACATGCTTGATTTGTATTGAAAAATGTGTCTTGATAAGTAATGAACACCTCTAAGATAAATGGTAATCTTTGTGTAAGATCTAGTGAATTCTAATTTTAACTCACTATGTGTAATAGAAGAAAGTCATCATATAAATGATTCAAGTCACCACTTATCGGCTCATTGATCATTACATCCTATGAGTGTCCTATCCGATTGTACAAGTAGCAGGACTAAAAAAGGATAAATGCTATTGGAGTCATAAACTCAGCTATGCTTACCTCCATCAACTCAACATTTGGAAACCTATGAATAAAAGAAATTATAGAAATAGACATTAAATTTGTTCTGTCCTAGAGTCAAGGGTAGGCACATACATGGCCTTAGGCAAAGTTGGAGGAGGTTGTTGGAGGAGTTCATAGTACTACGATGTAGTAAAAGGGTGGTGTACTTGTAAAGCATTCTAACACTTAAGTCAGGACTTGCACTAAGAGGCAAGAGTGAGTAAAAGATATGTGCCTAAGGACCTGAGGGTGTTAAGCTCCTTATATAGTGTAGGGAGTGCTTAGTCATGAAGTAACCTAGAGGGATTCAACTCCTAGAATTTAAGAATTTAGGTGGGGATTTTATCCCTTATTCCTTGTTATGTAGAGATTTTGTACTATCTCTATTATTATAGGGATTTAATTGTTGGAGTAGAGAATCTTGAGGGGAATTTGGCTGGATTAGTGGGACCCAGTTGCAGTGGGCCAAAGCCCGAAATCCTAGTCCGAAACAAAAATAATTTAAAAAAAAAGCCACAAAAGAAATTGCATAAGAAGATATAAAAATAATTTTAAAAGAAAAAGAAAAATGAAGCTTACACAAAGAATCTTTTGGTTCTCATTTTCATGCTTGACTAGAAGCTTTTCATTGAATTGATCTATATTGGAGTTTAATCGACACCAAAAACCTGAATAACCCAATTATTTCAGTTAAGGAAGTGGATTAGTAAATCTTGTTACTACCTGTTAGTTGAAAAATAAAGACTTGAATCATTTTAACAAGTGAATAATATATCAATGCCTATGTAGCAAAGAGTAAAAAGAAATAATAACAAAATACCCACACGATGATCATGCTCATGACTTGACATAATTTATTTAGTAAAATGGAGTTTTTGCAGACACTGTAACTACCTTGCAGAAAGTCAGTCCAAAAAAGAAAAGTACCTGATCTTGATTTCTTTAACATGCATGTCTGAAATGAAGTATAGAATGACCCAATTTCTTAGATCAAACACCATGTATATATTGTTGATGCCATTCGATGAAAGTGGGTGGTTATAACAACTAGGCATACAATTAACAAAACAGTAAAAGTGGAATAAAAGGAGAATGATGAAGGTACCTATCTTGTGCAAAGTAAGTTAGGATTTGTCCATTAACATCATCAAACTCTACAATTCCAAGCCATTTAAAATATTCAGATTAAAAAAGTGGAAACTGACATCTGGCTTGGCCCGCCATACGTAGAGACATAATTGACAATGTAATTAGTCCCATGGTTTTTAGTTTTATACAAACATAGCAATGGTACCTCTACTAACAACAACATATAAACTAGAATGGGTGAGAGCAAAGAGTATATCCCATGTAGCTGGTTGAACTCAAATATGAGTCAGGTCAATGAGTTTATTATATAAAGGAAATAGTTACAAGAATAACAAATAAGATAACCAAAGATGAACAATTGAAGATAATATGATTGTTAGATAATGGCCTGATATTTGTAGGATCATTATCTAATATAAATCTGTTATGATTTGATTGGCATAATATAATGAATTAATATTTTGGTAAGCTATGTCGTTATGCCGTTATGGTAAACTAATTAATAGCAAACAAATCTCGTTCGTTCGTTTGATATTTAATGGACATACCTGGTTAAAGGTAGATGTATATAAATTGGTCCTCTTTTCCTTGAGGGTTACAAAAAAGCATACATTCAATTCCATCTAAGGCTAGCATAATAGAAAGAAAGGTCAAGGGAAATAAATTAATTTGTTGGTGGGATTTCTGCGTCTCATAACAATGTCTTCTTCATCTTCCGTATCAGGTACACTTTCTTGATATTGTAAGAATTATTTATTCAGAATTTTTGGACCATAAAGTTGTTTTGATGATTACATACTGCATCTCTATGTTTAAAGAAAATCTTACATGTAGTATCAAAGCCTAGTTTTTGAACACGTAATTTCTCCATGAAAGTTTCATGTAACGTTTACTTATTTTACATGTTTTTCTCTCTTTATTTTATGAAATTAAATATGAAAATCACTATGCTCCTGTAAATTGTAAGAAAGGACTTTCTTCTTAGATTTATTTTATATTGGAAATTTAGATCTTGATTCGTATTCATACATACATCATATCGTGATATATGTATATGATAAAGCCTCCAGTTTGTTACAATTATATAAAGGTTCTGGAGTATATATTGATATGTGTTATTAGCTATGTTATATACGATTCGTTGTGGCTTGTGATTTTGTAATATTGTGATATCTATGTTTTATGATTATTTGAAGATGGATATTTTGATTTTATACTAAATATTATACTATATATTTTAATGAATATATTGTTGAAACATCAATTATTGAGCTATATGCATGATTATGTTGCATTGGTTTGTTAGACACCAAAGTGGCCAAATCACGATGTTTGAGGGAATCAACATGATAAATTATGATTATTTATCCATGATATTATGAAATGCCTGTAAGTGAAAATCAAGTGGATAAATAAAAGTTCCCTAGCCATGAAGTTTACTTAGATTTTCCTCAAAGTAGATATGTTATTCTATGAATAGTGAGCATGATGAAGGTAGATTAATATTTTAGTTAGATATATTTGTATATCCAAAGATAGCATGTATGTTTGATTTGAAATATTTAATTACTTGATAAATATTGATATTAGCATTTAAACTAATGATAGTGTATTATAGTATCCACCCAAAGGAGAATTATGGTGTGCTTGAATGTTGAATTATATGAATCCTTAATGTGAAAGTATTTTCTTCTTTTAATTTTGAGTATTTATGTTTTATTTGCAACTATTTCACTTCATTTGCATGCTTCATCTATTATCATGTTCAATAGCCTAAACTTCTCTGAATGGTGTGAACAAGTCAAGTTTCACTTAGGTATGCTAGATCTTGACTTAGCACTGTTGGAAGATAAACCTGTTGTTGTTACTAATTTAAGCAGTGAGGAAGAGAAGTTACACCATAAGACATGAGAATGGTCTAACACATTAAGCTTTATGTTTATGATGATGGCTATTGCCAACAACATTATGACCACTCTTCCAGAAACAGAAAGTGCAAAGGATTTACCTTAAGTTTGTGGAAGACCTCTTTCGTTCTGTGGATAAGTCATTTGTTGGTATGCTAATGGCACAACTCACGACTATGAAGCTTAATGGGTCGTGAGGGATGCAAGAGCATATAATCGAGATGACGAATACTGTATCAAGGTTGAAGACCTTGGGGATGTCTGTGGATGACTCATTTTTAGTGCAATTTGTCCTAAACTCATTGCCTCCTAAGTATGAGCCTTCTCAAATGAATTAAAACATTATCAAGGATAACTGCAACATGAGTGAATTGGAAAGTATACAGGAGGAAATGAGACTAAAGAATCAAGGAAATCATTCAATTAACCTTTCAGGTCAAAAGGCTAGTAATGGACTTAAGCCAAAGGCCAACAAGTTTAAAAAGAAGAAGATGCCTACCAAAGTTAAGAAGGAACAAATGGCAGATAAGTGTCACTTCTATTAGAAGACATGGAACTATTAGAAAGATTGCTCGAAGCATAAAACTTGGTTCGAAAAAGAAAGGTTATCTTAATGCTTTTGTATGTTTCAAATCAAATTTGATTGAAGTTGCTCATAATACTTGGTGACTTGATTCTAGTGCTATTACTCATATATCTAATATAAGGTGGGGATTCCTTATGATCCAAACCACAAATCCAACTAAGGATTTTTTGTTCATAGGAAATCACATGAAGGCTTCAATTGAAGGCATAAGGACTTACCATTTAGTCTTACATACTTGCTATCATTTTGACCTATTACAGATTCTCTATGTACCTTTAGGTTCTAAGAATTTAGTTTCCTTTTCAAAACTTGATATTTTTGGGTTTGATGTGAAGTTTGGACATAGTTGTTTCAGTTTGTTTAAGAATGCTAATTCTGTTGGTTCTAGTATTCTCATTGATGGTTTATATAAACTGAAGCTTGATAATATTTTTGATAAATCCTTACTTACTGTTTATAGAAATGTTGGAATTAAGCATAGTATGCTACATGAAAATTTCACTTGCTTGCATAAGTGTTTAGGTCATATATCCAAAAAAAAAGGTTGGAAAGATTAGTAAAGAATGAAATCCTACCAAATTTAGATTTTACTAATCTTGGCATTTGTGTGGATTGCATTAAGGGAATGCAAACTAAACACAATAAGAAAGATGACATAAGAAGTACCTAGCTTCTCGAAATTATACACACCAATATTTGTGGACCTTTTGATGCTTCGTCTTTCAGTGGAGAAAGTATTTCATCACTTTTACTAATGATTTTTTCCAATTAGGGATAAGTCTAATTGCTTAATAAAAAATCTCAAGTAGTTAATGCCATTAAGATATATATATAAATAAGGTTGAAAGGCAATTACACAAGAAAGTGAAAATTGTAAGATCTGATAAAGGTGGTGAATACTATGGGAAACATAATGAGTTAGGACAATGTCCAGGTCCATTTGTAAAGTTCCTCAAACAACATGGTATATGTACGTAATACACTATGTCAGGCACACCTCAACAAAATGGTGTGGCAGAAACGCGTAACCGAACCTTAATGGATATAGTTAGGAGTATGATGAGCAACTCGACATTACTCAAATCTTTGTGGATGTATGTGCTTAAAACCACCATGTACTTATTAAACAGGGTTCCTAGTAAGGTAGTCTCAAAAACCCCTTTTGAACTATAGGTAGGAAGGAAGCCTAGTTTAAAGCACATACATATTTCGGGTTGTCAAGAAGAAGCAAGAATCTACAATCCATATGAAAAGAAAATGGATTCTCGAATGATTAGTGGTTACTTTATTGGTTACACTGAAAAATCCAAAGGGTATAGATTTTATAGTCTCAACCATTCTAAGAATAGTAAAATTTGGTAATGGTAGATTCAATGAAAATGGTGAGGCTAGTGGGAGTATTGAATGACAAGTTGTGGATATACAAGAAACTAGGGTTGATGTTGCTTTACCCATAAATGTTCCTTCATTCATAGCTATTTCAAATGTTGTTTAAACTATTGGTAAAAGTTTTAACAATAATGAACAACATTTAAATGAAGAAAACCCATAGGAAGAAACCAATTCACAAAGGATTGAAATAAATTAATCACAAGGAATGTCATTAAGAAGGTCTTAAAAAGAAAGAAGGTCTTAAAAAGAAAGAAGGTCAACTATTCCGGATGATTATGTGGTTTATTTGCAAGAATCAGACTTTGATATTGGAATCAATGAAGATCCAATTTCTTTCTCACAAGTCATAGAAAGCAATGAGTCTAAAAAATGGTTGGATTCCATGAGAGATGAGTTAAAATCCATGAAACAACATGGAGTTTAGGATCTCATTGAATTGCCAGAAGGATCTAAATGAGTTAGGTGTATATAGGTCTTCAAGACTAAGTGTGACTCTAGTAGCAATATTAAACGATATAAAGCCAAAATTATTGCCATTGATTATAAAGACACTTTTTCACCAGTCTCAAAGAAAGACTCATTAAGAATTGTTATGACATTGGTAGTTGATTATGATTTAGAGTTACATCAAATGGATATGAAAAATAACCTTTCTTAATGAAGGACTTGAAGAGGAAGTGTATATGGATCAACTTGAGGGTTTCTCAATTAAAAGAAAGGATCGTATGGTGTGTAAGCTTAAGAAGTCAATATATGAACTAAAACAAGCTTCCCAACAATAGTATATCAAGCTCAATGATACCATAACATCATTTGGATTTAAAAAACATTGTTGATCAATGCATAATACCAAAAGATCAGTGGGAGTAAATTGATTTTCTTAGTCTTATATGTTGATAATATTCTACTTGCTGCTAATGATTTGAGTATATTGAGTGAGACAAAACATCTTCTCTCGAAGAATTTTGAAATGAAAAATATAGGTGAGGCATCCTATGTGATAGGAACTGAAATATTCCATGATAGATCACAATGAATTTTGTGATTGTCTCAGAAAGGATATATCGAAAGAATTCTAGAGATATTTAACATGAACAAGTGTTCAATAAGAATGGTACCTATACAGAAAGGGGATAAATTCAATCTCATACAATGTCTAAAGAATGATGTAGAACATAAGGAAATGGAATCTGTAACACCCACCGTAGGGTGCCACATTTATGTTACTTTATTACCAAATTACCCCAAAATATAAAATATGATGTAATAATAAAATAAGAGTTGTAAAATTTTTTTTTTATAACAATAACAATAAAATAAACTTAGCGGAAAATAAAACTATGATACAACAATCTCATCACACATAAATTACATCATATACATATTTCACACGTCTTTGTCGGGTTTATTTATTACAAACCATTTCTTGAAACAATAAACACACTTAAATAATTACGGACATAACTTATATCGAGTTCACACTCGCCCAAGCTTAACTAAGCGAAGACCCTCGACGACGGTCCTCCTCGGGTTCCTCGGCGGTAGGAATCCATTGTGACGAGTAGCCCTACGGGCGGGTGTCCGGCTGACGACACTATGCGATTTCCGTTGGGACATAATTTCTAGTGTCCCAATGTCGCTTTGATATGCAACGGAAATTCAACATGAACAAAGATCGTCACACGAGAAAAACGGATCCCCACGATATAGCCTACTAATACTAACGGTCGGTACCCCTCATAAATAAGTCCTCGCTCATCCGGACTTGTCCTCCACTCTCTAGCTCCTCCATGAAATTGTAAACGTACATATCCAAAGAAACTAGCTCCCGATGACATGTTGTCGAAACTCTGGTTCTTGATGTGAGAAGTAATTCCTCTTCTCCTTCTAGTACCGTATCTTTCTCAACGTCTTTACCCAATATAAATACAATAAACGGATAAACATACAAAGAGGTGAGATCACCTACACCATTTCCAAGCATGATAGCACGAGAGATAATACGAGACAACATATTATGCAAAAATATCATATCATGATCACAATTATGGCATCATCATAGTGTAAAAATAATTACCATCATCATTGTTCAAACCACAAATAATTACAGTAATGCTACCACATATGTATATGTTAAATTCATGCATGTGAACATAGACTCAATGTCCTACTCCATGGAGCTAATACTCAAGTCGGAGAAATTGATCGAAAAGATCCGCCGGTATCTCGTGCCTCAGACCAAGTGCTATAATTATATCCTGCACATCTAGCACATACACGACAGTCTTTGTCAGATCTTGATTAAGAATAGTGTCTCGGTCCGGATCATCGGTGTGTTGCATCGGTCTAACTCACGGTGCAGAAGAGCTACCAACTGCCCATTGCGAGCAACCCGCACCCCGATGCCCCCAAGGTCAACCAAGTGACCTACACTACGCATATCGCACCCACTCGAAGAGGTGTACGTTTCTCCTAGGCAATTAGCCATATTCGATCCGTTGGACCATTTTCAATGCATGTGTTATGCACCAATTACCAACCAAAGGTAAATCACATAATTTCTCATTCCAGGTTGAGATCTTGTTTTACGTTCGTAAAATGGATTAATGCCAATTACGAGCAAACTTCTCAATTTCTTATACGATTCATATATTGTTTTTAAGCGTAAGGTTCTTGTATAATTAATTGTTAAATCACATAACTATGTTTTTCTCATTCGCAAAATATTTTCGTTACGTTTTTACGTACGGTAATGATTTGTAACATTTTACACATTACATTTTAAAAATCACAAAACTATTTTCTATTGTATTCTAAATTGCGTAAAAATGATCTTTTATTTTTAAAATGTATAGCAATGTTTCCACAATATTTAGATCGTGTAAAATATTTAAACGCGTTACAAATCGCGTAGGAATAATTTAACGTTTTTCAAATCACGTAACTTAAAAATTATGTTTTTTGAGTTACGTAAATCGTTTTCACCATTTTTACCCTTCATAAAATATTTCTTAACTTTAAAAATATTATTTTGAACATTTCTCATAAAAATATAATTTCTTACATTATTTTCTTTCTATTCTAAATCAAAAATCCCTTCCGTACTATATTTTCTCAAAATCACTTTTTATTGATTTAATCTTACCAAATCATATTTAATTGATTTAATTACTATTTCAAAATTTAAATTTCCTAACATTTTCCAAAACCCAATACTTAAATTCTACGTTAGAAATTTTAAGTTACAACGTTTTCCTTTTATATTTCTAAATCATTTCTAAACATTGAATCAAATTTTATGTTTAAGTTACAAACGTTTTTCTTTTATATTTCTAAATCACTTCTAAAAATCAATTCTTCTTAAGATAATTTAAAGTTCAACACTTAAATTCCTTTCCAAAGTCCTTATTTGAAAATTCTTATATTTTATTACATCAAAACATTTTTTCTAAGTTATCAAAACCTTATAGATGGCCATTGGAACCATGAAATATTTTTCTTCTATCTTAAATAATTTTCATTCTTTATTTCAACATAAAATAACTTCATGAAAATACTACTTAAAACCGTGTACACTCTTTTTATAAAACAAACTCTCTTGTTTATTTTCTTTACTTCTCAAATCATCCAATTTTATCACTTATGAAAATATCATTTTTGTGAACACTACTTTAATTAGTGTCTTGGCTGAAATTTATTTAGTTCAAGGACTAAAAATCAACTTCATTGTTCTTGAAAAATTTCAATAAAAACCCTAAACTTGGAAGCTCAAAACCGTGACCTCCTCCATGGCCTTTGGAGCCAAAATTTTGTTTATTTCAACATACATTCATCATAATATATTCAACATATATCATCATATATATCATAAGCTTATCATATAAGCAATTAAAAATTATACTAAGCATGCAAACACAAGTAAATCATGCAAAATATATCAAGCATAAGCAAAAATAATTAAAGCACATAACACACACACAAATTATTACATGACCATGGATAGGAATCCTCACATGGATTCACCATCCATCAAATATAAAACCTTCCTCACCACCATGCTTGGTTGGTGAGATGAATCTCTCTCTTACCTCTTGAAGAACCACCAAAGAGCTTGTTGCTTTGTCTTTGGAGCAAGATCTCCACCAATACAAGTTCTTAAACATGAAACAAATACAAGAAAATTAGTATATCAAGCTTGAACAAGAAGAACCATGGATCAAACATGGTTTAGAACATGAAAAAGAAAAGAATAAATGAAGTTTTCTTACACTTCTCCAACAAAAGCTCTAGAACTTGATCTTAGTAAAAGTCCTTCAAGATGGAAGAATTAGAACTTGGTGTGAACTACAAAGGTTCTTAGAATGATGAAAGGATTCAAGAAACTAGGTTGTATGAAATTAAAAAGTGATGGAGGAGTGAGTTGAGGTGCTTGGCGAATGGTGTGTTTTTGGGAGAGAAATGGAGTTTGCTTTGGTTTGGTCTTGAAACTTAAGTGAAATAAGTGAAGGTGTGATAATGTGAAGTGTCAAAATGAGTTATTTGGCCATTTGGACAATGCATGGCCGTAGCATGCATTAGAGAGAAATGGAAAGTGAAGTTTGACAAACATAAGCATTAATGATCAATAGGAATTGGTCTTGACACTTGGCATTGTCTTCATTCTTTTTTTTTTTGGCTAAAAAGCCTACACTAAATTGTCTCCTTTCCTCCTTGCTCTTCAAACCGTCCCCTCCCCTCCATACACTCAAAATGTGCCAAATTACAAAGTCATCACTATAAGTCATCCTAACCATTGATTAAAAGAATGGTTTGGATTTAAATTAAACTTACTAGGTTTAGGTTTTAGATGGAAGACTTCATTTGAGTATTGGATCATTTTTTGGCTTGCAATCCTAACCATTGAATATGTCTCCAAAATGAAGGGTCAAGATTACATCTTCAAACTTTATATCCAAGGGTCCAAAATGGTTGTAATCATTTTTGATGACTAATTCTCCACCATTGATCTAAATCCAATCCAATGGTCATTAATGATCCATCTCCACCATTGATTAATTTTACATCCAAGGGTTGATAATGGTCATAGCCATTTAGAAGATTAAATCCCTACCCTTGATTTAATTTCAATCCAACGGTTATAATTGATCTATTTATTTTTAAGATCAAATCTCCACTGTTAATTAAATCAAGATTAAATGTCTAATTGTAATTAAATTAATAGTGGATATCCAAACCACTAATGTTATCTTAATAATATTTTAATAATATAGAATTTTATTTTTATCCATTATAATCTCACAAAAATATAATTACTTGTATTTTTATCGTCTAATAATTAAATACGATCAAAATACGGTAAAAGAAATTTTCTAAAATCTGTTTCCGGATTCGGGTTTAGTAAGATCACTGTCTCGTCTAAAACAGTCTACAAATTTTTCTATACGTAGAAAAATTTTTCATTTTTGGGACCCACACTGGGCCACGTGTATGGCCACACAGGCCCACATACACCTCGTGGGGCCTACAAACAGTAAAAATTCAAATCACAC
The DNA here is from genome assembly GCA_029884605.1 of Ormosia emarginata. NCBI lineage: Eukaryota > Viridiplantae > Streptophyta > Magnoliopsida > Fabales > Fabaceae > Ormosia > Ormosia emarginata. Next base: position 1,200,043 of record JAQQTP010000041.1, on the reverse strand, counting down.
ATAAAATCGCAAAAATTACAAAACTCACAAATATCAAATCAGA